>CM060920.1:719466253-720666253 GCA_030737875.1 Allium sativum
AAAGGGTTTCTACTTAAGGTTCTCACAACAAGGTTAACGAGATAACAAGATAAACAGGATAAACATGGATAGCAAAAAGAAAGATATGCTAATTAGGAAAGGAGATTGAGAATGTACCCTCAAAAAGGAATGGATAAAGCCCACACATCTTCTCCTCGGTTTCCCAAGTTGCATCTTCATCGGCTTCACTCCACTGAACTTTCACCAATTTGACTTCTCGATTCCTTAACTTCTTGATCTCTATTCCCAAGATACGAATCGGAGCTCTCCTCAAGGTTGCCTCTTTCTCTACCTCCACCTCTTCAAGAATGCTTGGTTCAACCACCTCAGCGGACTCATGTAGGCACTTCCGGAGATGCGAGACATGAAAGACAATATGCACTCCGGCTAGCTTCTCGGGCAATTCCACCTTATAAGCCATCTTCCCAATTCTCTCTATGATAGGGAAGGGTCCTACGAACCTTGGTGCCAGCTTCCCAATTGCTCCAAAACGTACCACATTACGCAAAGGGGAAACCTTCACGAAAACCATGTCTCCTACTTCGAATTCCAAATCTACCCTTCGTTTGTCAGCATAGGATTTCTGTCTGTCTTGGGCCGCTTTCATCCGTCTTCTCACCAATTCAACTTTCTCGGCTGTGTCCCGTATCATATCGGGCCCAAGTATAAGCCTATTTGTTGTCTCCCACAAACAGGATGGTGACCTACACGGCCTCCCATACAAAGCTTCAAATGGTGCCATCCCTATGCTGGCTTGATAGCTATTATTATAAGCAAACTCTACAAGAGGAAGGTGGTCTTCTCAAGTACCACCAAAGTCAAGAACACAAAGCCTCTAAAGATCTTCTAGCACTCTATTCACCCTTTCGGTTTGGCCATCCGTCTAGGGGTGATAGGCTGTACTCAGATTCCACCGCGTACCCATCGCTTCTTGCAAACTATTCCAGAACTGGCTAGTGAAAATTGGGTCACGATCGCTAACTATGCTAGAAGGAACTCCATGCAACCGCACTATCTCCCGAAGATAAATAGATGCTAGCCATGATGTGGTCCTCTTGCTCTTTACAGGAATGAAATGAGCACTCTTCGTAAGTCTATCAACTACGACCCATATGCTCGTGTTCCCTTTCCTTGACCTAGGCAATCCATCCACAAAATCCATAGAAATACTCTCCCACTTCCATTGCGGGACCTCCAATGGATGTAATAGCCCACCTGGTTTCTTTGACTCGGCTTTCACTTGTTGGCACACCATGCACTTTGAAACATACTCTGCCACATCTTTCTTCATTCCGGCCCAAAAGAAAATGCGCTTCATATCTCTATACATCTTATCTCCTCCAGGATGTATAGTCATCTTCGAGTGATGTGCTTCTTCGAGAACTTTATGCACCAAGTCTCCTACTTGTGGAACGCATAGCCTTCCATCACGCCTTAGCCAACCCTCGTCATCAATAGTATATCTAGCAAGGTGACTAGACGTCTCACCACGAATCAACTTGCCCATGATCTCGACTATCTGCGGATCGTCCTTCTGCGAAGTCCCTATTTGATCAAGAAGTATAGGTCTAAGCTCAAGAGATGCTAAAGAACCCGTCATCGACTCAACAGCCGTCGTGAAATCAAAGGTTGCCAAGAACTCTAAGTTCTTCATCTCAATAAACAAGGGGCTCAAAGTCAACCTCCTTCTGCTTAGTGCATCTGCCACAACATTACCCTTGCCAGGGGTATAAGCTATCTCGAAGTCATAAGATGCCAAGAATTCCATCCACCTTTGCTGCCTTAAATTCAGATCTTTCTGCGAGAAGAGGTACTTGAGTGACTTGTGATCAGTACACAACTCAAACCTTTTGCCTAAAAGATAGTGGCGCCAGGATTTGAGTGCAAAGACGATCGCCACCAACTCTAAATCATGAGTGGGATAGTTCTTCTCATGAACTTTAAGTTGCCTACCCCCATAACATATCACCCTTCCCTCTTGCATCAGAACAGCACCTAACCCCGTGCCACATGCATCGGTGTACATGGTAAACTTCTTACCGCCATTGGGTAATGCCAAAACTGGAGCGGTAGTAAGGGCTCTCTTGAGCCTTTGAAAAGCAAGCTCACACTCCAAGTCCCATGCAAAGACTAAGTTATTCTTCGTCAACTTAGTAAGAGGGGCCGAAATCTTAGCGAAGTCCCTGATGAACTTCCTATAGTAGCCCGCTAGACCGAGAAAGCTTCTTACTTCGGTTGCATTCCTAGGAGTCTTCCAGTGTTGAACCACAACCACCTTCGCGGAATCCACCGCTATGCCTTGCTTAGAAACTATATGTCCAAGAAACCGAACTTCCCTTCTCCAGAAATGGCATTTGGAGAACTTGGCTTTCAACTGATGAGCTCTAAGCGTATCCATCACCTCCTTGAGATGTCTGGCATGCTCTTCCTCATCCTTTGAGAAGATCAGAATATCATCCACGAAGACAACTATGAACTTGTTAAGGAACTCCCTGAACACCCTACTCATCAAATCTACGAAGTAGGCGGGTGCATTAGTCAAACCAAATGGCATGACAAGCCATTCAAAGAATCCATCTGGAGTCCTAAACGCAGTCTTATCAATACTATCCTCAGCTACTCTAAGCTGATGGAATCCGGTGGCTAGATCGAGCTGAGAGAAAACAGAAGCACCAACAAGCTGGTCAAAGAGATCATCAATCCTCGGTAACGGGTGCCTATTCTTCTTTATCAGCTTGTTCAACTCTCGATAATCAACACATAGACGAAGCGAACCATCCGCCTTAGTAGTGAATACCACCGGAGCCCATCAGTTGAAAGCTGGGCATAAGGTAATAAGGTTGGCCACAAGTTAAACATGGTGGCATATGAGGCATAAATATGTTCATAAGCTTGCATATTACATCATGGGGCTCAAAATATGCATGATATCAAACTTAAGCAAATAGATGAAACATGATCATAAATGACATAGGATGGTGGCTAGTGATTCGCATATAACATCATGTGCAAGATAACACAAGGTTTATGAGAGTTTCTATGTTGCTTTATGCAACATTTCTAATCGAAGCTCATAGCTTTCTATGCATAAGGAAAAGGTGATAGCTTTACAAACATGCATAGAATATATTTATGCATAACATGATAGGATAAAAGCACATATCATACTTAGGCCCAAACTCAACTTGCAACATGTCATATTTAACTTCATAGTTTGAATCTAAGAGTAGTATAGGGCTTACAATGCTATGAAGACTAGAATTAATATAAAATAAGATTGAGACGAAGCCACACTAGCAAATCTGCAACCAAGGACGATAAACTCCACTTCAAGACTTGAGAACAAGGAGGAATAACCCCAAAGACAAAGAAAAATGGCTCTTTTACTTAAGAAAGATAGCTCCTTTATGACATAGATTGATTTGAGACACTCATGCTCTCATGAAGAAGGTGGAGGCCATGATTAGTGAACATTTGGGCATCATTTAGTTGTAGGAATGATTAATGAGGGTTTAGGCTAGGTCTAGGGGTCCTTTTATAGAGATTAGTGGTAGTTTAGACCATAGGATTAACCCTAAATTGAATCTGAACCATCAACTCCCGTCAGAAACTTCCAGAACAAGACCCAACATGTCAAAGTGGTGCACCAGAAAAATTGGTCCGACCGGGGGGGTCGACCCCTGTGTCGACCCTGCTTGGGGTGGGAAAATTCCCGCCCATTCTGCCTTGGTTGTAATTCGAATCTGAATTCGAATTTGAACTGTTTTCGGGCTTGGAATTTTCTGAAAACTTCATTGGGCCATAACTTGGTCATACGGACTCCTTTTTTGAAAACTCGGACTCTATTTCGCGTATTTTTCCGAGACGAACGCAATGGCACAGCCCGTTTCCCTTGATTCAGATTTTACAATTTAATTCTGCCTTGATTTATGTTATATCTTGTTATTCAAAATATGGGTTGTTACAACCTCCACGTACGCCTGGACGATCACCACTCATTATCCATATTTCGGGATGCCTCCCAATCAGGACATCAGTTACCATCCAAACGAGGTGAAGATTTCCGGTGTTCAACCACCGTTTTCATCTCCGATTTCTTATCGTCGATTCAGTTATTCAGAATGGGATAAACCCGGTCTTTCTGAGCAACTCGCGTATATAATAAACAAGTGCTAAACAAACACAACATACACATCATTTCAATTCATTTGTCACTAACCGTAAATCAGTAAGAGAACGATTTCCCAAATATTAACCCCGAAGGCCAAAACCAACATCAGATCAAAACCCAGGAAACCATTCGACTTTGCCAACCTTCAGATAATTTCTAAATTTCACATTTCATATCGTTTATAATATCTTATAACGATTTATCGCTATTTTTATTTATTTTAAAATAGCCAATTTATTTAAACGACGCTTCGGGCCATAACGCGGCCGTGGCACTGTTTTTCTTCAGATTTGATTTACACATATCTAAAAATCTAACCGTTAGATCATCACAAAATTTATATCAATAGAAATATCTTTTCAAAACGAATCCAACGGTTCTAGTTTTGGGAAAATCCAACGGTCGGATCTCCCGGTACACTCGTTTGAAGTTACGGTTTCAAAATACGAACTACAGCGTCGTTATTCGATTTAATATAATTATATATATATAATCGATTCTGGCGCTGTTTTTCTTCATATTTGAATTAAACATTCCAGACAATCCAACCGTTGGATCTTTACAAAGTTGGTGCCGTTGGAAAGATATTTCAAAAGCGAACCCAACGGTTACGGTTTTGGGAAAATCCGATGGTCGGATCTCCCGCACTAATCGTTTGAAATCACGGTTTCAAAACACGAACTGCAGCTTCGTTATTCAATATATTTCAATTCTATTTGTATATATATATATATATATATATATATATATATCGATTCTTCGATTTCAAAGCTTTATGCTTTTCACACATTTGATAAAAATGATATTTTTATCCAACCGACAATTATTTCAACACTTCGCTCTTTTTAACTATTCATGTATATAGTAAAATTTTGATTTTTATTGTAAAACAATTTATTTCAAAACATGATTATTTTATATAGTTCATATAGGTGATAAAAATATGATTTTTATTATAAAACAATTTATTTAAAAACACGATTATTTTATATAGTTCATATAGATGATAAAAATATGATTTTTATTATAAAACAATTTATTTCAAAACACGACTATTTTATATAGTTCATATAGATGATAAAAATATGATTTTTATTATAAAACAATTTAACACGAATACCATTCAACACATGAATTTCTATTCAATGAATGAATTTCAATTCAACACATGAAGGTTATTCAATATATGAAAATAATTCTAACACATGAATATTCTTCAAAATTTCGGCAGCATAACGGCAAGGTAGTTAAAACCGGGGCCGTCCCTAGTACGGCTCCTCGCTCTACCTTAAAGCCTCGCAGCTTTTGACAATGGGGAATCATGCATCTAGTTCGCACGCAGGCGGCATGTATATATTTTTCATTTCCACAAACTAATCCTATGTGGTTTCAACCAAATAATTTTCAACCACAAACGAGTAATTTTCCAACCATAATCAATCAATTTCAACCACAAACAATTATAATCAACCATTTGCTATGAACCAATTTTCACACCAATCACAATCAGTAAACATCGTCCATGGTTTGTGGACGAGGGGCGTATATATATATATATATATATATATATTTATATTTAATATAAGCATTTCACTTCTATTTCAACACACATATAATTTTTACAGTGCATATAAAACTTATACATTGAACGTACAACCTATACAACGCTTATACATGAGGCATACAATGCTTATACAAGTCATACATCGACTATATAATTTATACATCGTTGTTTTCCATATCGTTTATAAATTAGAAATCTCACATTGGGTTCCACTCCACCAAAAATTGCAGAAGGCTCAGAAAAATATGCAGTCTCTTCTAGAATGAAGAAGACGTCCACACGAGTCCACTGTCTCTTGTTTCACTGGATTTCGATAACACAACAAAAAGAAATGATTTTTATCGTGAAATCAAAGTTTGTGACACTTTAAAGGTGTTAAAATCAGTTCAAAGAAAATCAGCCGTTACCTCTCAGTTTTTGTTCCAAACTAGGTTTGGATTTAACTTCCGATCCGCTGCATTATGGGAGGATCGGCCAACGCCATGTCGAAGAGGGAGGAGGGGTGCCTACGCGTAGGGTGGTGCGGTGGCCTTCAGTGGTCGGAATCTCGGTCGGCGGCGCTGTGAAGTCGTTGACTTCTCGAAGGTCATTCAGCCTCCACGCTCCACGATAAATTCTCCAATATGTATGGATTGGAAGATCTTGGAGAGAGCTACAAAATTCTACAAAGGAGGGGTGGGTTTCGTTGCACGGATAAGGAGGAAAAGAAGAGAGAAGGTGGGAGGGTTTTCCGCCATCGACGGGAGCAACAGTCGGGGAGAGAGAAAACGTTCTGGCCAATGATTTTTTTTTTATTTATATATTTTAAAATCTCAAAAATACCTCTTGTCACATAGGAACACCAATCCAAACTCAATGACTGTCGTCCCTAGCGTTTTACCCCCATTCCGAACACAATGGGATATGTTTCGTAGGCCCATTCGACTGTTTCAGTTAGTTTTCCTTCAAATTAAAATATAACACATTCAATATTTAATTTGAACGTACATTTCAATTTGCCAGGGCCACATACTAATTCAAAAAATTCCATAAAATTAAATCTAGCTATGTTTTGACGATACGGTCCTAACAAAACTTGTTTCGTCGAATTCTGAGACCGTTTGCAAAACGGCCATTTTCTGGTTGATCCAATTTAACTGTAATTGACCAAAACACATTTTCCTTCGCCACGCTCACATATTAATTCCAAAAATTACGAAATTTGAAACTTAGCAATAGTTTAACATCATGGATCCAACAAAAGTGGTTCCGTTAAATTCCGAGGTCGTTTGCAAAATGGTCATTTTCACGGGCTATATAAAGTCCATAGCGACCTTTCAGAAAATTCATTTGGCCATAATTTTTGCTTCCCGCTATGAAACTTCGATTTTTCAGACTCGTTAGAAAGATATTCACTAATAGATTTAAATATTTTTGGTTTCACACAAATCCGTTTTGTTTTGCACCCGGTACAGCCAGTCAAAGTTTGAATTCAAATTTTGAAACTACCGCGCCATTTCAGGACTTGTTTATAATTAGAATTAATTATATTTATTTTCAAATATCGATTCAAACTTACTTTTCATCGTTATTATTTAAAATATTTATTTTAAATATTTAAAATCCACTAAAATAGCCAATTTAAAAAATTTAAATTGGTTCAGATTTTCCGGATCGTTACAATCTCCCCCACTTAAAACTTTTCGTCCCTGAAAAGGAACAAAGTAGAAATTGGTTTGATTAATCAACTCTACGTTCAATCTGGTTTCCATTCTCCAACTTTTCAGTTTCTGAGAATTTTCAAATTATTCAAAAATTTGGCTAACACCCGGAATTTTCGAAAAATCTCACCATAACCTCCTTGGTACGGGGAGGGGTTTGGAAATTTATTGGGCCGTATTAGGTACCCAATAAATCCTATAAAGCATACACATATTTATAGTGATATATTCTGGTGTTTACAGGGGAGCGTGTATAGATAATAACTCCAGAGAATAAATTCTCGTCACCCTGTCAAAGCCTGAGGGAGTGTGTATTTTAATTGCTCCAGAGAATAAATTCTCGTCACCTCGTCCCGTGTGGGAAATAAATAATCCATGTGCCGTATCTAATGACTAGAGAGACGTGATTATTGTCAACTCCAGACCCGTGTGGGGTTTTTATTAATCTGGCAATTTTATCGTTATATTTTATATGGTCCATATCAGTCATCAGTTCAACCTGTAAAATATAGTCATCGCCATACAAGCCTCTCGCTCGTATGGTAAATCTTCCACCTCGTCACACAAGCTCCAAATTCTTATGTGGTATATGATGAAGTATGCCTATCCTCAAGAAGTATGCCTATCCTCAAGAAGTATGCCATGTACTGTAGTTCAAAATTAATTGTTACTATCCTATGGCGATGTTTATTATTACATACAGAACAACCAGCACTCCGCATCCAATGGCATTCACAGGAGTCGATATAATAATATTTCGCATCCAACTCATTAAGGTTTACCTATTTGTCGGGCACGCAAATAATTTCTTTACTCAACAGCTAATCCATTTACCTGTTCAAACATATATAATGTACAAGTATATATTTCTATCTATTTTTAAATTAGTTCAATACTTGATTTAATCGAATAAATTCTACCATTCGTTCTCTTATTAATTAAATTAACTATCGTTCTAATAATTTAATTAATCAAATCTACTATCACACAACACAAACAACAAGCAATTTGTTTTTAACTTTTCAAAATCATACAAATGAATTCATACACTCTTTTTAAATTAATCAGACTATAGAATTAAAAGTGCACATCCATGGAAAGAAAATAACAACAAAGTAGAGAACTAAATGATAATGCAAAGTATATAAATGTACCATGCACCGGAGTCAATCAGAGATATCCACTCGACACTTAGGATAGGCTTTCTGAATGCTCTCCTCAGTTTCCCAAGTACAATCTCACGGATCTCCACTCCATTGCACTTTGACTAAGTGAACCTTCTTGTTCCTCAGCTCTTTGGTTTCTTTGCCGATAATCTTTAGCGGCTCTCTTCTCACAGCTAATTCGGGAGTAATTTCAATATCCTGTTGAGCTGCTTCTTCTACGATCAAGTCTGGATCATAAACGTGCTTTCGAAGTTGAGATATATGAAATACATCATGCACTCCAGGCAACCAATCCAGCAATTGAACCCTATAAGCGAGAGTTCCAATCCGTTCAAGAATAGGAAACATACCAATGAATTTGGGCGCCAATTTCCCTGTTTTACTGAACCGGATAACTCCTCTCATTGGCGATACTTTCAAATATACATAGTCGCCAATAGCAAACGATATATCTCTTCTTCTCTTATTGGCATAGCTCTTCTGTCAGCTTTGAGCAGCGAGCAATCGTTTCTTAACGAAATCGACTTTGTCGGCAGCCTCTCGGATCATATCAGGTCCAAATACAAGTCTATTACCTGATTCGACCCAACAAGCAGGAGATCGGCACGGTCTACCATACAATGCTTCGAATGGCGACATGGTCAGGCTCACTTGGTAGCTGTTGTTATATGAGAATTCAGCCAAATGTAAATGGTCTTCCCATGATCCACCGAAATCTAGAACACAAGCTCGCAATAAATCTTCTAGTATACGATTCACCCTCTCAGTCTGACCATCTGTCTGAGGATGATAAGCGGTGCTCAAGTTCAGCTTCGTTCCTAGTTCTACTTGAAATGCCTCCCAGAATTTGCTAGTGAATATTGGATCTCTATCACTAACTATACTGATCGGCACTTCGTGTAGTCTAACAATTTCCTTGAAGTATATCTGCGCCAGACTCTGAGCAGTTCTGTTTGATCTAACGGGTATGAAATGGGCGGTCTTCGTGAAGCGATCGACGATCACCCAAATACTGTCATTTCCTTTTCTGGTTCTGGGCAAACCATCTATGAAGTCCATGGAAATATGTTCCCACTTCCAACCTGGAACGTCCAGCGGTTGCAACAATCCAGCCAGTTTCTGTTGGTCGCTTTTGACTAGTTGGCAAGTAGGGCATCGGCTAACATATAACGAAATGTCTCTCTTCATCGACCTCCACCAGATTAAAGCTTCTTCTTTGAGCTCCCAAGATGCCACTAATCTTTTCTGATCATCTCTCAACTAGATACGTTCAAAAATTCTATCGACAGAACTCATCCAAGCTTGAGTCTGAATTATAGATTCAGTGCCCGAAAATTGTGCTCCGCCCTGATTTTGATATCTCTTTAATAGAGCCTCTAGATCTGGTTCTACATTCCTTCTGTTTCTGACACTCATTTTCTAGTACTTCTGCAAATAGCAGATCAAGTGTCAGGTCACAGAAAAGGTATTTTACAACATAGAAACGTATATTTCAATGTAAATGTGTCTATCGGGGTGTATTTCACTCTGCTTTACTCATACTAGGATATTACTGATCCTACCTGTATTGAGTCACCCGTCCTAGAACACTACTGGTTCTATTTCTGACGAGTTCGTTAATATGATATATTCTAGCACTAAGCTTAACCAAAGCTCTGATACCACGATGTGACGACCCCGAAACCCGTACTGACGGTGTTAAGGGTAATCTTTGGAATATAACACATAAACAGATAATAGCATAACAGAAATAAATAAATACACCAGATAATGAACAAATAATACTGTATAAACAAAATCATCAGAGTTACACAGCATACAGGATCATACTTAATACAAATACAGTTCAGCTATACATAAATGTCTACAGCGGAAAATAAACATAATATGTACAATAGGAGCTGAACAGCATAAAAAGAGATAAATGATAGAATCCATCTTCAACTCCAGCTATCCAGAAAAACCTGCTAATAACCTGAATACAAGGCTGCCCGTGTAGACAAGGGGCACCCGAGTTTGCAAGTGAAATAAACTACGAGTCAGTCATGGGACTGGTATGAGAAATCTACTTAACACATTTATAATATGGCTAATCACAGGACCACGCCACTTTCGCGGAACGGGTTTACTCCATTGGATTGCCAGTGCTTCAAAACAAATAAATCTTTTAAACATCGCAATGCTTTTTTTTTTAAATGAAGCCATTTTAAGACTCAGTTCCCATCACATAATGCAACGCAAACCGGAGGATAGATTTTTACCTTATAATGGCCAAAATATGCTTGATACAAATAAAACAAAAGAATTTGATATTATTGCTAGTGTTTATATGTTTCAAAAACAATTTCAATCATAACTATCAATCATAGACGGCATGGGTACCATATATCATGTCGCCATATATATATACAATCAAAACCGCACAGTCATGTATTTGGAAATTGGATTTCCGTCATGAACCAAGGCAAAAGATAGTCCTTACCGACTTCGAGACAATCTAGCCTATGTCTCCGGAACAGCTGCAACTGCCCCTTGGATCATCAGGGCCGGTCCACATGGAATGGATTATAGTGCCTGAACAATACGTTTCCCCGCCCTTTGGGGCGTAAATGAGCCAACGAATGACTCCATCGATCCCGGATCGACCGATATATCCGAGGCGCCTCGCAACAGCAACAACCACATAGGTGAAAATAATACAAATGTCAGCCAGTTTAAGCACTGACACCACCTCTAGCTAGAAGGAAACGCATGCCCTCCCTGAGGTCCTTCTCCCGTTTCTGGTTCATACCGGGGTGTGAGGTTCGCGAATTCACGTTATACACAAAGCTACACCACACAAGCGGTGCTTTGATCATCACCACAAGATTTTGCTTTTCAACAGAAGCCTTGATCATTTGCCACTTAGGCATGCCACACTAGCAATTCATGCCATGCGACTAATGTCCATCGATATACAACCTCTGAGCTCGTGCGTCTCAGAGAAGGGCGTTAAGCAAAATAATAAATTCTCCGCCGCCAAACAGATGTCTATTTAATAGAGATCAATCAACACAGAATAAAATCCAATGTCAGACACACAGTCCACTTACAAGTCCGTTCTGGGTCTGAACGAAACCGGAGGCACTATATACCTCGCAAACCCATCGACCTCCACGTACGCCTGGACGATCACCACTCATTATCCATATTTCGGGATGCCTCCCAATCAGGACATCAGTTACCATCCAAACGAGGTGAAGATTTCCGGTCTTCATACACCGTCTTCATCTTCGATTTCTTATCGTCGATTCAGTTATTCAGAATGGGATAAACTCGGTCTTTCTGAGCAACTCGTGTACATAATAAACAAGTGCTAAACAAACACAACATACGCATCATTTCAATTCATTAGTCACTAACTGTAAATCAGTAAGAGAAAGATTTCCCAAATATTAACCCCGAAGGCCGAAACCAACATCAGATCAAAACCCAGGAAACCATTCGACTTAGCCAACCTTCAGTTAATTTCTAAATTTCACATTCCATATCATTTATAATATCTTATAACGATTTATCGCTATTTTTATTTATTTTAAAATAGTTAATTTATTTAAACGACGCTTTGGGCCATAACGCGGCCGTGGCGTTGTTTTTCTTTAGATTTGATTTACACATATCTAAAAATCTAACTGTTAGATCATCACAAAATTTATATCAATAGAAAGATCTTTTCAAAACGAATCCAACGGTTTCAGTTTTGGGAAAATCCGACGGTCGGATCTTCCGGTACACTCGTTTGAAGTTTCGATTTCAAAATACGAACTGCAGCGTCGTTATTCGATTTAATATAATTATATATATATATATATATATATAATCGATTCTGGCGCTGTTTTTCTTTAGAATTAAATTAAACATTCCAGACAATCCAACCGTTGGATCTTTACAAAGTTGGTGCCGTTGGAAAGATATTTCCAAAGCGAACCCAACGGTTGCGGTTTCGGGAAAATCCGATGGTCGGATCTCCCGCACTAATCGTTTGAAATCACGGTTTCAAAACCCGAACTGCAGCTTCATTATTCAATATATTTCAATTCTATTTATATATATATACACACATATCGATTCTTCGATTTCGAAGCTATATGCTTTTCACACATTTGATAAAAATGATATTTTTATCCAACCGACAATTATTTCAACACTTCGCTATTTTTAACTATTCATGTATATAGTAAAAATGTGAATTTTATTGTAAAACAATTTATTTCAAAACATGATTATTTTATATAGTTCATATAGGTGATAAAAATATGATTTTTATTATAAAACAATTTATTTAAAAACACGATTATTTTATATAGTTCATATAGATGATAAAAATATGATTTTTATTATAAAACAATTTATTTCAAAACACAGCTATTTTATACAGTTCATATAGATGATAAAAATATGATTTTTATTATAAAACAATTTAACACGAATACCATTCAACACATGAATTTCTATTCAACGGATGAATTTCAATTCAACACATGAAGGTTATTCAATATGTAACGACCCGTATTCTACACATCATAGGATCGTAGGATAATTATTTCTTTCACATACGAAGTTGTATGGTCATGTAACTTTGGGAGACGACTATTGTGGTCATTTCCCATGTTCATGATTTTTACCGATTTTTAAATGACCATTTTACCTCTAGTTGGCACTATTTTGGGCATAACTTTTGACTGAAAATGAATTTTGACCTGAAACCAATTCCATTGGCTTCGGATGATGGTTTCTCTTTCCGTAGAGTGGTCACATTAGCCAAACGGACTCACCGTTTGGGAGATATGGCTGAAACAAGTTTCAGATGGTGAAAAACAGCTTAATTGGGCTTAACTGGGTGATTAACAGCTAGGCCCAAAGGGAGATTTCGGGATTAGGAGTTTAAAAGGGCTGTTAGGGTTTGGAGAATACTTTTTTCTCATTTTTCAGCCGTCACTATTCATTCCTCTTAACCTAGCCATGGCCTCCACCCTCTAAATCTCTTCAAAACACCTCTTAATCACTTTCTAATTGAAGATTAGGCTTAGCAAACATCGAATCAAGGAGTATTAGCACGAGAACCGAGGTAGAGCTGCTGTGTAAGATTGGGAACAGCGTATAATCAGAGAATATTTCAGTTTTGGGGTTTTAGTTGTGGCAAAGGTGAGTGATTTGCATAGTTTTTGCACTAATTACGGTAATTAAGGGTAATTAGTGAAGATTAGCGAATTTATACACTAATAAATTCTGGAAAAATGTTTAGAAATTCTTAAATAATATTTTATGCTTTTGTTAGAAATTTGGTTCGATTTGATTAAGTTTTGTTAAACCTATGATTAGTTCTACTTAAACATGCTATGGGAAAATATGAAGTTTTAGTCACTTTTGATCCATTTTGATTCATTTGAATTGTTATTTGCTGTTTGTGGTTGCTATTACATGTTGCTATGACTCTATGGTATGTTTTATGATTGATTAGAATAGTTAAATTGGTCGAAAACGTCGTCGAATGGCGTAGAAAGCTCGCTGGAAAGTTGCAGAAATGTGCAGGTTCCTAACCGGTTCGGATCGGATGAGGCTCGGATCGGATATGTGAACTGGGCAAGAAAACCGACCCGAACTGGAGTTTGGCACATAGGTGACTTGGCGAGAAGGAAGGCCGTTTACTTAGAGTTGGGGTGGACAAAAGGGATCGGATCGGAAGAATAATGGAGACCAGATCGGATCGGCTCAAGAATGGAAGGCTACGACTGGAGCAAGGCGAAGGGAGCGGATCGGATCAGGGCAGATGAAGAACGGGAGCGGATCGGATCAGAGTAGGTGGGAAACGAGGGAGCTGATCGGAGAAAACTGGAAGGAAGACAGTGACCCGACCCGACCCGAAGTGGAGTATCCGACCCGAACCGATGAAGGTGATGACTCCCGACCCGAACCGATGAAGGTGATGACTACCGAACCGAACCGAATTCTAGGACTGTTAATGCGCGACAACTCTTCTGAAGACCCACTCCAATTCGACCAAACCCGAGATGCAAAGGAAGTCCAAATGAGAAGTTAGAGCTTAAGATTCAGATGGGAATCAACGAGTTCGCTTCATGGTTGGGCTTTGCTGCGGGACGCGTGCCAAGGAGTTATCGACGTCTATAGCTTTGGACCACTATGGTAGGAGGTACGAAGGCGGATTCAGGGCCATTATGGCATTGGTAGGACCAAGGGCTACAACCAATGAAGTGGGTCATTGAAATGTTTGGTCATGACTCCATATGTTTAGCTTGGTCATAGCAGGGTTTCTACAAGTCGGGATTCGTCGTTGCCTCAGTTTGTCTAGTGTTCCAAAGTGGTAGATATCGTATGCTTTACGCACTGAGTGAGAAATGTGAGGATGGTTGCTATGGATGATTTGTTTGCTATCATTATGACATGCACACCCCACCCCCGTATTCTTACACTATTTATTATGGCACCTTAGAGTACTGTACGGTATGTGGTACTAACTCTTTGGTTGCAGGTCCAGGTTCAGGTATGGTTTATTATACCTGTTATTATTCTGTTTAGATGCTTATCGCTCATACCAGGCTTTATGTCTGACCCAGAGTTTTTTGTCTCCTCTTATTACTCTGGGTGCTCACACGAGCAGACTAGAGACAGGTTAGCTGGTGATGCACGGGTAGATGATCCGGAGACGAGCAGGAGGCTTCCACGTAATATACATATATAGTATTCTCCCTGTGTGATGTTGAAGATCACTGCTTGGGCATTGGTGGTGCATCTTCTACTTTAGCTTTCTTTTGTTTAGAGACAGTAAATTTGGAAAATTGTAATAAGCTGTATTTGGATTTCTGCTGCTCTGATGATTGATGATTGATTTTAGTTATCAGCTTATGCACTGTCTCACCTGTTTTATGCCAAGTATGTTATTATTATATTTTATTCCATGCGCTGTGAGACATCCTACAGGTTCCTTGATTAGTTCATTTCCTTCTTCCTTTTCCTTCTAACGACCCGTTCCGTGCTAACTGGACATGTGTACAGCGCACTTTTGGAGTAAATGTCGGTTGGTGCGGGGCGGGCCGTCACACTTGGTATCAGAGCTCTAGGTTGCGTAGTTAACCTAGGGAAGTTATCAGGGAGAGATAATATACGTATACGAGAGAGCGTATTTGTGATTACTTTGGTTTTTAAAAGCTATATATATACTATTAGTAGTATAAGGACGAAGTCGTACTGCACTAGCACCACTATGGAGTCGTTAATCGTTTCCTTCTCCACATTGACGATGAGCCGATATACTAGAGGTGCTGGTAGGGGAGCCAATAATGGGAATGCTGCTGACATGAGGACGATGTTTACTGACCTCATGAGAGAGATGCTTAGAGATGTACAGAGGGCAGCTCCCAATGGTGGAAATGGTGGTGGTCCAATAGTGCAGGCGCTAAGAGTCGACTTCGCCAAGCTGAATAAGGATTATGCTAGTCTTGGTGGGAAGTCATTCCACGGAACGGAGTCGGCTACGGATGTTCAGGATTGGTTGGATAGTTGCGAACGTATCTTCGAGGATTTGGGTATCGAGGATGCGATGAAGAGAAAGCTAGCGTCCCGTCAGTTGCAAGGGCGGGCAATGAATTGGTGGAATGCTATAAATGCAGCTACTCCCGAAGATCAGATTACTTGGGAGCAGTTTAAGGCTCGCTTTAGCGAGAAGTTCATTCCAGCTGCTCAGAAGTCAGTGCTGTTTAAGAAATTCTTAGAGCTCAAGCAGAATGGCAGAGCTGTCTCGGAGTACATTGCTGAATTTGACACTTTGTCAAAATATGGGTTATCTCTTATTGATACTGCCGAGAAAAAGAATGAGAAATTCATAACTGGTTTGGATCAGTACTTGGGGGAAAAACTTATTAACCACATCGATGAGACGTTTGAATCGATTGTGGGGAAAGCATTAAGATCGGAAAGTCTCTACCCTAAGCCGAAGACTGAGGTTGCATCCGCAGATGAGCCAAAGCCACAAGCAAGTGGTGGAGGCAAGGGTGGTTCCCAGAATAAAAGAAAGCAGAGTCAGACTAAGGATGGCCAGAAGAAGAAGAATAAGCAAGATGTGGAGTGCTTCAGCTGTGGTAAGAAGGGCCATTATGCTAGTAATTGTCGGGCCAAGCCAGCGGATAGGAAGTGCTTCAACTGTGGCCAAATGGGACATCACAAAGACAAGTGTCCACAGCCCCCTAAAGAAAAGCAAATGGTGAAAGCATATGCTCTCAATGCTATTCCTTCTTCGTCGAATGCCCCAACAGCGGCGGAGAAGGGAA
Organism: Allium sativum; assembly: GCA_030737875.1. Classification (NCBI taxonomy): domain Eukaryota; kingdom Viridiplantae; phylum Streptophyta; class Magnoliopsida; order Asparagales; family Amaryllidaceae; genus Allium; species Allium sativum. The sequence continues at coordinate 719,483,179 of CM060920.1, forward strand.
AGAATGTCGTCATTCAAGGTATGCTTTCTGTTTATGATGTTCCTGTTAGAGTTTTGTTTGATACCGGAGCTTCCAGTTCTTTCATATCTAGTGACCTGGTAGATAGGTTGGGATTGGAGCCCGAGATTGTCGATAGACCTTTAGTAGTGACGAACCCGATTGGTGGTTCGACTAGCCTTAGCATGATTTGTCGTAATGTGGTCTTATCGAGTCATGGATGCATGTTTGTTTGTGATTGCTTTGTTTTGGGCTTTACTGGGTTTGGCATCATTTTGGGAGTAGATTGGCTCCGAAGGTACGGGGTGGTGGTAGACTGTGAGGGCTTGTTGGTGACAGCTAGAGCGGATGATGGGCGGAGGATAGTGTTTGGTGGTCTACCCAGTAAGGGGGTATTGGCTAGTTTTCTAAACTCCCTCGACATTCCGCATAGTGAGTTGTCAAGTTTGCCCGTGGTTGGCCAGTATCCGGATGTTTTCGAAGAAGTGACCGGACTTCCACCACACCGAGAGATTGAGTTTCGTATTGATTTGGTAAAAGATGTCAGACCTATAGTGATGCCACTTCGTCGTATGGCACCAAGGGAGCAGCGAGAGCTCGAGGTGCAAGTCAGCGATCTTTTGAAGAAGGGATTTATCAGAAGGAGTGTTTCTGAATGGGGAGCACCAGTTGTGTTTGCTACCAAGGCGGATGGTTCCCTTCGTTTGTGTGTAGACTACCGCGAGTTGAATAAAGTGACGAGGAAGAACAAGTATCCTCTACCATGGATAGATGATTTGTTCGATCAGTTGAGTGGCGCGAGAGAATTTTCTCAGTTGGATCTCGCGTCAGGTTTTCATCAGCTTAGAGTGGAAGCTGAGAGTATAGCTAAAACGGCATTTCGAACGCCATCCGGATTTTATGAGTGGTTGGTCATGCCATTCGGGCTGACCAATGCCCCAGCATATTTTGTGGATCTTATGAATAGGGTATTCGGAGATCAGTTGAATAAGTTTGTCCTTGTGTTCGTTGATGATATTTTGGTCTATTCGAGGACAGAGGAAGAACACAAGGAACATTTAAGAGTAGCGATGGAGGTGTTGAGAAAACACCAATTGAAAGCAAAGTTTTCTAAGTGTCACTTCTGGAAGAGGGAAGTGAGGTTCTTGGGCCATGTTGTATCAGAGAATGGTATTGCCGTGGACCCGGCGAAGGTGGCTACGGTACAAGATTGGCCTACGCCCAAGAATGCAACAGATGTAAGGAGATTCTTGGGATTAGCTGGATATTATCGTAAGTTTATCCAAGGTTTCTCCAAAATAGCAGCACCATTGACCCAGTTGACCAAGAAGAATCAAGCTTTTGTCTGGGATGAAAGGTGCGAGAATGCATTCAAAAGTCTAAAGGACAAGTTGACAAGCGCACCAGTGTTAGTCATTCCTAAGGGGGATGAAGAGATGACGGTATACACGGATGCCTGTGGTACCGGACTGGGTGCCGTATTGATGCAAGGTGGTAGGGTTGTAGCTTACGGAAGTCGGCAATTGAAACCGCACGAGAAAAGATACCCTACCCATGACTTGGAATTGGCAGCGATCGTGTTCGCGTTAAAGATGTGGAGACACTATCTCTTGGGAGAAAGATTTGAGCTATTTACAGATCATAAGTCGTTAAAGTATCTCTTCTCTCAGAAAGATCTGAATCTCCGTCAGCAGAGATGGTTAGAGTTTTTAGCTTCCTATGATTTTGACATCGCATACACACCGGGAAAGGGCAATGCGGTGGCTGATGCATTGAGTAGGAGACATGCCAGCTTAGGGACTATGTTCCTTGAATGGAAGCAACTGGAGTATATCACGGGGTTTGATTTCAGACCAAAGTGCGAATTGGATCCAGAAATGTTAGCAAGTTTGACGATCAGACCCACTTTAATTGAGCGGATCGGCTCTAGTCAGAGGGACGATCCTAACCTATTGGAAATCATCTCCAAGCTGAAGATGGATATTGAGGAGGAGATGAACAAGTATGGGCTTGATCGAGATGGATGGCTTAAAAAGAATGGAAAGCTTGTTGTACCCAATGTCAATGGATTGAGAGATGAAGTGCTTAGAGAATGTCATCACTCAAAGCTGACTATACACCCCGGTGGTAATAAGATGTATCGAGATATGAAGCAGACCTACTACTGGGAAGGGATGAAAAGAGACGTTGGGAAGTTTATATCCAAATGCATGAATTGCCAGCTAGTTAAAGCAGAGCAAAAGAAGCCTAGTGGGTTGTTACAGCCCTTAGAAATTCCCGAATGGACATGGGAGCAAGTCTCGATGGATTTTATTGATGGTTTACCAAGGACTAGATCGGGACATGATAGCATTTAGGTAGTTGTGGATCGACTGACTAAGAGTGCAAGACTTATACCAGTCAAATCGACCAGAACGGCAGCTAAGTTAGCAGAATTGTATATGAAGTGGGTAGTGAGATTTCATGGAGTACCTAAAAGCATTGTGAGCGACCGAGACCCGTTGTTCACTAGTGGGTTTTGGAAGAGCTTACAAGAGGCTCTAGGGTCAGAGTTACATCTCAGTACCGCATATCATCCTCAGACCGACGGTCAGACGGAGAGGGTGAATCATATTTTGGAAGATCTCTTGAGAGCATGTATATTGGATTTTGGTGGATCATGGGATGACCATTTGCATCTAGTAGAGTTTGCATATAATAATAGCTACCAATCCAGTATCGGTATGGCTCCGTTTGAAGCTTTGTACGGAAGACCGTGCAACTCACCATCATGTTTGATAGAGACTGGCGAGAAGTTTATGCTTGGACCAGATGTGGTGAGGGAAACTTCAGATAAGATCAAGATCATTCAACAATGAATGAAGGCTGCCCAAGATAGGCAGAAGAGTTATGCTGATAAGAGGAGAAGAGACCTAAAATTCTCCGTTGGCGACTTGGTGTTTGTCAAGATTTCTCCATTGAAGAGCGTAATACGATTTGGCAGGAGAGGCAAGTTGGCACCAAGATTCATTGGCCCATTCCCTGTTCTCGAACTGGTCGGGAATTTGGCATACAGAATTGACTTACCGGAGAAGATGGAGGGAGTTCACGACGTATTTCATGTTTCCCAACTAAGGAAGTTCGTTCACGACTCAGATATGACTATTTCACCTGATCAGTTAGAGGACTTCGAAGTAGAACCCGAGGCGGTTGGGAACCGCAAGCCGGCCCGTATTGTCGAGCACGACATGAAGCAACTTCGAAGAAAGGCGGTGAAGCTAGTCAAGGTTCAGTGGGGCGAGGACGAGAATGATTGTACTTGGGAGACAGAAGAGAACATTAGGAAGACGCACCCAGAACTCTTTGCCTGGTAAGATTTTGACTTCGATTTAGTTTTCCGCATGCTAGGATAGGTTTGTTTTGCTTGTTTTGCATGTTTGATGGATGTTTGTGGTTGTTAAGCATGCGGGATCCTTTGTATGTTTTGGGTTAAGGAATTTCGGGGACGAAATTTCTTAAGGGGGGGAGAATGTAACGACCCGTATTCTACGCATCATAGGATCGTAGGATATTTATTTCTTTCACATACGAAGTCGTATGGTCATGTAACTTTGGGAGACGACTATTGTGATCATTTCCCATATTCATGACTTTTCCCGATTTTTAAATGACCATTTTACCCCTAGTTGGCACTGTTTTGGCCATAAATTTTGACTGAAAATGAATTTTGACCTGAAACCACTTCCATTGGCTTCGGATGATGGTTTCTCTTTCCGTAGAGTGGTCACATTAGCCAAACGGACTCACCGTTTGGGAGATATGGCTGAAACAAGTTTCAGATGGTGAAAAACAGCTTAATTGGGCTTAACTGGGTGATTAACAGCTAGGCCCAAAGGGAGATTTCGGGATTAGGAGTTTAAAAGGGCTGTTAGGGTTTGGAGAATACTTTTTTCTCATTTTTCAGCCGTCACTATTCATTCCTCTTAACCTAGCCATGGCCTCCACCCTCTAAATCTCTTCAAAACACCTCTTAATCACTTTCTAATTGAAGATTAGGCTTAGCAAACATCAAATCAAGGAGTATTAGCACAAGAACCGAGGTAGAGCTGCTGTGTAAGATTGGGAACAGCGCCAAATCAGAGAATATTTCAGTTTTGGGGTTTTAGTTGTGGCAAAGGTGAGTGATTTGCATAGTTTTTGCACTAATTACGGTAATTAAGGGTAATTAGTGAAGATTAGCGAATTTATACACTAATAAATTCTGGAAAAATGTTTAGAAATTCTTAAATAATATTTTATGCTTCTGTTAGAAATTTGGTTCGATTTGATTAAGTTTTGTTAACCCTATGATTAGTTCTACTTAAACATGCTATGGGAAAATATGAAGTTTTAGTCACTTTTGATCCATTTTGATTCATTTGAATTGTTGTTTGCTGTTTGTGGTTGCTATTACATGTTGCTATGACTCTATGGTATGTTTTATGATTGATTAGAATAGTTAAATTGGTCGAAACGTCGTCGAATGGCGTAGAAAGCTCGCTGGAAAGTTGCAGAAATGTGCAGGTTCCTAACCGGTTCGGATCGGATGAGGCTCGGATCGGATATGTGAACTGGGCAAGAAAACCGACCCGAACTGGAGTTTGGCACATAGGAGACTTGGCGAGAAGGAAGGCCGTTTACTTAGAGTTGGGGTGGACAAAAGGGATCGGATCGGAAGAATAATGGAGACCAGATCGGATCGGCTCAAGAATGGAAGGCTACGACTGGAGCAAGGCGAAGGGAGCGGATCGGATCAGGGCAGATGAAGAACGGGAGCGGATCGGATCAGAGTAGATGGGAAACGAGGGAGATGATCGGAGAAAACTGGAAGGAAGACAGTGACCCGACCCGACCCGAAGTGGAGTATCCGACCCGAACCGATGAAGGTGATGACTCCCGACCCGAACCGATGAAGGTGATGACTACCGAACCGAACCGAATTCTAGGACTGTTAATGCACGACAACTCTTCTGAAGACCCACTCCAATTCGACCAAACCCGAGATGCAAAGGAAGTCCAAATGAGAAGTTAGAGCTTAAGATTCAGATGGGAATCAACGAGTTCGCTTCATGGTTGGGCTTTGCTGCGGGACGCGTGCCAAGGAGTTATCGACGTCTATAGCTTTGGACCACTATGGTAGGAGGTACGAAGGCGGATTCAGGGTCATTATGGCATCGGTAGGACCAAGGGCTACAACCAATGAAGTGGGTCATTGAAATGTTTGGTCATGACTCCATATGTTTAGCTTGGTCATAGCAGGGTTTCTACAAGTCGGGATTCGTCGTTGCCTCAGTTTGTCTAGTGTTCCAAAGTGGTAGATATCGTATGCTTTACGCACTGAGTGAGAAATGTGAGGATGGTTGCTATGGATGATTTGTTTGCTACCATTATGACATGCACACCCCACCCCCGTATTCTTACACTATTTATTATGGCACCTTAGAGTACTGTACGGTATGTGGTACTAACTCTTTGGTTGCAGGTCCAGGTTCAGGTATGGTTTAGTATACCTGTTATTATTCTGTTTAGATGCTTATCGCTCATACCAGGCTTTATGTCTGACCCAGAGTTTTATGTCTCCTCTTATTACTCTGGGTGCTCACACGAGCAGACTAGAGACAGGTTAGCTGGTGATGCACGGGTAGATGATCCGGAGATGAGCAGGAGGCTTCCACGTAATATACATATATAGTATTCTCCCTGTGTGTTGTTGAAGATCACTGCTTGGGCATTGGTGGTGCATCTTCTACTTTAGCTTTCTTTTGTTTAGAGACAGTAAATTTGGAAAATTGTAATAAGCTGTATTTGGATTTCCGCTGCTCTGATGATTGATGATTGATTTTAGTTATCAGCTTATGCACTGTCTCACCTGTTTTATGCCAAGTATGTTATTATTATATTTTATTCCATGCACTGTGAGACATCCTACAGGTTCCTTGATTAGTTCATTTCCTTCTAACGACCCGTTCCATGCTAACTGGACATGTGTACAGCGCACTTTTGGAGTAAATGTCGGTTGGTGCGGGGCGGGCCGTCACACAATATATGAAAATAATTCGAACACATGAATATTCTTCAAAATTTCGGCAGCATAACTGCAGGGTAGTTAAAACCGGGGCCGTCCCTAGTACGGCTCCTCGCTCTACCTTAAAGCCTCGCAGCTTTTGACAATGGGGAATCATGCATCTAGTTCGCAAGCAGGCAGCATGTATATATTTTTCATTTCCACAAACTAATCCTATGTGGTTTCAACATAATAATTTTCAACCACAAACGGGTATTTTTAAACCACAATCAATCAATTTCAACCACAAACAATTATAATCAACCATTCGCTATCAACCAATTTTCACACCAATCACAATCAATAAATATCGTCCATGGTTTGTGGATGAGGGGCGTATATACATATATATATATATATATTTAATATAAGCATTTCACTTCTATTTCAACACACATATAATTTTTACAATGCATATATAACTTATACATCGAACGTACAACCTATACAACGCTTATACATGAGGCATACAACGCTTATACAAGTCATACATCGACTATATAATTTATACATCGTCGTTTTCCATATCGTTTACAAATTAGAAATCTCACATTGGGTTCCACTCCACCAAAAATAGCAGAAGGCTCAGAAAAATATGCGGTCTCTTCTAGAATGTAGAAGACGTCCACACGAGTCCACTATCTCTTGTTTCACTGGATTTCGATAACACAGCAGAAAGATATGATTTTTATCGTGAAATCAAAGTTTGCGACACTTTAAAGGTGTTAAAATCAATTCAAAGAAAATCAGCCGTTACCTCTCAGTTTTTGTTCCAAACTAGGTTTGGATTTAACTTCCGATCCGCTGCGTTATGGGAGGATCGGCCAATGCCACGTCGAAGAGGGAGGAGGGGCGCCTACGCGCAGGGTGGTGTGGTGGCCTTCGGTGGTCGGAATCTCGGTCGGCGGCGCTGTGAAGTCGTTGACTTCTCGGAGGTGATTCAGCCTCCACGCTCCACGATAAATTCTCCAACAGGTATGGATTGGAAGATCTTGGAGAGAGCTACAAAATTCTCCAAGGGAGGGGTGGTTTCACTACATGGAAGAGGAGGAAAAGAAGAGAGAAGGTGGGAGGGTTTTCCGCCGTCGACGGGAGCAACATTCGGGGAGAGAGAAAACATTCTGGCCAATGAATTTTTTTATCTTTTTATTTATATATTTTAAAATCTCAAAAATACCCCTTGTCACATACGAACACCAATCCAAACCCAACGACTGTCGTCCCTAGCGTTTTACCCCCATTCCGAACACAATGGGATTTGTTTCGTAGGCCCATTCGACTGTTTCAGTCAGTTTTCCTTTAAATTAAAATATAACACATTCAATATTTAATTTGAACGTACGTTTCAATTTGCCAGGGCCACATACTGATTCGAAAAATTCCAGAAAATTAAATCTAGCTATGTTTTGACAATACGGTCCCAACAAAACTAGTTTCGTCGAATTCTGAGACTGTTTGCAAAATGGCCATTTTCTGGTTGATCCAATTTAACTATAATTGACCAAAACACATTTTCCTTCGCCACGCTCACATATTAACTTCAAAAATTATGAAATTTGAAACTTAGCAATAGTTTAACATCCCGGATCCAACAAAAGTGGTTTCGTCGAATTCCGAGGTCGTTTGCAAAATGGCCATTTTCACGGGCTATATAAACTCCATAGCGACCTTTCAGAAAATTCATTTGGCCATAACTTTTGCTCCCCGCTATGAAACTTCGATTTTTCAGACTCGTTAGAATGATATTCGCTAACAGATTTAAACATTTTTGGTTTCACTCAAATCTGTTTTGGTTTGCACCCGGTATAGTCAGTCAAAGTTTGAATTCAAATTTTGAAACTACCGCGCCATTTCAGGCCTTGTTTATAATTAGAATTAATTATATTTATTTTCAAATATCGATTCAAACTTACTTTTCATCGTTATTATTTAAAATATTTATTTTAAATATTTAAAATCCACTAAAATAGCCAATTTAAAAAATTTAAATTGGTTCAGGTTTTCCGGGTCGTTACAGAAAAGAGGTTTCAAAAGAGATAAGCAAGTTTTATGAAACCGTATTTGGAATAAAATAAGTTAAATGGAATTTGTGGTGATATTAGAGTGAAATATTGGTTTTCGGATTACAACTAGTATTTGTCTTTAGATATGAACGTTGTTGATCAAGATCTGAGAGGTAATTAAAATACCCTAACTTGAACAACATCAGGATTATCTGAAGATGATATTAGTGGTAATCGTAAAAGAGGTTAGTGATAATTTATTATTTCCATTAGTGAAATAATAATGCAACATTTGGTAAGAATTTGGAAAAATATATAATGAGAAATCCGAAGTAAAGGAAATTAGTAAGAAGGGAAATTACATAAATGAGAATTCCAAAGTAGAAGAAAAACAAAAAGGGTTTGCATGAAAATATAACGATATTTTCGGGTTAGGAAGGAAATGTAAAGCTGAGTTTTATTATATACTAATAAACATTAGATATTGTTTCAAGAACGAAATAAAAGATATTACGTAACGCAGTTACGAAGAATAAGTTGAAGGGATTTCCCAAGTGTAAATAATAAAGAATGATGTAATAAATGTTTTTTTAGGAGAATTAAGTGGAAATTGAATATGGTTATTTTATTAAGTATTATTGAGAATTGGTTTTGAGAACTTTAGTATATAAGAATCAAATATCAAAAATTTTAAATAATAAAAGAGTTAGAAGTTTTAATTAAGAAGAAATGAATTAGTTTGTTATAATTAAAAGGCCAAGTGATGCTGAATACTGAACCAGTGAACTCATTGGATTGTCATGATTGAAACACTGTTTATTTTAATAGTTAAATCACCGACTATCAAATTTGTCCAATACGATTGTTGGTACGGAAAGACCGGGATCGAATTTATATTCGAAAACCATTCCGACCAACAAATATGTGAAGATATCAGAAGATGATCGAGATGGAGCATTGAAGACCGTAGATCTTCATTACATGCAAGAACTAATAATAATCTCTGGTTTAGCGACCAGAGATAAACTGTGATTCTGTCAGGGTTGGAATCTACGGGTTGCAAGGACTTCTCGCTACTGATCTGTGGGGTGATTCCTGTATTGGATTCGGTAGGAGAGTACCTTCGGTTCATCCTGTTCTTGGATGACTTGGATGGACGGATGTCTAACAGAGTATTTCCAAAGGGATCGCGTATGTTGATTTCTCCAAACGTACCATAGTTGGTGAGCTCCCAACTAGAGTATTTTTGTGGACGTCAATTAGTGGTATCTGGAGGATTTGACGATGTGGCATTCAAAGTGAATGGTGACCAAATATTTCAAAAGGAAATTCAAACCTCAAGCCTCACAGCCGGGAAATGACAAAAATCGGGCAGGCAGCATGACTATGTGGGTCGCTCCCATTAGGGTGTTTAATCACCTATCTAGAAAAATTCCTTTTGCTTCTTTAATCTATTTCGATGTTGTCCCTTTCGGGGAACGGTGGTTTGAGCCCAACTGTTGGTGATATACATTCGATACACTCAAGCGAAATGAGTGGTCGGTCATGTGAGGGCCGGGTTGCAAGACGTTCTTGTTGAACCCAATGTATTCGCCTCTAGAGATACACTATCGGCAGGTTGTCCCATACCTTGTCATAGTCGGAATCCAATCTCCAATAAGTTCCTACGGTTTTATTTGTGTATATATATATATATATGTGTGTGTGTGTGTGTGTGTGTGTGTGGAGCGTGAGATGCAAGCATTCCGCTAGATTGGTATCTACTTGTATTTAGACACTATTATAATATCAGAAATGATATTGATTTCGAAAATTGTTTGGGTTATCGTAAGGTAAAAACCGTCCATATTTATGTGTGGATTTGGTCTTACGATTATCCTTTTCTTTCAAAAAGATTTTGACTTAAATATCAAGTTGTGTGACACCCTTAATATTGTGCGAGTTTTTTTCTCACTCTGGTTCACCAGACTGGCCCGGTGTTTTGTAAATGCTCGGGTTAGCTCGGGGTGTACAGGTTCAGGTTATCGAATGCTGTGAAGAGACGAGCTGGAAGAGTCCAAACATATGATATTATATAGCTACTATTCCGCTGTGTGTTGTATATGGGACATATTTTTTATAACTGTCTAGAGATGTTGATGTACTCTGATATTGTAAGTATTTTTAAAAGCTCTCAATAAAATTTTAATTCTGTATTATATTTTGTTCCGTTGCGATGTGAGACTCTGATCCTATGTTGTGTTGGTTCTTCTTCTTCTATTCTAATATTTCTTTCTTTCTTGTCTCACCCTCTAAATTCTTTCTAATAACGTTCCGATGTTTTCAGCATGAGGTACGGGAAATGTATTTATGTCGATTTCCATGGCCGAAAATTTCTGGGTCGTTACAAATATTACTCAAAAAGAGAATCTCTAAATAGGCTTTAATTGCAAATTTTAATCGCTTCTCATTTTAGTTGCTATTTCCTATTTTTTCTTGCAATAAATTAAGAAAATTTTGCATTTATTCAATTTACTTGAATTAAAGATTTGAAATACATGCTGGGTTTTGTAATGCGCTTTTTTATTAATCAAATCAGATTTAATTATAAAACGTATATGGACAATTATTAAATTGTATACGCAGATTTATTTGTATTTAGGATTTGATGTATATTATGGTTTTAAATAAGTTTTTTCAAATATGCCCTTTATCTCAATCTATATCCTAATTTTTCTCGCAATACATTAAGAAAAATTTCCATTTATTCAGTTTACCTGAATTAAAGATTTGAAATACATGCTGGGGTTTGTTGTGCATTTTGTTATTAATCAAATCAGGTTTAATACCTTATAAAACATATATGGACAACCATTAAATTATATACGCCGAGCTATTTGTATTTAGGATTTGACGTATATGCTGATTTAAATAAGCATTTTCAAATATGCCATTTATCTTAATCTATTTCCTAATTTTTCTCGCAATAAATTAAAAAAATCCATTTATTCAGTTTACTTGAATCAAAGATTTGAAATACATGCTAGGTTTTGTTATGCATTTTTATATTAATCAAATCTGATTTAATACCTTATAAAACATATATGGACAATTATTAAATTGTATTTAGGATTTGACGTATTAGCATTTTCAAATTAAAATGGAAAGCGTTTAATTTCCTTTATCGTCCATTTCCACATTATCTACAAAAATAAAGGAAATTGACTTATATGTTGATTTTAAACAAGCATTTTCAAATATGCCCTTTATCTCAATATATTTCTATTTTTTCGCAATAAAATAAGAAAATTTTCCATTTATTCAGTTTATTTGAATTAAATATTTGAAATACATGCTAGGTTTTGTTGTTTATTAATCAAATCAGATTTAATACCTTATAAAACGTGTATGGATAATTATTAAATTGTATTTAGGATTTGATGTATTAGCATTGTGAAATTAAAATGGAAAGCATTTAATTTCCTTCATTGTCCATTTCCATGTTCTCAAAAAATAATAAAGGAAATTCAGCCAAATTAAACAAAATCTTCTAAATAAGCTAATAAAGGAAGCTTGGCCGAATCCCTACAAGAATAAGGAGGTATTTATTTTTTGACTTTTTCTCGGATACTCAAATCTCCATAAAAATAGCACAATAGAATATCTTATCACCCTTTAAATACCAATTGTAATCCCCACTTCCCTCTTCATTTTTGCTAATCTTTTTTGTTCACTTCTCTTGGCTACTGCTGCTATAGTTTCAAGCTTCAAGTTAGATTGCGTACGTCATAAAAACTTTTCTTTTGGTTTGTTATTATATATAAACATATGTAGTGTCTTATTTACAAATATTTTTCTTATTCAAATTAGTACTGCAGCACTTACCACCATAACTTAGGTACTTTTCATACCTTGATGATATACTTTATGCTGTCAAGATATGTTTGTCTTACGCCGTGTTTTTTAAAGCTGAAGCTTCATTGTTGTTTTGATTTTTGCCTGATGTTCTCTTTGTTTTTTCTAGCAAAAATTTTGGGCACTTCTCTTTCCTTCCACGTCGGACATTTAATTTTCCAGAGTTCAAAATTAGCGATGGAGTAGGCCGAAAGAAGCAAATACTTTCATCTACTCACTTAAGGAGTCAAAAAGGATGGCTGGAGCTGCAGTATCTTCTTCTACTGGCTCACAGAAAGATTTCTTCATATCTTTTTTCGTTAATTGGAATTGGTTCCAATATATTGTTATCATTGAGAATTAAGAAATACTCCTCTGGATTGGTTGTCATTGAGGACCGGAAGCACATTTATTTTTAAAACTTTATTTATTCAGTTTACCTGAATTAAAGATTTGAAATACATGCTAGGTTTTGTTGTTTATTAATCAAATCAGATTTAATACCTTATAAAATGTATATGGATAATTATTAAATTGTATTTAGGATTTGATGTATTAGCATTGTGAAATTAAAATGGAAAGCATTTAATTTCCTTCATTGTCCATTTCCATGTTCTCAACAAAAATAAAGGAAATTCAGCCAAATTAAACAAAATCTTCTAAATATGCTAATAAAGGATGGTTGGCCGAATCCCTATAAGAATAAGGAGGTATTTATTTTTTGACTTTTTCTCGGAAACTCAAATCTCCATAAAAATAGCACAATAGAATATCTTATCACCCTTTAAATACCAATTGGAATCCCCACTTCCCTCTTCATTTTCGCTAATCTTTATTGTTCACTTCTCTTGGCTACTGCTGCTATGGTTTCAAACTTCAGGTAAGATTGCGTACGTCATAAAAACTTTTCTTTTGGTATGTTATTATATATAAACATATGTAGTGTCTTATTTACAAATATTTTTCTTATTCAAATTAGTACTGCAGCACCTACCACCACAACTCAGGTACTTTTCATACCTTTATGATATACTTTATACTGTCAAGATATGTTTGTCTTACACCGTGTTTTTTAAAGATGAAGCTTCATTGCTGTTTGGATTTTTGCCTGATGTTCTCTTTGTTTTTTCAAGCAAAAATTTTGGGCGCTTCTCTTTCCTTCTACGTCGGACATTTAATTTTCCAGAGTTCAAATTCAGCGATGGACTAGGTCGAAAGCAGCAAATACTTTCATCTACTCACTTAAGGAGTCAAAAAGGATGGCTGGAGCTGCAGTATCTTCTTCTACTGGCTCACTGAAAGATTTCTTCATATATTTTTTTAAATTGGAATTGGTTCCAATATATTGATATCTTTGAGGATTAAGAAATACTCCTCTGGATTGGTTGTCATTGAGGACCAAAAGCCACATTTGTCTGAAAGAAGCAATTGATTGTGAACCTTTGACACTCTAATTATATGTTGTTCTTGTTGTTTCATGATAATGAATGTTAAGATTACTCACAAACTCTGAGTATAGATTGAACTTGCATTGATCTTAAATTTATATCATTGATCTTAGATTTTTTCTCTTTTTAAAACTTTACTTTTGTATGTGTTGGCCGTTGAATAATGAGTCAATAACAATCCACGCGCGGAGCGCGTGCCGTGACGCTCGTTATTAATAGTTCGAACAAGAACACAATGTTTTAGTCCGATCAAATTTAGAAAATATCCTTGCATACAAATGAAATGTCAAGATTTTGAATTCTACCATGAACTAAAATTTCAAATATATATTTTGAAATATAAATAATATTAAAATTTCAACACCCTATTCTAACTAAAATATTACTTTTGAAAAAAAAATGTTTTTCAGCTTAATTTTATCTAAAATTCATAGAAAATTCAAATTTAATAATTCTATACGAATCTTTTATACGCACGTGCCAAAAAGTAATATTACTTCTTAATTATAACTGAATATTAATTGTTAAATCTTAATTATTATGTATAAATATTACTTAACAATAGTAATTGTTAATTATTGACTAGTAATTACTATATTTAAATTAATATATATATATATTATCAATTATTAATTTTACATAATTTGAATACAACATTTTTATTCAATTTTATACTAAATGCTAATTATCGTTTATTTAAAGTAATAATTAATTCATTAAATATTAATTGCAATTTACTAATTAGTAAAATTAATTAAAACGCTATAAATATAAAAACAATTATTGTGTGTTCATAATAATTAATAATATTTAATTATTTTTATAATCATTAATTATGATAAATTATATATAACTACATATGTAAGTTGTTTATGATTATTAGTACGTGCATTTGCTTCGATTAAAATAATTGCAGTTGCTTTGGTGATGCAAATATAACTATTTGTTTCGGTATATTTGCTTCAGTCCCTAATAAACTGATGCAAATAAAATTATTCGCTTCCGTTGCAAAAGCAACCGAAGCAAGTAACATTATTGCTTCAGTGAATTTGTTTTGGTTGTTAACAAAACCGAAGCAAATGATATTATTTGCTTTGGTTATGAGTATAACAGAAGCAATAACACTATTTGCTTCGTACATTTGCTTTAGTTGGGTCAACAACAGAAGCAAACGATATTACTTGCTTCTATTTTTAGCATAACAAAAGCAAATGAGGCGAGGCAACAGGCCTGTTTTGTACTAGTGATTGTTTGAGGATTGCTAGAGGAAGCCATTAGAGAGTTTTGAAGAGAATAGATATGAAGAGAGTAGTTTGAATTTTAAATGAAAGGTAGAGATAATAAGATTGAATAGATATATAAATAGATATTGAATATGCACAAATTTTCTAAAATCAATGACACCTTTTCAGACCTTGGGAGTTGGTGAAAAGTTGGAAGGAAGTTCGAAAGTTTAAACTTTGTAATTCAAATTTTGGATTTCATTTTCTGGTCTTTATGTCGACTTGACCTTCTATATATGTCGACATACATGCAGAATTTCAAAGGTCGTGTTTTTTTGACTTTTTGGTTTTATATTATTGATTTATGTTAGGTTTCATTATTTCCTAAATTAATATTAATCCTATCTAACATCCAAATTTTGTTTTATTATTTTATTATCTACCATTTTATTATTATTTCAAATTTCAAATTTGAATTTTAAATTTCAAGTTCGAGTTTTAAAGTTTTAAATTCCAAATTCAATCAAAACAAACAAACAAAACATCCATTCAACCAAAAATTTAAAAATTAATTAGGGCGTATCTGGCTTTCAGATCAATTTCTTCAATATTTTCTAAACTATGAATTGCGGTGAAACACATATTTGAATTTCTGGTTTCTGGCTCTTCGTCGCTTGATGATGAATCTGAATAATCTAAAGTTGCTGCGTATACCCTCTTTTTTTTTCTTTGATGAATTACTATTGTCCTTCTATTGAATTGATTTATCTGGATATGGACACATTCTCTTTATATGGCCTGGTTTATTGCAATTATAACATCGATCGTCATTTCTTCCCAAACTTCCTTGACTGTTTCTTTGAAAATTATTTCTCCTTTTATGTCTCAGTGTAGACGGATTAGACCTCGCATGCGCTTCAACCTGATCGTAAGCTAGCCTTGGGGCAAGTCACAAGAACAATCTTCTCTTTCTTGTATAAAAAGAAGTGCAAAAGCGACTCAACCTCAAAGGAGAGATGCTCTCTTGATCGGTGGAGAACTCACTGCTTTTATATGATCCTAAGAACAATGGCCTTGTCTTAGTGATAGTGAGAAATTTTCTGAAATTTCTTGTCATTAAGGCAATTTCTTCATCATCTACACTACTTGAGTTAGAACCATTTGTTGTCTCTTTGAATGCAATAGATTTATTTTCAGTGGGTTTATTTTCTTTTATTTTCTGTAATTGGACTTCAAATGGCATCATATTCCTGAATAACTCCTCAATCTTTATTTCACTGACGTTATTGGCTTCTTCAATCGCCAATGTTTTCTGATCCCATTCTGGAGTCAATGAACTGTGTATTTTTCTGACTTGGTCTTCTTTAGAATAAGTTTTTCATAGTGTTATTAATGAATTCACTATCTCTTGGATTCTGCAATAAATATCGAAGATAGATTCATTCTTGTTCATTTTGAATAACTCAAACTGATTAATTAACATTGATATCTTAGCCCATTTAACTTTATTGTTTCCATCATGAGTGACATGTAGTGTTCTCTATATTTCATAAGCAGATTTATGAACTGATATACTATCAAACTCATTTCTATCTAATGAACAGAATAACATATTCATGGCTTTAGAATTGCTTTGTGCAGCAACCTATTGTTCATTAATCCATTGTGCAAAATTAGTAGTGGGTTCGATATATTCAGTCTATGTACTATTCCATGTGTCTAATCATACTGATTGTAAACATATTTTCATTCTACATGCCAAAAATGAATAATTACTACCATTAAACAGTGGTGGTCTAAAGTGGACCGACGCTCTACAAAAGAACTATTATTACCAGTGTTGGTTGCCATTTAATATTTTCAAAAATCGGATTATAAACTTTTTGAAAACCTATGCTTTGATACCAATTGTTAGGGAACGCGAAATGCGGATCTTAAGGTAAAACTAACAATAAAGAAGGGAGAATAGTGTTTCTAAGGAATTTACAAAAATCTTAAACTTAAATGATCTACTATATGAATCACACACAACGGAGATGATCACAGACGCAGAATTAAACATAAACACAGAAAGAGATAAATATAAAATGCAAAAAAGGAAAGAACACACCAGATTTTGTACTGGTTCGGATTACTCTTACGTCTAGCCTCACGCAACGCTGGATTGCGTAGAATTTTATTACTATCAATATCAAAGTACAATTCCCATTAATTCAAGCTACAAGGTTAATACCGCTCCAAACACCCTTGATTTCATGGCTACAAGGTTACCACCGCTCCCTTTCCTTGATTTCAGGGATACAAGGAACACACCCTTTCCCAAACACTTCCTAAATGATTATAATAGCCCTATAACTCTTAATATCACTACAATTCAAAGAGAAATGGATAGATAGTGAGAAAAGAAGAAGTTTTATACAAATAGAGCAGAAATCGACAAAGTAAAAGTGTACAAATCAATAAAATATGAAACATTTATTGTAGGACGAAGTGGGGTAAAGATGGTGAAGAAGATATATTAAATTTTTTAAATCTGCCCCTATTTATAAGGTTTGAAAGGTTGCAACGCTTCTGGAACGTCACAAATTGTGAAAAGACACTTACTTTGAAAATTAAATTTCTGACAATTGTATGTTGACATATACATATATGTTTGTCGACGTAAGCATGTTGAAAATTTGAATTTTGAACTTTTTCAAGTGTTTAATTATATATATTATTATGGAAATTTTTGAATTAAAACTTAGTGGATATAAATGAGTATTCTAATGTATAAAACCATATGAAAACATAATAATATATTATATAAACATATTTGTAAATTTATAAGGTTTAAAACTATAAACTATAAAGCTATAAAACTATATAACTATATAAATTTATATATTAAACTTAAAACTTATATTTGAAATCATAAGTAAGATAGAAAGACAATTTTAAATTAGAATTTGAAATTTGAAAATCAGAATTTGAAAATCAGAATTTGAAAATCAGAATTTGACTTTGAACCTGGAAAGTTATTCAAAGCCTTACATATAAACTAGACTCTATTACTATATTTGTCTCGAACTCTTGAACTTTTGAAAACTTGATAGCTCATGAGTCTTGAATCTCTCTTGAATTCTGAATCTCTTGGAACTCTAAAACTATATTGTCTTCTGTTTTTAAGTCCTGTATACAAATTCTGCATATGTATATAGAAATGTATATATATATATATATTTTGGATAAAGTTGTTAGTATATATTTTATAATCAATTAATATTGAAATAATGTTGTTGTCATCAAAACTTCATTCTCCAACATGACCCGCTGTTTACAACCATTTAATTTGATAATAAAACCAACTGAAATCATTTGAAATAACAGATTGTTAATAAAATTTGAGACAAATAAAAATCACATCACTGAATCATAAACACGAAACATTTCAATGGAAATAAAAGTGAAACATAGTAGTTCATGAAGCTACTAGATAACCAAAACCAAATGTCAAACTTTAGAATCTCCAAGTTAATTAAAAAATCACATAGTCAATGTCACAAATCCAAGTAAATCAAGTTCCCAATACATACTGAGATAGAAATGGCTGAGATAAAATATAACCAAAGTATAATAATGGCTGATAAAAGGAAGATAAGCAGGTCTTTTGGGAGTATCAATGTCAATAAATTATTTTCTTATGAAAAATATAGCATATAATAAAGAGAAATTTAAAAAATAAGTTGGATAAAATTTAGATTTGAAAGAAAAAAGTCACAAAGTAACGACAGACAGGGGAAAGAAAATGAATATGGAGAGGACAAATGATAAGATCTTATTAGAGAGATATATTTCTCACTAAGGGAGTCTTTCAAAACGAGAAGTTTGGATGTGCTAGCTCAGTTGCTGAGTCAGCCTACATCCAATTCATTAATTCTTTCAAATTTCAAAACCAAAACATAAATACACATAAGGAACAATTAGAGACAGTGCAAATCAAAGATACATAAAGATACACTGTCCACAACATGCAAAACATACTATAAATTTGAATATTATTAAATGTAAACTTTTAAAACTCAATTATTTGATTAATTTTTTTCTTAATTTTTTTAAATTTACCATATCTCAAGTTCTAAAATAACCTAATTCATTAAAATAGGCTTCGGCGCTTGAGGTTAGAATTATCCCATAATAGGGGACTAAATAGAATATACAAAAGCATATCCATCGTTACTATTTGTTAGCACCAAAATGATCCAAAAGAATTATGAGTAGAAAACACAGTGAAGGGTTCTTGAGAGCAGAAAGCCTCTAAACTAATCAAAACCACTTCATCAAGTGTTTGTCTTTGGATCTGGCATTAAGGAACGAAGAACTCCTTCCCATAAGATAAATCCCCTTTCAGCGAAACTGGTGGGCATGAACATCAGGGCAACACGCAACAAAGAAAGTAACAACTGGACACACCTTTCGGATTAGTTAAAAGATGAAGTTTCGGCAACTTGGTCCTTCATAAAATATATGCAATATTAAAAGATGCCTCTTCCAAAGGATATCCTTTAACAAAGGTCTAAAGCAAAGAGCTGGCACAAGCGTACCCCTTTCGCAATACGTCTGTGAAGTTAAAGAGACGCCTTTAAAAATCTGGAAGCACCTTCACCAGACCCATAAATTAGCGTTCATCGAGGCATTAAGATGTAGCCTACAAGACAGAAGGGGAAGTCAGCTCGACCCTTTAAGTACATCCCCAAGGGTCCAGATTGGGATCGAATTCTTCACTCTCTAACGTAACTAGAAAAGTCTAAGTTGTAAACCCTGATATCATAATCGATTTGGGAAAAATGTGTAACACGTAAAGTTCATACAGAAAGTGATTTACTAGTGACCAAGGTAATAAATGGATAATCCCTTAATTATTATGTTATTATTATCTTATTACTTTGCAGGTTTAATACCAAAAGTTCTAAAAGAACAAATTATCTAAAGATGTTTTACGGAGGTCCCAGAGGGTCGGGATTAACAAAGTAAGTCCAGTATTGTTCTATTAAGGATTATTACTCTAGAATCCGGTAATTAGAATCTACTGAAGGACCCTTTAAGGTACTCGAAGCCAAATAGAAATCTTAATCACCCCTTTGGTTGAACATAAACCCCTTATAATCCATTACGAAGCCTCCTCCTTTAGGCAATAGTAACCTACATTATAATCTAGTAAAGGAAATTTAAGACTTTCGATGTTCTATGAAAAGATTGAACCACCTAACCAAAAGGCGTATTGTGAAATCGACAGAAGATAAACAGTAGGAACTCTATAGAGCGAAAAAGTTTCTTCTGAATGATCTTTCAAACTCCACTCTGCCTACATCTAATCCTTATCTCTTGTTTTCTATAGGAATTCACTTTCGAAAATTAGTGAAAGTTATCTATAGGAATTTCATTATGGAATCGAAAGTGTAACCTGAGTTAACCTTTTAATAAAATGGTTCTATAAGGACTACGCCGTTTTAAGGTGTTAGCTGTATTTTTTGCTAACATTTATGGTGCTAGAAGGAGGGCCTGAACCTCTAATAACCCATCAAACTCCAAATTTAGGGAAGAAACCTTTCTGCGAAAGTTACAATGGATTACAAATGTAAGATAACTTAGCTTAATTCATGAAGGGCTGATTTTTTTTTAGAAAATATTCTTACAAACCAAAAGGTGGTAACTATTGTTTGGGAAAAGTTCCCATGAAACAAATGGGCGTTTCCAAAGTGCTGAACCTAAGCTCAAAAGAGAATATCGAGCACCCCCACAGTCTAACAAAGGAAAAGAGATCATAACCCATTTGTGTTATCAGTAGAGAATTAATAAAGAAGGATTAGTTATAACACTGGATCAATCTTTGTAGGAGAGGAAAGCATTACCCCCTCTGACTAGATAGCAATCCAACATAGGAGATAAATCAATACGATTTGGTCAAGGGTCTTCCGATCCATTTGCACTGAATCTAGTCACATAAGGTTCTATGAGGTGAAAGTGATAAGAATGAAAGCTTTGATTATAATCAATTAAAAGAAAGTTAAATCATATGGTCCGGATAGATGGAGAATAAACCCTTTCGATTTTGGGTCTAAACCTTCCTTTGCTTATAAAAGAATTTTGCAAAGAGACGACAATCTATTTTCAAATACGTGAAATGCCATTTGAAGATATTCCAAAGAAACCAAGTTTGAAGATGAAATGGAAAAAGACAACAATGCTTTCACATAGAAGTGGAAATCGAACCTCAAGGAATTTATGTCTTGTCATGACCCCCTAAGGGACCACCGAAATGAATGTAATGCTTGTAGAAGGCTTCATATCCAAGTACATAACCTATAACAGTTTTAACAGGAAGATAATTATAGAAAAATTTGAGGTACCACCTACCTAAAGGAGGAAATTGAAAGGACAAGTTTTGAAGGAAGCATCAAACCTAAAAATGATAAAGGAAATCTATTTGACCACTTCTATTGAGAATATAGAAAATTTGGATTATTGGCGACAAACAAGAAACCACCTAAGGTCAAAAAGAATAAAGAAAAAAAATCTTATTCCCACTATCATATGGCCAAGGTCATAAGACAAACCATTGTTAAACACTTGGAAAAATGTTTAATCACTTAATGAGACAAGGAAAACTAGATGAATATGTAAGAAGACATTGAATGGATTTAATAAGATTAAGCTTTTTTTTCGAAATAAGATCTTCTACATGAGTTACAGGAAAAATTCAACTTAAAATAATAAATTCTACTTAATTAGGGGTGAAATTTCCCTTATTTATGGAAAAACTCAACATAGTCAAAGCGCTTCCCGATAGAGAGGAAGGGTACGCTTAGGGACATGCTTCTAGGCACCTACTAAATTCCTTGGTATACCAAGGTTCTTACCTAAAGAGGGAGAAGGGAATGCCTAGGGTAATGCGTCGGGTTACAAGTTCTATGTATATCTTAGGCTCCTCTTAGAGGGAGGAGGGTAAGCCGTCAATCACGTCTATATGGCATAGCTGACGCACCATAAGACCTTGACATAGTAAGGATGCCCTCTGGACGAGGTATGGGTAAGCCCAGGGACATGCCCCGTGCTCTAAATGAAGCATGCATTGCCTTTACTCTTTTTAGAACAAGCCCTTCCTCTGTATTGGCTAAGTGTGCCCTACCTATACTCAAAGAATGAGCACACCCTGCCTCTGCTTACACCTTGTCCCATAGAAGGGAAGGAAAACTCAAAGAGAGCACCTAAAGCATGTCCTTCCTTTTTTGGAAAGAAGAACATGCCCTATCTCTGCTTTAAGTAAAAGTCTAAAACTGGGAAAAGGATTTGACGAAGCCAAAAATGGTTTTGGTCTCTTCTTACTTACAGAAGAAGGTATCTGTATTTCTATAATCTTAATACTTGAATCTGGGTTTTGGGTCTTCACGAGCTGAAGGAAGCTTCGTTTATATCTATTATTTTTAGAAGAAAGTTTCTAGATTTCTATTATTCTAAATACCCGATTCTGGGCTTTTGGTCTTCTAAATATCGAAGAATGGTTTCAATCTCTTTTTATTTCCATAAGAAGGTTTCTAGAATTTTATTATTCTAAATACCAAAATCTGGGATTCAGGTCTTCTAAATACCGAAGAGTGGTTCGATCTCTTATTATTTCCAAAAGAATTCTGGATTTCTATTATTCTAAATACTCGAATCTAGGTTTCAAGTCTTCTATGAGTCGAAGGAGGCTTCGTTTATGTGTCCAAAAGATAGTTTCAGGATTTATATTATTCTAATACCCGAATGTGAATTTTGGGTCTCCTAATACCAAAAAGGGTCCCGGTTCCATATCATTTCCTGGGAAGGATTTCTCGGTTCTATTATTTGAATACCCAAGTTAGGTTTTGGGACACTCATGGATAAAAGGAATTTTGAAGTTCCCATTATTTCCAGAAGAAAAGTAAACAGGCAAAAGAACATAAATGAATCAGACTCATAAATAAGTGAAAAGGCGAACAAAAGCTACGATCGGGTTTCGATTACACAGTCTGTAAAATATACATGGTTGAATAGATTATAAACAAATAGGCTGAAGAAGAAAAATAAAAGGCTTAAATTTTGAAGTCTCTCTGTCAAATTCTATGACAATGCAAGATCTGTAAGATTATTTCAGAGTTGATTAAAGAATATTTGGAGCTTCGCCTCCTGACTTCTAATGGTTTTGGCCTCATCAATTGATTCGACTTAGGTTCTTAAGAGCTTGATTTAAATCTTTCTTGGTTTTGGTAAGTAGTTTGTTCGCCCTCTCATATTTGGCATTGCATCTTTTAAGATGGTATGTTTCCATCTTTAAAAGCTTATCTCGATTAACACAATGGTTAATATCATTTTTCGCTTGGTTCTCATAATATTCACAAGCATCATGTTTCACTCTTTTAACCCAATCTTTCATGAGGTCCTTATCTAAAGGATTCGATGAATGAGGGAATCTTTTGGTAGATTCTTTCTTTAGTCTCCTAGCTATAGCTGGACTAATAGAAACATAGGAAGAAGGAATTGGAAAATCGGGGATGCCATCATTTAGAATAAATTCCATGGACTTGCAAGAGGCCTGGCAATACTCTAACTAAAATATTAAGTCAAAAAATTGTTCATAGGGTAGGTTCATATCTTTATCAAAACCTATTGTAGGATTGGCCATAACTAAACGTTTTTTTTAATGAGACTTTTCTCTTGTTGAACTAGTTTACCCTCCAAGTCCATTCTTTATTCTTTATGACTTTGGACTAGAATAAGTCAATCTTGAAATTTTGAAACATTCTAAAACGAGGGGGTTATCCATAAATTTCCAAGGAATAGAATCTCCAGAGTCTTTTTTCTATTTGATGCTAGTTATGATTTTATCTTTGATTTTTGGAATTTGGGAAGCAGGGCCTTCCGAAAGAATGGTCAAGGCAGACTGAAAACCTTGTCAAAGCAAAAACATATATCAACTTAATTTTCAAAAGGGATTTAAGACACATTTTGGCAATAAGATAACATTAAAAACACAAATGTATTAGAAGTAAGAATTCTGCATTAATCCCATATTTTCATGACATTACGTTGATTCAAACAAGATAGAATTCTTTAATATTTGTGGAATAAATTTATCTTTATAGTATGAGAGTTTTCAGAAGAAAGGTCAATGAGTAATGAATGACTCTCGGTAAAGTCCATGTTATCTTCTGATGAAGATTGCGACCAACCTGGCTAAAATATTTTTAGGGGAAGCACCTAAGAAAATGTAACACCCCATAAAATTAAACTAAATAGACGTAAGGTAATTTAATTTAAAGTAAATAATAATCAATAATAAATAAATGGGCCAAAAAATTTAATATTGGATAATTAGGAATTGGGCCACGAAATTATTACTATTGCATTCGTGTGAGATTCTGCTCCATTTTCATATTCTATTTATTAAAAAGGAATCCGTATGTAAAAGATATTTGAAACGACCAGAACTTCCCCGGTAAGGAAAGCCCGGATAGAGTTGAGGACAACACACAGAAGAACGCAGACAAAAGAACATTTCATCGTTAATTACAACAATTCCATCATAATACAAGAATATACAGAGTATTAACAAATAAAATACATTCGATAAATATCAGAGATTATAATACATTACATAGCAGCGGAAAATAATACAATACACAACTAGAAGTAATACGCGGATACAAAGCTTTCTGAGTATCGTTCCAGCAGTAAATCAGGATCCTGTGAATATAAATCTGCAAAACCAAAACTACTAGCTGCCCGTGTCGAAATAACGGCACCCAGAGTTTAGTTTAAAACAATAAACCACAGGTCAGTCATGTGACTGGTGTGAGAACTAAAACTGTTATTAATCTTTATTTTAAAGTTAGGTAAATCAAGGGACCACGCCGTATAACACGGAACGGGTTTCCTCCCAAGCATACCAGTGCATAAAACAAATAGCGCAATGCTAAATAAAGAAAAATGAAGCTATTATAAGACCCAAGTCCCATCACACAATGCAACGCAAGCCGGGGGATAGGGTTTTCCCTTATAATAGCCAAAGCATGCTTGATACGCTAAATTTCATGTTTTATTATTACTATAAGTGTATAGTGATAAAAAAAATTCAATCATAAATATCAATCATAGACGGCATGGGTACCATATATCATATCGACATACTAGGCTCAACAATCAAAACCGCAAATGTCACGTATTTGGAAGTTGGATTTCCATCTGTGAACTGAGGCCAGGGATCGTCCTCTACCGATTCGAGACTGTCTAGCCCGAGCCTTAGGAACAGCCGCAACTGCCCCTTGGATCGTCAGGGCCGGTCCACCGATGTGGATTAAAATGCCTGAACACTGCGTTTCCCCGCCCTTTGGGGCGTAAATGAGCCAACGAATGACTCCATCGGACCCGGATCGTCCGATCTAACCGAGGCGCCTCGCAACAGCAACAACCACATAAGTCAAAGTCGTCAGGGTGTGTAAAACCACAGATGCCACTTCTAACTAGAAAGAAACGCATGTCCACCCATAGGTCCTCTCCCGTTTCTGGTTCACAATCGGGGTGTGAGGCTTGCGAATTATCGCTACACAAAGCTGTGCCACACGGGCTGTGCTTTGATCATCAACCACAAGACTTTACTTTGCAAAAGAAGCTTTGATCATTTGCCACTTAGGCATGCCACATAGGCAATTCACTCCATGCGTTTGATATCCATCAATATATAACCCCTGAGCTCGTACGTCTCAGAGAAGGGCGTTAAGAAAGAGAATAAATTCTCCGCCGCCAAACAGATATATTTAATAGAAATCAATCACACAGACTAAAATCCAATGTCAGACACACAGTCCATTTACAAGTTCGTTCTGGGTCTTAACGAAACCGGAGGCACCTAGTACCCCACATATCCATCGATCTCCAAGTACGTCTGGACGATCACCAACTGATTCTCTCCTCTTGGGTGTACGACCCAATCAAGATCATCAGTAATTATCCAAACGACGTGAAGACCTCCGGTCTTCAACCACCGTCTTCATCTTCGACACCACGTCGAATTAGTTATTCAGAATGTGATAAACCCGGTCTTTCTGAATAACTCGCGTATAAAATAAACAAGTGTTACACAAACACAACATATGCCTCATTCCAATTCAGAATATTCTTTTAATCAAATATTCTTATACTTTGGGAAAGGTTCCCATTAATTTTATCAAAGATAAATTCTTTAAATTTATTCTTTAATCTTCTTTGAATATCAATTCTAACTAGTCGGGATTAGCGAACCACACCGGAGTAATCATTTATTTCCCAATCCCAACTTATTCATCCCCTGAAGTAAAACTGGTAATACTTCATCTCTAACACCACGGTGTTATCGGTAAATTTAATTACCATTTCACGTTCAAATCTAATTAAAGAGTTAACTATCGCCTGGAGTAAAACTGGTGATACTCCATTCTCGATCTTTTCAATCTAATTAAAGATTCATTAAAACTCCACTTAGTTTTAATCTTTAACTAGGTTAAAGATTCAGTGTCATTTAAAACACGGTTCACGATAAACCCAAAATCACATTCCATTAATTATCAGGTTAAAGAACAAGTGTTATTTAAAACACTGTTCACGATAAACCAAAAAATCAATACCAATTCAATTCCAATTAAATATTATTTAATTGGTACACTTCATTAAATCTAAATAAAAAGATTTAATCTTTTTCTCCACTGGGCTTAAGAACAGTGTTAATGAAGACACCATTCACGACAAACCCAAATCACATTTGATATTAAATACAAGGCTCTGAATAGAAAATATATCGGCTTATATTCAATATCAAATTCTACGACCAACAAATATCGTATTGGGAATAACGATATATATATATATATATATCTTTCAAATTTCCATAACAATATCTGTATAATCCTGAAATCCAACATCGAAATATTCCGAAGACAATTTCGATTCAAATCCATTCCAATGCAATTATTGGAAATTCTGGTTATTTTCAAAACCATTTCAAATCCAATTTATTTATTTTAAAAATAAATAAATTATTATTCTAGTTCAAAACTAGTTCATTTCAATAAAAATCTATTTTTATCCTTCCAAATATGGAGTTTCTCATCCCAATTCTTCACAAATCATTTCTTATGATTTTACACAAATTATTGATATTTTTAATAATTTTATCAAGGCTCGTACAGTCGATTTCCATCAACGGCCATCGAACTGCGCTTACAACGACCTTTTTCAAATTTGATTTGGACATAATTCCAAATCCAACAGTTAGATTTCAAACTTCTAATATTCGTTAGAAAGCTCTTTTCGATATGAACCCAACGGTTCCGGTTTTAGGAGAATCCGACGGTCGGATATCCCGCAATGTCCATTTGAAGTCAATGGTCGAAATTCGCGAACTGCCGCGGCGTGGCGCATTCTATTCAGGCCATTATATATATAATATATATATTACATATATATTTCGTCTATATCCTTTCAAAACGTATTATATAAATCGTTTTAAATTCGTTTTCAAAATAATTTTGACTTCTTTTCAAATTCAAAACAAAATTGAATTTTTCCTATATAAATTTGTTTTAAATTCATTTCAAATTGATTTCAATTCAAATCGATTTTTAATTCAATTTTAGTTCGTTTTCAATTCAATTCAATTTCAATTCAAATTAATTTCAAATTGATTTCAATTCAAATCGATTTTTAATTCAATTTCAATTCATTTTCAATTCTATTCGATTTCTATTCTATTCAATTTTAATTCGAATTCAATTCTATTCAATTTTAATTCGAATTCTATTTTATTCAATTTCAATCGAATTCAATTCTATCCAATTTCAATTCGAATTCAATTCTATTCAATTTTAATTCGAATTCAATTCGTTTCAAAATATCAGAATTTGAAATCACTTCCTTTTGTATATTCATTATAAAAATGAATAAAATCGATATAAATATCGTTCACGTCAAAATGGCGTCAATCTAATCAACACGGCTTCATATATTTCTAATTTCAAATTATTCTATTTCAAATATTTCTTTTTCAAATATTTCTATTTCAAATATTTCTATTTCAAATATTTCTCTTTCAAATATTTCTATTTCAAATATATCTATTCAAAACTGGAATGAGGCCCAATCAATTACCATATAATGTCAATTATATGGCTTTTCTACAACACACGTATATAACAGCAACGATAAATCATCAACCATCATCCAAAGTGCGTTCTACACTGTATAAGCATCAAATATAAATACTTAACGCTTATAACAGTATGTCAATCAATCAATCGACATACAACTAATTAATGGGAATAGTGTATGTCATATATCATCCCAATACCCGTGTGGGGTTTCAAACAATCAAACACAGATTTTATTTGTGTAGTTGGGTGATGTGTAAAATTTATCGTCCCAATCAATATCAGTCAAATGTGTGTATGTAAACAAATCGTTCGATTTGTTTATATTAATTTATTTCATTTCATATATACGTTAAAAATTCTATTTTTAACTATAAAATATTTTTAACTATATAAATATTTTATTTCATTTCACATCACATTACACAATCAACTACACATCCAAAATCAAACAAACAAGCATACAAGCCGTCCATGGTCTGTGGACGACGGGTGCTACTAAACACCGTCTGCATCCTAGTATATAATTTAAACTAGAAAATAAAATCAAAGGTGAGGAGTTCTCACCGAGGGTTCCACTCCGCCGTGCTTTGCTTTTGAACTGCTGAATCGTCTGGATCTGCTTGAAATTCCTATGTAGTCCTTTTCACGCTATTCAAATAAAAATTGTATTTTTATTACTTCATTTCAATAAATAAAAATTCTATTTTTATTTCTACTTCATATATAAAAATTATATTTTTCTATTCGCTACACATATAAAAATTGATTTTTTTCCTAATGCAAAAATCGAATCTTTTCCGTTTTCAAAAATCATATCTTTTTACTTCTAAAAACCCAATCTTTTCTCTATAAAAAATCTAACCTTCTTATGATTAAAAATCTAAACTTTTTATTACTTTACATATGTTAAAAAAAATCGAATTTTCTCTATATCACTTCACATGATAAAAATTATACTTTTATATTCTTGGTCATATAAATAATGGTCAAATCTTTATAGGTTAAAAGTATAAATAATAATCGTATTTTTAAATGTAAAAATCCCATTAATGTATACATAAATAAATAACCAAATCAGTTTTTAAAACACATAAAAATCAGTTTTTAAAACGTTAAAAAAATCAATTTTTAAAACACTAAAACCTAAATACTCACAGTTTTTGAAATCAGACGGATGGGAAAGGAGAAGGAAGTCGGAGGAAGGAGGGGGTGCTGGGGAAATCGCGGCGGCTGTCAGGAGGAGGTGGCGGTGTTAGGGCTTCGGCGTTTCTTCGTTCGATGGCTGGAGCTAGGGCACGATTCGAGGGGCTTCACTGCTTTGGGTTCGTCTAAGAGGCTCGGGCGTCGGAAGAGGAGAGAGGGGACGGAGGAGCGGGCGGCGCGTTCATGGAGGGAGGGCGGCTGGAAGGAAGGGGCGACAGGGGGAAATATCGGGGTTTTTTTTATTCGATTGAAATGGTGGGGCTGAGAGGGTATTAGAGAGGAAAGGGGGAAAGTGTAAAATTTAATTATTTTAAACTCCTTAAAAGCAACTTTTATTTTCGACCTTGAAACGAGACCCACCGCCTGTCGTCCATAGCTGATTACCTCTATTCCGAACACAATGGGATATGTATCGCAAGCTGATTTGATCGTTTCGATCAGTTTTCGTCAAAATCAACATATAACCATATATATTGAATTTGAACGTGCATTTCAATTTACTGGGGCCACATACGGACTTTAAAAATTCCCGAAAAATATTTTCTAGCTTCGTATTGACGATACGGTCCTAACAAAACTAATTTCGTCGAATTCTGAGACCGTTTGAAAATTGGCCCATTTCTGGTTGATCCAATTTAACTGTAATTGACCAAAACACGTTTTCCTTTGCCACGCTCACATATTAACATCAAAAATTATGATATTTGAAATCTAGCAATAAATTGACATCGCGGATCCAACAAAAGTGATTTCGTCGAAATCCGAGGTCGTTTGCAAAATGGTCATTTTTAAGGGCCGAATTTCCATAGCGACTATTCTGAATTTTCAACTGGACATATCTTTTGATTCCCACTATGAAATTTTGATTTCCCGGATTCGTTGGAAAGATATTGTCAAATGGATTCAAATATTTTTGGTTTCACTAAAATCCAATTTATTTTGAATCCTTCACATTCATTTAAATTTTGAAATCGAATTATCAAACTAGTGCGCCATTTTCAATTCCTTATATATATATATATAAATAATTATTTATATTCTAACGACGATTCGAATAAATATATACGTTCGAATTCTATTCAAAATAAATTTCTTGCCATTATTATTTAAAATAATTCATTTTAAATTATCAAAATTCACTAAAATTGTCAAAATAAAAATTTTAAATTGGCTCGGATTTTCGGGTTATTACAATCTCCCCCACTTAAAACTTTTCATCCCCGAAAAGGAATGAAGCCGAAAGTTGTTTAACTAATCAACTCAACTTTCCATTGTTTTCACTACGGCTTAAGTTCTTCAACTTTTCAGTTTCTAAAAACTTTTCAAATTTTTCAAAAATTTGGCTAACACCCTAAATTTTCGAAAAATTTCGCCATAACCTCCCCTGCACCGGGAACTTCGGGATATTTCATATAGCCTCCCATGGCCTTCTTCAATCCAAAAGAAAAAGCCAAGCGGCTAACCAATCGACTCACAAAATCATCATCACCGAAACAAAACAGTAAATTATGGTAAACATGTACCTATTTGTCGGGCAAACAATTTTATTCTTCTGCTCTAGCCTCCTTGCTATGACCTGTTCAGTGTAAGTACATGTATATGCATGCAAATGCGACTAATTTTCAATACACTTCACTATTTGATTCAATTTGGTGATAGGTTCAACATTTAATTAATCAAACAACACAACCATCAATCAATTAGTGAATTATCATTTCAAATTCATAACTTTGATATATAGTCAAAAATCACATTTTTGATGCCAAATCTCAATAATAAGCCCTGTCTAATTTTGGTTCTCACACCAGTCAATAGGAAATATATAGACAACACACTTTCGAAACTCGAATATAAATTCTGATGATGAAGATTCAATCATCAGAACCATCTCCGGACGACTAGAGTGTGATTCTATATCTACCCAATATATTAAAACTTCGAATACACGCGGATCAGACGTATATGCAAAATCTATATATACTGGATTGTCCACATCAATATAAATAAATATTCAAATACGTATAAAAGGATTTAAATTTCAAAACAAAACTTGTTTTCACTTTTATTTATCCTCTTCACACTTGTTCTAGGATACTACTGATCCTACCTCTAACGAGTCATCCTCATTGGATATTATTAATCCAATATCTGACGAATTCTTTCGTATGATTCTAATGTGTCTTGTTCTCTGAGCTTGGTAAATCAAAGCTCTGATACCAAAATGAAACGACTCGAACTTCCCCGGTAAGGAAAGCCTGGATAGAGTTGAGGACAACACACAGAAGAACGCAGACAGAAGAACATTTCATCGTTAATTGCAACAATTCCATCAGAATACAAGAATATACAGAGTATTAACAAATAAAATACATTCAATAAATATCAGAGATTACAATACATTACATAGCAGCGGAAAATAATACAATACACAACTAGAAGTAATAGGCGGATACAAAGCTTTACGAGTATCGTTCCAGCAGTAAATCATGATCCTGTGAATATAAATCTGCAAAACCAAAACTACTAGCTGCCCGTGTCGAAATAAGGGCACCCAGAGTTTAGGTTAAAACAATAAACCCCAGGTCAGTCATGTGACTGGTGTGAGAACTAAAACAGTTATTAATCTTTATTTTAAAGTTAGGTAAATCAAGGGACCACACCGTATAACACGGAACGGGTTTCCTCCCAAGCATAACAGTGCATAAAACAAACAGCGCAATGCTAAATAAAGAAAAATGAAGCTATTGTAAGACCCAGGTCCTATCACACAATGCAACGCAAGCCGGGGGATAGGGTTTTCCCTTATAATAGTCAAAGCATGCTTGATACGCTAAATTTCATGTTTTATTATTACTATAAGTGTATAGTGATAAAACAATTTCAATCATAAATATCAATCATAGACGGCATGGGTACCATATATCATGTCGACATACTAGGCTCTACAATCAAAACCGCAAATGTCACGTATTTGGAAGTTGGATTTCTATCTGTGAACCGAGGCCAGGGATCGTCCTCTACCGATTCAAGACTATCTAGCCCGAGCCTCAGGAACAGCCGCAACTGCCCCTTGGATCGTCAGGGCCGGTCCACCGATGTGGATTAAAATGCCTGAACAATGTGTTTCCCCGCCCTTTGGGGCGTAAATGAGCCAACGAATGACTCCATCGGACCCGGATCGTCCGATCTAACCGAGGCGCCTCGCAACAACAACAACCACATAAGTCAAACTCGTTAGGGCGTTTAAAACCACTAACGCCACTTCTAACTAGAAAGAAACGCATGTCCTCCCTGAGGTCCTCTCCCGTTTCTGGTTCACAACCGGGGTGTGAGACTCGCGAATTAACGCTACACAAAGCTGTGCCACACAGGTTGTGCGTTGATCATCATCCACAAGACTTTGCTTTGCAACAAAAGCCTTGATCATTTGCCACTTAGGCATGCCACATGGGCAATTCACTCCATGCGTTTGATATCCATCAATATATAACCCCTGAGCTCGTATGTCTCAGAGAAGGGCATTAAGCAAGAGAATAAATTCTCCGCCGCTAAACAGATATATATTTAATAGAAATCAATCACACAGACTAAAATCCAATGTCAGACACACAGTCCATTTACAAGTTTGTTCTGGGTCTGAACGAAACCGGAGGCACCTAGTACCCTGCATATCCATTGATCTCCAAGTACGTCTGGACGATCACCAACCGATTCTCTCCTCTTGGGTGTACGGCCCAATCAAGATCATCAGTAATTATCCAAATGACGTGAAGACCTCCGGTCTTCAACCACCGTCTTCATCTTCGACACCATGTCGAATTAGTTATTCATAATGGGATAAACCCGGTCTTTCTGAATAACTCGCGTATATAATAAACAAGTGTTACACAAACACAACATACGCCTCATTCCAATTCAGAATATTCTTTTATTCAAATATTCTTATACTTTGGGAAAGGTTCCCATTAATTTTATCAAAGATAAATTCTTTAAATTTATTCTTTAATCTTCTTTGAATATCAATTCAAACTAGTCGGGATTAGCGAACCACACCGGAGTAATCATTTATTTCCCAATCCCAACCTATTCATCCCCTGAAGTAAAACTGGTAATACTTCATCTCTAACACCACGGTGTTATCGGTAAATTCAATTACCATTTCACGTTCAAATCTAATTAAAGATTTAACTATTGCCTGGAGTAAAACTGGTGATACTCCATTCTCGATCTTTTCAATCTAATTAAAGATTCAGTAAAAATCCACTTAATTTTAATCTTTAACTGGGTTAAAGAATCAGTGTCATTTAAAACACGGTTCACGATAAACCCAAAATCACATTCCATTAATTATCGGGTTAAAGAACAAGTGTTATTTAAAACACTGTTCACGATAAACCCAAAAATCAATATCAATTCAATTCCAATTAAATATTATTTAATTGGTACACTTCATTAAATCTAGATAAAAAGTTTAATCTTTTTCTCCACCGTGATTAAGAACAGTGTTAATGAAGACACCATTCACGAAAAACCCAAATCACATTTGATATTAAATACAAGGCTCTGAATAGAAAATATATCGGCTTATATTCAATATCAAATTCTACGACCAACAAATATCGTATTGGAAATAACGATAAATATATATCTTTCAGATTTCCATAATAATATCTGTATAATCCCGAAATCCAACATCAAAATATTCCGAAGACAATTTCGATTCAAATCCATTCCAATGCAATTATTGGAAATTCTGATTATTTTCAAAACCATTTCAAATCCAATTTATTTATTTTAAAAATAAATAAATTATTATTCTAGTTCAAAACTAGTTCATTTCGATAAAAATCTATTTTTATCTTTTCAAATATGGAGTTTTTCATCTCAATTCTTCACAAATCATTTCTTATGATTTTACACAAATTATTGATATTTTTAATAATTTTATCAAGGCACGTACAGTCGATTTCCATCAACGGCCATCGAACTGCACTTACAGCGACCTTTTTCAAATTTGATTTGGACATAATTCCAAATCCAACCGTTAGATTTCAAATTTCTAATATTCCTTAGAAAGCCCTTTTCGATACGAACCCAACGGTTCTGATTTTAGGAGAATCCGACGGTCGGATCTCCCGCAACATCCATTCGAAGTCAATGGTCGAAATTCGCGAACTGTCGCGGTGCGGCGCGTTCTATTCAGGCCATTATATATAATATATATTATATATATATTTCGTCTATTTCCTTTTAAAAATTATTACATAAATCGTTTTAAATTCATTTTCATAACGATTTCAACTTCTTTTCAAATTCAAATCAAAATTGAATTTTTTCCTATATAAATTTGTTTTAAATTCATTTCAAATTGATTTCAATTCAAAACGATTTTTAATTCAATTTCAGTTTGTTTTCAATTAAATTCAATTTCAATTCATTTTCAATTCTATTCGATTTCTATTCTATTCAATTTTAATTCGAATTCAATTCTATTCAATTTTAATTCGAATTCTATTTTATTCAATTTCAATTCGAATTCAATTCTATCCAATTTTAATTCGAATTCAATTCTATTCAATTTTAATTCGAATTCAACTCGTTTCAAAATATCAGAATTTGAAATCACTTCCTTTTCTATATTCATTATAAAAATGAATAAAATCGATATAAATATCGTTCTCGTCAAAATGGCATCAATCTAATCAACACGGCTTCATATATTTCTAATTTCAAATTATTCTATTTCAAATATTTCTTTTTCAAATATTTCTATTTCAAATATTTCTCTTTCAAATATTTCTATTTCAAATATATCTATTCAAAACTGGAATGAGGCCCAATCAATTACCATATAATGTCAATTATATGGCTTTTCTACAACACACGTATATAACAGCAACGATAAATCATCAACCATCATCCAAAGTGCGTTCTACACTGTATAAGCATCAAATATAAATATTTAACGCTTATAACAGTCTGTCAATCAATCGATCGACATACAACTAATTATTGGGATTAGTGCATGTCATATATCATCCCAATACCCGTGTGGGGTTTCAAACAATCAAACACATATTTTATTTGTGCAGTTGGGCGATGTGTAAAATTTATCGTCCCAATCAATATCAGTCAAATGCATGTATATAAATAAATCGTTCGATTTGTTTATATTAATTTATTTCATTTCATATATACGTTAAAAATTCTAATTTTAACTATAAAATATTTTTAACTATATAAATATTTTATTTCATTTCACATCACATTACACAATCAACTACATATCCAAAATCAAACAAACAAGCATACAAGCCGTCCATGGTCTGTAGACGACGGGTGTCGGGAGCTACTAAACACCATCTGCATCCTAGTATATAATTTAAACTAGAAAATAAAATCAAAGGTGAGGAGTTCTCACCGAGGGTTCCAGTCCGCCATGCTTTGCTTTTGAACTGCTGAATCGTCTGGATCTGCTTGAAATTCCTATGTAGTCCTTTTCACGCTATTCAAATAAAAATTATATTTTTATTACTTCATTTCAATAAATAAAAAATCTATTTTTATTTCTACTTCATATATAAAAATTATATTTTTCTATTCGCTACACATATAAAAATTGATTTTTTTCCTAATGCAAAAATCGAATCTTTTCCGTTTTCAAAAATCATATCTTTTTACTTCTAAAATCCCAATCTTTTCTCTATAAAAAATCTAACCTTCTTATGATTAAAAATCTAAACT
Source organism: Allium sativum (assembly GCA_030737875.1). Taxonomy (NCBI): domain Eukaryota; kingdom Viridiplantae; phylum Streptophyta; class Magnoliopsida; order Asparagales; family Amaryllidaceae; genus Allium; species Allium sativum. The sequence continues at coordinate 719,518,933 of CM060920.1, forward strand.
TTTTATTACTTTACAAATGTTAAAAAAAAATCGAATTTTCTCTATATCACTTCACATGATAAAAATTATACTTTTATATTCTTGGTCATATAAATAAAGGTCAAATCTTTATAGGTTAAAAGTATAAATAAAAATCTTATTTTTAAATGTAAAAATCCCATTAATGTATACATAAATAAATAAACAAATCAGTTTTTAAAACACATAAAAATCAGTTTTTAAAACGCTAAAAAAAATCAATTTTTAAAACACTAAAACCAAAACACTTACAGTGTTTGAAATCGGATGGATGGGAAAGGAGAATGAGGTCGGAGGAAGGAGGGGGTGCTGGGGAACTCGCGGTGGCTATCAGGAGGAGGTGGCGGTGTTAGGGCTTCGGCGTTTCTTCGTTCGATGGCTGGAGCTAGGGCACGATTCGAGGGGCTTCACTGCTTTGGGTTCGTCTGAGAGGCTCGGGCGCCAGAAGAGGAGAGAGGGGACGGAGGAGCGGGCGACGCGTTCATGGAGGGAGGGCGACTGGAAGGAAGGGGCGACGGGGGGAAAGATCGGATTTTTTTTATTCGATTAAAATGGGGGGGCTGAGAGGTTATTAGAGAGGAAAGGAGGAAAGTGTAAAATTTAATTATTTTATTATTTTAAACTCCTTAAAAGCAACTTTTATTTTCGACCTCGAAACGAGACCCACCGTGTAACGAAAAGGAATTTCGCTCGATCCGAATCAATCGCTAAACCGATCAAGACCTTTCGAAACGCCTGATTGTTTTGAGAACACGACAAAATAAAACGCAGACGGAAGAACATTTCATTGTATATTACAACAATACCATCAGAATACAAGAATATACAGAGCATAAATGAATAAATATTACACATTCGATAAATATCAGAGATTTCAATACATTACACAGCAGCGGAAAATAATACAATACACAACTAGAATTAATACGCTGATACAAAGCTTTCCGAGTATCGCTCCAACTGTAAATCAGGATCCTGTGAATCTAAATCTGCAAAACCAAAACTACTAGCTTCCCGTGTCAAAATAAGGGCACCCAGAGTTTAGGTTAAAACAATAAACTCCAGGTCAGTCATGGGACTGGTGTGAGAACTAAAACAGTTATTAATCTTTATTTTAAAGTTAGGTAAATCAAGGGACCACGCTGTATAACGCGGAATGGGTTTCCTCCCAAGAATACCAGTGCATAAAACAACAGCGCAATGCTAAATAAAGAACAATGAAGCTATTATAAGACCCAGGTCCCATCACACAATGCAACGCAAGCCGGAGGATAGGGTTTTTACCTTATAATAGCCAAAGAATGTTTGATACGTGAAATTTCATGTTTTATTATTACTATAAATGTATAGTGTCAAAACAATTTCAAATCATAAGTATCAATCATAGACGACATGAGTGCCCCATCCCACTATGTCGCCAAACTAGGCTCTACAAATAAGACCGCAAAGTCACATATTGGAAGTTAGATTTCCATCTGTGAACCGAGGCAAAAGATAGTCCTCAACCGATTCGAGACAATCTAGCCCATGTCTCAGGTCAGAGCTCGAGTGACCTTGGAGCGACAGGGCCGATCCACCGATGTGGATTAGACGAAATCCTGAACACTGCGTTTCCCCACCCTTTGGGGCGTAGGTGAGCCAACAAAATGACTCCATCGGTCCCGGATCAACCGATATATCCGAGGCGCCTCCAATTCCAACAACCACATGAGTCAAACTCGTCAGCCAGTTCAAGCACTGACGCCACTCCTAGCTAGAAGAAAACGCATGTCCTCCCTGAGGTCCATCTCCCGTTTTTGGTTCACACCGGGGTGTGAGGCTCACGAATCAACGCCACACAAAGCTACGCCACAAAGGCCGTGCTTTGATCATCAACCACAAGACTCTGCTTTTCAACATAAGCCTTGATCATTTGCATCTTAGCATGCCACACAGGCAATTGACGCTATGCAACTGATATCAATCACACAGAATGAAATCCAATGTCAGACACACTGTCCATTTACAAGTCCGTTCTGGGTCTGAACGAAACCGGAGGCACCTAGTACCCCGCATATCCATCGATCTCCAAGTACATCTGGACGATCACCAACTGATTCCCTCCTCTTGGGTGTACGACCCAATCAAGATCATCAGTAATTATCCAAACGACGTGAAGACCTCCGGTCTTCGACCACCGTCTTCATCTTCGACTTATTGTCGTATCAGTTATTCAGAAATCCCGGTCTTTCCGAATAACTCGCGTATATAATAAACAAGTGTTACACAAACACAACATACGCCTCATTCCAATTCATCAGTCACTAACCGTAAATTAATCAAGAGAACAATTCCCCTAATATTAACCCCGAAGGCCGAAACCAACATCAGATCAATATCCAGAAAACCATTCTACTTAGCTAACCGACAGTTAGTTTTTAAATTTCACATTCTTAGGGAAAGGTTCCCATTAATTTTATCAAAGATAAATCCTTTAAATTTATTCTATAATCTACTTGTGAATATCAATTCAATCTAGTCGGGATTAGCGAACCACACCGAAGTAATCATTTATTTTATTTCCCAATCCCAACCTATTAATTGTAACACCCCGTGAATTCTATAACTGTGAAATTCATGAATTAAAGTATAATCAAATTCAAATCAAAGAACTAAGGGAAACGGGATACGCCATTGCGTTCGTCTCGGAAAAATACGCGAAATAGAGTCCGAGTTTTCGAAAAACGGATATCGTATGAAGAAGTTATGGACGAACGAAGTTGGGCGAAAAACCGAAAAAAAGGGCCAGAATGCACTGGCGCACTTGGGAAGTGCGCCAGAACAAAAATGAACTGGCGCACCTGTGAAGTGCGCCAGTACATTTTTGACCTGGCGCACCTGCCAAGTGCGCCCAGGTCAAAAATGACCTGCTGGCCAGGTCTGGTCTAGCCCTGGCTGGCCAGGTCTGTGTTTGGCCGATTTTCAGGAGCTTGCTTTGTCACTAGGGCTAGGTGGCAAGTTTTAATTGGTCTCTCTATCGAATGAATGGCTACGATCAATCCAAGCAACATCAATGGTCCTAATCAATTCCTAACCTCTATATGAACAACCCTAGACTAAACCCTAATCTATTCATTCAAAATAAGATTATAGCCGCCATGTTGCTGAGGAACGACAAAGAGTAGCCGCCGACTAGAGAGAGAGTTAGGAAGAAAGTTCTAAGCCTAAAGCAATTCAAGCAACCTAAAGCTAATCAATTCAACAAAGGAATCATATCTCTTAATTAGAGAATTCGCCGCAACCATTGTAAGTAGAGTATTACTTTGGTATAAATAAACAACTGTGTTGATGTGTATGCTTGAATTGTGGCAATGGAAGTAATTCGTGTTTGTGCAAAATTATGTTATTCATTATAAAGAACTACATGCGGTAGTTCTATGCAAATATACGTTTGGAATATTGCGCAAATTATGTAATCTATGTTGAAGCTACATGTATGTAGTTGAGTGAAATTTATGCAAGTTTGGGGCTTTGTTATTATGTCGTCATGATGTATATTTTGTGCATAAATCGTTTTGCAAGCAATTGAGACAAGTTTGGTTGTTATATTTCATATGAAACTATGTTGGAATTTTGACACCATAATCCATGTATTAAGTCATGCTTATGAATATGGCTAGGCTATGAATGATATTTGGCATAATTGAAATCTATGATTAAGTCTATCTTGTTTAAAAGAATTATATGATGACCTATGTGAGACATGGCTAGGTTAGACTCAAAAATCCCTTTTTGCAAGTTTAAGCAAAAACCATGATTAGGAATTTTTATGCATAAGTATGTTTATACCATCGTTATGAGATTAGACTTAAACCATGATTAAGTTGAACTATGCTTTTGTGTTAGTAACAAAGTATCCCCTTAGTAAACATGTAGGAACCTTATGGACATGACTTGTTTATGTTTATGCCATGAACAAATTTAACTTTACTTATGCCATGCTTATGTTTGGCATTATGCTATGCCTATGCTAGGAATATTTATGACATGCTTATGTTTGACATTATGCCTAAATAAGAATATAGGTTCATGTTGTAGTTAAACCTATGCAAGTTCACATGCTTTGATTTATGTCACCTATGTTGCCACTATGCAAGTACACCAATATCTATTTTGTATTTCCAACGTCGTATTACAAGTTCATGCGCTCACCTTCCCCTCTTTGTGTATACGCCATAAGCCTCCCCTTTCGCATGGCTAAATTGGGCTTTAAAAGGCTAAGCCCAATATATATGAACGGACGTGTAAAACGGGGGAAAACAACGTTGGGTTAAAATGAATTAATGAATGAAAATATAAAATAGAAGGGCCCAAATTCAAGTATGGGTTGGGCCCGTGATTGGTGTAATTTTTACACCATTAACTTAATAATGGGCCGCAAATATTTACATATAAGAAATAAAGAAGAATGACAAGATATGTAAATGTAGAAAATACGATGTGTTTAACCCGAGGTTGGATTGAGTTGTGATGTAAACCTACCCGGAACCGCCCGGCTGTCCAGTAGTCACAACAATACCTATCCAATGTGGGAGGTTAAACATGGAGCCCAGCAAGGACCCGAGGTTAGACTGAGTTGTGGCGTAAGACTGCCCGGAACCAACCGGCAACAGGCAGCCACAACAATACCTGTCTAATGTGAGAGGTCAGGGCCTTAATAAGACAATTAAGGCTGAGTCAGGATTGTTAGGATTAAGTGAACTAAAGACTTAATCAAAATGGAACATGCTAAACTAAACAGACTGGTGGGGTTAGGTAGGGAACACTTAACCAACATAGCATGTTGGCTAGAGATAGAAAACCTAGTAACGAGGGACCCTTTTCAGCAGTAACCCTAAAGGTGTATCAGGATACCCTGAAACTAGGCAGGGTGGGGCACGATTACTGGGCTGATTGTAAGAGGTCAAAGCGACGACGGTGGTGTAGCAGTGTAGGTTCTAACGGAGTGCGGGCGTGCACACACTCCGGCGCAGAAAAATAAGGCACTGGACACCAGTAGCATACCTGTGCACTCTAAGGTTGTATCGGGTTGCCACTATGGGACTTGATACACCCCATGGCGGGACCAGCATAGGTAACTACAGACATCGGGGGCCGTAAGACACATGTAACTATGCGAGTAGGAGCCGATCATCATTGAATGGATCACATCACCCTGATTTTGGGGTGCAAATTGGAAACTAGTTTATATGGGTTCAGAGATTAACATGGGGTACGATAGTATATTCGACCCTAGATAACTTAACCAAGTTCATAGTGTTTGCCCACTTCCTGTTTTACTTATCATACCCAGTTCTTTATTCATAAACAAAGTAGTACTAGACTTACTCAGGCTTTATGTCTGACTCTATTTTTCTTTCGTCTTCTTTCTTCCGTTTCCCCCCCCCCCCCCCCAGGTCCTCAGGGAGGGAACACAGCAGCTTGACCAGCCTCAACATCCAGCTTTGAAGAAGAGAAATGTATTGCTTGGACTTTCCTGTTTTGAACTATGGCTTTGGACAATCCACTAAGGGGCTCTTGCAGTTTATCTATGTTTTATTTATGCTTCTTTAAATAATGTACTCAAGACAGATTATGAAAGTGTTATGTTATGTTTTTGGAAAGGATGTTGTTGTAACACGTATTTGACTTAATGAAATAAAATTTGTTGTTCTTCCGCTGTTTTACAAATATGTGTTCTTATATCTGTCTTGTATATCTGTGACTTGTACTTATAAACCTCCACCAAAATTAGGGCATTCCCTTTGAGAGTGACCCTAACGGAGGTGGGGTGTTTCATTAATCCCATGAAGTAAAATTGGTAATACTTCATATCTAACACCACGGTGTTATCGGTAAATTCAATTACCATTTCACGTTCAAATCTAATTAAAGATTTAACTATCGCATGGAGCAAAACTGGTGATACTCCATTCTCGATCTTTTCAATCTAATTAAAGATTCATTAAAACTCTACTTAGTTTTAATCTTTGACTGGGTTAAAGAATCAGTGTCCTTTAAAACACGGTTCACGATAAACCCCAAAATCATATCACATTTCAATCAGTCCCTAACCGTAAATTAATCAAGTGAGCAATTCCCTAAGTATTAACCCCGAAGGCCGAAACCAACATCAGATCAATACCCCAGAAACCATTCAACTTAACTAATCTCCAGTTAGTTTCTGATTTTCTTAACTCCTTTAGGTCTAAGAACAGTATTATGTAAGTTACCATTCACGACAACCCAAAATCACATTTCATTAATTATCGGGTTAAAGAACAAGTGTTATTTAAAATACTGTTCACGATAAACCCAAAAATCAATATCAATTCAATTACAATTGAATATTATTTAATTGGTACACTTCATTAAATCTAAATAAAAAGATTATATTTTTTTCTCCATTGGGCTTAAGAACAGTGTTAATGAAGACACCATTCACGACAAAACCAAATCACATTTGATATTAAATACAAGGCTCTAAATAGAAAATATATCGGCTTATATTCAATATCAAATTCTACGACCAACAAATATCGTATTGGAAATAACGATATTAATATATCTTTCAAATTCCCATAACAATATCTGTATCGTCACGGAATCCAACATCGAAATATTCCAAAGACAATTTTGATTCAAATCCATTCCAATTCAATTATTGGAAATCCAAGTTATATTTCAAAATCATTTCAAATCCTGGTTAAAAATAAATAAATTATTACTCTAGTTCAAAACTAGTTCATTTCGATAAAAAACTAATTTATCTTTTCAAATATAGATTTTTTCATCCCAATTCTTCACAAATCATTCCTTATGATTTTACACAAATTATTACTGTTTTTAATAATTTTATCAAGGCCCGTACAGTCGATTTCCATCAACGGCCATCGAACTGGACATACATCAACCTTTTCCAAATTTGATTTGGACATAATTCCAAATCCAACCGTTATATTTCAAATCTTTAATATTCGTTAGAAAGCTCTTTTCGATACGAACCCAACAGTTCCGGTTTTAGGAGAATCCGATGGTCGGATCTCCCGCAATATCCATTCGAAGTCAATGGTCGAAATTCGCGAACTGCCGCGGTGCGGCGCATTCTATTCAGGCCATTATATTATATATATAATATATATAATATATACTTCGTCGATTTCCTTTTAAAACGAATTATATAAATCGTTTTAAATTCGTTTTCAAAACGATCTCAACTTCTTTTCAAATTCAAATCAAAATTGAATTTTTCCTTATAAATTTGATTAAAATTCATTTCAAATTGATTTCAATTCAAATCGATTTTTAATTCAATTTCAGTTCGTCTTCAATTCCATTCAATTTCAATTCGAATTCATTTCTATTCAATTTCAATTCGAATTCATTTTCTTTTCAATTTCAATTCGAATTCATTTCTATTCAATTTCAATTCGAATTCATTTCTATTTAATTTCAATTCGAATTCATTTCTATTCAATTTCAATTCGAATTCATTTCTTTTCAAAATATCAGATTTTGAAATCACTTTCGATAATCATTGAAAAATGAATAAAATCGATATAAATATCGTTCGGGTCAAAATTGCGTCAATCTAATCAACACGACTTCATATATTTCTATTTTCAAATATTCTATTTCAAATATTTCTTTTTCAAATATTTCTATTTCTAATATTTCTTTTCAAATATTCCTATTTCAAATATTTCTATTTCAAATATTCTATTTCAAATATTTCTTTTTCAAATATTTCTATCTCAAAACTGGAATGAGGCCCAATCAATTACCATATAATGTTAATTATATGGATTTTCTACAACACATGTATTCAATAACAACGATGAATAATCAACCATCATCCAAAGTGTATTCTACACTATATAAGCATCAAATCTAAATATTTAACGCTCATAACAGTTTGTCCATTAATCGATCGACATACAGCTAATTATTGGGATTAGTGTATGTTATATTTCATCCCAATACCCGCGTGGGGTTTTCAAACAATCAAACACAGATTTTATTCGTGCAGTTGGGCGATGTGTAAAATTTATCGTCCCAATCAATATCAGTCAAAGGTGTGTATATAAACAAGTCATCCGATTTGTTTATTTTTATTTCATTTCATATACACGTTAAAAATTCTATTTTTAACTATAAAATATTTTCCACTATAAAATATTTTATTTCAACTATATAGATATTTTATTTTATTTCACATCACATCACACAATCAACTACACATTAAAATCAAACAAACAAGCATACAAGCCGTCCATGGTCTATGGACGGCGGGTGTCGGGTGCTACTAAACACCGTCTGCATCCTAGTATATATTTTAACTAGAAACAAATACAAAAGTGAGGAGTTCTCACTGATTTGCTAAACCAATTCACCGCGACTCTTCTTGTGTAGGAAATCTTCACCTTTTCGTCTTTTGTCACTTCCGTTGCCCGTATTCACTACATATATAAAAATCACATTTTTATATTCTCTTTACTTTGCAATTCAATATATAAAAATCGAATTTTTACTTTGCAATTCAATATATAAAAAACGAATTTTTACTTTGCTATTCAATATATAAAAATCGAATTTTAACTTTGCTATTCAATATATAATAATCGAATTTTTACTTTGCTATAATATGAAAACCATATTTTTATTGTGACGGCAAGGAATTTCGCTCGATCTGAATCAGTCGTTAAACCGATCTAGACCGTTCGAAACCCCTGATCGTTTGAGAACAGGACAAATCAGAACACAAACAGAAGAACATTTCATTGTTATTACAACAATTCCATCAGATACAAGAATATACAGAGTATAAATGAATAAATTACATTCGATAAATATCATTGATTACTATAAATTACATAGCAGCGGAAAAATAATACAAAGCACAACTGAAGGTGATATACGAATACAGAGCTTTCCGGATATCATTCCAGCTGTAAACCAGGATCCTATGAATATAAATCTGCAAAACCAAAACTACTAGCTGCCCGTGCGGAAAATAGGGGCACCCAGAGTTTAGGTTAAAACAATAAACTCCAGGTCAGTCATGTGACTGGTGTGAGAACTAAAACAGTTATTAAAACTTCATTTTTAAAGATAGTAATTCAAGGGACCACGCCGTATAACACGGAACGGGTTTCCTCCCAAGAATACCAGTGCATAGAATAAACAACGCAATGCTTTTTCGAAAAATGAAGCTATTATAAGACCCAGGTCCCATCACACAATGCAACGCAAGCCGGAGGATAGGGTTTTCCCTTATAATAGCCAAACATGCTTGATACGTTTAAAACAAATCATTTGATACTATAATAAGTGTATAGTGTCAAAACATTTCAATCATAAATATAAATCATAGACGGCATGGGTACCATATATCATGTCGCCATACTAGTTCTACAATTAAAACCGCAATATCGTGTATTGGAAATTGGATTCCTTCATGAGTCGAGGCAAGGGGCAAGCTCCTCTCCGCGTTCGAGACACTCTATTAAATGCCTCAGGGTTACGCACTCTGGGCAACCCCTGGATGCTTCAGGGCCGGTCCTCACTTACGTTCGAGGATTAGTTATGCCTGAACACACGTTTCCCGGTCCTTACAGACCTATAATCGAGGCGCCTCGCATTCCAACAACCACAAAGGTGAAAAATATATAAATGTCAGGGCTGGTAAGTCACTGACACCACCAAAGCTAAAAAGAAACGTCGTGCTCTCCCTGCAGTCCGTATCCCGTTTTTAACTCATACCGAGGTGTGAGGCTCGCGAATTCACGTTATACACAAAGCTACCACGTTGGCGTGCTTTGATCATCAACCACAAGACTTTGCTTTTCAACAAAAGCCTTGATCATTGCATCTTAGTGTGCCACACAGGCGATTCATGCCATGCGACTGATGTCCATCGATATACAACCTCTGAGCTCGTACGTCTCAGAGAACGGCGTTAAGCAAAAGAATAAATTCTCCGCCGCCAAACAGATGTATATTTAATAGAAATCAATCAACACAGAATAAAATCCAATGTTAGACACACAATCCATTTACAAGTCTGTTCTGGGTCTGAACGAAACCGGAGGCACTTTCCTCGCATATCCATCCATCTCCAAGTACGTCTGGACAACCACCAACTATTTCCATCCTCTTGGGTGTACAGCCCAATCAGGATCGTCAGTAATTATCCCTACGATGTGAAGACTTCCGGTCTTCGACCACCGTCTTCATCTTCGACTTATCGTCGAATCAGTTATTCAGAATGGGTATAAACCCGGCCTTTCCGAACTACCCACGTATTTTAAAACAAATGTTACACAAACACAACATACGCCTCATTCCAATTCTAAATATTCTGTTATTTAAATATCCGCATCTTTTGGGAAAAGTTCCCATTAATTTTATCAAAGATAAATTCTTTAAAATTTATTCTTTAATCACCTTTTGGATGTCATTTCAAACCAAATTTTGGTTTTCCAAACTAGTCGAGATTAGCGAACCATATCGAAGTAATTAGTTATTTTATTTCCTAATCCCAACCTATTCATCCCATGAAGCAAAACTGGTAATACTCCATATCTAATACCACAGTGTTATTGGTAAAATTAATTACCATTTCACGTTCAAATCTAATTAAAGATTTAACTATCGCTTTGGAGCAAAACTGGTGATACTCCATTCTCGCTCAATTTCTAAATTTGATAATTGAAATTATCAATTCACATTTCAATTTAATTGCAGATTCGTTAAAACTCCTTTTACTGGGTTGAAGAACTAGGTGTTATTTAAAACACAGTTCACGACAAACCCAAATCACATTCTATTTATTTTGGGGTAAAGAACTAGTGTTATTTAAAACACCGTTCACGATAAAACCATTTCAAATCCAATCAAATATATTAGAAATTCCGATTATTTAAAACCCCTTTTTAAATCTAATTTATTTATTTAAAAATAATTGGGTTTTAAATTTTAGTTCAATCTAGTTCATTTCGATAAAAATCTATTTTTATCTTTTCAAATACGGAGTTTTTCACCCCAATTTTTCTCAAATCATTTCTTATGATTTTACACAAATTATTACTATTTTTAATAATTTTATCAAGGCCCGTACAGTCGATTTCCATCAATGGCCATCGAACTGCACTAACAGCGACCTTTTCCAAATTTGATTTGGACGTAACTCCAAATCCAACCGTTAGATTTCAAATTTCAAATATTCTTTAAAAATCTCTTTTCGATACGAACCCAACGGTTCCGGTTTTAGGAGAATACGACGGTCGGATCTCCCGTAATGTCCATTTGAAATAAATGGTCGAAATTCACGAACTGCCGCGGCGCGGCGCGTTCTGTTCAGGCCATTATATTATATATATAATATATATAATATATTACGTCGATTTCTATTTAAAACGAATTATATAAATAGTTTTAAATTCGTTTCAAAAACAATTTCAACTTCCATTTCAATCCAAAGCAAAATTGAATTCTTCCCTATAAATTCGTTTTAAAATTCATTTGAATTCAATTCAAATTTCAATTCAATTTGAATTCATTTCAATTCAATTTGAATTCGTTTTCAATTCAATTCAATTTCAAAGTCGTTTTCTATTCGATTCAATTCAAATTGGTTTTCTATTCGATTCAATTCAAATTGGTTTTCTATTCGATTCAATTCAAATTGGTTTTCTATTCAAATAAAATTCGTTATATATTCAATTGAAATCAAATTCGTTTTCTATTCAAATCAAATTTGTTATATATTTAATTCATTTCGAAATCATTTTCAATTCAATTCACTTCGAAATCGTTATATATTCAATTCATTTCGAAATCGTTATATATTCAATTCATTTCGAAATCGTTATATATTCAATTCATTTCGAAATCGTTATATATTCAATTCATTTCGAAATCGTTATATATTCAATTCATTTCGAAATCGTTTTATATTCAATTCATTTCGAAATGAATAAAATCTATATAAATATCGTTCACGTCAAAATGGCGTCAATCTAATCAACACGGCTTCATACATTCTATTCAACAAATGAATATTTATTTTTGTCAACACACGACTAATCTCAACGAATGAGTACTGTCCACGTGTGACTATTTTTGTTAAATTATTTCGTTCAACACATGACTAATCTCAACGGATGAGTACTGTCAACACATGAACCTTTATTTTATATTCTTTATTTTCAAAATTGGAATGAGGCCCAATCAATCACCATATAAAATTAATTATATGGATTTCCATACAACACATGTATATAATAGCATTGAAAAATAATCAACCATCAACCAAAGTGCACTACACTGTATAAGCATCAAATATAGATATCTAACGCTTATAACAGCCTGTCAATCTATCGATCGACATATTTAATCAATCAGGATGAGTGAACTTCAAATTTCATCCCAACACCCGTGTGGGGTTTCAAACTATCAAACACAGATTTTATTTGTGCGGTTGGGCGATGTGTAAAATTTATCGACTCAATCAATGTCCTTCAAATAGGTGTACATAAACAAACCGTCGGGTTTGTAAATGAATATTTTATTCACTTCACGTTAAAAATTATATTTTTAACGACAAAACATTTTATTTTAACTTATGAATTTCTATTCAGTTCATTCTTTAAATAAGATGATATTTTTATTTTTCTAACTTATTTTAGAAAATTTCGGCGGCATAACGGCACGATACTAGAAACGGGACAAGGCCTAGCCTTATCCCCGGTCTAGTGAAGGCCCACGCCATTCACACATCAATCAAATTCACCAAACAACCAAATTCAAATCAAATCATCTAACTAATTTATGCAACCAAACAAACAAGTCCATGGTCTGTGGACAATTGTGTCGGGTGCTACTAAGCACCGTCTGCATCCTAGTATATATATATATAACTAGAAAAAGAAATTGAAAGGTGAGAAATCCTCACCAATAGCTTTCCAATCATCTTGACACTTCTTTGATAGAAATCTTCATCGTTATCGCATTTCTGTCATCTTCGTTGCTGTAGCCACTACATATGTAAAAATCGAATTTTTACTCCGCTATTCAATATATATAAATCGAATTTTTACTATGCTATTTAATATATAAAAATCGGATTTTTACTATGCTATTCAATATATAAATATCGAATTTTTACTTCGCTATTATATAAAAAGATTTCGCCTTTCTATAATATGAAAATTATATTTTTCTCGAAGTAAAAATCATATTTTTACTTCACTACATAAACAAAAATCATATTTTTACATCATCTATATAGTAAAGACTATATTTTTAATACTTTAAAAATATAAAAATCATATTTTTTAAACTAAAAATCACTTTATACATTTAAAAATCGAATTTTTATTATGCTATTTAAATAAAGATTTTGCCCATTTCCGAGCTAGAAATCAAATCTTTATTGCGCCAAAAATTCTATCTTTTTATTTTTAAAAACCATACCTTTTCTAAAATAAAAATCGTTCTTTTTTTCTAGTTAAAAATCTAATCTTTTCTACGAGTAAAATCAAACTTTCATTTATAAACATATCGCCTTTCTATTTCAAAAATTATAGTTTCATAAGGGAAAAATCATTCCTTTAATATGATGAAAATCATATCTTTGACAAATTAAAAAAACAAATCTTTGAACAAATTAAAAATCAAATCTTTGTGTTTATAAAAGGGTAATCTTTTTGCTTAATTTACATCGTAGAAAATAGACAAAACAATGGAGAAATAATAATTAAAAACTCACATTTATAATCGCCGGAGGGGGGGGGGGTTACTGTCGGAATTGGTGGAGCTAGGAGGATCTCGCGGTGGTGCTAGGCGGAGGTGGCGCGGGTTCTGGCGGAGCTCGGGTCCTCGGCGGCGTCGGTTGGATGCGGGTTGGGGGGGGATGTTGTCGTGATTGCTGAAACGGGGGAGGGGGGTCTTCGTCGCGATCGACTTCGAGGAGGAGGGGGGTTTTGGATGTGGCAGCGATCGATTGGGGGGGCGCGCCAGCCTCTGGCGGCGGCGACAGGGGTTCCCCCCCTTTTCCGTCGTCTCCCTTTTTTTTATTTCGAAAACTAAATTGAAAACATCGGGGTGGGGGGGCCTGGTTAAGGAGAAGGGAAAGGGGTTTTATTTATTTATTTTATTATTATTTAATTATTTAATTCAACCTAAAGTTGACTTTTTCATACGACCTCGAAACGAGGCCCACCGCTTGTCGTCCATAGCGTTTCACCCCCATTCTGAACACAATGGGATATGTATCGTAGGTTGATTCGGACGTCTTGATCAGTTTCCGTTGAATTTACATTTAAATCACTATATTGAATTTTAAACGTACATTTCAAATTACCGGGGTCCCATACTAATTCGAAAAAATCCCGAAAAATATTTTCTAGCTTCGTATTGACGATACGGTCCTAACAAAACTAGTTTCGTCGAATTCTGAGACCATTAGAAAAATGGCCATTTTCCAGTCGATTAAAATCAACTGAAACTGGTCAAACGCGTTTTCCTATGCCACGCTCACATATTGATTCGAAAAATTATGAAATTTGAAACCTAGCAATAATTTGACATCACGGATCCAACAAAAGTGGTTTCGTCGAAATCCGAGGTCATTTGCAAAATTTCCATTTTTAAGGGCCTGAATTCCATAGCGACTATTCAGAATTTTCAACTGGACACATCTTTTGATTCCCGCTATGAAATTTCTATTTGTCGGATTCGTTGGAAAGATATTATCAATTAGTATCTATTATTTTTGGTTTCACTAAAATCCGGATTGTTTTGCACCCGGTACACCCAATTGAAGTTTGAAATCGAATTATCGAACTACCGCGCCATTTTCAATTCCTATTATAATTATATATAAATATTTATATTCTAACGACGACGCGTATAATATATACGTTCGAATTATATTCAAAATAAATTTCTCGTCGATATTATTTAAAATAATCTATTTTAAATATTCAAAATTCGCTAAAATCGCCAAAATAAAAATTTTAAACTGGTTCAGAATTTCCGGGTTATTACAATCTCCCCTACTTAAAACTTTTCGTCCCCGAAAAGGAACAAAGTCGAAAGTTGTTTGATTAATCAACTCTACGTTCGATCTGGCTCCCATTCTCCAACTTTTCAGTTTCTGAGAATTTTCAAATTTTCAAAAATTTGGCTAACACCCTAAATTTTCGAAAAATTTCGCCATAACCTCCCCTGCACCGGGAGCCACGGGAAAATCCCGAAATTGCCATATAGGCCTTCTGATCTCAAAAAGAAAAAGAAAAAGCCAAGCGGCTAGCCAATAGGCTCATAAAATCATCATCACCCAAACAAAACAGTAAATTATAGTAAACATGTACCTATTTGTCGGGCAAACAAATTTTATTCTCTGCTCTAGCCTCCTTGCTATGACCTGTTCAATGTAAGTATATGTATATGCAAGCAAATGCGACCAAGTTTCAATATAATTCAATATTTGGTTCAATTAGGCTAAATGGTTCAAAATTATCAAACAAATAAACAAACAACACAAACATCAATCAATTAGTGGATTAGAGTTTTCAAATTCATAATTTTGATGCATATACAGAAAATCATGTTTTTGGTGCAAATTCACAACAATGTGTTCTAACTATATTAGTTTTGGTTCTCACACCAGTCTAATGGAAATATATAGAAAATCACACCTTCGAAACATGAACATAAATATTGATGATGCCATGGTCATTATCAACATCATCTCCAGGCGACTAGAATGTGATTCTATATCTATCTAATATATAAAAACTTCGAATATACGTTCATGACGCGTATATACAAAATCTTTATATATCGGATTGTCCATATTCAAAATAAATAAATATTCAAATACGTATAAAACGATTTAAATTTTCAAAACAAAATTGTTTTCATTTGAAAAATATACTCTTCGCACTCGTTCTAGGATACTACTGATCCTATCTCTAACGAGTCATTCTAATTGGATACTGCTAATCCAATATCTGATGAATTCTTTCGTATGGTTCTAATGTGTCTTGTTCTCGAGCTCTGTAAACCAAAGCTCTGATACCAAATGTGACGGCAAGGAATTTCGCTCGATCTGAATCAGTCGTTAAACCGATCTAGACCGTTCGAAACCCCTGATTGTTTGAGAACAGGACAAATCAGAACACAAACAGAAGAACATTTCATTGTTATTACAACAATTCCATCAGATACAAGAATATACAGAGTATAAATGAATAAATTACATTCGATAAATATCAGAGATTACTATAAATTACATAGCAGCGGAAAAATAATACAAAGCACAACTGAAGGTGATATACGAATACAGAGCTTTCCGGATATCATTCTAGCTGTAAACCAGGATCCTGTGAATATAAATCTGCAAAACCAAAACTACTAGCTGCCCGTGCGGAAAATAGGGGCACCCAGAGTTTAGGTTAAAACAATAAACTCCAGGTCAGTCATGTGACTGGTGTGAGAACTAAAACAGTTATTAAAACTTCATTTTTAAAGATAGTAATTCAAGGGACCACACCGTATAACACGGAACAGGTTTCCTCCCAAGAATACCAGTGCATAGAATAAACAACGCAATGCTTTTTCGAAAAATGAAGCTATTATAAGACCCAGGTCCCATCACACAATGCAACGCAAGCCGGAGGATATGGTTTTCCCTTATAATAGCCAAACATGCTTGGTACGTTTAAAACAAATCATTTGATACTATAATAAGTGTATAGTGTCAAAACATTTCAATCATAAATATAAATCATAGACGGCATGGGTACCGTATATCATGTCGCCATACTAGTTCTACAATTAAAACCGCAATATCACGTATTGGAAATTGGATTCCGTCATGAGTCGAGGCAAGGGGCAAGCTCCTCTCCGCGTTCGAGACACTCTAGCAAATGCCTCAGGGTTACGCACTCTGGGCAACCCCTGGATGCTTCAGGGCCGGTCCTCACTTACGTTAGAGGATTAGTTATGCCTGAACACACGTTTCCCGGTCCTTACAGACCTATAATCGAGGCGCCTCGCATTCCAACAACCACAAAGGTGAAAAGTATATAAATGTCAGGGCTGATAAGTCACTGACACCACCAAAGCTAGAAAGAAACGTCGTGCTCTCCCTGCAGTCCGTATCCCGTTTTTAACTCATACCGAGGTGTGAGGCTCGCGAATTCATGTTATACACAAAGCTACCACGTAGGCGTGCTTTGATCATCAACCACAAGACTCTGCTTTTCAACAAAAGCCTTGATCATTGCATCTTAGCGTGCCACACAGGCGATTCATGCCATGCGACTGATATCCATCGATATACAACCTCTGAGCTCGTACGTCTCAGAGAAGGGCGTTAAGCAAAAGAATAAATTCTCCGCCGCCAAACAGATGTATATTTAATAGAAATCAATCAACACAGAATAAAATCCAATGTTAGACACACAATCCATTTACAAGTCCGTTCTGGGTCTGAACGAAACCGGAGGCACTTTCCTCGCATATCCATCCATCTCCAAGTACGTCTGGACAACCACCAACTATTTCCATCCTCTTGGGTGTACAGCCCAATCAGGATCGTCAGTAATTATCCCTACGATGTGAAGACTTCCGGTCTTCGACCACCGTCTTCATCTTCGACTTATCGTCGAATCGGTTATTCAGAATGGGTATAAACCCGGCCTTTCCGAACTACCCGCGTATTTTAAAACAAATGTTACACAAACACAACATACGCCTCATTCCAATTCTGAATATTCTGTTATTTAAATATCCGCATCTTTTGGGAAAAGTTCCCATTAATTTTATCAAAGATAAATTCTTTAAAATTTATTCTTTAATCACCTTTTGAATGTCATTTCAAACCAAATTTTGGTTTTCCAAACTAGTCGAGATTAGCGAACCATATCGACGTAATTAGTTATTTTATTTCTCAATCCCAACCTATTCATCCCATGAAGCAAAACTGGTAATACTCCATATCTAATACCACAGTGTTATTGGTAAAATTAATTACCATTTCACGTTCAAATCTAATTAAAGATTTAACTATCGCTTTGGAGCAAAACTGGTGATACTCCATTCTCGCTCAATTTCTAAATTTGATAATTGAAATTATCAATTCACATTTCAATTTAATTGCAGATTCGTTAAAACTCCTTTTTACTGGGTTGAAGAACTAGGTGTTATTTAAAACACAGTTCACGACAAACCCAAATCACATTCTATTTATTATCGGGTTAAAGAACTAGTGTTATTTAAAACACCGTTCACGATAAACCCATTTCAAATCCAATCAAATATATTAGAAATTCCGATTATTTAAAACCCCTTTTTAAATCTAATTTATTTATTTAAAAATAATTGGGTTTTAAATTTTAGTTCAATCTAGTTCATTTCGATAAAAATCTATTTTTATCTTTTCAAATATGGAGTTTTTCACCCCAATTTTTCTCAAATCATTTCTTATGATTTTACACAAATTATTACTATTTTTAATAATTTTATCAAGGCCCGTACAGTCGATTTCCATCAATGGTCATCGAACTGCACTTACAGCGACCTTTTCCAAATTTGATTTGGACGTAACTCCAAATCCAACCGTTAGATTTTAAATTTCAAATATTCGTTAGAAAGCTCTTTTCGATACGAACCCAACGGTTCTGGTTTTAGGAGAATCCGACGGTCGGATCTCCCGTAATGTCCATTTGAAATAAATGGTCGAAATTCACGAACTGCCGCGGCGCGGCGCGTTCTATTTAGGCCATTATATTATATATATAATATATTACGTCGATTTCTATTTAAAACGAATTATATAAATAGTTTTAAATTCGTTTCAAAAACAATTTCAACTTCCATTTCAATCCAAAGCAAAATTGAATTCTTCCCTATAAATTCGTTTTAAAATTCATTTGAATTCAATTCAAATTTCAATTCAATTTGAATTCATTTCAATTCGCTTTCAATTCAATTTGAATTCGTTTTCAATTCAATTCAATTTCAAAGTCGTTTTCTATTCGATTCAATTCAAATTGGTTTTCTATTCGATTCAAATTGGTTTTCTATTCGATTCAATTCAAATTGGTTTTCTATTCAAATCGAATTCGTTATATATTCAATTGAAATCAAATTCGTTTTCTATTCAAATCAAATTTGTTATATATTCAATTCATTTCGAAATCGTTTTCAATTCAATTCACTTCGAAATCATTATATATTCAATTCATTTCGAAATCGTTATATATTCAATTCATTTTGAAATCGTTATATATTCAATTCATTTCGAAATCGTTATATATTCAATTCATTTCGAAATCGTTATATATTCAATTCATTTCGAAATCGTTTTATATTCAATTCATTTCGAAATGAATAAAATCTATATAAATATCGTTCACGTCAAAATGGCGTCAATCTAATCAACACGGCTTCATACATTCTATTCAACAAATGAATATTTATTTTTGTCAACACACGACTAATCTCAACGAATGAGTACTGTCCACGTGTGACTATTTTTGTTAAATTATTTCGTTCAACACATGACTAATCTCAACGGATGAGTACTGTCAACACATGAACCTTTATTTTATATTCTTTATTTTCAAAATTGGAATGAGGCCCAATCAATCACCATATAAAATTAATTATATGGATTTCCATACAACACATGTATATAATAGCATTGAAAAATAATCAACCATCAACCAAAGTGCACTACACTGTATAAGCATCAAATATAGATATCTAACGCTTATAACAGCCTGTCAATCTATCGATCGACATATTTAATCAATCAGGATGAGTGAACTTCAAATTTCATCCCAACACCCGTGTGGGGTTTCAAACAATCAAACACAGATTTTATTTGTGCGGTTGGGCGATGTGTAAAATTTATCGACTCAATCAATGTCCTTCAAATAGGTGTACATAAACAAACCGTCGGGTTTGTAAATGAATATTTTATTCACTTCACGTTAAAAATTATATTTTTAACGACAAAACATTTTATTTTAACTTATGAATTTCTATTCAGTTCATTCTTTAAATAAGATGATAATTTTATTTTTCTAACTTATTTTAGAAAATTTCGGCGGCATAACGGCACGATACTAGAAACGGGACAAGGCCTAGCCTTATCCCCGGTCTAGTGAAGGCCCATGCCATTCACACATCAATCAAATTCACCAAACAACCAAATTCAAATCAAATCATCTAACTAATTTATGCAACCAAACAAACAAGTCCATGGTCTGTGGACAATTGTGTCGGGTGCTACTAAGCACCGTCTACATCCTAGTATATATATATATAACTAGAAAAAGAAATTGAAAGGTGAGAAATTCTCACCAATAGCTTTCCAATCATCTTGACACTTCTTTGATAGAAATCTTCATCGTTATCGCATTTCTGTCATCTTCGTTGCTGTAGCCACTACATATGTAAAAATCGAATTTTTACTCCGCTATTCAATATATATAAATCGAATTTTTACTATGCTATTTAATATATAAAAATCAGATTTTTACTATGCTATTCAATATATAAAAATCGAATTTTTACTTCGCTATTATATAAAAAGTTTTCGCCTTTCTATAATATGAAAATTATATTTTTCTCGAAGTAAAAATCATATTTTTACTTCACTACATAAACAAAAATCATATTTTTACATCATCTATATAGTAAAGACTATATTTTTAATACTTTAAAAATATAAAAATCATATTTTTAAAACTAAAAATCACTTTATACATTTAAAAATCGAATTTTTATTATGCTATTTAAATAAAGATTTTGCCCATTTCCGAGCTAGAAATCAAATCTTTATTGCGCCAAAAATTCTATCTTTTTATTTTTAAAAACCATACCTTTTCTAAAATAAAAATCGTTCTTTTTTTCTAGTTAAAAATCTAATCTTTTCTACGAGTAAAATCAAACTTTCATTTATAAACATATCGCCTTTCTATCTCAAAAATTATAGTTTCATAAGGGAAAAATCTTTCCTTTAATATGATGAAAATCATATCTTTGACAAATTAAAAAAACAAATCTTTGAACAAATTAATAATCAAATCTTTGTGTTTATAAAAGGGTAATCTTTTTGCTTAATTTACATCGTAGAAAATAGACAAAACAATGGAGAAATAATAATTAAAAACTCACATTTATAATCGCCGGAGGGGGGGTTACTGTCGGAATTGGTGGAGCTAGGAGGATCTCGCGGTGGTGCTAGGCGGAGGTGGCGCGGGTTCTGGCGGAGCTCGGGTCCTCGGCGGCGTCGGTTGGATGCGGGTTGGGGGGGGGATGTTTTCGCGATTGCTGAAACGGGGGAGGGGGGTCTTCGTCGCGATCGACTTCGAGGAGGAGGGGGGTTTTGGATGTGGCGGCGATCGATTGGGGGGGCAGGCCAGCCTCTGGCGGCGGCGACAGGGGTTCCCCCCCCCTTTTCCGTCGTCTCCCTTTTTTTTTCGAAAACTAAATTGAAAACATCGGGGGGGGGCCTGGTTAAGGAGAAGGGAAAGGGTTTTTTTTTTATTATTTAATTATTTAATTCAACCTAAAGTTGACTTTTTCATACGACCTCGAAACGAGGCCCACTGCCTGTCGTCCATAGCGTTTCACCCCCATTCTGAACACAATGGGATATGTATCGTAGGTTGATTCGGACGTCTTGATCAGTTTCCATTGAATTTACATTTAAATCGCTATATTGAATTTTAAACGTACATTTTAAATTACCGGGGTCCCATACTAACTCGAAAAATTCCCGAAAAATATTTTCTAGCTTCGTATTGACGATACGGTCCTAACAAAACTAGTTTCGTCGAATTCTGAGACCGTTAGAAAAATGGTCATTTTCCAGTCGATTAAAATCAACTGAAACTGGTCAAACGCGTTTTCCTATGCCACGCTCACATATTGATTCGAAAAATTATGAAATTTGAAACCTAGTAATAATTTGACATCACGGATCCAACAAAAGTGGTTTCGTCGAAATCCGAGGTCATTTGCAAAATTTCCATTTTTAAGGGCCTGAATTCCATAGCGACTATTCAGAATTTTCAACCGGACACATCTTTTGATTCCCGCTATGAAATTTTGATTTGTCGGATTCGTTGGAAAGATATTATCAATTAGTTCATATTATTTTTGGTTTCACTAAAATCCGGATTGTTTTGCACCCGGTACACCCAATTGAAGTTTGAAATCGAATTATCGAACTACCGCGCCATTTTCAATTCCTATTATAATTATATATAAATATTTATATTCTAATGACGACGCGTATAATATATACGTTCGAATTATATTCAAAATAAATTTCTCGTCGATATTATTTAAAATAATCTATTTTAAATATTCAAAATTCGCTAAAATCGCCAAAATAAAAATTTTAAACTGGTTCAGAATTTCCGGGTTATTACATTTATAGATAAAAATATAATCTTCTCCAAATTAAAAATATAAACCTCTTCTCTTTTCAAAAATCATATCTTTTTATTGAGAAAAAAAATCATACCTTTCTATACATTAAAAATACCGCCTTTTCTACTTTAAAAATATCGATCTTTAACACTTTAAAAATCTCATCATTAACATCGTAAAAATTCAGTTTTTAACGATTAAAAATTCATTTCATACCAAGCAAAAATCAGTTTTTATAACTAAGTAAATAAATAAAATTATAAAAACATACCTTTATAATCGTTGGTGAAAGGGGGATCGGAGGCGAAGCAGGAGGTTCTGAAGCGGAGGGGGGCATCGGAGTGGGTGGCGGTGTCTGTTTTGGCACTGGGGGAGAGGAGCACGGGAAGGGGGTCTCGGCCTTCGCGCTGGAGGAGGGGGTTCGATTTAGGGCTGAGGGGCGACTGGAGAAGAAGAAGGGGAGGGCAGCATCGCGGTTCAGAAGAAGGGGAACGAGGAGGGAAGAAGATCGGAGGGGGGGTTTCGCCGGAGCTCGCGGCGGACGGTGGCGAGTCGCGGTGGTGGGGGGTCGACGAGATCTGGTTTGCGGTTTTTTTTCTTCATTTTTTTCTGTTCGGGGAAATTAAAGTGAAGAGGAGAGAGGGGGAGTTATAAGGAATATATAATAATATATATTATTTTATTTTATTTAATTAATTTCAAAAAGCAACTTTTTATTTCGACCATGAAATCGAACCCACCGCCTGTCGTCCATAGCTAATTACCCCCATTCCGAACACAATGGGATATGTTTCGTAGGCCAATTCGATAGTTACGATCAGTTTTCGCCAAAATCAACATATAACTCTATATATTGAATTTGAACGCGCATTTCAATTTACCGGGGTCACACTGACTCGAAAAATTCCAGAAAAATATTTTCTAGCCTCGTATTGACGATATGGTCCTAACAAAACTAATTTCATCAAATTCTGAGACCGTTTGAAAAATGGCCAATTTCCAGTCAATTAAAATCAACTGAAAATGATCAAACGCGTTTTACTTCACCACGCTCAATTATTGATTCGAAAAATTATGAAATTTGAAACCTAGTAATAACCTTACATCCCGAATCCAACATAAGTGGTTTCATCGAAATCCGAGGTCGTTTGCAAAATGGCTATTTTCAAGGGCCGAAATTCCATAGCGACTATTCTGAAATTTCAACTGGACATTACTTTTTATCCCCGCTATGAAATTTCAATTTTTCGGATTCGTTGGAAAGATATTCACAAATAGATTCAAATATTTTTGGTTTCGCTAAAATCCGGTTTATTTTGCACCCGGTATGTTCAATTGAAATTTGAAATCGAATTATCGAACTACCGCGCCATTTTCAATTCCTTTTATATATATAAATAAATATTTATATTCTAACGACGACGTATATAAATATATACGTTCTAATTCTATTCAAAATAAATTTCTCGTCGCCATTATTTAAAATAATCATTTTAAATATTCAAAATTCATTAAAATTGCAAAAATAAAAATTTTAAATTGGCTCGGATTTCCGGGTCGTTACAATCTCCCCCACTTAAAACTTTTCGTCCCCGAAAAGGAACATAGCCAAAAGTTGTTTTACAAACCAACTCAACTTCCATTATTTTGACTACGGCTTAAGTTCTTCAACTTTTCAGTTTCTAAGAACTTTTCAAATTTTTCAAAAATTTGGCTAACAGCCTAAATTTCCGAAAAATTTCGCCATAACCTCCCCTGCACCGGGGACTTCGGGAAATTTGATATAGCCTCCCATGGCCTTCTTCAATCCAAAAGAGAAAGAAAAAGCCAAGCGGCTAGCCAATCGGCTCACAAAATCACCCAAAACTCAAGAAATACAATAAACATGTACCTATTTGTCGGGCAAACAATTTTATTCCTCTACTCTAGCCTCCTTACAATGACCTGTTCAATGTAAGTACATGTATATGCAAGCATATGCGACTAATTTTCAATACAATTTACTATTTGTTTCAAATTGGCTAAATGGTTCAACATTTAATTGATCAAACAACACAACCAGCAATCAATTAGTCGATTAGCTTTTCAAATTCATAACTTTGATATATAGTCAAAAATCACATTTTTGATGCCAATCACAACAATAGGCCCTATCTAATTTTGGTTCCCACACCAGTCAGTAGTAAATATATAAATATCACACCTTCGAAACTCGAACAAAAATACTGATGATGTCGCGACATCACCAGAATTATCCCCGAGCGACTACAGTGCGATTTTATATCTATCCACTATATTAAAACTTTGAATACCCGTGGATCAGACGTATATGCAAAATCTTTATATACCGGATTGTCCAAATCAATATAAAAAATATATTCAAATACGAATAAAACGATTTAAATTTCCAAAAAAAAATTGTTTTCACTTTCAAAAATATACTCTTCACACTCGTTCTAGGATACTACTGATCCCATCTCTAACGACTCATTCCCATTGGATATTACTAATCCAATATCTGATGAATTCTTTCGTATGGTTCTAATGTGTCTTGTTCTCTAAGCTTTGTAAACCAAAGCTCTGATACCAAATGTAACGAAAAGGAATTTCGCTCGATCCGAATCAATCGCTAAACCGATCAAGACCGTTCGAAACGCCTGATTGTTTTGAGAAAACGACAAAATAGAACGCAGACGGAAGAGCATTTCATTGTATATTACAACAATACCATCAGAATATAAGAATATACAGAGCATAAATGAATAAATATTACACATTCGATAAATACCAGAGATTACAATACATTACACAGCAGCGGAAAATAATACAATACACAACTAGAAGTAATACGCGGATACAAAGCTTTCCGAGTATCGCTCCAGCTGTAAATCAGGATCCTGTGAATCTAAATCTGCAAAACCAAAACTACTAGCTGCCCGTGTCAAAATAAGGGCACCCAGAGTTTAGGTTAAAACAATAAACTCCAGGTCAGTCATGGGACTGGTGTGAGAACTAAAACAGTTATTAATCTTTATTTTAAAGTTAGGTAAATCAAGGGACCACGCCGTATAACACGGAACGGGTTTCCTCCCAAGAATACCAGTGCATAAAACAACAGCGCAATGCTAAATAAAGAACAATGAAGCTATTATAAGACCCAGGTCCCATCACACAATGCAACGCAAACCGGAGGATAGGGTTTTTACCTTATAATAGCCAAAGAATGCTTGATACGTGAAATTTCCTGTTTTATTATTACTATAAATGTATAGTGTCAAAACAATTTAAAATCATAAGTATCAATCATAGACGGCATGAGTGCCCCATCCCACTATGTCGCCATACTAGGCTCTACAAATAAGACCGCAAAGTCACGTATTGGAAGTTGGATTTCCATCTGTGAACCGAGGCAAAAGATAGTCCTCAACCGATTCGAGACAATCTAGCCCATGTCTCAGGTCAGAGCTCGAGTGACCTTGGAGCGACAGGGCCGGTCCACCGATGTGGATTAGACAAAATCCTGAACACTGCGTTCCCCACCCTTTGGAGCGTAGGTGAGCCAACTAAATGACTCCATCGGTCCCGGATCGACCGATATATCTGAGGCGCCTCCAATTCCAACAACCACATGAGTCAAACTCGTCAGCCAGTTCAAGCACTGACGCCACTCCTAGCTAGAAGAAAATGCATGTCCTCCCTGAGGTCCGTCTCCCGATTTTGGTTCACACCGCGGTGTGAGGCTCACGAATCAACACCACACAAAGCTACGCCACAAAGGTCGTGCTTTGATCATCAACCACAAGACTCTGCTTTTCAACAGAAGCCTTGATCATTTTCATCTTAGCATGCCACACAGGCAATTCACGCTATGCAACTGATATCAATCACACAGAATGAAGTCCAATGTCAGACACACTATCCATATACAAGTCCGTTCTGGATCTGAACGAAACCGGAGGCACCTAGTACCCCGCATATCCATCGATCTCCAAGTACATCTGGACGATCACCAACTGATTCCCTCCTCTTGGGTGTACGGCTCAATCAAGATCATCAGTAATTATCCAAACGACGTGAAGACCTCCGGTCTTCGACCACCGTCTTCATCTTCGACTTATCGTCGTATCAGTTATTCAGAATGAGATAAACCTGGTCTTTCCGAATAACTCGCGTATATAATAAACAAGTGTTACACAAACACAACATACGCCTCATTCCAATTCATCAGTCACTAACCGTAAATTAACCAAGAGAATAATTCCCCTAATATTAACCCCGAAGGCCGAAACCAACATCAGATCAATATCCAGAAAACCATTCTGCTTAGCTAACCGACAGTTAGTTTCTAAATTTCACATTCTTAGGGAAAGGTTCCCATTAATTTTATCAAAGATAAATCCTTTAAATTTATTCTTTAATCTACTTTTGAATATCAATTCAAACTAGTCGGGGTTAGCGAACCACACCGAAGTAATCATTTATTTTATTTCCCAATCCCAACCTATTCATCCCATGAAGTAAAATTGGTAATACTTCATATCTAACACCACGGTGTTATCGGTAAATTCAATTACCACTTCACGTTCAAATCTAATTAAAGATTTAACTATCGCCTGGAGCAAAACTGGTAATACTCCATTCTCGATCTTTTCAATCCAATTAAAGATTCATTAAAACTCTACGTAGTTTTAATCTTTGACTGGGTTAAAGAATCAGTGTCCTTTAAAACACGGTTCACGATTAACCCCAAAATCATATCACATTTCAATCAGTCCCTAATCGTAAATTAATCAAGTGAGCAATTCCCTAAGTATTAACCCCGAAGGCCGAAACCAACATCAGATCAATACCCTAGAAACCATTCAACTTAACTAATCTCCAGTTAGTTTCTGATTTTCTTAACTCCTTTGGGTCTAATAACAGTATTATTGAAGATACCGTTCACGAAAACCCAAAATCACATTTCATTAATTATCGGGTTAAAGAATAATTGTTATTTAAAACACTGTTCACGATAAACCCAAAAATCAATACCAATTCAATTCCAATTAAATACTATTTAATTGGTACACTACATTAAATCTAAATAAAAAGATTTAATCTTTTTCTCCACTGGGCTTAAGAACAGTGTTAATGAAGACACCATTCACGACAAACCCAAATCACGTTTGATATTAAATACAAGGCTCTAAATAGAAAATATATCGGCTTATATTCAATATCAAATTCTACAACCAACAAATATCGTATTGGAAATAACGATATTAATATATCTTTCAAACTCCCATAACAATATCTGTATCATCACGGAATCCAACATCGAAATATTCTAAAGACAATTTCGATTCAAATCCATTCCAATTCAATTATTGGAAATCCTGGTTATATTTCAAAATCATTTCAAATCCAATTTATTTATTTTTTAAAAATAAATAAATTATTACTCTAGTTCAAAACTAGTTCATTTCGATAAAAATTTACTTTTATCTTTTCAAATATGGAGTTTTTCATCCCAATTCTTCACAAATCATTCCTTATGATTTTACACAAATTATTACTATTTTTAATAATTTTATCAAGGCCCGTACAGTCGATTTCCATCAGCGGCCATCGAACTGCACTTACAGCGACCTTTTCCAAATTTGATTTGGACATAATTCCAAATCCAACCGTTAGATTTCAAATCTCTAATATTCGTTAGAAAGCTCTTTTCGATACGAACCCAACGGTTCCGGTTTTAGGAGAATCCGATGGTCGGATATCCCGCAATATCCATTCGAAGTCAATGGTCGAAATTCGCGAACTGCCGCGGCGCGGCGCGTTCTATTCAGGCCATTATATTATATATATATATATAATATATATATAATATATACTTCGTCGATTTCCTTTTAAAACGAATTATATAAATCGTTTTAAATTCGTTTTCAAAATGATTTCAACTTCTTTTCAAATTCAAATCAAAATTGAATTTTTCCTTATAAATTCGATTTAAATTCATTTCAAATTGATTTCAATTCAATTTTTAATTCAATTTCAGTTCGTCTTCAATTCCATTCAATTTCAATTCGAATTCATTTCTATTCAATTTCAATTCGAATTCATTTGTATTCAATTTCAATTCGAATTCATTTTCCTTTCAATTTCAATTCAAATTCATTTCTATTCAATTTTAATTCGAATTCATTTCTATTCAATTTCAATTCGAATTCATTTCTATTCAATTTCAATTCGAATTCATTTCTTTTCAAAATATCAGATTTTGAAATCACTTTCGATATTCATTGATAAATGAATAAAATCGATATTAATATCGTTCGCGTAAAAATGGCGTCAATCTAATCAACACGGCTTCATATATTTCTATTTTCAAATATTCTATTTCAAATATTTCATTTTCAAAAATTTCTATTTCAAATATTTCTTTTCAAATATTTCTATTTCAAATATTTCTATTTCAAATATTTCTTTTTCAAATATTTCTATCTTAAAACTGGAATGAGGCCCAATCAATTACCATATAACGTTAATTATATGGATTTTCTACAACACATGTATTCAATAAGAACGATGAATAATCAACCATCATCCAAAGTGTATTCTACACTGTATAAGCATCAAATCTAAATACTTAACGCTCATAACAGTCTGTCCATCAATCGATCGACATACAGCTAATTATTGGGATTAGTGTATATTATATTTCATCCCAATACCCGTGTGGGGTTTTCAAACAATCAAACACAGATTTTATTCATGCAGTTGGGCGATGTGTAAAATTTATCGTCCTAATCAATATCAGCCAAATGTGTGTATATAAACAAGTCGTCCGATTTGTTATTTTTATTTCATTTAATATACACGTTAAAAATTCTATTTTTAACTATAAAATATTTTCCACTATAAAATATTTTATTTCAACTATATAGATATTTTATTTTATTTCACATCACACAATCAACTACACGTCAAAATCAAACAAACAAGCATACAAGTCGTCCATGGTCTGTGGACGACGGGTGTCGGATGCTACTAAACACCATCTGCATCCTAGTATATATTTTAACTAGAAACAAATTTAAAACTGAGGAGTTCTCACCGACTTGCTAAACCAATTCACCGCGACTCTTCTTATGTAGGAAATCTTCACCTTTTCGTCTTTTGTCACTTTCGTTGCCCGTATTCACTACATATATAAAAATCACATTTTTATATTCTCTTTACTTTGCTATTCAATATATAAAAATCGAATTTTTACTTTGCTATTCAATATATAAAAATCAAATTTTTTACTTTGCTATTCAATATATAAAAATCGAATTTTTACTTTACTATTCAATATATAAAAATCGAATTTTTACTTTGCTATAATATGAAAACCATATTTTTATAGATAAAAATATAATCTTCTCCTAATTAAAAATATAAACCTCTTCTCTTTTCAAAAATCATATCTTTTTATAGAGAAAAAAATCATACCTTTCTATACATTAAAAATACCGCCTTTGCTATTTTAAAAATATCGATCTTTAACACTTTAAAAATCTCATCATTAACATCGTAAAAATTAAGTTTTTAACGATTAAAAATTCATTTCATACCAAGCAAAAATCAGTTTTTATAACTAAGTAAATAAATAAATAAAATTATAAAAACATACCTTTGTAATCGTTGGTGAATGGGGGATCGGAGGCGAAGCAGGTGGTTCTGAAGCGGAGGGGGGCGTCGGAGTGGGTGGCGGTGTCGGTTTTGGCACTGGGGGAGCGGAGCATGGGAAGGGGGTCTCGGCCTTCGCGCTGGAGGAGGGGGGTTCGATTTAGGGCTGAGGGGCGACTGGAGAAGAAGAAGGGGAGGGCAACGTCGCGGTTCAGAAGAAGGGGAACGAGGAGGGAAGAAGATCGGAGGGGGGGTTTCGCTGGAGCTCGCGACGGACGGTGGAGAGTCGCTGTGGTGGGGGGTCGACGAGATCTGGTTTGCGGTTTTTTTTCTTCTTTTTTTCTGTTCGGGGAAATTAAAGTGAAGAGGAGAGAGGGGGAGTTATAAGGAATATATAATAATATATATTATATTATTTTATTTAATTAATTTCAAAAAGCTACTTTTAATTTCGACCACGAAATCGAACCCACCGCCTGTCGTCTATAGCTAATTACCCCCATTTCGAACACAATGGGTTATGTTTCGTAGGCCAATTCGATAGTTACGATCAGTTTTCGCCAAAATCAACATATAACTCTATATATTGAATTTGAACATGCATTTCAATTTACCGGGGTCACATACTGACTCGAAAAATTCCAGAAAAATACTTTCTAGCCTCGTATTGACGATACGGGCCTAACAAAACTAATTTCGTCAAATTTTGAGACTGTTTGAAAATGGCCAATTTCCAGTCGATTAAAATCAACTAAAAATGGTCAAACGCGTTTTACTTCACCACGCTCACATATTGATTCGAAAAATTATGAAATTTGAAACCTAGCAATAACCTTACATCTCGGATCCAACAAAAGTGGTTTCGTCGAAATCCGAGGTCGTTTGCAAAATAGCTATTTTCCAGGGCCGAAATTCTATAGCGAATATTCTGAAATTTCAACTGGACATAACTTTTTATCCCCGCTATGAAATTTCAATTTTTCGGATTCGTTGGAAAGATATTCACAAATAGATTCAAATATTTTTGGTTTCGCTAAAATCCGGTTTATTTTGCACCCGGTATGTTCAATTGAAATTTGAAATCGAATTATCGAGCTACAGCGCCATTTTCAATTCCTTTTATATATATAAATAAATATTTATATTCTAATGACGACGTACATAAATATATACGTTCTAATTCTATTCAAAATAAATTTCTCGTTGCCATTATTTAAAATAATCATTTTAAATATTCAAAATTCATTAAAATTGCCAAAATAAAAATTTTAAATTGGCTCGGATTTCCGGGTCGTTACACACTACCTGTCGTCCATAGCTGATTACCCCCATTCCGAACAAAATGGGATATGTATCCCAAGCTGATTTGATCGTTTCGATCAGTTTTCGTCAAAATCAACATATAACTCTATATGTTGAATTTGAACGTGCATTTCAATTTACAGGGGCCACATACGGACTTTAAAAATTCCCGAAAAATATTTTCTAGCTTCGTATTGATGATACGGTTCTAAAAAAACTAATTTCGTCGAATTCTGAGACCGTTTGAAAAATGGCCATTTTCCAGTTGATTAAAATCAACTGAAACTAGTCAAACGCGTTTTCCTTCGCCACGCTCACATATTGATTCGAAAAATTATGAAATTTGAAACCTAGCAATAATTTGACATCGCCGATCCAACAAAAGTGGTTTCATCGAAATCCGAGGTCGTTTGCAAAATGGCCATTTTTAAGGGCCGGAATTCCATAGCGACTATTCTGAATTTTCAACTGGACATATCTTTTGATTCCCGCTATGAAATTTTGATTTCCCGGATTCGTTGGAAAGATATTGTCAAATGGACTCAAATATTTTTGCTTTCACTAAAATCCAGTTTATTTTGAATCATGCACATTCATTTGAATTTTGAAATTGAATTATCGAACTACCGCGCCATTTTCAATTCCTTTTATATATATAAATAATTATTTATATTCTAACGAAGATTCAAATAAATATATACGTTCGAATTCTATTCAAAATAAATTTCTCGTTGTTATTATT
This sequence comes from Allium sativum, assembly GCA_030737875.1. Classification (NCBI taxonomy): domain Eukaryota; kingdom Viridiplantae; phylum Streptophyta; class Magnoliopsida; order Asparagales; family Amaryllidaceae; genus Allium; species Allium sativum. The sequence continues at coordinate 719,551,130 of CM060920.1, forward strand.
TAAAATTATTCATTTTAAATGATCAAAATTCACTAAAATTGCCAAAATAAAAATTTTAAATTGGCTTGGATTTTCGGGTTATTACAATATTAATAAAACAAGTTGTGCGTAAATATTAACAAACAAAGTTTGAAATTTAAATAGAATATATATATCTGGAATATATTAATTATGGATCGGCATGAAAAGAATATTCTAAGTGAATCTGAAATTGTATGTATATATTCACATGCAATAAGGGACAAGAATATTCAATCTAAAGGAACAAATATTTAGAATTTATAACAAAGAAACATTCCAGGAGAATTAAATTCTTCTAGCCAACCCCAAAAGGTGGTCGATCTCCCCTATAGGATGGAGGTTTACTGCCATCCTAAGTGTAGAGGTGGATAGAGTATGTTTTTTAGGGAGTTTTATACAAAATTGCAATAGTAGGACCTTCCAGATTTAACCTAAATAATCTAACGGTCTACACTTACACTTGAACTATAAAAAGAGCTCCCTAGCCATACTCAAAACCTTATTCTCATTTATCTCTATGCCTCTATTCTACCTTCTGCCATTGCCAATTTCCAAAGAAAGGCTACGATCTCTTCTACTTCTCTTATCTTCATTCTATCTTCTCTAGTCTTAATTTTCTATAGATTTAGAATTCTGGAAATTTGGTATATATTTATATACGAGATCTAATTCTTACAAATATACATGTATATTATAGAAGGATTGGAGCACGGTTTCATAGGTTGAATCCTGATTCCAATTCTACAGCAAATTTTATTGTTTTCTAGCATAATTCAATGTTAGTGGAAATCATTTAAGTTTGTTATTTATTATGATTTGATAGTATGAATTTGAATTATTGTGCTTAGGAAGATTTGGATTTATATGAAAAGAAAATAATATCAAACTCCCAAATCTTCCATTTTTATATTTGTACGTAGAAATGGTCAATCAATTTTAGTTGGGTTTTGATTATTTATGTAATAGAAGAAAAGGTATTTGGGTGTTGGTATGATTCTCGAATTTGGTATAATTCTCTTATTTTTAATCTATAAATTCATATATACATATATTTTGGTTGCAAAAGCTTAAGGACTAGAATATTTCAATTTGAATAGGTTTAAATATTTATTTCTAACATAGATCATTTAAACATATTATTTGCAAATTATTAAAGTATTAAGGTTTTGTACACAAAAATTACATAAAAAGTGGATTAGTACCAAACCGAGGATTTTACTTATATAATTATGAATATTACACCTTGTCTCTATTCTATTATTGAAATAATCATTCAAGCCTTGGTTACAAGCTATACATTGATGTTGTTGTTTCCCTTTTATCATTTTATTGTGAATAGCATGTGGGACCACGTAAGTTGATAGAGAAATTAACTTGTACACCTTGTTAGTGATTGTTAGGATTGACATTTCAACGTGGTTAGGACGTTAATCTCATTCACATAATTCACGAATGTGTGTATATATATATCATAATAAACATCATATTAGTGTGTATTATGTGCATACTAAATATGTTTAAACTCGTAATTTCTACAGGAATTTTATGCATGTGTGTGAGTTAATGTTTTAACTATAATTAATGACACATAGACACGAGGTTAACCATTACTTGTAGTAGAATCCTTTTCGGAATTGACCGACATATTCAACATCTACAATTAAGACTGGTTAATGTGAGAGGTCTAGGTGTCATGCGTCATTATAATTAGTACACTTGGATGCGAAGTTAAGACAAGCTTGTAGTAGAAGCCTGTGCGGAACCAGCCAACAAATCCAACATCTATAAGTGGATGACTTAATGTGAGATGTCTAGTGTGTGTGTGTGTGTCTATATATATATATTTGTGTGTGAAGTAGACCTGTCTGGGGAAAGATATTAAGTGGTTCGCTTTCCTCTTGTTGGGTATCAAGTGCTTAAGACTAGGTTCGTTCCTAAGGTTCACTCCAATGTTGTGGACCCAGGTCATGGGATCCGCTCTTCGAGGATTTAAGTGGTCTTTGGGTCCGCTTGTTTCTTATATAAGGTGTTGAATGGTCTTACTAGACGATAGCCTATGAGTAGGGTAGTTCTCCAAGTAATGTCATCTTTTATCTAGGGGCTTAGTGAGGGCTGACCTAGGGACGGTTTATATGAAAGGCATAAATGATCCACCGTCTAAGGGAAGTATTAAATGGCCAGGAGTTCACCCGTGGGAACAGCTAGATAGCAACAAGATGGTCCGCATGGTGTCACGCTCGTACCTAAACCTAGTATTAAGTGGTCGTTATTATTTCTCGACCTATAAAGAGAGTCTATCTATTTTGGGTCGTTGACGTTAGGAGGATGTCTTAGGTGGCAAGAGGTCCTACATGGGTATTAAGTTACTGTAAGGATTTCTGCCTTTAATAAATTTGTTAATGGCCTTAAGTGACTAGGTATAGCCTGTCTCGTAGGGTATTAAGTGATTGTAAGGATGTCCACGCTTAGATTTACTTATGACGTATTAAGTGTATGTAGGGATGTCTGCCCTTAGATTAACATATAGACCTTAAGCGACTATGAGGATGCTCGCCTTGTATGTTTAGCTGTATATGTTTGTTGCATAAACATAACATAAGGAGTTTTTTAAGTATAAAAGTATGATTTTCGTTTAATGATAATAAACATATATCTCTACTACTAATAAGGTAAATTCATTACACTAATTTACTTTTCGTCTTTTTGAAGTTCCAAAAATGCCCTTACCCTTCACGTGGATCTAGCTTTCGCATTTCGTCCCACCCTCGCATTTCAGGCTTTCAGCCTCAGAGTACTCTTCGTCTCTGTTCCAAGAACCTTACCTCTTCAAATTTCGACTTCCTTTCAAGCATCACAATTTCTATTTCCATTCATAAGCTATTGAATCCTTTGCCTCTTTCACCATCATTGATTCCATTTGCCCAATCCTCAGTTATAGGATTAATCCCATTTCATGGAGGCGGGTTGCATTGCTCCTTCCCTCCTTCCATCTGTATCTCTAAGCCCTAGATGGATTTCGCCCTTCCTCATCTCTTTCCCCATCTCTGCGGTATGTATTTATTCTCTTTGTACTCTATTTGTGGATTTGGAGCTTATCGCCTGTTTCCTTTGTTTAGTTGTTATTCACGGGTTTTAGGATTGCCTGTCTCCCCTCTGCCAGCTTCGCTTCTCGATTTTGCTTTTTTTTCTCCTTACGTCGATTTTTAGGCGTTCGGATAGAGTAGATTTTGTTAATGTCTTGTTGTTGTCCTATTGTTAGATTTATAGACACTGATATATCTTCTCATTATGACAATTTAAGTTGATCTAACATCAGAAATTAATTTACTTGAAACACCCCACCTCCGTTAAGGTCACTCACAAAGGGAATGACTTAACTTTGGTGGAGCATTATAGGTAAAAGACACAGATAATTTACAAGACAGACATATATAAGCAGCAGAAAAACTAACTTTATTTCATACGTGGTTCATAACAAAAACATTACAGCAAACTATCTCAAAACAACTTCCAAATCATTAAATAAAAATCTCTATCTTGATTATAACATAAAGAAGCGTAAAACACAATACAACTGCATAAATCCCTAGGTAGTAGTGTGTCCAAAGCCATAGCCAAAGATAAGAGGTTCCAAGCTATACATCACAAAGTCTTCAAGCTTGGAAAGATGAACGGTCCAAATTAAGTTGAGCTATTCCCTCCCTGGCTACCTGAGGGGGGAACGGAAGAAAAGACAGCGAAAGAAAAATGGGTCAAACATAAGTCTGGTAAGTTCAGTGATTATTCAGCATGTAAAATGGTAAGAGAACCATGACATGAATAAACTAGACGCAGGGCAATAACAAAGAGATAAGGTAACATACGATAAGGCAAGATAAACAAGGCAAGATAAACTAATCATACCATCACACTCATATCCATATTCTCTGCACCAACTAGATATTTCAACCATCATCATGATTTCAAACACAGTGATCCCTTTTTATCGATCAGCTCCAACTCGCATGCATTTACTACTTGTGTCATACGGCCCCGCTCGATTGTAGATACCTGTGCTGGTCCCACCATGGGGTGTATCAAATCCTATAGTGGCAACCCAACACGATTCAAGATGCACAATGTATAACTACTAATGCCCAGTGCCTGCTTTCTCCACTCCGGAGTACGTGCACGCCCGTACTCCGTCGGAACATACACTGACGCACCAATCGCCGTTGTTTTGACCACTTATAATCAGCCCAGTAACCGTGCCCCACCCTGCCTAGTTAAGGGTACCATGATACATCTATGTGGGTTACTGCTGAAATGGGTCCCCATTACTAGGGTTTCCTAATCAACATGTTAAATTGGTTAAGTGTCCAAGTTAACCTAACCCCACCCATCAATTTAGTCAACATGTTGTATTGGTTAAGTGTTGCCTTAATTAACTTAACTCTACCATTCCTGACTTAGCTTAATTCATTCATTAAAGCACCAACCACTCACATTAGACAGGTATTGTTGCGGTCACTGGATGTGCCGGTCGGTTCCTGGCAGTTTTACACCGCAACTCAGTCTAACCTCGGGTTCTTTTGGGGTCGATGCACTAACCTCTTACATTAGATACATATTGTTACGGTTGCTAGATGTGTCGGGCGGTTCTGGGCTGTCTTACACTGTAACTCAATCTAACCTCAGGTTAGGCATATTCGTCTTTTCTAAATTTACATATTTACCTCTTTATGTTTATATGTAAATAATTGTCATTCAAATCAAGCCCCACTTTCCCTTTAAATCAAGTTCATAATTTTTTTGTATAAAAATTATACCAATTTATGCCATAAAACATTTACATGTTTATGAGCCAAATATGCCAGTTATATGTAATTTCATGCTTTTTCCCCAATGTTACCCCCGTTAAACGTTCGCATAAATCACATAAAATGTTAGGCTTGCTACATAGCCTAACTCATACACAAAAGGGGGAAAAGAGGAACATGTAATATTCCAACATCATAAAAATATGAATCTAACTACACATGTGACATATGAATTCGGCATAGAACAATATACATTTAATTATGAACTTGCAAATTTAGATCTACTCAACATGAATCGTGAAATAGGGGTTTTGCATAGAGCTACATAAACTTAAAATTAGGCATGTAGTTGTGAACTTGCAAATTAGCATGTAGTTCTAGTCATATATGTGAACATGGTTGAACTTGCATAAACACAGCAAAATTCCCAAATTGACATACAACATATAAGTGTCATTACCAAATCATACAACATGAAATGTCATCGCCAAATTATACAACTTGGTATGTCATCGCCAAATTACATATATGATATGCCATTTCCAAATTATACAACATAATATGTCATCTCCGATTTATTCAACATGATATGTCATCGCCAATATATACAACATAATATGTCATCACTAAATTGCACAACATATATGTCATCGCCAAATTATACAACATATGGATTCATTGCCAAGCATTTAACATTTATCATCAAATTACATACAACATGATCACAAACTTAATCATGATAAGAGTCATAGTCTTAATCAATTCAGTTTTAACAAAAAGGATAGGCATAAATTTACATTAGATGTTGTTCTACATCTAGTTATTTAGTCACGATTCTAATATCATTTAGGTCTAAATGATAACTGGACTTACAAAAAGGAGACTACTCTTGTGTTCTGGGATATGTAGTCTGAAATTGAATATCTCTCCTTTGTTGTAGACGTTGAATTCTCTTAGTTGAATTAGATTTGATTTGTAATTCCTAACTCCCTTTCTAGTTGAAGGAGAATGGTGGCTACTCTAGGTTGAGTACTGACAGCATGACGGTCTTAGGAATATTTTTGTGTGGCTTAGGGTTTAGATTTAGGTTGCTTATATAGAAATTTGATTTAATAGGAGCCGTTAGATCAATCTAAGGCCAATCAAAGCCATTAAAACCTAAGAGAACCAACCAGAACTTGCCACACAAGCCCTAATGACACAACAAATCGTCACACAAAGAAACACGTTAGGTTTCAGATCTGGCCCGAGAGGGAGGTTGACCCCCTGGTCGACCTGTATGGGGGGAGGTCGACCCCCTGGTCGACCTACTGGTCGACCTGGCCTTGGGCGGGAAAATTCCGGCCCAGCCCGCTTCTGCTTCTGATTTTGAAATTTCAATTTTCTGAACTTTAATCTGAGCTGTTTATTTAAATTCTTGAAGAAAGTCATAACTCCTTCATACGGAGTCCGATTTACGCGAACTCGGACTCTATCTCAAGCAGAATTCCGAGACGAACGCAATGGCGTAACCCGTTTCCCTTAATTCTCACATTTGTAATTAATTATTCTTTAATTCGTTACTTTAATGTTTATAGAAAATACAGGGTGTTACATTCTCCCCTCCTTAAAGGATTTCGTCCCCAAAATCTTCAAGCCAAGAAGAACGTATATCCTACCATCCAATCGTCCATCTACTCATCCATCAACCACAGACATCCATTGTCCTTAAAAAGACTTCTAATGCTTCATGATCATATGCATAATGTGTGTACATGTCCTTATTTAATGCAAAATCAGGCGGTCTACTGATTCAATTGAACTCCTTAATGCAAGTCATGTCGGTGCCATGAGTCCATTATGTATGCAGTCATCCCTAATCATACTTTCTACATTAGTGCACAATCATTCATACAAATGCAACATCCACATGATAACACATCAATTTTCAATCATATACAAGTACATATATGCATATGCAATATGAAAGTGACTGAGCCGATCTAACCCCTAATGTGTGTGTATATGAATCCACGAGCAACCACTAGCAATCACTTGCAACCACTTGCAACCATCAATCATAACATGTTTCAAATACATGTTTACATCCATTGGTTTCTACCTAAGGATCAAGAATAGCATGGAGGAAATACTAAAATGATAGATACGAGCATGAACAAACTTAAGGAAAAAGAGATCAAAGATGTACCCTAAAAAAGAAAAGGGTAGGCTGCATGTATCTTGGCCTCAGGCTCCCAAGTCACGTCTTCCTCAGCGTTACTCCATTGAACTTTTACAAGTTTGACTTCACGGTTGCGTAGCTTTTTGACTTCTGTACCCAAGATACGAGTTGGAACTCTTCTCACAGTCACCTCTCGTTCTACTTCTACTTCCTCTAATATGCTTGGTTCCACCACTTCCGCAGACTCATGTAAGCACTTTTGTAGGTGAGAAACATAAAAGACATTATGAACTCCAGCCAATCTTTAGGGCAGCTCTACTCTGTAAGCCATCTTTCCAATCCTTTCAATGATAGGAAACAGCCGTACAAATCTTGGTGCCAACTTTCCTGCGGATCCGAAGCGAACGACGTTCCTCAAAGGAGATAATTTAAGGAAAACCCTGTCTCCAACCTAAAACTCAAGGTCGGTCCTTCTTTTATCTGTGTAGGACTTCTGTCTATCTTGGGCAGTCTTCATTCTTCATCGTATCAAGTCCACTTTCTCTGAAGTTTCTCTAATCATATCTGGTCCAAGTATGAGCTTGTCAGTAGACTCCCACCAACAAGTTGGTGATCGGCATGGTCTTCCATATAAAGCTTTGAAGGGTGCCATGCCTATGGTGGCTTGGTAGCTATTGTTGTAGGCAAACTCCACCAAAGGAAGATGATCCTCCCATGTTCCTCCAAAGTCAAGAATACATAATCTCAAGAGGTCTTCTAAAACTCTGTTCACCCTTTTCGTCTGACCATCGGTTTGGGGGTGATAGGCCGTGCTTAAGCATAGTTGTGTGCCTACCTCCTCTTGCAAGCTCTTCCAAAACTCGCTCGTAAAGATAGGATCTCGGTCACTCACAATGCTGGAGGTTATCCCATGGAGTCGAACTATCTCTTTAAGATAAATGGATGCTAAAGATGAGGCAGCTCTTCTACTTTTAACGGGTATAAAGTGAGCACTTTTTGTGAGCATGTCCACTATTACCCAAATACTGGTATTGCCCCTTCTTGACCTAGGTAGCCCATCAATAAAGTCCATTAAAATGCTATCCTATTTCCACTATGGGACCTCTAGAGGATGAAGCAAACCACCAGGCTTCTTTTGCTCCTCCTTGACTTGCTGGCATATAAACACTTAGAGACGAATTAAGCTGCATCCCTCTTCATGCCATTCCAAAAGAAAACCCTTTTTACGTCTTTATACATCTTGTCTCCACCTGGGTGTATTGTCAACTTGGAATGGTGTGCCTCTTCGAGAACCTTCTTCACCAAATCCCTTGCTTGTGGGACGCATAACCTTCCATCCCACCTCAACCAAACTTTATCATCGATGGAGTATCTATTGAGGTGACTAGAAGTCTCACCCCTAATTAGCTTATCCATCACATCAACTAGTTGAGGGTCTTCACGTTGCGCGGTTCCTATTGAGTCCAAAAGAGTAGGCCGCACTTCTAGCGATGCTAACAAACCAGTCACATGATCGAGGGAGGGTCTAAAGTCAAAGGTGGCTATGTATTTCAATCTCTACCTTTCTACAAAGAGAGGTCTTAAGGTCAGCTTCTTTCTACTCAAGGCGCCTGCTAATACATTGCCCTTGCCAGGGGTATAGGAAACGTAAAGGCCCAAAATCCGTGCCAATTTGAGATGACTAATTTCAACCCAATCTGCATGAAATTTCGAATCTTTAATAGAAGAATTTAGAAGATGAGATAGAAAAGGTAGAACTTATAGAATAGAAGAATAAGAAGTTATCAGAATCTCACAGGGGAATTTCACAAATACATATATATTACATCATAAGGTCTGATACATCAGAGTACACAACATAATACATCATCATCATGGTTCAACAGCATAATTATACGGTACCATATTACAATAACATAGATACTTAAACTGGGAAATTAAACAGATATACTACTAGGGCCTTGAACTTGTACTGCATCATGTTCCACCTGCCTTACCTGAATTTACTTGTCTACTCATAATAGATATTATGAGTACCCAAGAGTTTAGGAAACACAGAAAATAAACTCTGGGTCAGTCAGGGGACTGGTGTGAGGAAACATAGTTAAACATGTAAACAGGAAATAAGTGTTACGGTTTCATGTTGATCCATTTCTTTATCTAGAAATCGTTAGGTCAAACCATAACTAGCATATGGAAAATGACCAGGTATTTTATATCAAAACATTTGATATTACGATAATTTTTATCAGATAACTAGAAATCTAGTGAAACGCTTGCATCTCACGTTCACGTATATAATATACAAATCTAAAAGTCGCAGAGCGCGTATTGGAGTTTGGATTCCAACAGACAGGGTATGGGAGCACCCACCGATCAGTGTACTCTAGAGAGGATACACTGGGGTTCAACAAGAACGTCTTGTAACCCGGCCACACATGACCGTCCACTCATTTAGCTTGAGTGTGACGAATATATTATCACTCCTACGGTTGAGCTCGATTTACCGTTTCCGAAAGCTACAGCAGCGAAAGAGATTTAAGAAGTTAAATATGGAAGTCCTCTAGATGGTGATAATATACCCTGCTTGGGTATGACCCAACTAGTCATGCTGTCTAGCCCAACTTTTGTTGCTTCCGGGTTGTGAAGTTTTGAGGTCACGTCTTTCTTCTGACAGATTTATTTTCTTTAATTTCTTTAAATGCCACATCATCTTATCCATTAGAAATTCTCATTTGATTACCCAAATAGATTACGGGTAATAAAGCTTAGAGAAACGAATTTCTCCGCTACCAACGTAATATACTTACATAAATTCAATGTGAAAAATCTAACTGACATATGTTGTCAGACACTCGTCCATTCGGGTTTGTTCTGGGACTGAACAGACCAAAAATACTAATTTAAAATAGCACTTGCATCTCGTTGACTTTAGCATTCTGATACGCATCGTATACTTCGAGTCAAAGTGGAATATCTATTCCGGACTCTTCGAAACGGTGTACGAATATCTTTTTACGGTCGATAAATGTTTATCGGTTTAATCATGAGTATTACTCAGTTACAGATTAATTATCTTTTTACAAACAGTGTTTGTTTACCTGGTTCATATCAGAAAAGTTTAATTATCCTTTTTAAAATAAACAGTCAAAGTATATGTGTTTCACACCGCGTTTTGTTCAGGTTAAATCCTCACTTGGGAATGCCCGTGCTCCGCACACGCCACTTTTTACATCCTTTATCGTCGCGGCTCAGACGGTGTTTTAAACTCCACTTTCCCTTTTTATTTATGCTTTTATGATTATTCAATTATAAATAATTTAAATAATTAATTTAAATTATTTATTTACTTATTATTTCACTTTCAAACTGATCAAAAACTTCTACGGTCAAATTTGTCGGTTTGATCTTCTGCTGTTATCTTCCCTTGGCCTTCGCTTAATTAAATAAACACTCTTCTTTTTATTTAATTAATTTATTTATAAATTTTATTTATTACTAACTTAAATTTAAAACTGTTTATAAATTTAAATTATCGTTTAATCCGAAGTACCGGTTTCAAATTATCAAAATAACGGCTTTGGCAAGTGCCAAAGTACCGGACATGGCAAGTGCCAAAGTACTGGGCTTTGGCAATTTTCCAAAGTACCAGGCTTTGGCAATGCCAAGGCTCTGGACTTGGCAAGAGCCAAAGTACCATGCTTTGGCAAGTGCCAAGGCATCGGACTTGGCAAATGCCAAGTACCAGACTTGGTGCTCTCTCTTCTTCCAGTATCAGTGCATGGTGGTGCACGTGCACACCACCTTCGCTCAACGAGGAGCCACCGCAACCACTCCAACACATCGCGCTCCACCATTAGTTCGCCGATCACCCACTGAACAATTCTTCTCCGATGCTACAGTGATTTTCTTGTTTGAGCTCTTCACGACAGAAAAAGGTCATCGGGGAAAACCCCTGTAGCTCCTAGCCCCGACCAACTGTCGCTGTATCCTTCCGACCACGCCACCTCGTCTCCTCGACGCCGCTATCCCCCCATGATCGAACTCCCAAAAGTTCACCGTCGATGCACAGTTCCGGCGCAAAGAACCGAACCCATAAACACAAGAAAAACCCTATTTCTCCCTTGATCTCGAGAACTACACATTAGAAAAATTAAGTTGTATTTTTCCCTGATGCCCCTACCCCTGATGAAGCTTCCTTCCCAACCGCTTGACCTCTGGTGGCTCCGACGATCGGAATTTGCCCCAAAACCCATTTCCGTTCATACCAGAAATTCTCGTGATACACTAACTTAAAAATCATGATTTTCATATTAAAAATCATCATTTCGATCTGCGATTTTATTTGTATAATCAAAATGAGTTTTTACGACATTTCAAAATTCACTTTGATTTTGAATTTATAGAGACTACTGTTTTTCTGTTCTTTATCATTCAGTATTTTGCCACATCCTCTTCTTTGATTTTTTTTAAACTAAAGTATGATATGTATATCCTAGATCCTAGGATTTTCATCAGTCAAATGTGAATCATCTGAGTTTTATTTTACTTTCTAAAATCAAATGTTCATGTTTTTGTGTTTTACAGAGATGCATTACAGGTATCACTAAGGTTCTTAAATCATTAATCACACACATCCAGTATGACATATTAGTTTAAACATGAATCAAAGTGCTCTAAAAATAGGTGATATGTGTTGACAGGAATCGCAAACTGATCATGATAGAACATGCAATCAAATCTATGTTCAAAATAGTTTACAGTAAATATTTAAAACCAGAAATTTTAAAAGTGTTTCACTCACCTAAACGCTTTCCAAGATCTCAGAAAAATTTCAGAATTTTAGATGTGAACTTAGCTTTGTTGTGAGTGAGGATATGAGAGGTTTTTAGATGTATTTATAGTTGAGTTCATAGTTAAAATATGAATTTTCTGCACATGTTTTAACAGTACAATATCTTTAGCCTCAACTCTCCTCTTTCTTAGCCTCCTACGGCACATGCATGAGAAACATTTGTTTATTAAGGTTTCTAGCCAATGAATGGGTACTAGTTTGCCCCTTCTAGAAGGTTTGAACATACTTTCATTTAATGCTAGGATCCTTCTTTGGATTTTAAATCATTATAAAAAGTTTTTTTATTGTCTCCACCTTTGCTGATATTTTCTTCTTCACTAAGAAATGCACATGCAAGATTATATTAATATTTCCTTTAGGTGTTTTAGAGTATGGTTTTGAAATCCTAGTTTACTATTCAAGGTAGCTTTCATTTAATGCTTTGTCTCACTATGGAATTTTTTTTTTTGTCTCTTGTATAAGATATTTATTTTATCAAATGTTTTATGTGCTAGTGTTCATGTGTTTTATGGCCGAACTATCAATTTCCATATTCAAACATGCTTGGTTGTTTTGTTCTTAAGTCCTCTCTATTTTTCAAGTGAACAAAATGCTCTTTTCTTTCTGTGTTATAAGCCTTTTTGTTTTTAACTCCTTGCTTGGTTAAAATATTATTATGGAGTATTTTATCTTCATATGGTTTATTTCTCAAGATTTCTATTTGAATATTTTATACTTGTTTTACCTTTTAAATCCCAAGATTAACTCAAGTAAGTATATATATATATATATATTCTATTTTACTTGTTTTACTTGTTTTATATTTTACATCCTAAGATCAAACAAGTATATTTAATATCCTTTCCTATTCTTACATTCATATTTTTTTACATATATATCGGGAATTCCTTTATTTTGTTTTTAAATAGAAATCTCATTCTAATTCCTTATTAAAATGATTTGAAAATAGTCGAAAAAGTTGGGACATTACAGGAAATCTCGAAATCGTAGGATGCCAAGAACTCCATCAACCTTTGTTGCCTCAAGTTAAGATCTTTCTGCGAGAAAAGGTACTTAAACGATTTATGGTCAGTATACAAGTCAAACTTCTCACCTATGAGATAATGGCGCCAAGACTTAAGCGCAAAGACGATGGCAGCCAACACTAGATCGTGGGTTGGGTAGGTTTTCTCATGTACTTTCAACTGTCTGCCTCCATAAGCTACTACCTTTCCTTCTTGCATCAAGATAGCACCAGGTCCCGTACCACATGCATCCGTGTATACGGTAAATTTATCTTGCTCCCATCCGGCAATGTCAGAACTGGGGTTGTTGTTAGAGCCCTCTTCAATCGTTGGAAATCAACATCACAATCCAAATCCCAATTAAAAGTTAGGTTCTTCTTCGTCAACCTTGTAAGTGGAGCTGAGATTTTCGCAAAGCCTTTGATGAACTTTCGGTAAAATCCCACTAGCCTGAGGAAGCTTCGGACTTCGGTCGCATTCCGTGGGACCTTCCAATCTTGTACCGCAACTACCTTTGCGGGGTCCACAGCTAACCCTTCCTCGGACACCACATGTCCAAGAAACCTTACTTCATCTCTCCAGAAGTGGCATTTGGAGAATTTGGCTTTCAACTGATGTGCTCGAAGAGTATCCATGACTTCTTTTAAATGCTGAGCATGCTCTTCCTCACTTTTTGAGAAAATCAAAATGTCATCTACAAAGACCACCACAAACTTATTGAGGAACTCCCTGAACACCCTGCTCATCAAGTCAACGAAGTAAGCGGGTGCGTTTGTCAGGCCGAAAGGCATGACAAGCTACTCGAAGAAACCATCCGGAGTTCTGAACGCGGTCTTATCAATGTTGTCTTCAGCCACTCTTAGCTGATGAAACCCGGTAGCCATATTTAGTTAGGAGAAAACCGATGCACCTGCAAGCTGATCGAACAAGTCATCTATTCTTGGGAGTGGGTGCCTATTTTTCTTGGTCAGCTTGTTTAGCTCCCTATAATCAACGCATAGGAGAAGCAAACCATCTGCTTTGGTTGTGAATACTACTGGAGCACCCCATTCAGAAATACTCCGCCTTATAAACCCCTTCTCAAGCAACTCTTTAACTTTGTTGTTGAGTTCTTTCCTCTCCCTTGGAGCCATGTGTCTAACGGGTAAAGCAACGGGTTTTGCATTATCAACGAGGTATATGCGGAAGTCTATATCTCGCTTCGGAGGTAACCCCTTCACTTTAACAAAGACATCCGAGTATTCACGAACTACTCTTACAGACTGCAAATTCTCAACAGACGCATCAAGAGATTTTAGATAGCTAAGCATAACAGAGTTCATGGGATTACAAGAGATTTCGAGAGTGTTACCGAGGTGAGTCATGAGTCTAACCACTCTCTTTTCACAATCGAGGATGGCACCATTACTGGATAGCCAATCCATGCCTAGAATCAACCCATTGGCCATGAAGCCCAAAACATAGGCATTACATCTAAACCCCACACTTAGTATAGAAATTTTCAAATCCAAACAAATCATTGAAAAATAAGTTGAGCCCCCAATTGGATATGAAACAACCAAGGAATCCTCTACTAAATTGGTGTCTAGGTGCAGAGATTCAACTAAAGCAGTAGATATAAAAGAGTGTGATGCGCCAGAATCAAAGAGTGTACGAACAAGATGATCAAAAAGATAAACTAAACTCTCAACAGAAACATTTCTACCTCGTTCTTGCAGAGGTGCCATGAGAGCGTGAACCTACCCTCCAGAAGTAGATCTAGCTCGCTTCCCTTACCCTTGCTTCCTTGGGCAGTCCTTAGCCATGTGTCCCGTCTCGCCGCAATGGAAACAGCCACCCATCTTCCTCTTCTTCTTTCTGCAGTCCTTAACCAGATGTCCAGGAATGTCACAAAAATTATACTTCCTCTTGTCATGGGGTTTGTTGTTCTTCCCGCCCTTCTTGGAATCTATATTTTTTGCTCTGTGATCCTTCCACTTTCTTATCTTGAGGTACTTCCACCTTTGTCTCTTTCTTGCCAACCTTATCTTCTTCTTGTAACAGTGCCATGTCCACCAGTCTCTCATAAGTCACACCCATAGGTATATAGGACATAGCTACGCTGTGCAGTGGCTCATTCAATCCTTTAACAAAACGGAGAGCCTTCTTATGTGGAGTGTTCACTAACTCCAATCCAAACCTAGCCAGCTAGTTGAATTGGTAAAAGTATTCCTTGACCGGCATACTCCCTTGTTTGAGAGCTAAGAACTTCTCCATCTGTAGGTTTCGTTCAGCTTGTGAGAGGAATTTCATTTCAAACCTCATTCTAAAATCCATCCAAGTTTCAACTGGTCTTTCAGCGTTAGTAACTTCCCAATAATAGAAGGCCTCGTCTTTAAGCAACCATACGACCAACTGTATCTTCTTCCTATCGTCCACTTCGAAGATATCAAACAAATCCTCAGTTTCTTTGAGCCAGCTTCTTGCTTCCACGAAGGATTCATTTCCATTGAAGTTCTTTCCACCCATGGATCGAAAGTCCCTACATATTTTTGAGAAAGCATTTGCACGCGGAGGAGGAAGAGGAACCGCTGCAGCTGGGGGAAGATGAACGTCAGCTGGGCCTGCGACATTAGCCCTAGCCTCTAGGTGCCTTCTAAACCAGCCAGGTACCGGCATGCCCTCTGAAAGGTTAAGATCCCTAGACATGCTGAAACGAAAAAGGAAATATTCAAAACAAAGGATAGAAAGAAAGTGCATATGGATTTGGGGGATTATGCCTTTTTAAAATAAAACAACATTTTTTCTTGAAAATTGCTTCTTTAAACTTCTTTTTGAAAACAGTTTTCAAAATTTTTATCTGATCTGGTAAACCTTTGCTCTGATACCAAGTGAAACACCATACCTCCGTTAAGGTCACTCACAAAGGGAATGCCTTAACTTTGGTGGAGCATTATAGGTAAAAGACATAGATAATTTACAAGACAGACATATATAAGCAGCGGAAAAACTAACTTTATTTCATACTTGGTTCATAACAAAAACATTACAGCAAACTGTCTCAAAACAACTTCCAAATCATTACATCAAAATCTCTATCTTGATTATAACATAAAGAAGCGTAAAACACAATAAAATTGCATAAATCCCTAAGTAATAGTGTGTCCAAAGCCATAGCCAAAGATAAGAGGTTCCAAGCTATACATCACAGAGTCTTCTAGCTTGGAAAGATGAACGGTCCGAATTAAGCTGAGTTATTCCCTCCCTAGCTACCTGAGGGGGGGAAACGGAAGAAAATAGAATGAAAGAAAAATGGGTCAAACATAAGTCTGGTAAGTCCAGTGATTATTCAGCATGTAAACTGGTAAGAGAACCATGTTATGAATAAACTGGATGCATGACAATAACAAAGAAATAAGGTAACATAGGATAAGGCAAGATAAACTAATCATACCATCACACTCATATCCATATTCTCTGCACCTACTAGATATTTCAACCATCATCATGAGTTCAAACCTAGTGATCCCTTTTTATCGATCGGCTCCTACTCGCACGCATTTACTACTTGTGTCATACAGCCCCGCTCGATTGTAGATACCTGTGCTGGTCCTACCATGGCGTGTATCAAATTCTATAGTGGCAACCCGACATGATTCAAGATGTATATTGTATGACTACTGATGCCCAGTGCCTTCTTTTTCCACTCCGGAGTACGTGCACGCCCGTACTCTGTCGGAATCTACACTGACACACCAACCGTCGTTGTTTTGACTGCTTATAATCAGCCCAGTAATCATGCCCCGCCCTACCTAGTTCAGGGTACCATGATACATCTATGTAGGTTACTGCTGAAATGGGTCCCAGTTACTAGGGTTTCTATAACAACCCAAATTTTAATAACAGGATAAAACCATAAATCAAGGCAGAATTAAATTTTAAAATAATAATCAAGGGAAATGGGTTACGCCATTACGTTCGTCTCGAAATTCTTCTTGGAAAAGAGTCTGAGTTTTCGAAAATTGGAGTCCATATGAGGGAGATATGACCCTCTGAAGTTTCAGGAATTTTCAGAATCAAAAACAGCTCGAAAATTCGAATTCAAATTCGAATTCAAAACCCAGAACAGGCTGGCTGGGAAAGTTCCCACCCAGGACCAGGTCGACCTGGGGGTCGACCATAGCGTCGACCTCCCAGGGACCAGGTCGACCATAGTGTCGACCTGGCCTCCCAAATCCAGTTTTTGAACCTGATGTATCTGATCTCGTTTCCTGTCCAGATTCGTCTGCCTAATCCGATATAAACAGCCTCCTAGCCTCATTCTCTTTACACCATTCTTTTATAACCTTATGCTGCACAAACTCTTGATGATCATGGCTTCTTCTTCTTCCTCTAAATTAAATTAAGATAAATTAAATTAAAACGCGAAGATTATTTCTTGAAGACTATGGCTAAGAATTGTATATTTGGGGATTTGCTTCTATAATCAAATCAAGATTCAACGATTCAACAATTCAATGACTAGATTATAGATTCAACTTCTACATCTCGATTTCTTAGACCACGATCTGTAAGTTCAAGTTACTTTTAGATAAAAACTATAAACTTAATATGGACATGTTATAAATTGGAATTAATCTATGTATGATTCATATCTATTCTTGTTCATCTTGGATCTTGAATTTTGGGAATATTGCTATGAAATCAGTTTGGACCTATTCATGTTGTAAATCAGACTCTTTCATGTCCATAACATTATTATGCCCATGACATTGAAACTACTGTTAATGGCCTAAGACTATGACTGTGAACATAAGACTATGCTTATGCCTATGACTATGAACATAAGACTATGCCTATGACTGTGAACATAAGACTGTTGCCTATGACTATGACAAGGACAATTGTGGCTAATCACCTATGATTCATGACCATGAGGTTATTGCCTAGGATTATGACTATGAAATTGGATCTAAGCTTGATTTTCTATTTAGACCTATTTTCTTTATTTATCCTTGGATCTTGATTTTGGGGATTTTTCTATTTAAGTTAGATCTATCCATGTTCTTGAACCTAGATTATTATTCAAACCTTTTCATGTTCATAATGTTATCAGATCTATATGCCTACGATGTTTTAATCAATTTATTCAGTTATGTCATGCCTTGGAAATAAATTGATAATAGAACAATGTTTATTATGTTATATGTGGAATTGAATGATATTGATCTATGCCTGTGGTTCAATTTTATTATCATGTTGAATTGGGAATTAATGAATAAGTCTATTCATATGTGTATGAACTTGGAGTATAACCCGTTATGACAAGTTGGGTAGTTTATCATGTTATGCAAGTTTTAGGTTGTGAAATCATATCACATATGTGACCAAATGTTAGATCTACATGTTTATGTGTATATGTTAAACCTATGTCATATTTCAAGTTCACACTTATTCATATGTTCGTGATTGATTTGCAAGTTCACATATATGTAAGTTGATTTAGTCTATGTTGCAAATTCACATATATGTATGTTGGTTTAGTCTACGTTGCAAGTTCACACCTATGATATTCATGTTGATTATTTTGCAAGTACACACCTATGGTGTTCATATTGACTATGCCGAAAATGCCAAGTTTACACCTATGTCATGTTTATGTAAATGAATTTCTTTATGCAAATTTTGTGTACATTAAATTAGGCTAAGTTTTTAGCCTAATATTATATGTCAAAAATCATGCGGATGAAAAATTAGGCTAAGATTGTTAGCCTAATATTTAGACGGGGTAACGTTGGGAAAATTTGGTAATTATAGGAAACTTGGCATGAAACTCGCCATGAAACTTGACATGAACTTGACATGAAACTTGAACATGGACATGACACTAGAATGAACTTGAAAATGGCCAACCCGAGGTTGGGTTGAATTTGCAGTGTAATTCTGCCCGGAACCGCCCGGCAAATCCAGTTACTGCAAACAATAGGATCCAATGTGGGTAGTTGGTCATATCGCGCTTGAAACCCGAGGTTAGACTGAGTTGTGGTGTAAATCTTCCCGGAACCGCCCAGCATATCCAGTGACCACAACAATAGGTCTGATGTGAGAGGTTGGGGTGCATTAATAAATTAATGCATCTTGATAGGGTTAAGTCATGAACATGAAAGACAACACTTAACCAACTTGATACATGATTCGTAGGGCTAAGTCATGAACTTGAACGACAACACTTAGTCAAATTTGACATGACACGTAGGCGGGTTAAGTCACGAACTTGAATGACAACACTTAACCAAGTTGACATGCTAGACTGATAAGGGTTAAGTCACGAATTTAAATGACAACACTTAACCTATTGGACGGAAACCCTA
Organism: Allium sativum; assembly: GCA_030737875.1. NCBI lineage: Eukaryota > Viridiplantae > Streptophyta > Magnoliopsida > Asparagales > Amaryllidaceae > Allium > Allium sativum. The sequence continues at coordinate 719,570,320 of CM060920.1, forward strand.
GTTACGCGGTCCATTTCAGCAGTAACCCACTAGATGTATCACGGTACCCTGGAACTAGGCAGGGTGGGGCACGATTACTGGGCTGATTGTAAGCGACCAGAACAATGGCTGAGTTGGTGCGCCAGTGTAGGTTCAGGCGGGCTATGGTCGTGCACGTGGTCCGGAGTTGAAAAAGCAGGCATTGGGCATCAGTAGTTTTATCTGTGCATGCTTGATTCGTGTCGGTGGTTGGCACCATAGGGCTTAATACACCCTATGGTGGACCTAGCACAGGTGACTACATTCGTGATAGGGTCGTATGACATAGACACATGACGAGCTAGAACTTGTAGGGAGCCGATCGATTAGTGGATCGTTCCGTTGGACCTAGTAATGGGTCATTCATGATATTGGGCCAAGGGATCACTTCATGGTTAACATTTGACATGGGTTGGGATACTAGTACAGTTGGTGTAACAAACCTTGAACCTGCAATGCTATACTTGACTTATTACGTTATTTTAGTCTATCTTGCCTATCTTGACAGCATCCTTATGTTTACTTTCAGTTTGTACATGTCATGTTACCTTTACCTGTTTTTATGCTGAAAGTCACTAGGACTTACCAGTCTTTATGACTGACCCGTTTTCTTTCGTCCCCCCCTAGGTTCTCAGGGAGGAAACTCTAGCACTTAGCTTGGATTTCGCTTGCTTTCGGTTCAGCACATGTATGGTTTGATCTTAAGCTATGTTATGGCTGCATTTCTGCTATCTTTGGGGGAATTAAGCTACTTTTGATGTTTTAAGTTTATGCTTCTTTATTTATACAAGACAAAATTTGTTGTAATGGAAAATAATGACCTTGGCTATTTAATGTAAAAGGTTTTGACTCTTTTTGAAAGTAATGAAATTTATCTTTTGATTCTTCCGTTGTTTTATCTATGTTCTGTCTTGTAATATTTCTGTGTTTGTTTACCTCGATAACGCTCCTCCAAAACTAGTGCATTCCCTTTGTGAGTGACCCTAGCGGAGGTGGGGTGTTACAGTTTCCTAATCAACATGTTAAATCGGTTAAGTGTCTAAGTTAACCTAACCTCACCCATCAGTTTAGTTAACATGTTGTATTGGTTAAGTGTTGCCTTAATTAACTTAACCCTACCATTCCTGACTTAGCTTAATTCATTCATTAAAGCACCAACCACTCACATTAGACAGGTATTGTTGCGGTCACTGGATGTGCCGGTCGGGTACAAGCAGTTTTACACCGTAATTCAGTCTAACCTCGGGTTCTTTTGGGCTCGATGCACTAACCTCTCACATTAGATATATATATATTATTACGGTTGCTGGATGTGCCGGGCGGTTCTGGGCAGTCTTACACCATAACACAATCTAACCTCGGGTTAGGCATATTCGTCTTTTCTAAATTTACATATTTACCTCTTTATGTTTATATGTAAATTGTTTTCGTTCAAGTCAAGCCCCACTTTCCCTTTAAATCAAGTTCATAATTTTTTTGTATAAAAATTATACCACTTTATGCTAAAAACATTTACATGTTTATGAGCCAAATATGTCAATTATATGTAATTTCATGTTTTTCCCCAACGTTACCCCCGTTAAACGTTCGCATAAATCACATAAAATGTTAGGCTCGCTACATAGCCTAACTCATAAACAAAAGGGGAAAAAGAGGAACATGTAATATTCCAACATCATAAAAATATGAATCTAACTACACATGTGACATATGAATTCCGCATTGAACAATATACATTTAATTATGAACTTGCAAATTTAGATCTACTCAACATGAATCGTGAAATAAGGGTTTTGCATAGAACTACATAAAATTAAAATTAGGCATGTAGTTGTGAACTTGCAAATTAGCATGTAGTTCTAGTCATATATGTGAACATGGTTGAACTTGCATAAACATAGCAAAATTCCCAAATTGACATACAACATATAGGTGTCATTACCAAATCATACAACATGAAATGTCATCGCAAAATTATACAACATGGTATGTCATCGCCAAATTACACAACATGATATGTCATTGCCAAATTATACAACATAATATGTCATCGCCGATTTATTCAACATGATATGTCATCGCCAAAGTATACAACATAATATGTCATCGCTAAATTACACAACATATATGTCATTGCCAAATTATACAACATATGGATTCATTGCTAAGCATTTAACATTTAACATTTATCATCAAATTACATACAACATGATCACAAACTTAATCATGATAAGAGTCATAGTCTTAATCAATTCAGTTTTAACAAAAAGGATAGACATAAATTTACATTAGGTGTTGTTCTACATCCAGTTATTTAGTCACGATTCTAATATCATTCATGCCTAAATGATAACTAGACTTACAAAAAGGAGACTAGTCTTGTGTTCTGGGATTTGTATTCTGAAATTGAATAGCTCTCCTTTAGTGTAGACGTTGCCCTTTTGAGTTGAAGGAGAATGGCGGCTGCTCTAGGTTGAGTACAGACAGCTTGACGGTCTTAGGAATGTGTGGCTTAGGGTTTTGATTTAGGTTGCTTATATAGAAGTTTGATTTAATAAGAGCCGTCAGATCAACCTAGGGCCAATCAAAGCCATTCAAACCTAAGAAAACCAACCAAAACTTGCCACACAAACCCTAATGACACAGCAAATCGTCACACAAAGAAACACGTCAGGTTTCAGATCTGGCCCGAGGGGGAGGTCGACCCCCTGGTCGACCTGTAGGGGGTAGGTCGACCCTCTGGTCGACCTGGCCTTGGGCGGAGAAACTTCCGCCCAACCCGCTTCTGCTTCTGATTTCGAAATTTAAATTTTATGAACTTTAATTTGAGCTGTTTATTTAAATTCTTGAATCTTTTGAAAGTCATAACTCCTTCATACGGAGTCCGATTTACGCAAACTCGGACTCTATCTCAAGCAGAATTCCTAGACAAACGCAATGACGTAACCCGTTTCCCTTAATTATCACATTTGTAATTAATTATTCTTTAATTCGTTACTTTAATGTTTATAGAAAATACGGGGTGTTACATTACTTATTAAGTATATGTCGAGCAAAAATTGATTTTATATACCAGCAAAGTCCAGGTTGATATTAATAAGTAACATGAAAGTTTGGATACGGCATCATCCTACAATCAATTCTATAATTTGGGTGAACTAGAAGTTTAAGACGCTAAGGTAAATTTGGATGAATATGGTGAACTGAAATTTTATTTGAAATGGTATCAACTTTCAGCCACATGTTATTACTTTAGATATAGGGTGTGTAACATTTTGTAACTTAACATTAGTAGTTACAATATAAATTCTATAATGATGCCTGAAATAAATGTCTCATTAAGCATGATAGCCTTTTCTAACACACAAACTTTGATAATTATAAGAAAAATAAATGTGTCACTAGAAGTTAAGTTTGGACATTGTAACTAGAACATAAGTTTTAAGTTTGTTATCGCACTCACTCACACAAATTTTGATAATTATAAGAAAGATAAATGTGTAACTACTGCTTCTAACATAAGATAACTGTAGATCAGTACTGCTTCTAACATGAGATGATTTGTATTGGCGTATTAAGCCAAAGCCTATCATTTTCTATTGTTGATGTTTCTTGAATTTGTTAAGAGAATTGAGGATGTGTATCTTTATTCTTAGATCTCAGTATTTATATATGACACTGCCATCTGTATTTAAATTTTGGAGATGAGAAAAATGACGACATGATGTACAAAACGTGGAGCTTTGCCAGCAATGTTGCAGATTCTTACTGGCTTTAGGCTGCTACTTTGAAAGTGAGAGACTAGCCGGATACACAGTGGTGCAAACGTATGTATTATGTGCACTGGAATTATTATTTTTATTATGCTATAGCTATTTTGTTGTAGGACTGAAAATAATTTAAGTGTAGGGAATTATTATAAAAAATTATTGGATCTGATTTAAAATTTTAGTGTATTGTTGATCCAAAAACTCTCATCCCTCACTCTCATAGGAGGAAAACTTTTCCATGTTTGATATGGTGAGTTTTATGATTTATGGTTTCTAGAATTTAATTTTCTCGAATATTATGGAAGCTGGTCCTTCTAATTAAAAACCCCCAAATTTCTTCTTTTCTACTTCAACATGTAAAAATATGAGATCTAACAGAAGCTCCACAATTAGCATTAACGCCGATAGTTGGAGATACTGATGCATGTTGGTATGGGCTAACAAATTAAGACGGTTTAATTTTCAGTACGTATTTAGATGATCTTAAATACCAAAGTACTTTGTTTCCCTAATTTTCTTGAACATTGTTAGAAAATTTTGTTGTTTAAAGCTTCTTTCAATGATGATTTTACCCATGTTTTGTTATTTGTTGCAGCTATTTAGGTTTGCTTTAATTTCCTAAGAAACTAATCACCATTTAATCACATTTTAGGAAAGCCAGTATATCTTTTCTCTAGATCTCTCACAGCAGAAATTGCAAGCAACCCTATTTCCCTTCATTATTTTGTCAGGTAACCTATTCTAAAATCTAATGTTCCTGACGTTCAGGTTTACATTATTTCAAGTCATCCTAAGATCAGTCAATGTATCATCTTGTTTTGTAATCTGTTTTACAACTAGACCGGCTTATTGCGTTGATTTGATCAATAACATAGTCATAGCGTTTGTTTTCCATAGTAAAATCGCATTAACATATGAATTTTGAAACAGAACTGGATAAACATAAAAGGGAAATTCGTTGTTTCATGCATGTATTGTTCCCAATTGACAAGTTTATTTTTATCCTTTAGTAATTTTTATGCTATATGAATATGTGGGTATTTTATTCTAATTATTTTTTAATTTGTTATATTGTGGTTGTGGTTATGGGTACGGAACTTTTAAGAAGTCTTATAAATAGCCAGCTTGCTATTTTGTGGATACTGTGCATGTTGTCTAAAATTTCCCTTATTTGGGTTTCTTATTGTTGATTTGTATTGGCTTGAGGGCCTGATGATTGTCATATGATACCATATTTAAGTGACATTCACGTTGTCCAAAGTTCCCTATCTTGGTTTCTTATTTGATTTAATAGCTTGAGTAATTAATGAGCATAAGGTGATCCCATAGATGATACCCATATTTTGACTTTCCACAAACACGGAAGAGATGACGAAAGATCGTGATCTCATAAAAAACAAAACTTAATGAAGCTCAATAAGTTCATGCATTCATTGGTCAGTGTTATTATATTAAAATTCCCTTTATTTATTTGATGTAAGTAGACTTGGATGTGTCTTTTATAGACTCAAATTCATCATAACAATCACTATGATGGTGCTGTGTTCATGCACAGGGAGGAAGAGGTATTATAGTGCTTAAAACAATTACTTTTGTAAATTAATTTACTCATTATTATACTTATTTTGATTCTATGTTGTGTGACTATTCAGATGGATTACTTTCCCTCCAGGCATGCTCCCTGTTAACCAAGTTAGTTCAACACGGTTCAAGAAAAAATATTGCTAACGATATAATACGAAATGGACTGGATAGCTTTATAAAATATTGTTCTAGCGCTAGCGCCATGGTCTCAAATCGTTATCACGACATAGAGTTAAGTCGTTTGCAAGACATTACATCAAGGCGCTCAGTGCTCCGCGGTCTCAGACTATTCTCCGTGACATGGACTTAACCCGTTCCCTATGAATTGGAGTCATGACGTTCGAAGTACACCAATCCAGTCATACGGCATGGTGAAAGCACGACATAGGGATCCTCATGCCATGTGAAATAAAGTTAATTCATCCTGCTATGGGCATATCGCTACTCATAACGTCAGAACGACATGACTTAAAGGGATCACACATACTCAAGTCATAGCTCTATCTGCATGAGCTTGAAGGCAACATATGTTCCAAATGTCAAGAGTGATCAACGGATCATATACATGATCATATGCATTATACATGGGACTCAAACAGACAACTCCAAAAGGAAATTGGTCCACACAACGGAATATGTCATGACAGTATGGTACAGTTGTGTATATAGTAATATATAAGGACCCACAGAAATCGTATCTTCATTAATAATGTCACAGCATGTCGTGGGATGCTTCCATGGCGTTAAGAGTCAAGCCACAGACTATGATCAATCCTGCTAGCTGTGAAGCATTTAAAGCCAGTTGTCACTTTGTAGAGACACATGCCATCCGCCACGTGTATTCACACCATCCAAGTCGCATGTCAATTCATGTCGCAAGTAAACTGGGCTTATGCTGTAAGTCATACGGTATACATGAAGTCATGTCGTTGCTCCCAGCCTAGACCAAGTCGTGGGATAGTTATGGCGCTGAGCCATCCATGTCGTCGGGGCAATTGACACCGCAGGACTTCACGTCGTTGGACACCCATGCCGTGAGCTGCAAATTCATATCATGTCGTTAGACCCTTCCTTAATTCAAGTCGCATGAGAAGTGTACAAGCTGCCATGTAAGATAAGGCGTGCCACTCATATCGTTTATTATTCAAGCCTTTCCAAGTGATGCGAGAAAGCATAGACAAAGCAAACCTTTATATAATAGGACACATGCTCACATGTGAAGGGGCCAGCTGTAAAGAAAGAATGAAAGATGTTCATACGAAATAAACCATGTCATCTGCTCTAAGGCGTAAGGCATTCATGCCGTATGATTGGGGTGCAGAGTCATACCATAAGTGAATGTATGGCATCCAGAAGCATGTCGTGTGGATCTGTCTAAATCATTCCGCTAGGAAGGATCGCCATGTCGTGACAATGGAAATGATTCATGTCGTATGGATGATCCCATGGCGCAAAGAGCATATTGCAGATACTTTGTTTTACTCTACCAAGGCATGGATGCATGTAGTATAATAATAAACATGAGTCATACCGTTTGTAATAAAGGGAATGTTGCATATTGAAATTGAATCACGTCGCGTTTTACTTAATATCATTCATGCCATTCCTGACTTTATGTCGTTCAAAATGAACTGTCAGCTGTACCTCATCATGTCTCAAGAGCATGGCGTCAGGTTCCCATGCTATAAGTCGTTCTCTGAGGAAATCGAGCTCAGGCCGTTAAAACAAGATAGCAAACTATCACGTCGTTATGTGTACGAACAGATCGTGTGAGAATAACGAGGCATGCTGAACCGTGAAGGCCATATAAAAGCATGTCGCATGGAGTATTAAAGGATGTCGCATAGGATAAATGAAATCATGTCATGCTTTCAATGAATTCATGGCGTGCAAACCATTCATGGTGAAAATAAGTCATGTCGGATTAAGTCATGGCGTTTTTCTGTATAATTACAGAATTGCCACCTGGGCTAAAATCACCTATAAATACCCCTCATAATTCATTGGAGGGGGAGAGAGAAAATTCATTTCAAGGGGAAGACTCTTCCAAATTCAAGGCTCGTCTACAACTTCTCTAATGGATTCCATGGATTCAACAACACTTTTCTAACTTCATGAAGATCAAATCCAAATCAATGATCATTAGAGCTCTCCACAATGGAATCTAAACTCCTTCAATCTTATTCAAGCTACATAATGAATCTCTCAAGCAATTTCATATCTTCTCTAATCCTCTCCAAGGCCTAAATCAAATGCTAATTCACTATGAAACCTATGAAGATCATGGAAAAGGATCAAAGCACACAAGTGGTTGAAGATTCATCACAAAGCTAAAAGATCTCTTCATTTTCTTCAACAAATTTAAGTGTAATTAGATCATAAGGAAGTTTAAAAGAGAGAAATGATAGTAATGAGGGAAAATTCATATGTTGTAAGATTTAATATCGTAATGAGAATGGATTGAAAGTGGACGTAGATTCATAGAGAATCGAACCACTATAAAAATTCCTTTGCATTCTTACTTGCTTTTATTCGTTTATCTTGTGATTTCGCGGTTCCATATTCTTACTGAATAGGTGGAGTGTAGCTTTTACACCTTTGGTGTTTGATCCCAAACTTGGAGCAAACATTTGGCGCCCACCGTGGGGCCGCGCTCGCATCTCCTACCTCTTCTCACACTCTCCCAAAGTGGAGATCCTTGCATTAAAGCTCTAAGTTGCATCCTTCTCTGAAATCATGGCGAAGTCTAAGAAGACCGTTAGCAAAACTGTGATAGAAGCCGATGAGGATGCTAATGAAGAGACACCGCTTACTAACCATTTCGATGTTGGTGAAAACTCGATAAGTGGAGCTGGCGTGACTAGAAATGAACTAAATGTCGCTATTGCCAACGTGAACCGCCGAATTGAAACTTCAAATAAAGCTTTGATGGATGCTAATGATGCCCTAATGGAAAAAATGAACGCCCTTCTAAATGCTCAACCAATTCAAGCCCCTCCAAAAGTGCATGTGGATCTCGAGGAAAATGATAAACCGCCCGCTCCCGATCATAACCGCAACGACAATATGGAAAACGATTATGATTAGATAAGTGGCAGGGACGAAGTTAACATAGAAGAATTGAGATCCAAAGCTAAGAACCATTCCAAAGCAAATGCTCGAAAAGCCGCCAATCCTATCACGGGGGCACCTCTTCGTCGAGAAGGCAAAGGGCCTAAGCTCTTTAATCGGGATCACATGCTTAGACGAACATTTGGTAAAGAGCTCAGCTTCATAGAGCGCCATAGCACTGAAGAATACATTTCGGACATGATAAAACAAGCCATGAAAAAGAATCAAGCTAGCAAAGACAACTAAATAGAATGGGACTTCTCTCCCGATAGGACTCCATTCACTGAAAGAATCCTTGAAGCAGAATGTCCGAAGAAGTTCAATCCTCAGACTCTGCCTCCGTACAACGGTCTCGTTGATCCGAACTACTTCCTATTCAAATATGAATGACATATGAGTGTAGCTAAGGCGCCCGATGAGATGAGATGCACGTACTTTCCTCTCTACTTAGAAGGTGCCGCATCACTATGGTTCACAAAGCTGCCACCCAAGTTTATTGATCGATTCTATGACCTGACCAAAAAGTTCAAGGAGCAATTCTGCTTGTACGCTACTAAAGCCAAGGATGCTATAACACTTTCAGTGATGAAACAGAACCAGGGGAAATTGTCAAAGCCTTCCTCAGTCGATTCAGTATTGCCTTGTCTGAAGTGAGGAATCCAGAGCCACGCATAATCCTCATGGCTTTACTCGACGCTATAGACTAAACAAGCGAATTCGAAAGATGGATAAAGATGAAGGAACCGACTACGCTTGACAAGTTCTATAAGAAGGCGGAGGAGTACATGAGAGTGGACGATAGTCCTATACCTCTTCAGATCGTCGGTGGTAACCAACTTCTTGAAGCTCCCAAAAGTTCTGCTACTCGGTGTGATCAAAAGAATACTCAGGGGCAGAAGCGAGTAAACAGCAGTGGAAACGACAACAAATCCAATAAAAAGTTTTGCCTTCTTGACTCGTCTGAGTTAACTCCTCTGAATAACACTCCCGAGAACATCTACCTTGCCACAAAGGATATAGAAGATTACCCAGAACCTCGGCCAATAAAAATGAATGACCATCTGACTAAGTCCGGGAAGTTCTGTCGGTATCATAATCAGCCGGGCCACAACACCAACAAGTGCAGGCGCCTGAAATCATTAATTGAAAAATTAATAAGGAAGAACCGTCTGCAACAATTTGTGAAGAACTCCCAAGATGCAAATCCTTCTGCAGCTCCCCAGGGGCAAGGGGCATCAAATGATCAGTCTGGTCCAAACAACGTAGCTTCTGCTCAGATCACTCCAAGGCTGATAATCAACTAACAACCGTTGATGATGATATAATATCTACGGCTCAGAATAAGCGATCATTATCGCCTCTCTGCATTACTTTACTCTTTACTATGTTTTAATTTCTTGTAAAAAGCCTATAATGGCTTACATGCATTGTACAGAACAAAAGTACTACAAATGAAGTGTCGCCTGCTTGTGTAAATCTCTAACTTGCAAAATATACATAAAATTTGCTAAAGGATAATTTTCTCATTGCAGGCTATTCCGTAGGCATTTGCTTCCTCAAGATCCGACAAAATGAGGAAACTCCGATAATACCAACTCAACGGTTGATCAAGGAAGTCTCAACGAATCAAACGGCGAATAGAGCAACAAGCTATCACGAATCCAAAACCTAATCCCCCAAAGGTTGCGGGAATCCGTAGGCGTGAAACGAAGCGCGGGAGCTTGCTAAAGCAAGACGACGCATGGGAGTTCGTAAGCGCAGAGCGATGCACCCTTAACCCAATGGTTTGCGGGAACCCGTAGGCGCGAAACGAAGCGCGGGAGCTTGCTAAAGCAAGACGAGGCGTGGGAGTTCGTAAGCGCGGAGCGATGCAGCCTTAACCCAATGGTTTGCGGGAACCCGTAGGCGCGAAACGAAGCGCGGGAGCTTGCTAAAGCAAGACGAGGCGTGGGAGTTCGTAAGCGCGGAGCGATGCAGCCTTAACCCAATGGTTTGCGGGAATCCGTAGGCGCGAAACGAAGCGCGGGAGCTTGCTAAAGCAAGACGAGGCGTGGGAGTTCATAAGCGCGGAGCGATGCAGCCTTAACCCAATGGTTTGCGGGAACCCGTAGGCGTGAAACGAAGCGCAGGAGCTTGCTAAAGAAAGACGAAGCGTGGGAGTTCGTGAGCGCGGAGCGATGTAGCCTTAACCCAATGGTTTGCGGAAACCCGTAGGCGCGAAACGAAGCGCGGGAGCTTGCTAAAGCAAGATGAAGCGTGGGAGTTCGTAAGCGGGGAGCGATGCAGCCTTAACCCAATGGTTTGCGGGAATCCGTAGGCGCGAAACGAAGCGCGGGAGCTTGCTAAAGCAAGACGAAGCGTGGGAGTTCGTAAGCGCGGAGTGATGCAGCCTTAACCCAATGGTTTGCGGGAACCCGTAGGCGCGAAACGAAGCGCGGGAGCTTGCTTAAGCAAGACGAAGCGTGGGAGTTCGTGAGCGCAGAGCGATGCAGCCTTAACCCAATGGTTTGCAGGAACCCGTAGGCGCGAAACGAAGCGCGGGAGCTTGCCAAAGTAAGACAAAGCATGGGAGTTCGTTAGCGTGGAGCGATGCTGCCTTAACCCAATGGTTTGCGGGAATCCGTAGGCGCGAAACGAAGCGCGGGAGCTTGATAAAGCAAGACGAAGCGTGGGAGTTCGTAAGCGCGGAGCGATGCAGCCTTAACCCAAACCTCGCGGGAGTTCGCACTACGAAACGATGTAACAACCAAAAATCCTTTTCCATAGAGAAAGAAACTTCTCCATAGGAGATGTCAACAACATTCATTGAAATCCATAATGTTGATCCAGTCACAAGGGAAAGGCAAGACGTTGGAGTAAAAGAACCTCACTAAGACAAGAGGCATCCGATGGAGTCTCCAGCATCAAAACTGGTCAAAAAGGAAATAAAAAACTGAGTCATAAAAATTCTTCTCATAATGAAGACTAGTGACGACCTCCAGAGCTGGGGCACAGATAATTAAAGATTCTCCAAAGAGAAAGCAGAAAATAATCACAGATGCGTATTTCTCAAATAAGAAATATCGTGTGCCATCGTATAAGTTATAATGCGATAACGTTTGAAATCCACAGTCGACTTTAGTTGATTAGTTGATTTTAAGCGATAATGCGGTTGCAAATTAGAATATCGTGTTTGTGCAAATAATATTTGGCGGGTTATAAACCGCTGAATCAAACAGTCCTGCACGAACACTTTGTTCAAAATAAAATTCGCAATAATTCATTTTTAAGTGGTTAAACTAATCCGCTATCGATATGGATGGTCGATGGTGAAGTATAAGTCCAAAATTGTGCAAGTGCTTGCCTCAATTACAAAACAAGTGACATAAGGAATATGAGGTCAAAGCATTTAAGTCTGAGATGCAAATTGTAATTGCTTGGCTATTCCAGGATGTGAATAATTCAGGCTAGAGCTATTTCATAAAATTGCTAACTCAAATCCAAGAACTCAAGTAGGGGTAAAGATCAAGTTGCCCGATAGAGCCAAAGTACAAATTATAACCTGACTGGATTCCAATGCAAATTATGTTTATTTCGAAGCCTGCATTTCTCGCAAGTAAGAAATACAAGCTTCGAGGGGAAAATGTTAACCCCGTTAGTTCAACGCGGTTCAAGAAAAAATATTGCTAACGATATAATACGCAATGGACTGGACAGCTTTATAAAATATTGTTCTAGCTCTAGCGCCACGGTCTCAAATCGTTAGCACGACATAGAGTTAAGTCGTTTACACGACATGATATCAAGGCGCTCAGTGCTTCACGGTCTCAGAATATTCTCCGTGACATGGACTTAATCCGTTCCCTATGAATTGGAGTCATGACATTCGAAGTACACCAATCCGATCATACGGCATGGTGAAAGCACGACATAGGGATCCTCATGCCATGTGAAATAAAGTTAATTCATCCCGCTATGGGCATATCGCTACTCATAACGTCAGAACGACATGACTTAAAGGGATCACACATACTCAAGTCATAGCTCTATCTGCATGAACTTGAAGGCAACATATGTTCCAAGTGTCAAGAGTGATCAACGGATCATATACATGATCATATACATTATACATGGGACTCAAACAGACAACTCCAAAAGGTAATTGGTCCACACAACGGAATATGTCATGACAGTATGGTACAGTTGTGTATATAGTAATATATAAGGACCCACAAAAACCGTATCATCATTAATAATGTCACAGCATGTCGTGGGATGCTTCCATGGTGTTTAGAGTCAAGCCGCAGACTATGATCAATCCTGCTAGCTGTGAAGCATTTAAAGCCAGTTGTCACTTTGTAGAGACGCATGCCATTCGCCACGTGTATTCACGCCACCCAAGTCGCATGTCAATTCATGTCGCCAGTAAACTGGGCTTATGCCGTAAGTCATACGGTATACATGAAGTCATGTCGTTGCTCCCAGCCTAGACCAAGTCGTGGGATAGTTATGGCGCTGAGCCATCCATGCCGTCGGGGCAATTGACACCGCAGGACTTCACGTCGTTGGACACCCATGCCGTGAGCTGCAAATTCATATCATGTCGTTAGACCCTTCCTTAATTCAAGTCGCATGAGAAGTGTACAAGCTGCCACGTAAGATAAGGCGTGCCACTCATATCGTTTATTATTCAAGCTATTCCAAGTGATGCGAGAAAGCATAGACAAAGCAAACCTTTATATAATAGGACACATGCTCACATGTGAAGGGGCCAGCTGTAAAGAAAGAATGAAAGATGTTCATACGAAATAAACCATGTCATCTGCTCCAAGGCGTAAGACATTCATGTCGTATGACTGGGGTGCAGAGTCATACCATAAGTGAATGTATGGCATCCAGAAGCATGTCGTGTGGATCTGTCTAAATCATTCCGCCAGGAAGGATCGCCATGTCGTGACAATGGAAATGATTCATGTCGTATGGATGATCCCATGGCGCAAAGAGCATATTGCAGATACTTTGTTTTACTCTACCAAGACGTGGATGCATGTAGTATAATAATAAACATGAGTCATGCCGTTTGAAATAAAGGGAATGTTACATCTCGTGAAATTGAATCACGCCACGTTTTACTTAATATCATTCATGCCATTCCTGACTTTATGTCGTTCAAAATGAACTGTCAGTTGTACCTCATCATGTCTCAAGAGCATGGCGTCAGGTTCCCATGATCCAAGTCGTTCTCAGAGGCAATTGAGCTCAGGCCGTTAAAACAAGATAGCAAACTATCACATCGTTATGTGTACGAACAGATCGTGTGAGAATAACGAGGCATGCTGAACCGTGAAGGCCATATAAAAGCATGTTGATGGAGTATTAAAGGATGTCGCATGGGATAAATGAAAGCATGTCGTGCTTTCAATGAATTCATGGCATGCAAACCATTCATGGCGAAAATAAGTCATGTCGGATTAAGTCATGGCGTTTTTCTGTATAATTACGGAATTGCCACCCAGGATAAAATCACCTATAAATACCCCTCATAATTCATTGGAGGGGGGAGGGAAAATTCATTTCAAGGTGGAGACTCTACCAAATTCAAGGCTCATCTACAACTTCGCTAATGGCTTCCATGGATTCAACAACACTTTTCTAACTTCATGAAGATCAAATCCAAATCAATGATCATTAGAGCTCTCCACAGTGGAATCTAAACTCCTTCAATCTTATTCAAGCTACATAATGAATCTCTCAAGCAATTTCATATCTTCTATAATCCTCACCAAGGCCTAAATCAAATGCTAATTCACTATGAAACCTATGAAAATCATGGAAAAGGATCAAAGCACACAAGTGGTTGAAGATTCATCACAGAGCTAAAAGATCTCTTCATTTTCTTCACCAAATTTAAGTGTAATTAGATCATAAGGAAGTTTAAAAGAGAGAAATGATAGTAATGAGGGAAAATTCATATGTTGTAAGTTTGAATATCATGATGAGAATGGATTGAAAGTGGACGTAGATTCATAGAGAATCGAACCACTATAAAAATTCCCTTGCGTTCTTACTTGCTTTTATTCGTTTATCTTGCGATTTCGCGGTTCCATATTCTTACTGAATAGGTGAAGTGTAGCTTTTACATCTTTGGTGTTTGATCCCAAACTTGGAGCAAACACTCCCCTTCAACATGCACCGAGGTCTCTCATTCCTGTATGTCCTATTACTAGAAGGCATGAGAAGGTATTTGGATTTAAATTCTTATAATTCTATGAAATTTTGAACATATGATCTACTAAAGCAATCTTATTTCTACTTTTATGGTCTAATTCGAAGCCTAATGATTATAAGCAGCCAGGGGAACGGTACCGGTCTTGGCCATCAGAAGGTATTTGTTGAAACATACTTGCCTTATGACTTTATTTTTCATGTATTTTATATATGATTAAAATGTTAACAAATGATTTTGACTACATGCAAGGTCGCTTCGTTCAGCGATGGGTGAAGGAACTGTCCCACCACAAGGTCAGCTACGAGCTATGCCGCATTTGGGTCACAATGTTGGCTAAGGTAAAGCTTGAATTTCGGTCGTGAGGAGGTCCATATATTTTTAACATGAATAGCTATAAATCATCCTAAATTACTAATTTAAACTTTGAATGCAGTGTGATTCAAGCTTAGGTCAGAAAATTGGAAGTCTCCTAAATGTGAAGCCGAACATGTAGTGCGTAATGGTTGTGAATATAGAACCTGGGCGTGTATTTAAGCTAAGTTTGTGTAATTTAGTCTTTCTGCATGAAGTACTTATTATTTGTTTCATGCACAGATGTAATTTTTTACATTTCATGTATTATTTTTTTGTAGATATTCCATTTTATTGCCATGTGCTTTGTAAAGCATCAAAGTTTTTGAGCTACTTTGCTAATTTTTTCAATCCCACAACAATTATACTATTCTATAGATGGCGTTTGACATGAAATCCATTACAGGAGTTTATCTTCAAAGCTAAGTATCTAGGAAATCAATTCTAAGAATAGAACTGTAGACAAGTCAATATTACTCTTTTACAGAAAAGTATTTAAAAATATTTATTTTTTACGATAGTGTTGATAGATCCAAGATGTAATTACTCAAAGTTTGGGTATAATACCAATGATCTAATTTTCTATTATATTATCTAAATATATCAATAATAATACGTAATGTATTACATTAATAAACCCAATGTAAAATTTTATGCTTTTGTTAAGTAGAAGATGGTGAAGATACTTCATACGATTTGGTCCTAGGGTTCTTGCATGCTCTGAAGCTCCAGCCTCAATGTACTTTTGGCATTATCCCAAGCACCATCAGTGTTGGATGCAGGGATTACAATCTGGTTTCCAGACACAAATGATCCACCAAGAACACCAGAGAGTGTCTCGACTCAAAAGAAGGTCCCAACAATGAGAGTGAGCACGACAAGAGCACCAGGAGGAACAATCTCTTTAATTATAGCATCAGTAGAGATCTTGACACAAGTTGCATAATTAGGCTTTGCAGTTCCTTCCATGATGCCAGGAATAGTGATGAACTGCCTTCGTCCTTTTTCAACCATTTTTAGTGCAGCACTGCCCACATTCTTCATTGTCATTGCCGAGAACCAGTATTGAAGCATGACACCAACAAGGAGACCAATGAAAACTTTTAGGGTCAGTACATAAATGGTTGAGATTGTTGCTCGACTCACGAAGGAGCCAAAGAGTGCAAGGGAAACTATGCCAGCACAACCAATGATAAAACCATTTCCAGTGGCAGCAGTTGTGTTAATATGTAGTCTGTAAATGTCTATTAGTCTGTTGCTAATGCATAATGTGATGAATAATAAGGGATGAACGTGATGAATATTGTCTATTAGTATGTAGTTTGTTGAATCCTGATTGCAACCGAAAGAACATCTGTTTCATTTTGTTACTTTAGTGCACGTTCATCTGTTACTTGTATATCCTCTGTTTAATTAATGCAATATTTCCAAAGTAATGATTGTGTTTATTATTGCTGATTTTCCATAGAATATTACTGTAAAACTACAACAATGCATTAGAAATATTTATTCCTTTGTTACGTACTGTAATTGCATCAAATAAAAAACAGATTGGATATGTTGTATCTTTATTGGATATACATTTTTTTCACTTTTAGGCTCTTACTATGAGATAAATTCAAAACATATACTATTGTTTTGCCATAACCATTTGTTTTTTGATTTTGATATAAAAATACAATGTTCTAGCAAAGGTATGATTTTAAGCATCAAGTTTCCTCCTTCCATTATACAATGCCCAAACAAATGGATATGCAATAAATGTCTTGCTTTTTTCATCAAAAAATATTTTTTTGTACTTATATAATATATAAAATAACATATTCTCTAAGTTTTTGAAACCTGCATAACAAGTAAGTATGCATGGAAATAATCAATATTCATTACACTAAAAAACTACGTATAAAATATTTGGAAAGCTACATGTTGTTACAAAAAAGATGTTTGTTTGGAAATAAATTGGAGTTTGATTTGAAAATTAACATATTACGCCTCGTTGGTTTACTATAGATAGTCCACGCATGGTTGAATTAATGCATACATATTATGATTTGATGCAAGCCCACCTGGGCATGCCTATATACTCGTATTATTTAATAAATGTGTTTGTAAACAATACTATTCTATATTTGACATCACATATAGAAATAAATATTTATATTGAATTTGGATATTCAAATGAAATATAAGTATCTTATTTCAACATTTGAAATAGTACATATCACAAACTCAACTATTTACAATTCACATAAATATGTTTGGATATTTCTGTTAAACATGACACACTTGAATATATATCATATGAAATTGTACTATTAAAAGAATTCAAACAAAATAGACAGTTTGAATTAATTCAAAAAATATATTTTATTTCAATCATTTCGTTTATCACAAATAATAGTACAATTTTATTTATGTCTGCAATCAATCTCATATGCAGGAGTTCCTCACTACATATCACTCAGTTTATATACAGTCACAGTTATATATATATATATATATATATATATATATATATATATATTCACTGACACTGACACACTAAATCGTCTTGTGCTCCAGTCATGTCCAGTCACCTGTATACTTGTCACAGAAACACACACAGTAAATTGGAATAAAAATAGATTTAAATACAAGCAAAAATATAAATTCATTTTAAATTTTATTTGTCTCAGAATTTTGGTGTGTTTCTCATCATTTTTCTAGACTTGGTCTTATATATATATATATATATATATATATATATATATATATATATATATATATATATATATATATCTGAGACTAGACTGCTTGTAATATTCACAGTGATACACTGTAAATACTACAAGACAGTCTAATATATATACACTCTAGTGCTCACATATCGGTCCCAACACAACTACATTGGTTTCATTCGAATAGCCCACAAAAATAAAAGTTGCACATACATGATACATGTAGACACATACAGTTGTGTGAACATACACATATATATGGCATCACACAATAAAGTAAGGCTCAATCAACACAAACCAATGGAACATGTAATACATGCAAATACACAAACACACACACACACATACACACTTGTTTGTGTATGTATACATAATGCAAATAGCAATGCAACAATGAGAAGTGCAAAAGCCAAGTGACACAGAATATGGGGTAGTGCACATAAGAATGTACAATGACCAGACGAAGCTATCAGACCAGGCTCGACACAAGCATGAAAATGGGATATGGCAAATTCAATGGCAAATATACAACATCTCAATGAACAAGGTTCAGCATAAACAAGGACGCTACAGGCAAGTCAATAACACAAGTATGGCCAAGCAAGTGACAGCAAAATAGAGTAGTATATCAACATAAGAACAAGACAACAAATGCCAACAAAGTCAAGCATGGTGTACGAAGTAGACTGTCTGCATATGGGACTGCAAGATCTTGCATGCATATGGCACAAGTCAAGTAATACGAATGAGTGCACAGCTTAAGTTATGGCAACACAGCAGCAACAAGTATGGAAGGTGCAGTAATACAGGGTAGAAAATGATTCAGGTTCAAGCGAAACATGCACAAGTGTTGATAGCAATACACAAGTACACCAGTTCATAACCGCTCGGCATAGTGCAATAGAAGCAGCAAGGAAACGATCCAAGCACTAAAGGAAATAAAGTAGTTCGAACTCAAAACCACCCAAATGCAACAATGAGACAAGTGCAAGCAGGTTATAGTAAATACATAAGGCAAGACTGGAAGCCCAAGTGAAATTTCAATTGCCACAATAGAAGGAGCAGTTATTTTGTAATCAAATGATCAAGTAAAGTATTGGTTTTTAAGCAGTAAAGCAAGTAGGGTGTCAAACTCATTCAAAGTTTTAATCATATGAATATAGCAGCTATATGCAGTGCAGACTCTAGGTATAAGAGCTACAACATATTCATCAATGATATCAAGTGTGGGATGACTATGGAACACATAACACATTGTAGCTCAAGTGATCAAGCACCGCCGAACAATGTACAAGCAAGTTTTACATGCACAATAGTCGAGTGTAGCATCAGTTCAAATCGAGGAAAATCAATGTGTAGTACGAGTTCAACTTTTTTAGCATCAGTTCAAATTTATGTAAATTAAAGTATAGCATCTATTCAAGTTTTTATCACCAGGAAGCCAAAAATGTCAACATATTTTTTGGCAAAGGTTAAATTCTAGAAATCATTTTTGGGCATAAATTAAATCAGGTGCATTCCATATATCAGAGATATTCACGGTTTTTAAATCGCAACAATCATGGACCAATTCAAAGTCAAGAATTCAATAAGCAAATTATTACAGAAAATTTGAACATTTCAAATTAAACAAATTCATGTTGTGGAGGTCAAAGAGCAAGATTTACGCAAATATCAACAACCAAGTCTAATAAAGAAACCGCTAGAATATACGAAGAAATCAAGCCCAATATTTTCGCAAATATCATGACAAAATCTATTAATGAAATCAGAGAATATTTTGGAGTTTGAAACTCTATAAATTGACACGCAATTCATCATTGGTAGTGTGAAAATGAAATCGAACAATCAAGCATAAATCGAAAGTAGAAGGGAAAAATTCACGCACTATTCTTAGAGAATGATTTCACCTTGAAAAGATCAATATCGGAAATCATGAGAGTAAGAGTACGATCGAACATTTTGTGGAGAATCTGATTCTAGAATAAAACCCTCGAGAGGCCGCCATTGAAGCCGAAGTACTCAAGCAAAAAAAATAAAGGGGTTGGCCAATATTTGAAAGAGGCTTATAAGGATTTTATTTATTTAGTTTAAAGCTATGGTTTTAATTGTTTTTCATTTTGAGTAATTTTATTTTGTAATTATGTTTAAAGTTTTCTAGTTTTTCTAAACTAGGGAGACGAGTTACGGGTTTGTAATTTGGGGAAATGTGATCTCGGGGATAAAGATTAGTTCAAGGTTTTGAGCGTAGGATTAGAATAGTTGGGAGTAGGTATCGCTAGTTACAGGAGATTGTAAGCGTAGAGATTATTTTAATTCCTAGTATAAACCTTGGGGAATGCAACAATAGGCAGGGTTTTGTCGAAGCTGGGTATATATGTGTGTTAAATTTTACCGCATTTACTTTAATTGTTATATGTGTTGTCATTATTTATTATTCAGCGAAAAATTACGATAAACCATATTCACCCCCACTCTAAGGTTAATTTAGACCCTACAAGTGGTATAAGAGCAGGTATTCTCTAACTCTAAAGTCATGAATCTGACTAATATTGCTTTTTCTGAGGGTCAGTCCAAAGCTAGGCACCTATGTTTAATGGAACTGATTATGCCTACTAGAAAGCTAGGATGAAAAGTTATTTAAGTTCATTTAATTATGATGTGTGGGATATTATTGAAACGGTTTATATGTCTCCCACTATGATTGTTAATGGTATTGAAGTTCCTTTATAAAAAGATAAGTGGGATGCTAATGATAAAAAATTATTTTCAGCTAATGCCAAAGTAATGAATGTGTTAATCTGTGCTCTCAATAAAACTGAATTTAACCAAATATCTCATTGTTTAACTGCGTAGGAAATATGGCATATTGGATCGAGATTAACCCTAGAGGGGGGTAAATAGGGTTTATTAAATTAATTCGAGATATTAAAACAAATCACAACACATAATAATAATCACAACACAGATAGCAGAGGAGTAAATAAGTGTGGAAAGTAAATAAAACAAACATTTTACCCAGCTTCGGCAAACCCTACCACTATTGCATTCCCTAAGGTTTTTACTAGGTATTAAATAGACATCCGCATACAAAAACCTATAAACTTGCGAAACCCTCGCTAACCGCTTATACAGTTTTGAACACTCGCAGAACCTGGTGCTGTTCTAATCCTACGCTCAAAACCCTGCACTGATTTTTGTTCCCAAAATTAGATTTTCCCCTAGCTACAAACCCGTAGCTAGTAAACCCTAGTTTTTACAGACACTAGAAAACTTTTTTTTAAAAGAAAAACTAGAAAACAAATCGATGGTTTACAAAGAGATAAAAAAGATACACTTAAAAGTAAAACAAATTAAAAACCCCTTTTTTGACTAGTTAATATAGGTCGGCCCCCTTCATTACGTTTGCACCTTCTTTTGTTTTGCCTGATTACTTTTCGTCTCTGGGAAATAAAAATGGCGGCCGATATGATGAATTAGGTTTTTCTTCCCCTTATCCAAATCGGAAATTCGAAACTAAATGGGTGATTCTCCAGTGATTTCTTTTGGCTCTTTTGTGCTTCTTATTTGCCAATTTGGGATTCTTGTGGTCGAAATTTTGCGTGAGGTCTCTGAAATATTTTCTTTGAATTTCTTTCGAATTGATGCCTATTTCGATCTCTTGCCTATGATGAAAAAATGTGTTATATATAGGATAATATAATCCTATAATCTTCTCTGATTTCACATGGACTGATCTGATTAGCTTGCGAGATTGTTGTTGCCTTGTTGATTGATTACTCAATTTGAATGGTAATACATGTGTGATTGTTGCCCAAAATGTCACCCATGATTTCTGAAAATACTGGAATTGATTTTTTCCCCTTGCGTGTTACTAGAAACCAACATTTGTGATTTCTTGCTCAAAAATAAACCATGATTTCTGGAAAAATTAAAATTGTGATCCATCTTTAAACATATTGGCCACTTGATTTGTTTCTTAGGATTTGTTCTTTGTTGATTTTACAGTATCTTTTAAAAACTTGCCAATTTTTGTTCTACTAAAGAATATGTATTTCTGGAAAGAAAGTGAATTGCATTTGCAAGATTTGATTTGCTAAAGATTCTTCTTTCCCTTTGTAAAATATGGAAACACATGAAATGCAGATTTATTACTTTCCCAAAAAAGATGATCCTCGAATTTTCCCATTCCATCTTTGCATTAAGTCCGCACTGTGATTTCTGAAATGCAATAAACCTGAAAGGAAAACTTTCATACTACTCTACCAATTTGGAATTAGATTCCCATGCATATAACAGTTTGGATTTATTTTTTGAGTGCTTCAATTGCTCGTTGAACCTAGGCTTCGACCATGTTTTATTTGTGAATTTGCTTTGTATTTGAATGGCATTTCTTGAATCATCATGCACTGTTCTATCTTGTGAGTGTTTCCTCACTACCCTGTATTGAAAAGAGTATTGCATGCCAATTTTCTGATATGCATGAAAACTTCTTTCCAAAAAAATGTTTTGATTTGCAAAAGAGGCAATAGAAAAAAAATATTCTTGTTGTCATGACTGTTGTCTTATGTTTGGCACTCTGGTTCAAGTTGTTCCACCATGCTCTGTTGTTTTGTTCTTGCAAATATGTATTTCTTGCTTGTTAAAAAATGTTGCCATTTATATACTATTTTCTTGACTTCATCACCACTGTTTTGCTGTTCACAAATACATCCATGCAGTTCTATTCATCATGACTGTGCCCTTGAGAAAATGGTCCATATACTTGAGCTTAAGTTTGCATTGAACCATTTTGCTTGCTTGTAAGTTGCCTTGAATTGGTGGATGAGAAATATCATGAAATTAATGTAGTCCTGGCACATTGATGAATGTTTTGTTGATTTCTATCGCCATGTTTTTGTGTATTTGTTGTTCCTTCTTTGGGCTTGTAGGCTTTAGCTTGTTCATGGACTAGTACTCGGTCTTCCTCCATTGCTGTGTACACTTGTACACTTGGACCGGTTTGACCATGTATATACACACACACACACACATATGTGTGTGTGTTATCACTTCATTGTTCCCCATGTGATGTTCACGGACACTTGACCCATGCACCATGCATGTGTGTCGGGCATCACCTGAACACAACTCGCTTGATATATTTTTCCTCTATTGACTGTATTGTCCCTGCACAAATATGTGTATATACGTACACATGTATGTTTATATATGTATAGTGCATGTGTAATATATATATATATATATATATATATGAGTACTACAGACGATGTCTACCTTGTGGTATTTACAGTGAATCACTGTAAATATCACTAGTAGTCTAGTCATAGATGGATGTCCATATAAATCAGATCCAGTCATGAAAAATAATATGAAACACACCAATATTCTGAGGTAAATAAATTTTTAAAATAAAAATTATACCTGGTATAAATTAAAATTATTTTTGTTCCAGAATACCATGTGTGCGCTTCTGTGATAGGTAAGCAAAAGACTGGACTGACTGTGAAGCTGGCAGAAGACAGAAGACAAGACTATAACTGTATAAGAGTGAGTTACTATACAATTTGAGTGTTGAGAGTTGAAAGTATAAACGGAGTGACTGACTGTATATGAGAGACTGAGTGTTGTAGTGAGGAACAATGTATACAAATGAAATTGAATGTGAATGTATTGTTTTTTTGTGAAATGTACAAATAGTGGAGTTATGAATTTGTGCTGTTGAAATAAAATTTATATTTAAATAAAATATTGTTTGAATATCTAAATTCTTGTGTAGCAGTATTCTATTTAAATGTAAGTATTATATTCTGTCTGTGATGTAGTATAACAATACAATTACAAACACATTTACAATAATAAATATATGTTTGTTATCATGAAACAAAAATCATAGAATTGTTAGATACAACAATCTCCCCTTTTGATGATGACAAACATAAAACAAGATTTTGAATATAATATTATAATAAATGTGTTTAACATTGAATTATTGAACTCCCCTTATTTGAATGCTCCCACTACAACAAAACTCCCCCTAGATATGCGCATGAGTGAAGAACCATAATTGAAACTTCAATATTAAAATGTTCAAAGAATATCCACTCATCCATCAAAATCTTTACCCATTCTCCCCTTTTGTTATCATCAAAAGGATACAGAAATTAAAATGGTGATGAAAAATTGACTAAAAAATATAATATCAGCTTAAGAGGAAGATCGATCATCATAAATCTCAATTAGTCAAACAAAAAACATAATACTCTAAGAACTAGTGGCAAATTTCACATTGCAGAATGATGGATTTACGATGAAATTTATAAAAATGGAGAGAGTTCTAAAAACATATGATTCTAGTTATTTTCCAATAAAACTTTAAAAATTGAGCACAAAAATAGTGATGGATTTGGACTACAATTATAAATTCAATTTAATTAACACAATCAAATAATCTCGAATCCCAATAGTTATCAGTCAACAAAACATAGTATATCATAAAATATTAACACATTTCACTTTTAAAAAAATGGATTAATAGGTTTGTTTTTAAACACCAAGGAGAATTTCATATAAAAAATTATGTATTTCCATTTTCTTTTTGTTTAAGAGCACACTGACCATGCATAAGTAGGCCTTGGATTTTTAAATGAGGTCAGTTACAGCTTAAAAATAATAATCTCATAACCATGCATAACCAGAGCTTCGATTTTTAAACGAGGTTAGAGAAACACTTATGAATATTATATTTTTATTATTTTCTGCTTCAAAAGAAAAACTCTTTAGTATGTAAAACCAATATGGATGATAGAAATGTGGTAGGTACGGAAATGGTTGTGAAATAAATTTCTAAATTAATAATATTATGAAATATGCTCAATTGTACCGGGATTCTTGAAAATTTTTAGTTATCACTAATTCAAAAAAAATGCACAATTCCATCATAAATATTTCCACTGTTTATGAGACGACCCAAACTTCCCTAGTCTCCGTAGATAAGAGAAAGAACGAATTGCTTTGAGAACACGACAAATCAGAGGACAAACAGAAGAACATTTCATTGCTTATTACAACAATTTACATCAGAGTACAAGAATATACAAAGTATGAACAAATAATATACATTTGATAAAGATCAAAGATTTACAAATTACAATGCAGCGGAAATTAATACAAAACACAACTGAAAAGAATATACGGATACAGAGCTTTTCGAATATCATTCCAGCTGTAAACCAGGACCCTGTGAATATAAATCTGCAAAACCAAAACTACTAGCTACCCGTGTAGAAAATAGGGGCACCCAGAGTTTAGGTTAAAACAATAAACTCCAGGTTAGTCATGTGACTTGTGTGAGAACTAAAACAGTTATTTAAAACTTTACTTTAAAATGAAGTAAATCAAGGGACCACGCCGTATAACACGGAACGAGTTTCCTCCCAAGAATACCAGTGCATATAACAAAACGTCGCAATGCTTTTTGAAAAAAATGAAGCTATTATAAGACTCAGGTCCCATCACACAATGCAAGCCGGAGGATAGTGTTTTCCCCTTATAATAGCCAAACATGTTTGGTACGTTTAAAACAAATCATTTTTGATACTATTATAAGTGCATAGTGTATAAAACAACTTCAAATATAAATGTGTCAATCATAGACGACATGGGTACCATATATCATGTCGCCAATACTAGGCTCTACAATCAAAACTGAAATGTTACGCATTGGAAGTTGGATTTCCATCTGTGAACCAAGGCAAGGGATCATCCTTCCCGCTTCGAGACAATCTAGCCTACCATATCTCAGGAACAGCTGCAACTGCACCTTGGATCGTTAGGGTTGGCCCACACAGAGTGGATTAAAATGCCTGAACAATGTGTTTCCCCTCCCTATGGGGCGTAAATCTGGTCAGTATGTCGACCAGACCATCCATCGGCACCGTAGTGACCGATATAACCGAGGCGCCTCGCTAACCATCATCCATATAAGTAAAACGTCTGGGCTTGCAAAACCCGGACACCACTCCTAGCTAGAAAGAAACGCATGTCCTCCCTGATGTCCTCTCCCGTTTCTGGTTCACACTGGGGTGTGAGGGTCGCAGATTAACGCTATACATAAAGCTATGTTATATTAAAGCCGTGCATTGATCATCAACCACAAGACTCTGCTTTTCAATAGAAGCCTTGATCATTTGCATCTCAGCATGCCACACCGGCAATTCACACTATGCAACCGATGTCTATCAATCACACAGAATGAAATCCGATGTCAGACACATATCCATTTACAAGTTCATTCTAGGTCTGAACGAAACCGGAGGCACCTTATTCCTCGTCCCATATGTTAAATACAGGAGAGAGGTCCTCGCATATCCGGTCGATCTCCAAGTACGTCTGGACGATCACCACTTATTACCTCATCTTGGGTGTACAGACCAATCAAGACATCAGTAATCATCCAAACGATGTGAAGACCTCCGGTCTTCAACCACCGTCTTCATCCTCGACATATCGTCGAATCGGTTATTCAGAATGGGATAAACCCAGTCTTTTTGAATAACACGTGTATATAATAAACAAGTCCTATAAAAACACAACATACGCCTCATTCCAATCCAGAATATTCCTATATTCAAATAATCTTATACTTTGGGAAAGATTCCCATTAATTTTATCAAAGATAAATTCTTTAAATTTATTCCTTAATCTTCCTTTGGATATCAATTCAAACCAAATTATGGTTTATCCAAACTAGTCGGGATTAGCGCACCTTACGGAAGTAATCATTTGTTATATTTCCCAGTCCCAACCTATTCATCCCATGAAGCGAAACTGGTAATACTTCATATCTAGCACCACGGTGTTATCGGTAAAGTTAACTGCCCTTTCACGTTCAAATCTAATTAAAAATTTAACTATCGCTTGGAGTAAAAACTGGTGCTACTCCATTCTCGATCATTTCCCGAATTTAATAATTTAAATTATCACATTCTCTTTTTCAATCTAATTAAAGATACATTAAAACTCCAATTCAGTTTTAATCTCAAAAATCATTTCTTAATGATTTTTCAAAGTTAAGAAATTAATCTTATCTTTAACTGGGTTAAAGAACTAATGTCATTTAAAAAACAGTTCACGATAAACCTAAAATCTCATTCCATTAATTATGGAATTTTCATGGAAAACAAATCATTATATATAATCGATATAAACTTCTGTATCCAACCGATAATATAAATGGAATAATGGCAAAGTCTTTTAAATTCCATATATATTAACCGTCTTCCTCCACAGAAGCTCACTTCGATTCTTATCCAATCGAATTCCATTACATTCCAATTTATTGTATTAAATTGGAAAACTTCACTTTGGAAAATTTCCCAAAATCTTAATTAAAAGATTTATAAATTCCAAATCATATTTCACTGTAAATCGGGTTAAACAACGAATGTCGTTAAAAATACAGTTCACAATAAACCCAATTCACATTCCATTTTATTCCAGTTACTAAGTATAACTGGAAACTCCAATAATCTTATTTAAAAGATTTATTCTTTTCACAAGGGGTTTAAGAACAGTGTTAATGAAGACACCATTCACGACAAACCCAAAATCAAATTCTTTCATTCAATTCCAATTAAATATTAATTAATTGGAAAAACTTCACTAAATCTTAATTAAAAGATTTATTATTTCCTCAACTGGGTTTAAGAACAGTGTTAATGAAGACACCATTTACGACAAACCCGAAATCCAATTCAATATTAAATACAAGGCTCTGAATAGAAATTATATCGGCTTATATTCAATATCAAATTCTGAAATCAACAAATATCGTATTGGGAATAACGATATATATATATATATTCCGAATTCCTCCACAATACCTTTATAATCAAGGAATCCAATATCAAAATATTATGAAGATAATTTCAATTCAGATCCATTCCAATTCATATATTGGAATTTCTGGTTATTTTAAAACCGTTCACAAATCCAATTTATTTAATTAAAAATTATTGGATTTCAAATATAGTTAATAACCAGTTCAATTCGATAAAATATATTTTTATCTTCACAAACGTGGAATTATTCACCCCAACTTCTTTCCAAATCATTTATTATCATTTTACACAAATTATTGATACTTTAAATAATTTTATCAAGGCCCGTACAGTCGATTTCCATAAACGGCCATCGAACTACACTTACAGCGACCTTTTCCAAATTTGATTCGGACATAATTCCAAATCCAACCGCTAGATTTCATATCTCTTGTATTCATTGGAAAGCTCTTTTTGATACGGACCCAACGGTTCCGATTTTAGGAGAATCCGACGGTCGGGTCTCCCGTAATATCGATTCGAACTCAATGGTCGAGATTCGCGAATGGCCGTGGCGCGGTGCATTCTATTCAGGCCATTAAATATATATAATATATATATTTCGTTGATTTCCATTTAAAACATATTTTATAAATCATTTTAAATTCGTTTTCAAAACGATTTCAACTTCATATTCAATTTCCAATCAAAATTGAATATTCCATATCATTAATATATAGATAATCCTTTCAAAATATTAGATTTTGAAATCACTTCCTTTTCGATATTCATTACAAAAATGAATAAAATCGATATAAATATCGATCAGATCAAAATGGCGTTAATTTAATCAACACAGCTTCATATATTTAAATATTTTCATGTCCATCACAAATCGGGCATCAAAATCATATTTTGATCCATTACTGAATATTATTTTAAAATATTAGTTATTTTAAAATATTCATTACTCGCCATTTTAAAATATTCTTTAATTTAAAATATTCATTCATTCCGAATTGGAATCAGACACAATCAATTACCATATAATTTTATTTATATGGATTTCGTACCCACATGTACACAACAACAATCAAACACACTCAACCATCATCCAGAGTGCATTACAATTGCATAAGCGTTAAATATGAATAATTAACGCTTACAACAGCCTGTCAACCAATCGATTGACATACAACTCAATATTGGGATTAGTGTATGTCCAATACCATCCCAATAACCGTGTGGGGGTTTCAAACAACACTGATTATTATTTGTGTAGTTGGCCGATGTGTAAAATATATCGTCCCAATCCATATCAATCAAATGTGTGTACATAAACAAATCGTCTGATTTGTAAATGAATGTTTATTTTATTCTTACACGTTAAAAATTATTTTTTTAACTATAAAATATTTATTTCAACTCATAAATAGTTTATACAGTTCAATTATATAATAAAAATGATATTTTTATTGTTCTAATACTTTTAGAAAATTTCGACAGCATAACGGCTCGATACTAGAACCGGAATAAGGTCTAGCCTTATCCCTCGCCTACTAATCGCTCACGCCATGTACATACCAATTCTATCAGTTTATTTTATTTCCCAAACCAAATTCAACCAAATAATCTAATCAACCAAACAACCAAACAAACATGGTTTCAAACAAAGGTGTTGGGTGATACTAAGCACCGTCTGCATCCTAGTATACATTTCTAACTAGAAAATAAATTAAAGTGAGAAGTTCTCACCTTTGGTATCAACTCCTCCATTCCTTATTTCTGAACGGTTCAGATTTGGATTTGATTCCCGTCGGTTCCATCGCAATCTGTTTCACACGATTTTTATATTAAAATCACATTTTTATTTCAACGCTACATATATAAAAATCTCGTTATTCAACTAATAAAAATTGAATTTTTATATTTTAAAAATCTTATTTTTAAAAATCTAAATTTTTATACTATGCTTTCTATTTCAAAAATCAAATTTTTGTATAATTAAAAATCAAATCTTTTATGTCATAGAAATATAATCTTTTCTATTATAAAAATATAATCTTTTTCATTATAAAAATATAATCTTTTTCATTATAAAAATATAATCTCCTACATTATAAAAATATAGTCTTTTTATTATAAAAATATAGTCTTCTTCATTATAAAAATATAATCTTCTTCTAATGTTAAAACTCAAATTCTTTTAATGCTATGAATCAAATCTTTTTAATGCTAAGTAAATAAATAAAAATCGTATTTTTTTCCTATGTAAATAAGTAAAATAAAAGAAAAACATACCGCTGAATCGGGGTGGCGCAGTCGCTCGAAGGGGGGTAGGTCTTCGCGGTGGCATGGAAGGGGGTGTGAGGCATACGGCGGCGCCAGGAGGAGGTGGCGGCGGTTGCTGATTGTGGGGATTTGGGGGTTTATTGAAGGGGAGGGACAGTTTCCAATCAGAGGACGAGGGAGAGGAGAGGTCGACGGAGGGGGGAGAGATCGACAGTGGGTGGCGGCGCGGAGGGGGGTACGACACAGGTGATCGGCGGCTAGTTTTGAAGCATGATCAAGTTTTTTCTTTCTTTTTTGAAGTGTCGGGGAGAGAGAAAGGGAAGAAGGGGAGGGTGTTTAAATAAAAATATATATTTTAATTAATTTATTTATTTCTCCAAAAAATTGCTTTTTAAATCGAACTCCAAATCAGACCCAACGACTGTCACCCCTAGCTAATTACCTCCATTTCGAACACAATGGGATATGTCCCGAAAGCCAATTCGACTGTTTCATTAAATTTTTATCGAATTTAAAATATAAATTAATATAACGTTCAAAATTGATTTTTAACGTACATTTTAATTTACCGGAGCCACAAACTGACTCCAAAAATTGCAGAAAAATAAATCTAGCTATGTTTTGACGTTACGATCCTAACAAAGACAATTTCGTTGAATTTGGAGACCATTTGAAAAACGGCCATTTTCCAGTTGATTAAATTCAAACTGAAATTACCAAACACGTTTAAATCCTCCATGCTCACATATTGATTCAAAAAATTTTGAAAATTGGAATCTAGCAATAATTTGACATTCCGGAACTAACAAAAGTGGTCTCGTCGAAAACGGAGGTCATTTGCAAAATCTCCACTTTTAAGGGCTATATTTCCATAGCGACTATTCTGAATTTTCAATTGGGCATAACTTTTTATTCCCGCTATGAAATTTCAATTTTTCAGATTCGTTGGAAAGAGACTTTCAAAAAGATTCAAATATTTCTGGTTTCACTAAAATCCGATTTATTTTGAATCCTATACATTCATTTGAAATTTGAAATCAAATTTTCAAACTACCGCGCCATTTTCAATTCCTTTTATAATTAAAATTAATTTTTACATTCTAATTTCAATTTAAATAAATTTATATGCTCTAATTCTATTGAAAATAATTTTCTAGTCATAATTATTTAAAATAAATCATTTTAAATATTCAAAATTCATTAAAATTGCCAAAATAAAATTTTTAAATTGGTTCTGATTTTCTAGGTTACTACAATTTATTCAAGATGATTTTTTAAAAATATTAAACTCTCCACATTAATATAAAATCATGATGGATGGCAGAATAATGATAAATAAAGGAGATGCTCATGAAATAAGCGCCAATTCAAAGATATTATAAGAATTGTTCGATCATCATGAAAAAATTAAATAAAATTTCCTCTTATTGTGAAATATACTATAGTCACAACTCATCACAATTTCAATAATCTGATACTAATTTTGATGAGTTCTAAATATAGTTCATTTTGGTTATTGATTTCAATTTCTTAATAAACAATCAATTAATGATTTTAAAATTGAAAAAATTAATTACAAGAGGAAATCAGAAAGATTTAAAAAAGTCAAGAGGAATTTAAAAGGATCCATACAAGATGAAGATCAGAATAAAAAAATCAAAGTAGATGAGTGAGAATTTTTTTAGTACACTTCTAATACCACTTGTTGTCTCCATTTACAAGAATTCAGAAGAAGTTCCAATCACAAAGCCCAAGCAATTAAATCAAACAATTCAGTTCCATCAATCAGAGCAGCAAGGTAAATTCAGAAGAAGTTCCACAAGAAAGTTTTCAGAAAATTTTCAACAAGACCAAGAGAACAAATCATGATTCAGTTCAGACCATTTTATCAGAGCAGCTGATGATACCAAAACAAGCAGTCATCAAAACATTTTCAAAACGATTCCTTTTATCAGAGCAGCACAACAAACAATTACAAAGCAATGTTAGAAGATTTTTTTTCACAGATATTTCTGATAGTTATAAAAGATGATTCACGATTCAAGATTAAAAATACAGTTTATTTGAAATTATTTGAAGGAATATGAAAATTTCAAGATTCAATGAATTGATCACACCAGATTATAAATTTCAAATCCAAGATATGTATGAGATTCAAGAAATCAATAGTTTCAAATGATTTCAAACAACCAAATATTCAAACCAAATGTTCATGAACAAATAGTGAGTTTCAAAACCAGTTTTTCAAATAATTTTTCACAATTATTTCTGACAATCACAAGAGAAATTTACAGAAAATTTACATTAAGCTTTGAGAGATATTCATGATCCAAAAACAGTTTATATGAAATCACTTAAAGAAATGTAAATTTTGAGATACAATGAATCAATCACACAAGGTTAATAATTTCACATCTAAGAGGTGTGTGAGATTAAAAATATCAAAAATTTCAGATGATTTCAAACAAACAAATGTTCAACCAAAAATGATCATGAATAAAAATTAATTTCAAGATAATGATTCAAGTCCAAAAAAATTTCAATTCAGAAATAATCAAGACATTCCAAAAATCAATGAAATTATCACCCCAAAAAAACAGCAGTGTGCATTATTGAGTATATTTTGTTCAGTTTTTCCAAAATAAATTAGAAAAACTAGGAACAGCAGAGATGTGTGAAATTTCATTAGATTTTCAGATTTTCAAATATTTAGAATTCAAATTAATAGTGTTCACGATATAATAGGAATGCCTCAGCACTTTTAGGAATTCAAAAAAACTTCAAAACAATTGCAGATATTTACAAGTTTAAATTCAAGATCTAGAAAAGATTAAAACATGAGAGTTCAATTCACTTGAAGAGAATTTCCAGAAAACCAAGCATTCTGCAATTAGGAGTTAAGAAACTCAGAATAAAAAATAATAAAATGGCAGTGTCAATTTGTAAATCAGAAATAACCAAGAGAAAATAGAAGGGGTAGAAGGAGGAATAAGCAAAGAAGAATAAAAAGAGAATATTCACAATAAAAATGTGAGTCTACAGATCATACTTGAATTCGATGTGAGCAAATGAATCTCTAACTCAGCATAATTGGCTAAGGGACTCTGAATAATTCAAAGATGTGAAGCAGTTTAAATACATATCTCTTTTTGAAAAGCAGTTCCTCAGCCTCTTCCGGTACCTAACAGTTTAGGGGACTGATTGGTCTAACAAAATTATTGAAACCACTCATAGTTTTGTTCACGTCTTTTGGTACCCAAACCCATTTGTATAACAGTCCATTGAAATTTACCATTGTACCCTTAGGAACCCAAATTTGTTTGAATTTAATCAACATCATTTTATTCCCATTTGGGATCCAACATTGCTTAAAAGGTTTGTTACAAAACAGATTCTCAATTTGTTTATGACTTAAAAATCCCTTGAAATTTTTAGAGTTCAAATTTTCAAAATGAATATTTCAAAAGTGATTTGAAAGATTTTTAAAATCACTAGAATTCATCTTTTCAACCCCACTGGTTGTCCCAAAGCCAAGACCATATTTGTTTATAACAAAGACTTGTTTTTGCAACAACATATTCCACAATTTTTCCCCATTAGAAAATTTATACAAAGTTGATTCTAATTGTTGAATTTTGGATTTAAGATCATTATTTTCTTTTATCAAATTTGAGCAATGATTTAAAGCGATCTTCTTTTCAGCATTGGACTGTTTCAAAATCAAATTCTCGTTTTCAAGTGATTAAATTTTGGCTTGGGACTCAAAAATTTCAAACTCTAAAAATTTTTGTTTTTAAAATTCAAGTTTCAATCTCGTTTTCAAGCTCATTCAAAATAGATTCGGTTTTCAACAAGTTTTGTTTTCTAGCAAAATCATGTTTGGAATTTTCAACCGTCTTAAAATTTCAAATTCCTTTTGCAGAAAAAAAATTCGAACTTAATAACTCAATCTTGTTCTCTTTTAAGATCAGAATTTCATTCTCAATCTTTTGAATATTTTTATTGAGATGAACAAGATCGGTTTTCAATTTCAAACAATTTTTGCAATTCGAATTTGAAGAGTTTTTAGTATATTCAAGTTTTCATTCCAATTCATTAATTTTGCTAGTCAACTCAAGATTTCTAGACTTCAAAGTTTAGTTTCTCCGATGGAGATTATCAACAATTTTTGTTAAATCAATACACATATAAACCAAATCTTTATATGAGAAACTATCTGTCTCATTGTCTGTTGAGTCTCCATCGTCTGATCCATCTGAGTTTTCTTCTATAAGACCTGTTAAGCACAATTCAAAATCTAAGTTGACACTTCGGGGTTTTGAGCAGTTGACATCTTTTCCATACAGCACGTCGAGAGTTTTCCAGATATCCTACGTAGTTAAACAATGAGAGATAAATTTTAATTAATCGTTACTAAGATAGGAATAAATAATATGCATAGCATGAGCAATGAAAATCTTATTCTTCTTATCTAGCATATCTCCCATATTTTCAATAATACTCAAATATTCAAAATTAACATATTTTAAATAGGATTCCATTTCCGATTTCCAAAATATAAAATCTGTCCTATTGAAAATAATTGGAATATTACTGGACTGACTCTCGCTATTCTGACAACTAGGGAACACCATGACTCTAGAGTTAATGAACAACCAAGCTCTGATACCACTTGTTGGATCTAGATTAACCATAGAGGGAGGTGAATAGGGTTTATTAAATTAATTTGAGACATTAAAAAAATCACGGCACAGAATAATAATCACAGCACAAATAGCAGAGAAGTAAATAAGTGTGGAAAGTAAATGACACAAATATTTTACCCAGCTTCGGCAAACCCTTCCTATTGCTCCATTCCCCAAGGTTTTTACTAGGTATTAAACAGACACCTGCATACAAAAACCTATAAACTCGCGAACCCCTTGTTAACCGCCTATACAGTTTTATACACTCGCAAAACCTGTTGTTGTTCTAATCCTACACTCAAAACTCTGCACTGATTTCTATCCCCAAAATCAGATTTTCCCATAGCTACGAACCCGTAGCTAGTAAACCCTAGTTTTACAAACACTAGAAAACTTCTAGTTTTTACAGAAAAACTAGAAAACAAATCGATGGTTTTACAAAGAGATAAAAAACAATACACTTAAAAATAAAACAAATTAAAAACCACATTTTTGACTAATGTAATATAGTCTGACCCCCTTATATGTTTGCATCTTCTTTTCATTGGCCCAATTACTTTTCTTCTTTGGAAATAAAAATGGAGGCCGATATGATGAATTAAGGTTTTTCTTCCCCTTGTCCAAATCGGAAATTCGAAACTAAATGGGTGATTCTCTGGTGATTTCTTCTGGCTCTCTTGTGCTTCTTGTTTGCCAATTTGAGATTCTTATGATCGAAAGTTTGCATGAGTTCTCTGAAATATTTTTCTTTGAATTTCTTTCAAATTGATGCCTGTTTCGTTCTTTTTCCTGTGATTAAAAAGTGTTATATATAGGATAATTGTAACGATCTAGGAATTTCTACATTTTTAAAACTTGAAATTTATTTGAAATTAGTATTTAAGAAATTTATATTTGTTTGTAATTTTGAATATAAGCTATTTTAAACTTTGTTTTTATTTCTTAAGTTCAAATCTAAATTTTATATTTGAATCTAGATAATTTTGTTGAATTAAACGTTATTGACATTTTTTTGTACTAATTGAGATACTTTGGTCAAACATTTGAAAGTTAATTCGAAGTATAAATTTGAAACTTAACTTGAGAACCTATTCTATTTGTTTTGGAATTAATTTTATTTAACTTAAGGTTTGTATTTGAAATATATTCGTTGCACTTGTATAATTGCATACTTAAGTTTAAAAGTTTAATATTTGCATTTAGAAGTGATTTAAAAAAAAATTATATTGAAGACGTCAAAGTTTTATCGCTTCATTTGAATCAATTTTTGACGGTTGTTAGCAGTAGCTGTAACCGATATAGCTTAAATAAAAATAAAAATGTAATATTAAAATAAAAATCCGAAAAAATTATATTTAGGATACGTCTAATTAAACTTAGCGTAGGGATAAATTTCATAGGAAAGTACACAAGTTTGCTCATTCGTGCTAATTAAATTAAAGATTAATAAAATTTCTACGAACAAAATGTTGTCGGAACTTGAACTAAAAATAGTAGCCTGTATTCTAAAGAGAACATCATTTTTTATTTTGTGAAAATCGGACATACTGACCACCGTATGTTGGTCCGTATGATTTTATCAATAAATATAATATGTTTAATGTTGCATGCGTTCCATACTTGTATGCATGCATGTCCACTTCTTTCTTTGTTCCCACTCACGTCATTTATTTATTTTCTTTTCTCATGCATGGGTATTGTTTTATCACCCATTTTCTTTGTAGTAGCTGTTAGTCGCTCTCTTCTCTTCGTTGTTGTTAATGCATGTAGTAAGCTGCACTTGTTGTACAAAATAATACGTTTGACACAATATATATATATATATATACATATATATATATATAGGGAAAGTCTATAGGGACACAAAATTAAACACATAAAATCTGGACCATTAGATCTTTCCATGATTTGCACCTCTCATGTAAAGACAAAATAATCCAACGATCAAGATTTTGTGTTTAAAGTTGTGTGTTTTATTTTTTGTCTCAATAGCCGCTCCATATATATATATATATATATATATATATATATATATATATATATATATAATAAGTAACATGTATATAAATATTAAATACAACTCTTATATACACCCGTATACACCCGTGGCACGCGTGTTCTCTACATGTAAATAGTGGGACACGCATTGCATTACTTCTCCATCGTCTAGCAATGTGTCAATCTCGGTTCCAAATATCAAAGCGAGAGGAAAAGAAACATGGGTGTTCAGCTACCTTTCCCATAATCAGCATGCTCACTTCTCCCTCCGCCATTCTTTCCTCTCCCTTCCCAAATTGTCAGCTAAGCCTCCTCATGTGCCACCTGTTCTTTGATCAGTCCATCACCTCCACGCCTCCTCAAAAAACCAAAGTTGACCTCCCCTTTTCCGTAAAGTTATTGCGTCATTTACCACCCCCCCCCCCCTTTACCCTTGCAACCCTTAAACCCACCATCGTACCACTTTGGAACCACCTCCACGTCAGCTGACAACCGCCCTACCATTGTCCGTACCACTCATCACCCAGAACCGCCTCCAGTCCGCGCTAGCCACTTACCACACCACCTTCTCCAATATCTCAGCTCCTTTTTTTATAATCTTAACTGCTAATCTCTTCAACAAAATGCACCGACCAAAATTCAACTTCCGCATCATCCTACCACTCAGCAAATCACGTCCTCTCTCCTTCCCAAGCACAGTTTGCCATCTCCTTATTTTCTATGCAACCCCTTCTAAAACCGGTCCCGCCATTTCCTCTCTCAACAAAGTCAACACATCCCTTTCAACCTGGTGCCTCAGCAAACTTCCCTTTCCTCTGAAAAGAAATGACCGTTGTCCTCCTATAAAAAAATAAGTTGTGAAGCAAATGAAGGTTTCAAAAGGGTAGGAGCCTCGCATGCAGTGTTTTAAAAACCCGACCCTGCCGCGGTCCGACCTCGAATAACCCTGAACCTTGGACCATCATGGCGCGGAACTCAATCAGACCTCATTCATGCATGAACCCTGGTCCGACCTTCAAACCAGCAGTCCAACCTTCAATTTTACACGGTTAAACCACGGTTCTTTGTTTTTCCATACTTCTCATTGTGTGATTCTTTATGGTAATTTCATCTTTTGTATTGTTTTAAAATAACAACTAAAATATTTTAAAAAATCATAACTGTTCAGACATTTAAACCATAAACTTTACCATTTCGTTCTAAAAAACATGTGTGTTTGTTTATGCTCTTGCTATTTTATTATATCATGCAATCTATTAATTTTAGTTTATAAATAGATTACTTTCAAACTTTATTATTCATTTGTTTGAGTACACATAAAACTTAATTATTCTCATTTTCACTGTTAATAAGCATGTGCGGCTCTCGGCGGTTCGACCGGTCAAACCTTCAAAACCTTGGACCATGAGTCCTTACGGTTTGACTCGCGGTCCGGTTTTAAAAACTATGCTCGCATGTGTTGTGTAATAGGGAGGGAAGTGGCATGCGAGCATGCATGTGTAAGCAGCGT
Source organism: Allium sativum (assembly GCA_030737875.1). Taxonomy (NCBI): domain Eukaryota; kingdom Viridiplantae; phylum Streptophyta; class Magnoliopsida; order Asparagales; family Amaryllidaceae; genus Allium; species Allium sativum. Next base: position 719,608,385 of record CM060920.1, read on the forward strand.
AGTAGGGCGCATGCATGTGTTTTAACGAGGTGTGGGGTGCAGGGAGTAGCATGTGCGCAATGGGAGCGATGTCCATAAAAAGTTTGTGATCGTTCGTAGACTGTGCTTAGTTGATATGGGACTTGATGATGGATGTTTGGAGAGCTAGTTTGGTGAGAATTCTAATTTAAATTTATTTTAAATTAGTTAGAGCGTTAAATTTAACTAGTTAATCTAAATTAGTTAATGATCATGGATTGTTATGAATCGCTGTTATTAGTTGTTCAATGATGTTCATGCAGTTAAAAACACCCTAAACACTGAGTGTTATTGACTGTAGTGCTCATACGCATAGTTAATTAATAATTTTAGTTGTTGGGGTTGTGATGGATGAAATTTTGCTTGTTTATTTGGTTCAATTATTTGGTAAATTCTGATTGCATGAATTCACCCAATACATCGTTGTTGTGTGATTATACTGTTGATCAGTTTAAATTCTCCTTCCATTTAAATAAAAATTTAATTATGAAAATAGAATTGAGAATATAGTTTTAAATTAAATTTTAAAACTATTTAGAAATCAAATCGAGTAAAGGTTATTGATATAAGTTGAAATGGTTTTTGAAACAATTCTGATCGCTTATGAGTTATTTAAACATTGAATTGGGTTTTGAAAATCAGTTCGGGAAAACGGTTTGGAATACGTACTCTACATTGGTTTTGCACAAACAAATTTAACGGTTATTTAGTTAACCGTGTTTGATGAAAATATTATTATTATTTCGATCTAACTCGAAATAAAATTCAGGAATTTGAAACGATGATCTTTGGAATAGTTATTTTGGAAATGTTTGAATGAGTTTTGGAAATATTATCATTAAAGGTTCAATTCAATGGAAACTGGAATAACGGGTTTATGCGAATACTTGATAAATAAGGGTTTTGGAAAATTAATCGAACAATTTTAATTTAAATATTATTTTATTTAATTTGATTTGAAATGGAAATTTGGAATTTAAAATGTTTGGAACTAAAGTTGGGACATAAAAGTATTATTTCGAGGAAAAGAGATTTGGAACACAGTTTTAATCTAAGTTATGGAAATGTAATTTATTTCGAAAAAGAAGACAATTGGACGATTTTTTTTTATGATATATAGCGTGAATCGAACGCGTCGCGCAACGACAGTTCGATAATATTGATTTCAAATTTCAAATGGTTATAACTTGAATGTTTTGAATCGAATTGATGTGAAACGAAAAGTGACATATTTCTATTGATAATGGTTTTTGTATAAAAGAGGAATTTTCAAATTTCATCGTATAGTTTTCAAGTTAGGTTTAAATCAAAATTTGACAAGGTCGCTTTTCGTGCAGTTCGTCGACCGTAATGGGAATTAAAATCAAATGGACATATATAAACTATTTAAAAATTCAGAAAAAAATTATGATAAAATATTATTTATTATTTAAAAGTGATTTGTTTAAAAAAATTTGAATTTGGAATGATTTTGGATCTATTTGATTAAATAACCATGTTACAATGCTTTCAATAACACTTTTAACAAATTGGAATTTGAAGTTCTTTAAACCAAACTATTATGGAAAAAGGATTGTTATTTATATTGAAATGTTTTATAAGAGTTTAAAATATATGATGTGAAATTTAAATAAAATTTGAATTAAAAGGGAATGGGTTTGGATAGAATTAATCTTCGGATATTCGATATCGATTTACAAGAGTAGACGAATACGATCAGAAATATTAGAACATATCCACACCTAGATTCTGATAGTGTTTGCCTAAGTTTGTGAATCAATATCAAATATAAGTCTATTAAATTCTATTTAAACTTATATTTGAAAATATTAATTATTTGAACCGTCATAAATGGAAATTCAAAGCTAAATTAAGATTTGGTAGTTTCGGAATAACGTCGAATAAATGGATTCCGGATTTTGAAATATAAATTTGGAAATGAATATCGAAATTCAAGACAAAGGTTAAGATGATAACGGGGTTTCGGAAATTGAACAAATCTAACCTTAATTCCAAGTAAAGTGACAATATTTGGAAAGGAGATTTGAAGTGAGAAAATCATGTGGTCCATAGCTATTTTTTTACGCTTATTAATTGGAAAGTCTGAAATCGGATATGGATCCGAAACCATTCCAAGTAATTGTACGACGTTATAAAGATACTAAAGACTTGGATATCGACAAGTGAAGACCGAGTATATTCGAATTGTTTAGATTGATTGCTGATGTCTCGGATCGGGTCGTACACCCAATACGAGGTTATAAGTGGCATGAGACCTGAATATATTTGAATATTTTCGGGTTGTTATTCCGTTCAGAACTAGAACGAACTTGTATAATCGTGTGTCCAACGTTGCAATTGACCGCATAGCAGTAATTTCCGTTAATATATATCGGATTTGTGGCAATATATTATCCTCATCTCTAAGTCATATGAACCTAGTGGGTATGCACTGATCGAAATCAGTGACATGTCGTGAATTGTCAATGTGGCATATTCGAGTTATGAAACGATCTAGTGATGATCAAAGCATGGCTTATTGAAGCGTAGATTTGTGTATATCATGACATCGATGAACCTCACACCCCGAAATGATGGTAAACTGGCGGTTAGGTTGTATCCATAATCTCTAGTGAAATCGAAAGTTGTGGCGGTAGATCTACCTTGAAATCTGAGGGAATAAAGTATATATGGTGTCCGATGTCTGGATGTTATCCGGGATATATACTTTTGCGCTATGTATTCGGTGTCCGTTGTCTGGATGTTAACCGGGAAATACTTAGCTTCGTGTCCTCCAATGATTTTTCATGTCATGAACCATCATGTTGGAAATCAAATTTCCAATACGAGCCTATGCGATTTTGATTGTATACTTATATGCTAATATAACCAATTGGGGTTATAGGGGTTATGATTCTATATTTATTAGCGAAATGAGTTTTCGATACTGTGTACTAATGATAATATTAAAAGAGGATTTTACGTATTAAAGCATCTTTGGTTATCATAAGACAAAACTCGCTCATCTGGTGTGCGTTTGCATTGTGTGATGTGGGACGAGCTTATGATAGCTTCATTTTCCAAAGTCATTGTGCATTTCTGTGCACGGGAATTCACATGGAATAAACTCGTTTCACGTTAGCGGCGTGGCCCAGTGAATTATCCCAACTTTAAAATGAACCTGAAATAACGACGTTTTGAGTTCTCACACCAGTCCCACGACTGACCTGGAGTTTATTGTTTCCCACATGAACTCTGGGTGCCATTATTTTGCACGGGCAGCTAGTAGTTTAGTCTGCAGGTTTAGATTTTAGAGCTGAATTCAGATTTGGAGATAAAGATACGTTTGAGATATTACTTCTTTCGTTGTGAGCTTTTTTTTTCTGCTGCTTATGCTGTACTCTGATTCATTGTAACTCTGATGTAAAGTTTTGTAATGAAATAAAAAGTTCTATTTTGAGTTCAAATATGTTAGTACCCATAACTATCCATCTTTATGAGCGATTTAAGTTGGTTTAATTACCGGCGAGAATCGGGCAAAAAGGGGGGTCGTTACAATAATATAGTCCTATAATTTTCTGTTTTCACATGTGACTGATCTGATTTTCTTGTGAGATTGTTGTTGTCTTGTTGATTGATTACTCGATTTGAACGTTAATTCATGCGAGATTATTAACAAAAAATGTCACCCATGATTTGTGGAAATACTGGAATTAATTTTGCCCTCTTGTGTATTTCTAGAAACCAACATTTGTGATTTCTTGCCGAAAAATAAACCGTGTTTTATGGACAAGTTAAAACATGTGATACCATCTTTGAACATATGGGCAACTCGATTTGTTGCCTTGCATTTGTTCTTTGTTGATTTTGCAGTACCGTTTAAAAACTTGCCAATTTTTGTTCTTCTAAAAAATATGTATTTCTGGAAAGAAAGTGAATTCAATTTGCAAGACTGATTTGCTAAAGATTCTTCTTTCCCTTTGTAAAATTTGGAAACATACTAAATGCAGATTTCTTTCCCAAAAAAGACGATCCTCGAATTTTCCCATTCCATCTTTGCATTAATTCCATACTGTGATTTCTGGAATCAACAAACCTGAAAGGAAAACTTTCATACTGCTCGACCAATTTGGAATAAGATTCCCATGTATATAACAATTTGGCTCTATTTCTTTGGGTGCTTCAATTGCTTGCTGAACCTAGGCTTTGACCATGTTTTATTTGCATAATGGCATTCCTTGAATCATCGTGCACTGTTCTTTCTTGTGTGTGTTGCTTCGCTCCCCTGTATTGAAAAAAGAATTGCATGCCAATTTTCTAATGTGCATGAAACCTTCTTTCCAAAAAAATGTTTTGATTTGCAAAAGAGGCAGTAAAAAAATGATTTTTGTTGTCACGATTGTTGTCTTATGTTTGGCACTCTGGTTCGAGTTGTTCCACCATGCTGTGTTGTTTTGTTCTTGCAAACATGTATTTCTTGCTTGTCAAAAAATGCTGCCATTTATATATTGTTTTCTTGACTTCGTCACCACTGTTTTGTTGTGCACAAATACATCCATGCAGTTCTGTTCATCATGACTATGCCCTTGAGAAAACAGTCCATATACTTAAACTTAAGTTTGCCTTGAACCATTTTGCTTGCTTGCAAGTTACCATGAATTGGTGGATGAAAAATATCATGAAATTGATGTAGTATTGGCACATTGCTGAATGTTATGTTGATTTCTACCACCATGTCACTGTGTATTTGTTGTTCCTTCTTTGGGCTTGTAGGCTTTAGCTTGTTCATGGACTAGTACTTGGTCTTCCTCCATTGTTGTGTACACTTGGACCGGCTTGACCATGTATACACACACACACACACATGTGTGTGTGTGTTATCACTTCATTGTCCCCCTTGTGTTGTTCACAAACACTTGACCCATGCACCATGAATGTGTGTCGGGTTTCACCTGAACACAACTCGCTTGATATATTTTTCTTCTACTAACTGTATTGTCCCTACACAAATATGTGTATATACATACACATGTATGTGTATACATGTATGGTGCACATGAAATATATATATATGTATGTATGTGTGCGCGCGCGTGTGTTTTTGTGTGTGTGAGTGAGTACTACAGATGATGTCTATCTTGTTGTATTTACAGTGAATCACTGTGAATATCACAAGTAGTCTAGTCACAGATGGATGTCCAAATAAACCAGATCAAGTCATGAAAATGATAAGAAACACACCAAAATTACGAGGAAAATAAAATTTTAAAATAAAAATCATACCTTCTAGAAATTAAAATTATTTTTGTTCTAGATTATTGTGTGTGTTTCTGTGACAGGTAAGCAGAAGACTGGACTAAGGGTGAAACTGCCTGAAGACAGAAGACAAGACTGTAACGGTATAAGAGTGAGTGATTGTACAATCTGAGTGTTGAGAGTTGAATGTATAAACTGAGTGATTGACTATATATTAGAGACTGAGTGTTGTAGTGAGGAACAGTGTATACAAATGAAATTGAATGTGAATGTATTGTATTTTAGTGAAATGTACGAATAGTGGAGTTATGAATTTGTACTGTTGAAATAAAATACTATATTTAAATAAAATATTGTTTGAATAGTTAAATTCTTGTGTAGTAGTATTCTACTTAAATGTAAATATTATATTCTGTCTGTGATGTAGTATAACAATACATTTACAAACACATTTATAATAATAAATATACGTTCGTTATCATCAAACAAAAATCATAGAATTGTTAGATACAACATGGCATACGTTGGACGTCACACACGAAGGAACTTCTCAAGTTAAGAAATCTCGTTTTGCTCCACTCAACAATGAATAAGAAAAAAATTCTATGCAAAAAGATGAAGTTATAAAAGAGATGTTTGGATGCTTCTCATTACTGGTTTACAATGAAAAAGCTCTTGGCAAAGCTTATACCAAAGTGGAATTGATCAGAAAAATATTGAGAGTGCTACTAATAAATTTTGAAGATAAAGTGACGGCTATTCAAGAATCAAAAGACCTGAACATATTAAGCATAAAGTAGCTGATTGGAAATCTGATTACTTAGAGATGGAGTTAAAAGCAAGAGAAGAAAGAAAGAATTCTAATTCGAAGAAAAAAATGATTGCTCTAAATATACTATTGAAAGTGATGGCGAAGATCCTGTTGAAGATCTAGCTATGGTTTTTTGAAAGTGGGCTAAAAGAAATTACAAGCCGCAAAAGAAGAATTCAAATACTAACAAATCCAAAATTTTAGATAGCTTAAACGATGAAGTTATTTGCTACAATTGCAAGAAATCCGGACATATCAAATCAGATTGCCCACGGCTTAAGAATGAAAAGAAGAAGAAGAAAGCATATGCAGCAACATGGGATGATGAGGAAGGAGAAGAAATTTCTGAGAGTGATGAAGAGGAAGCTAATTTGTGTCTTAGGCACAATCTGATTCGGAAAGTACTGAAGAGGATCCAAGTGAGGTATCGAATTTCACTTATAAAGATTTGATTCTAATGTGTCACGATCTCACAAAAACTGTTGATTCTCTTGAGCTAAAAGTTAGGAAATTAAAATCTGATAGGTCCAAAATAGTTCAAGAAAATTACAGATTAGAAAGTAAACTTGAAAAAGTTAAGAATTCACATATTTTAGAATGCAAAAAAATTCAGATTTTGAGTGATGATTTTTTGAATTTCAAAACTAGTTTTGAGTTGCTTGAAAGTCAAACGTGAATTTGAAAAACGATAATTGTAATTTTGAAAAGGAGATTCAAAAGCTTAGAGAATTTGAAAAACTTGATTTTGAAAAACAAAAACAATTTGAAATTGAGATTACTGAGTCAAATGCTAAAATTAAAATGCTTGAAAATAAAATTATGGTTTTGAAACAAAATGACGCTGAAAAGAGAAAGATCGCTATAGATCGTTATTCGAATTTAATGAAAGAAAATAGTGATCTTAAGTCTAAAATTCAAACACTTGAATCAATATTGGCTAAATTTTCTAAAGGAGAAAAATTATTGAATATGTTATTGAAAAACCAACTTTTTGTTGAGAATAAGAAATGACTCAGTTTTGAGAAAATTGGCCAAATTGAAAAGTGTGAATCTAATGATTTAAAAAACCTTCAAATAGCTTTGGAAAAGATCGATTTGGAAATTTGAAATCCAATAATTCAAAGGATTTTTAAATCATAAATGAAATAATAACAATTTTTAGAAACAATTCAATTTAATAAATTTGGATCCCAAAAGATAATAAGATGAATTCAAATAAGAATAAACGAGTTTGGGTTCCTAAGGGCACTTTAGTGGATGTTAATGGATTGTTATGTAAATGGGTTTGGGTACCAAAACGTGTAAACGAAGCTAAGAGTGGTAAAACAACCTTTGTTAGACCACTCGATCCTATAAACGTTTAGGTACTAAGAGTGGTTGAGGAACAATGTGCGAAACGGTGATTTTTAATTTGTTCCATATCTATAACAAAAAATTTAAGTGTTCCTTAGCCATAGATTTCAGAGTTGGAGATTCATTGGTTCACATCGATTATGATAAGTCAGGTACGATCTCTAAACTCGTGCTTTCATTTTTCTTTTCTTTTTTATGTTGATTTGTATTGATATTGTCGTAGCATTTTTGACATATCATGAGCTTCTTAACTTCAAATTGCAAAATTCTTGATTTTATGAAAATTAGATTCAATTGTCTACAACTTTTATGTTTTGAGTATTTCCAGATACTGAACTTAAATTAATGAAAAATTGCAATTCATTTGAAGTTTAGTTTTTAGACTGGTAGCAGAATTTCTGACAGTGATGTAGTATTTTGAGAATATCTTGAACACTGTTAATCGTAATTTTAAAATTTACGATGCTCTTGAAAGTTAATGAAATTTCACACATCTTTGTTGTTTTGAGTTTCTTCTAGTTCACTTTGGAAAATATTGAAAAATGCACTCAATGCAGCGCACTACTTGAAATCTATGATTGATTAGTTGTGAAAATTACATATTTTTTGACTTAGCTTGAATGTTTTTGAAATCATTTGTGAATGATTATTGAATCTCATGGATTATAATATTTGAATTTGAATTTTGAATAATTTTTTTTAAGTGATCTCAAATAACTTGCTTTTGATTTGAATCACTGACTGTTTCTTGTGCTTGTTAAGATACACTGCAAATTCTCTTGTGACTCTTGCTTCGAAACTGATTTTGTGTTGCTCTGATAAAAGAAATTGATTTTTTAAGACTCGTTTGAGTGTCTTCGTGATTGGACGATGAGTTGAAAAATCAACGATTAGATTTCATTAATTTCCATAGGCAATTTGAATTACGTATACAAGTGGTTTTTAAAATTGTCTAGGAGCAATCAATCTTAGAAGTATTAGAAATTTTCATATTCTACTGATTGATTTTTAAAACTAATTTTCAACTTGCAAAATATTCCAAAAATCTCGTCTTGAAATTGATATTTTCAATTTTTTAAAATTATATTTGATTATTTATTCAAAAATTGAAATTACTGATTAATTTGAACCATGTTGGAACGCATCAAAATTACTAATCGATTTATGAAATTGTGGTGAGTTGTGATTATGGTATATTTCATAATAAGAGAAAATATTAATCAAATTCTCATGATAATTGGACAGATTTTATAATATTTTTGAATTAGTTCTTATTTCATGATCATCTTCTGTTTCTACCATATTTTTGTCACTCATCATGGTTTTATATAATGTGGGGAGTTTAAATTATATTTTGTAATGACCAAAAAGTTCCAATCCTGATCATCGATATAAATACATATCCTGTATCACATATCGACTAATCAAACACCAGAAATTAACAGATCGTTAATAGAAAGAAGTTAGAGGGTGAAAAATTGAAATGCAGAAAGTTAGAATAGAAGAAAAGGAAGAACAAAACACAACAGAATCAGAATATCACGAATCTCACTCTGGAATTGAATAAAATAATACAAACTGGTACTTTTACTCACATATATCAGCAGAGTACAATTCATATACAATACAGTGGAAATAAACTTTATATATCTAACGCCGAAGCTTCTCGCTCCAAGCTCCTTTAAGTGTATCTGAAAATTCCTTAACTACTTGACTGCCCGTACAAAATTTGGGCACCCAAGAGTTTAGGGACAACATAGAAAATAAACTCCGGGTCTGTCATGGGACTGGTGTGAGTACACGATTTTAAAACAGATTTATTTAACATTTCAAAATCTTTTTGGAATAAATGATAATCGTAAGACCAATCCACGTATAAATATGGATGGTTTTTACCTTACGATAACCTAATTTTTTTTCGAAATCATATCTTTCTCTGATATTATAATAATGTCTAAATACAAATAAATATCAATCTAGCGGAACGCTTGCATCTCACGCTCCACATATATAGTATACAAACAAAACCGCAAGCGCTTATTGAAGATTGAGTTCCGACTATGACAAGGTATGGAACCACCTGCCGATAGTGCATCTCTAGAGGGAAATACACTGGGTTCAACAAGAACGTCTTGCAACCCGGCCCACACATGACCGACCACTCATTTCGCTTGAGTGTATCGAATGTATATCACCAACGGTTGTGTATGGCAACCGTTTTCCGAAAAAGGGATAACATCAAAAAGAGTAAAGAAACAAATGAAATTTCTCTAGATAGGTTATTATACACCCTAATGGAAGCGACCCACATAGCCATGTTGTCTGCCCGATTTTTGTCATTTCCCGGTTGATGAGGCTTGAGGATAAAATTTACCTTTAGTATAACGCCCCGTATTTTTAAGACAATAAAATAAGGATAACTTAATTAAATATTTAGAACTAAGTAAAACGGACTGTGCCATTGCGTCCGTCTCGAAATTCTGGTTAAGATAGACACCTAGTTTGCGTAAAACGAACAACGTATGAAGAAATTATGAGCATTCTAAGTTTGTATACATATAAGGAGCTTATATATATATATATATATTAAATAAATATATCTAGAAAATTTGAAAATCAGTTTAAAAATCAAAATAGTGGGCGGGAAAGTTCGGATGGAAAATGGCCCGTTGGGGGTCGACCCACCAACAGGGGTGTCGACCTAGGGGTCGACCCACCCTAGGATCCAGAAAGTTCTTCTGATGTGTTCGGTTCTGATATCTTAAATTTTGATCTGATGATCCTGGTTCCTCCGCTACTCCTATAAATTAGACCCTAGGCCTAACCCTAAACATCATAATTCAGCGGCTACGCTGGAGCTCTGCCATGGCTCTCTCTCTCTCTTCTCAAATCTATTCTAAAAATAAAATGTTAGCCTAGGAAAATTATGGATTCAGATCTTGAAGAGAGAATCAACTTCAATAAAAAAAAGATTATTGAATCATGAAAGCAAGGTAAACTTCTTGATCCAATCTATTCAATTCTTCCTATTTCTTTCTCTCCTCTTTTAATGAAAATAGTCGATCCACGTTATTAGGTTTCAAATAAAATTAAAGGGGAAAGGAGATCAGATCCAAAATTTGGGAAAAGCATGAAAGGTAAGTAGGTTTAAACTATAGTCTTTAGATAATGTTATGACTATCGTTTAGCATTCCCCTTTTAATAAATTGTGAAATTTGCCATTTTAATTATAAATTGTTGTTATAACCAAGTTAAAAGGAAACCTAATGAGGTAAGGCAAGCACGTAAAAGAATGTTAGACATAGGGACTAATAACATATCAAAGTGAGGCGCTTGAACTAGTCTGCACGTTTGAGGGTGAATAACCCAACAGGGTAGATCATCATGGTGTTATAAGGCACGAGGGGGAGCACACATTCATGTGATTGTTATGACGGCTCCGAAGGGCCGGAAAGGGAAGCACGCGACTTCCTGAGGTACGTAAGGTGCTCCTAGTAGTACTCTGTGCGGCGGCTGATGTCTTAAGTTGTGCCCGCAGAGGTTTGGTCTGCGCGTAACTACTAGGTAGGTGGGCCTTGACTGCAGATGTAGCTATGCAGTCAAAATGTTGTGACAAGGTGACACCAGGGTGGTTCGGCGGTTGCCTCACGAGGAGGCAGAGGGTCACGACCAACAAGGATAGTAGACCGTCGGACACCCGTCATCAACAACCAGTGGGATGCGGAAAGACTCGAGCTAAGCCCAAGATACCATTTCACCCTTCACTATCGGGGTAAGGGGTTGAGGGGAGACTCCACATGGATGTTTTGATTGTTTGCGTAGGGGCAGTCACATAGCTCTGGTAGTCTTTACTAGTTGAGGGAGGGGCCAAGGTGTGGCCGTAGACACCACGAAAACAGACTGTAACACCCCACGTCCATTAATGTCACTCACAAAGGGAATGCATTAACTTCCATGGAGGTTTTAAGTGAATATAGAACAGTAAAATTACAACAAGACAGATATAAAATAGTACTTGGAAATTCAAAAACTTTATTTCATTGTAGCAGAAGTCAAAACATGTTTGATTACATCATAACACCATATTCAATGTCAAGTACAATATCTATCTTGATAAAACAAGTACATAATCCCATTACATGAATAGCCATTAAAAAGAAAGATAACAAGCTGGACTTTACTTCAGCAGTCCAAGCTTTCCAGAAGATAAGCGATCCAACTAGACTCCACTAGAACTTGGCCCAACCTGCGGACCTGAAGGGAGAAAAAGGATGGAAAAGAGGGGGTCAGACATAAAGTCTGGTGAATATGATAATTCTACAATACTATTACCAAAATAACTGGACTAAGGCATAAGCTGGAAAACAAGAAAATGTCTATGAAGAGCAGATTAAGGACATAGACAATCGCTAAAGGCAACGTTATAGGCGCTCCTAAATACTAAAGGATAAACACTATACTGCACCACACCAGTCACCCTAAAGATTCATCCCACTTAGCTTCACTTAGAAACTTTCCCAATGGCTTTACGTACCCCTAGCTGACTACATAGGTGCCGCCTGCCCCTATCTCCACTAGGTGTACCCTACTTCCCATTATTCGATCGGCTCCCTAACTCGTAGATACCCGTGCTGGCCCCACAGTGGGGTGTATCACTCCCCTAAAGTGGCAACCTGATACAACGGACATGCACGGCTTATACCTACACGATGCAACAACGTCTTACCTACCAGCCCGGGTCCACACACGCATATGAAACCCGTTGGACTTGCGTTGCCACCGCTCCCTGTTTTGGCCTCTTATAGTCAAACCCAGTATGCGTGTCCCGTCCTCGACTTGGGTCGAGCCCACAAAGATACGTTTTGGGATACCGGTTGAAATGGGCCCCCACTATTTACCACAAGCATTCCACCTAAGCTTGTCCCCATTAGTCCATCCCACTTAACCCACTTAGTCATGTTCATTTACATGTGTGTTTGGTTAAGTCTAATCGTATTTCAAATGCCTCTAAAGGCAACCACCAGATTCCTCATGCCACCCAAGGCACCTACTTAACCCCCATGTCCCACCTTACATGATTATCTGGTTAAGTATTTCTTAGTTCATTAAGGCCATAACCTCATAAAGACCTCTCACATTAGACTGGCATTTATGGCAGCTGGATTTGCCGGGCGGGTCCGGGCAGTCTTACACCATAAAAGAGTCTAACCTCGTGTCTTTACAACTGTTATGCTTTAGTTTGGGCCTAGGACCTCTCACATTGGGCCGACATTTGTGACTACTGGATTTGCCGGGCGGGTCCGGGCAGGTTTACATCACAAACGGGTCCAACCTCGTGTCCTAAGCATTGATTATTAATAATAATCCACTTTCCCCCAATTTTGATAATTCCCTACTTGAATTATTAATTACTTCCAATTTTTAACAATGTCCATAATTGACTCAATTATGGACATCCATTCATGGTATGCAAAATCTTACAAAATTGCACCCAATTTATTAATTCCTAATATTACCCCTACCCCACGTTTGAACGTTTATTCGCAAAATATATGTTAGACTCGAATAGCCTAACTCATAGCATAAAAGAGATTATCATAATAACAACATGTATATGTGACCAAATGAATCATAATAAGGGGTGAAACTTGCATATGTCCAACTTGCATAGATTATACATGTCATGGACCTAAAGGTGTCAACTTGTTCAAAATTCACCTAATATAATCTCAATCAATTTTCATAAACTTACATATGAACATGTGTAAATCAACATCATCTAATTTTTTAACAACATGGTTTTATATGGGTACACCTAACTCAATAGGCAAATTCCCATAATCAAGTTTTATTTAATTATAGTTTCAAGTTTATGGGTACACCTAACCTAATAGGCAAATTCCCATAAACAAGATCCATTTAAATTAAGAAAAAAAAACATAACTTTAAGCATGATCCAACAACATCATGATTTTTCAACATAATATAGCATGATTTATAACATGGCATAGTATGATAGTATAACATAGCTTGACATGATTCTCAACATAGCACGACATAGCATAAGAGAATTTACAACATAGCATGACATAGCATATATAATTTACATCATACGACAACATAATAACATAATAAGAGATCCACAATATATAGAATTTACAATTACAAATCACATCACTTTCTTGTGATCCATTCATAACTGAGTCAAATTAGTTTGTAATAGTCTTGTGAGAATCATCATACTCACTAACAAAAGAAAAGAATTAGAGAAAGAGAGATCTTTTGATTTGATTTGTGTAGATTTAGTTGTAGATGATTAGGCTTCCTCTTCTTAGTTTGTGACGGCTACGCTGAACTCCATGGCAGCAGCATGACGGTAGCTTCTCTAATTTTACAAGTGATTTAGGTTTAGGGTCTACCCACTTATTTATAGATTTTAGAATGCATTTAGGCATATGATTTATCCTAGAAATAACCGCAGCCGTTCAGACAAGATGGGGTTTATCTTGTTGACTCAGCAATGAGTCAGAAGTGACTCAGCAAACACTCAGCAATATATATATATATATATATATATTCTACAATGTACACATTAGATACATCCCCCCCCTTTTACACACTTATTATTGTTTTTATATACATATTAGATACATCCCCTCTCTTACACACTTATTAATATTTTTATATTCATATTAGATACATCCCCTCTCTTACACACTTATTAATATTATTATATTCATATTAGATACATCCCCTCTCTTACACACTTTTATATTCATATTAGATACATCCCCTCTCTTACACACTTATTAATATTTTTATATTCATATTAGATACATCCCCTCTCTTACACACTTATTAATATTTTAGCAACTTTAGTGTTAATAGAAAATTCGGGGTGTTACATTCTCCCCTCCTTTTAGGATTTCGTCCCCGAAATCTTCAAGTCTGGAAGAATGTATATCCTACCATCCAAACGTCCATCTACTCATCCATCATACACAGGCATCCATTGTCCTTAAAAGACTTCTAATGCTTTATGATCATATGCAAGTGTGTGTACATGTCCTTACCTAATGCGAAATCAGGCGGTCTACTGATTCAGTTGACCTCCTTAATGCAAATTATGTAAGTGTCATGAATCCATTATGTATGCAAAAGATCCTAATTGCTTACATACTACTTCTATATGCGTGCACACCCATTCAACCGAATGCAGCATCCATATGATGGTACAACCATTATACATCCATTATACTAAATACATCCATATATATGCAATATGCAATATGAAGTGACTGAGCCGATCTAGTGCCTAAAGTGTGTGTATATATGCATCCACGAGCAACCACCAGCAAACACTTGCATCCATTTTGCATCCATCAGACATAACATGTCTCAAACACATGTTTCAACCATAGGATTATCCTAACTAAAGGTCAAAGATACTAATGAGAGGACATACTAAAGATAAGATAAGATAAGCTAAGCGATAAAGGAGAAATTAAAAGACATACCCTCAAAAAGAAAAGGGTACAACGAACGCATCTTCTCTTCTGTCTCCCAAGTTGCGTTGCTCTCATCATTTCCCCATTGCACTTTAACCAGTCTGACCTCTCGATTCCTCAACTTTTTGATCTCCGACCCAAGAATGCATGTAGGAGCTCGTCTAATTGTTGCATCACGCTCTATTTCCACCTCTTTAAGCAAACTCGGCTCTACCACCTCCGCGGTCTTGTGCAAACACTTCCTCAAATGTGATACATGGAATACGTCGTGTACTCCACTAAGTTTCTCAGGCAACTCCACCCTATATGCCATCTTCCCAATCCTGTCTTTTACAGGAAACGGCCCTACAAACCTTGGTGCTAATTTCCCCACGGACCCAAAGAGAACAACATTCTGTAACGGAGATACTTTGATAAAAACCATGTCCCCAATGTCAAACTCAAGATCTGTCCTCCTCTTATCAGCATACGATTTCTGCCTATCTTGTGCTGCTTTCATCCTCCTTCGAATCAACTCAATCTTCTCCGAGGTTTCCCTAACCATATCGGGCCCAAGTAGGATTTTATCGGTAGATTCCCACCAACATGTAGGCGAACGGCAAGGCCTTCCATAAAGAGCTTCGAAAGGTGTCATGCCAATACTAGACTGAAAGCTATTATTATATGCGAATTCTACTAACGGAAGGTGCTCTTCCCATGTACCCCCAAAGTCTAGGATACAAAGCCTTAAAAGATCCTCTAGAATGCGATTCACCCTCTCGGTCTGGCCGTCTGTCTGAGGATGATATGCGGTGCTCAAACATAGCTGAGTCCCTACCGCCTCTTGTAAACTCTTCCAAAATTCGCTAGTAAAGATGGGGTCACGGTCGCTTACTATACTAGAAGGAATACCGTGCAAACGAACTATCTCCTTAATGTATACAGAAGCCAACCACGGAGCAGTCCTCTTACTTTTCACGGGAATAAAATGGGCGCTTTTAGTAAGTCTATCTACTATAACCCAAATCCCCGTGTTACCCTTCCTTGATCTTGGTAATCCATCCACAAAATCCATTGAGATGCTTTCCCATTTCCATAGTGGAACTTCTAATGGGTGAAGCAACCCACCGGGTTTCTTTTGTTCTGCTTTAACTCGTTGGCACACCAAGCATCTAGCGACGTACTCGGCCACATCCTTTTTCATACCGGCCCAAAAGAAAACCCGCTTCATATCTTTGTACATCTTATCCCCGCCGGGATGAATGGTCATTTTTGAGCGATGAGCATCATCAAGAATGGCCTTCCTTAAGTCTTCGTCTTGTGGTACACAAAGTCTATTATCCCTTTGTAACCAACCCTTATCGTCTAGGGTATACCTACGAAGATGGCTTGACGACTCCCCCCCCCCTTGAGCTTTTCTACTATCTCAACCAACTGTGGGTCGTCTCGCTGTGCCTCACCAACCCGTCCTAGAAGTGTAGGTCTAACCTCCAAGGATGCTAACAGACCGGGTACTAAGTCAACGGAGGGTCTAAAGTCAAACATAGAGATGAATTCTAAGCTTTGTCGTTCAACAAACAACAGACTCAAGGACAACCTTTTCCTACTTAAGGCGTCTGCCACCACGTTACCCTTGCCCGGGGTATATGCTATTTCAAAATCGTAGGAGGCTAAGAATTCCATCCACCGTTGCTGCCTTAAATTCAAATCCTTCTGAGAGAATAAGTATTTTAATGATTTGTGGTCAGTGAACAGTTCGAATTTCTCACCAAGAAGATACTGACGCCAAGACTTAAGCGCGAAAACAATTGCGGCTAGCTCTAAGTCATGCATGGGGTAGTTCTTTTCATGAACCCTCAACTGCCTTCCACCATAGGCTATTACTCTTCCCTCTTGCATGAGGACCGCGCCAAGTCCCGTCCCACAAGCATCAGTATAGATGGTAAACGGTTTATTCCCGTCTGGCAGCACTAAGACTGGGGCTGAAGTTAAGGCTCTCTTTAAACGTTGGAACGCATCATCGCAATCTTTGTCCCACGTAAAAACCAGGTTCTTCTTCGTTAACCGTGTTAATGGAGCTGATATTTTTGCGAAGTCTTTGATAAACTTCCTATAATAGCCAGCCAACCCCAAGAAACTTCTTACTTCGGTTGCATTTTTAGGGACCTTCCAATCTTGGATGGCCACCACCTTTGCGGGATCCACTGCTATCCCTTCTTTGGAAACCACGTGCCCTAAGAACCGTACTTCCTTCCTCCAGAAGTGACACTTAGAAAATTTTGCCTTAAGGTTATGCGCTCGAAGGGTTTCCAACACTTCCCTAAGATGTAGGGAGTGCTCTTCTTTATTCTTAGAAAAGACTAAGATGTCATCCATAAAGACTACCACGAATTTGTTAAGGTATTCCCTAAACACCCTACTCATCAAATCAACAAAATATGCAGGGGCGTTTGTCAAACCAAAGGGCATCACTAGCCATTCATAGAATCCGTCAGGAGTCCTAAAAGCAGTCTTATCTATACTATCCTCAGCCACTCTCAGTTGATGAAAGCCAGTGGCTAAGTCCAACTGCGAAAACACCGAGGCGCCAACTAACTGATCAAAGAGATCGTCAATCCTCGGCAGTGGGTGTCGGTTCTTTTTAGTAAGCTTGTTTAGTTCTCTATAGTCCATACAAAGTCTAAGAGACCCATCCGCCTTTGTGGCAAAAACTACTAGAGCACCCCACTCCGATATACTACGTCTTATGAACCCCTTCTCAAGCAACTCCTTTACTTGCTTATTGAGTTCCCTCCTTTCACGAGGAGCCATGTGGCGCACTGGCAAAGATACGGGTTTAGCATTATCCACAAGATAAATTCGAAAGTCTATCTCCCGCTTTGGAGGTAAGCCCTTCACCTCCTCAAACACATCCGGATATTCCCGGACCACTTCTACCGATCGCAGGTTCTCTACAGACGCGTCAAGCGATTCAAGATAACTTAGCATAACGGAATTTATGGGATTACAAAAGATGTCGAGAGCATTACCAAGGCGAGTCACAAGCCTAACTACTCTCCTTTCACAATCAAGAATGGCCCTATTTCTAGACAACCAATCCATTCCTAAAATTAGCCCATAGCCCGTGAAGCCCAATACATAAGCATCACATCTAAATTCAACGCTAAGTATAGAGATTTTCAAATCCAAACATATCATGGTCAAATGAGCCGAACCCCCAATTGGATTTGAAACGACCAAGGGATCCTCTACTAAACTGGTGTTCAAGTGCAGTGATTCAACTAATGATGCAGAGATAAACGAATGAGATGCGCCAGAATCGAATAAGGTACGGACAGGATGATCAAACAGAAAAACTAAGCTTTCAACAGAAATTGTTCTACCTCTTTCTTGCAGCGGTGGGGCCGCAACAGCCTGAACTTGCCCCCTTGCCTGCCCTGGTGCCATAAGAGCCTGCACCTGTCCTCCCGAGGTAGACCCTGCCCTCTGCCCCTTCTTTGGACAGTCCTTCACTAAATGTCCCGCATCTCCAC
This sequence comes from Allium sativum, assembly GCA_030737875.1. Taxonomy (NCBI): domain Eukaryota; kingdom Viridiplantae; phylum Streptophyta; class Magnoliopsida; order Asparagales; family Amaryllidaceae; genus Allium; species Allium sativum. The sequence goes on from CM060920.1 coordinate 719,626,843, forward strand.
AATGAAAACAACCAGTCTTCTTTTTCTTTCTACAATCTTTGCTGAGATGGCCAGGCGTCCCACAATTGAAGCATTTCTTCTTCCCTTTGCCATTATTGTTTTTACCACCCTTCTTATTTTGCTGTTGGGGTTTCTTCTGATCCCCTTTCTTTTCAACTGCCTTATCCTCATGCATAAGTGCCATTTCTACTAGCTTTTCAAAGGTGGCTCCCATAGGGATGTGGGTCATAGCCAACCCTTGCAACGGTTCATTCAAGCCTCTAACGAACCTCAAAGCTTTCTTCTCTGGCGTGTTCACCAACTCCAAGCCAAACCTTGCTAACTGATTAAATTTATTGACATATTCCTTTACTGATGAGCTCCCTTGCTTTAGTGCTAGGAATTTTTCCATATTTAAGTTCTCCTCTGCCCTTGAAAGAAACTTTGCCTCAAACCTTCGTCTGAAATCCGCCCATGAATCAACTGGACGTTCCCCGTTAGTGACCTCCCACCAAAACGAGGCCTCTTTCTTCATTAACCAAGCAGCTAAACGGACTTTCCTCCCATCTTCCACTTCAAAGATATCCAACAATTCCTCAGTCTCCTTAAGCCAATCTATGGCCTCCACAAACGTCTCAGTCCCTTGAAAAGTTTTTCCTCCCATAGCCTTGAATTCCTTGCACGTCTTTGCAAAAGTGTCAACACGAGGAGGAGGAGGAATGGGTGCAACTAGGGGTGGAGGAGTATCCGCTGGGCCTGCAGTGGTGGACCTAGCCTCCAAGTATCTCCTAAACCACCCTGGAATCGTCACACCTTCTGGGAGATTAAGATCTTCAGCCATGCTGAAACGAAAAAGGAAAGATTCAAAATGGAGAATTCGAAAGATAAAGATAAGGATGTGGCTATTTGGGATTATGTTTTTCATAAAAACTCTCTTTAAATAACATGTTTTTTTTTTTGAAAGCACTTCTTCCAAAAATACTTTAGAAAAAAAATATTTTTCTAAAAAAAAAATTTTTTATCTGTTCTGGTAACCTTATGCTCTGATACCACGTACCCCACGTCCATTAATGTCACTCACAAAGGGAATGCATTAACTTCCATGGAGGTTTTAAGTGAATATAGAACAGTAAAATTACAACAAGACAGATATAAAATAGTACTTGGAAATTCAAAAACTTTATTTCATTGTAGCAGAAGTCAAAACATGTTTGATTACATCATAACACCATATTCAATGTCAAGTACAATATCTATCTTGATAAAACAAGTACATAATCCCATTACATGAATAGCCATTAAAAAGAAAGATAACAAGCTGGACTTTACTTCAGCAGTCCAAGCTTTCCAGAAGATAAGCGATCCAACTAGACTCCACTAGAACTTGGCCCAACCTGCGGACCTGAAGGGAGAAAAAGGATGGAAAAGAGGGGGTCAGACATAAAGTCTGGTGAATATGATAATTCTACAATACTATTACCAAAATAAATGGACTAAGGCATAAGCTGGAAAACAAGAAAATGTCTATGAAGAGCAGATTAAGGACATAGACAATCGCTAAAGGCAACGTTATAGGCGCTCCTAAATACTAAAGGATAAACACTATACTGCACCACACCGGTCACCCTAAAGATTCATCCCACTTAGCTTCACTTAGAAACTTTCCCAATGGCTTTACGTACCCCTAGCTGACTACATAGTTGCCGCCTGCCCCTATCTCCACTAGGTGTACCCTACTTCCCATTATTCGATCGGCTCCCTAACTCGTAGATACCCGTGCTGGCCCCACAGTGGGGTGTATCACTCCCCTAAAGTGGCAACCTGATACAACGGACATGCACGGCTTATACCTACACGATGCAACAACGTCTTACCTACCAGCCCGGGTCCACACACGCATATGAAACCCGTTGGACTTGCGTTGCCACCGCTCCCTGTTTTGGCCTCTTATAGTCAAACCCAGTATGCGTGTCCCGTCCTCGACTTGGGTCGAGCCCACAAAGATACGTTTTGGGATACCGGTTGAAATGGGCCCCCACTATTTACCACAAGCATTCCACCTAAGCTTGTCCCCATTAGTCCATCCCACTTAACCCACTTAGTCATGTTCATTTACATGTGTGTTTGGTTAAGTCTAATCGTATTTCAAATGCCTCTAAAGGCAACCACCAGATTCCTCATGCCACCCAAGGCACCTACTTAACCCCCATGTCCCACCTTACATGATTATCTGGTTAAGTATTTCTTAGTTCATTAAGGCCATAACCTCATAAAGACCTCTCACATTAGACTGGCATTTATGGCAGCTGGATTTGCCGGGCGGGTCCGGACAGTCTTACACCATAAAAGAGTCTAACCTCGTGTCTTTACAACTGTTATGCTTTAGTTTGGGCCTAGGACCTCTCACATTGGGCCGACATTTGTGACTACTGGATTTGCCGGGCGGGTCCGGGCAGGTTTACATCACAAACGGGTCCAACCTCGTGTCCTAAGCATTGATTATTAATAATAATCCACTTTCCCCCAATTCTGATAATTCCCTACTTGAATTATTAATTACTTCCAATTTTTAACAATGTCCATAATTGACTCAATTATGGACATCCATTCATGGTATGCAAAATCTTACAAAATTGCACCCAATTTATTAATTCCTAATATTACCCCTACCCCACGTTTGAACGTTTATTCGCAAAATATATGTTAGACTCGAATAGCCTAACTCATAGCATAAAAGAGATTATCATAATAACAACATGTATATGTGACCAAATGAATCATAATAAGGGGTGAAACTTGCATATGTCCAACTTGCATAGATTATACATGTCATGGACCTAAAGGTGTCAACTTGTTCAAAATTCACCTAATATAATCTCAATCAATTTTCATAAACTTACATGTGAACATGTGTAAATCAACATCATCTAATTTTTTAACAACATGGTTTTATATGGGTACACCTAACACAATAGGCAAATTCCCATAATCAAGTTTTATTTAATTATAGTTTCAAGTTTATGGGTACACCTAACCTAATAGGCAAATTCCCATAAACAAGATCCATTTAAATTAAAAAAAAAACATAACTTTAAGCATGATCCAACAACATCATGATTTTTCAACATAATATAGCATGATTTATAACATGGCATAGTATGATAGTATAACATAGCTTGACATGATTCTCAACATAGCACGACATAGCATAAGAGAATTTACAACATAGCATGACATAGCATATATAATTTACATCATACGACAACATAATAACATAATAAGAGATCCACAATATATAGAATTTACAATTACAAATCACATCACTTTCTTGTGATCCATTCATAACTGAGTCAAATTAGTTTGTAATGGTCTTGTGAGAATCATCATACTCACCAACAAAAGAAAAGAATTAGAGAAAGAGAGATCTTTTGATTTGATTTGTGTAGATTTAGTTGTAGATGATTAGGCTTCCTCTTCTTAGTTTGTGACGGCTACGCTGAACTCCATGGCAGCAGCATGACGGTAGCTTCTCTAATTTTACAAGTGATTTAGGTTTAGGGTCTACCCACTTATTTATAGATTTTAGAATGCATTTAGGCCATTAGATTTATCCTAGAAATAACCGCAGTCGTTCAGACAAGATGGGGTTTATCTTGTTGACTCAGCAATGAGTCAGAAGTGACTCAGCAAACACTCAGCAATATATATATATATTCTACAATGTACACATTAGATACATCCCCCCCCCCTTTTACACACTTATTATTGTTTTTATATACATATTAGATACATCCCCACTCTTACACACTTATTAATATTTTTATATTCATATTAGATACATCCCCTCTCTTACACACTTATTAATATTATTATATTCATATTAGATACATCCCCTCTCTTACACACTTTTATATTCATATTAGATACATCCCCTCTCTTACACACTTATTAATATTTTTATATTCATATTAGATACATCCCCTCTCTTACACACTTATTAATATTTTAGCAACTTTAGTGTTAATAGAAAATTCGGGGTGTTACACAGACCCTAGGTATATCTATATATAGAGGCTCTTTAAAGACGGGCCTGTACAGATATGGAAAAGCTCCCGATCGAGTTTCGTGCTTCTTGTATCGCCCTGCCACGGAACTCGGTGCACATTAGAGGACGTGCGATTGAGGCATCGAGCTGTAATTGAAGATACGTATGGCGTAGACTTGAGGGCGTTACTTCGGTATGGAGTCTGATTCGAACAAAGGTGGCAGTCGGTACATTTACGTAGCATAGTAATGATAGATATATGCGAAACGTAAGATTGATATCTGTATGTCCCTACGACAAAGGATGAGGGACTGCGTATATTTCGATGGTGTTACGGTGGAGACTGTGCGAGTGGGGTACCATGGGGTGTACCTCAATATTGGGGGTAGCTACATATATACTGTATTAGGTTAATCCACTGGGGAGTAAAAGGGTGTGATGTGTGTGTAAGCCTTGAGTGCTGTTAACCCAAGTAACCTAATAAATAAATAAAAATATGATTGAACGGTATACGTAGGATTATCCAAAGTGTATAGTTTTAATCCAGTCACCAGAACTAGTGTTCTTACCCCTTCCTCATAACATACTCGCAGGTTAGATTTATGGCGGGGACATGATAGCCTTGGATATTGGTTAGGCAGTGTTATAAATACGATAAGGCTATATTTTTATTATATTATATTTTATCCATTCCATTGTGAGATATTTTCTGAGCTTTGACATATTTTATGTCTCTGTCTTTTCTATAGGATACTAGAGCAAACCAATCCGAGTTTCGATAGATTGGAATTTTGAAAAAAAACTAGTCTGTCGAAATTCGGGTTATCACATCTGGTATCAGAGCTTAGGTTTAGTATTCCTATATAAATAGTGAGTGAACGTATTTGTATTTTTAAAATAAATAAATATTATATATATATACTTAGATCCTTAGAAGAACCCACTAAATAGAAAGAGTATAATATGGTAAGAAATGGAATGTTTGTTTTGTACACTAAAGGAATGAATAAGGAAATCTGAGACCCTTAGGTCATTTGGGGTGGAGTGTGTACAATGTACTTTGTATGGAAGGAAAGTGAATCCCATATAATTAGTATTTTGGGTTAGTGGGCTTGAAAACCTTATAAATTGGAAAAGGTTGAGAAGAGAAAAATGGACTAGGAATATATATAGTTGAGAGAATTGACCTTGGGGAGTGTCTCGGAAAGCCTAGAAAATTGGAAACTCGCATTGAGTCTAATCCTCTTGTTAACTTTTAAGAACTTGAGATTATAAAAGTTTTGGGAAAATGGTTTGTGATATTTTCAAGTTTTAATCTTAAAAGTTATAGTTTTAAATATGTAAAGTATACATATTGGGTCTTGAAGTAAAATGGGATATATTTTGCAAATAGTGATTTCTTGCGGAAATTTTGTCTGAAGTAAAATTCTCTCAATAAAAGGTGCATAATATAGAGCATGTATAGCTAGCTAGTTTTCTTGTTATATTTCATACAAGAATCTTTAATAAAGAAAGATTTTAAATCTCTATTCTTATCACAACCCTTTTTGATAAATTATTTTAAGATAATTTTATTGGTAGACAAAATAAGTTGTAGAAAATAAGAATATAGTGGATGATTGCACCTTCTAGTAAGAGACTAAACCGACCTTATAGGTAAGAACAAGTCATAAACCCGATTGAGAAATAGTTGTCTGTATCTACTCCAGTTTTTTGATTTGAAAAAAAAATGATGATTTACATTTTTTTTTAAGATGACATGTTTTTATGGTTTGGCAAAAGAAAGTTTTTATGAGTAAAATAAAGTTTTGGCACTTTTAATTTTTGGAAGGAAAAAGGGCCAAACCATGTTTTGAAATAAAAAAGTATGGAGTAGGTAAGGATTAGTGCCTAGGAAAGACGGGAAAAGTTTTGAGGATATAAAGTAAATAGCGAGAATTATCTTGGAATAATAATGGGTTCCCATAAATGCGTAAGCATTAGATAGCCTAGGGTGTTGCTTGGAATGATTATTGGTACACAGCTAGGACTAGTAGCGACTACTAATAGAAAAGGGCAAGTAAGTGTTTAGATCCCATTGATAATTTTCATGTTAGGGGTAAAACCCATTATCACATTTTTGTTGGGATCGTTCCGTTATTTTGTTGGGTAGTTAGGGTAACACCTAAACCTGTCGTGGATCCCATAGTTTATACTATTCTGACCGAGGGGAACATAGTCCCAAGATTCTTGGCCCTTAGTAGTAGTTGTGTAGGGTGTTTGTCTTCCTGTTTAGTTGGAAGACTAGAAGCTTATTTAAATTTAAACTAAGATCAGATAATTAAATAAGCTAAGAAAAGAGAAAAGGTACAACTGAAAAGGGAACAGAAAATTCAGTAAAGCAACAAAATGGAAAATTATGAGTAAAGATGGATAAGAATAAAAATTTCCAAGATAAGATGAAAAAGAAAATCAGTAACAAAGAAAATTTTCTTATGTGGGTTGTGTTTGGATAGGAAAATAGGGAATCTTTATAAATAATTACATTAAAATCCAAGTATGGTTGGAAAAAGGTTAAAAAAGAAAAAATGGAAGATGCGGAGTTTTCCGTTTTTCCACCTTTTTGTAACATAAGAAATCGAATGTAGAAAAATTAAATTTTTATGAAATTCGAAGAATATAGTTGTTTGGTAGGATTATGGATGCAACAATTGGATGAACTATGCTCTTACTCAGTAAGAGTGTGGGAAAATTTGGACGAAAAAGCATTTTGATTTTCAAAATATTGCATTCACGTAGAACTGCCAGTATATTTAGGATGTGAGCATTATATTTTAAAAGGATTTTTGAAAAGCTTGCATACACATAGGAGGTACAGATTAGGCATGCATGCATTATTATGTTGTACTTCACATTGCACAAGTGCACAATGTTTGCAAGAATTGGGTGCACACATGACGGATGTATATTATGCGAGGGGTTAATTGATTTTACCCTTACCAAATTTCGGGGACGAAATTTCCAAAGGGTGGGAGAATGTAACACCCCATATTTTAAGATAATAAAATAAGGATAAATTAATTAAATACTCAGAATTAAGTAAAATGGGTTGCGCCATTGCGTCCGTCTCGAAATTCTGGTCAAGATAGACACCTGGTTTGCGTAAAACGGACGCCGTATAAAGAAGTTATGAGGACTAGAAGTTTGTCTACATATAAGGAGCTTATGTGTGTGTGTGTATATATATATATATATATTAAATAAATATATCCAGAAAATTTGAAAATCGGTTCAAAAATCAAAATGGCGGGCGAGAAAGTTTGGAGGAAAAATGGGTCGTTGGGGTCGACCCACCAACGGGGGTGTCGACCTAGGGGTTGATCCATCCTAGGATCTAGAAAGTTCTTCTGATATGTTCGGTTCTGATATCTTAAATTTTGATCTGAGGATCCTGGTTCCTCCGCTGTTCCAATAAATGAGACCCTAGACCTAACCCTAAACATCATAATTCGGCGGCTACGCTGGAGCTCTGCCATGGCTCTCTCTCTCTCTCTCTCTTCTCAAATCTATTCTGTAATTAAAATGTTAGTCTAGGAAAATTATGGATTCAGATTTTGAAGAGAGAATCAACATCAATAAAAAAAAGATTATTGAATCATGAAAGCAAGGTAAACTTCTTGATCCAATCTATTCAATTCTTCCTATTTCTTTCCCTTTTCTTCTAATGAAAATAGTCGATCCACGTTATTAGGTTTCAAATCAAATTAAAGGGGAAAGGAAAACCATGGATGATAGAACGTATCAGATCCAAAATTTGGGAAAAGCATGAAAGGTGAGTGGTTTTAAACTGTAGTCTTTAGATAATGTTATGACTATCGTTTAGCATAACCCTTTTAATAAATTGTGAAATGTGTCAGTTTAATCATAAATTGTTGTTATAACCAAGTTAAAAGGAAACCTGATGAGGTAAGGCAAGCGCGTAAAAGAATGTTAGACATAGAGTCTAATAACATATCAAAGTGAGGCGCTTGAACCAATCTGCACGTTTGAGGGTGAATAACCCAACGGGGTAGATCATCGTAGGGTTATAAGGCACGAGAGGGGGCACACATTCACGTTATTGTTCTGACGGCTCCGAAGGACTGGAAGGGGAAGCACGCGGCTTCTTAAGGTACATAAAGTGCTCCTAGTAGTCCTCTATGCGGTGGCAGATGTCTTAGGCTGTTCCCGCAAAGGTTGGGTCTGCGCGTAACTATTAGGTGGGTGGGCCTTGACTGCAGATGTAGCTATGCAATCAGAATGCTAAGACGAGGTGACACCAGGGTGGTTCGGCGGTTTCCTCACGAGGAGGGAGAGGGTCACGACCAACAAGGATAGTAGACCGTCGGACACCTGTCATCGGCAGCCAGTGGGATGCGGAAAGACTCGAGCTAAACCTAAGATACCATTTCACCCTTCACTATCGGGGTAAGGGGTTGAGGGGAGACGCCGCATGGAAGTTTATATTATCTGCGTAGGGGTAGTCACTTAGCTCTAGTAGTCTTTACTTGTTGAGGAAGGGGCCGAGGTGTGGCCGTAGGCACCACGAAAACAGACCCTAGGTATATCTGTATATAGAGGCTCTTTAACGACAGGCCTGCAAAGATATGGAAAAGCTCCCGACCGAGTTCTGTGCTTCTTGTATCGCCCTGCCACGGAACTCGGTGCACATTAGAGCATGTGCGACTGACGCATTGAGATACAATTGAAGATACGTATGGTGGACACTCTAGATACATGCTTGTCGGCTCTGGGTGGTGTATCGTGGACTTGTGGGCATTACTCCGGTATGAATTCTGATTCGAACAAAGGTGGCAGTCAGTACGTTTACATAGCATAGTAATGATAGATATATGCGAAACGTAATATTGATATCCGTACGTCACTACGACATAGGATGAGGGACTGCATATATTTCGATGGTGTTACGGTGGAGACCGTGCGAGTGGGATACCATGGGGTGTACGTCAATATTGGGGGGTAGCTACATATATACTGTATTAGGTTAATCCACTAGGGAGTAAATGGGTGTGACGTGTGTGTAAGCCTTGAGTGTTGTTAACCTAAATAACCTAATAAATAAAAAAAATTATGATTGAACGGTATATGTAGGATTATCCAAAGTGTATCGTTTAAATCCAATCACCAGAACTTGTATTCTGACCCCCTCCTCATAACATACTCGCAGGTTAGATTTGTGGCGGTGACATGATAGCCTTATATATTTCTTAGGAAGTATTATAAATACGGTAAAGCTATATTTTGATTATATTATATTGTATCCATTCTGCTGTGAGACATTTTCTGAGCTTTATCATATTTTATGTCTCTGTCTTTTCTGCAGGATACTAGAGCAAACCAATCCGAGTTTTGATAGATTGAAATTTTGAAAAAAAATATGGTCTGTCGAAATTCGGGTTGTCACATTTAGAATATCTGGCCACCATTTACTTTGAATGCAACATTGTCAAATCTGTCAAATCACTAATTGACATCCACAAATATACTCTAGGTGTAAAAGAAGTATCCTTCTTTGCCACCAACTCGATATATTTGTAAAAAATCAACATATGTGATTTTTAGAAAATACTCTGTCAGACATTCATCCATACAAGTCATCCAGGAATAGGATGAACCGAAGGCACTCTCCTACTGCATCCAATATAGGAATCACCCTATGGATCAGTAGCAAATAGTCCTTGCAATCTGAAGATTTCAATCACGATAGAATCATCATCAAAATATCTCTAGGAGCTACCCAGAGATATTCATCAAGTGGTTCTTCCGCTCATGAAGATCAACGGTCTTCAATTCTTTAAATCATATAACTATCTCTGCATGTTAGTTTACGTAAAGTTGGTTCGAAGTGGTTTTGGGTCCAGTTCCCATCTCGGTCTCTTCGAATTAATACATAAGGAATATTTATCTGATAGTCGGTGTTTTAACTATCAAATTTAAACAATGTAGATGAGCAAAACTATTTATACAAATTATCCCCTATTTAACTTACAAGACTTGTCAATTCAATTTCTTTGATTTGCACAATATCAATCTGTAAGACATGATTAAAATAAATGTGTCAACATCTATTTTAACTAATTTGGATTTATTTATCACTTCATAGTAATGTAGATACTTAAATAATAATCATTCATCACAATAATAACAATCAACAACAATTCGATGTTTGATTCCAAACTAATAATAGTTTGAAATACTTGATCTTAGCTAACGACTTATTTCACAATTCTTATTATGCCAAATTCTTTGGAAACTGATTAATAGATTTTATTTAGACTTCTATTTCGTTTTAATATATTATACGCATAAATACATATATGAATATTGTGATTCGACTCAGGTTTACATGACAACATTTTTTTGCAATTACACAACAATCCAGCAGATTCCCGATTCTTTCTTCTTATTATTTATTTTTCTTTAATTCTTCTTCAATTACCATCAATTTGATTAGTTAAACAACTCGTTATTTTCCATAGGTTTATTCGGTCAATACACGTATACTTTTAATCTGGCATTTCTCGTAAACTATTTAAGCAAACCCCCTTTTTCATTTATTTAAAAAAAATGATTTAAAAAGGGAAACTTTACATTTTAATCAACACTAATTTTTATATTATTCAATTATCTTTCCAGGCCGAAGCCAAATTTCATGCCACCACCCAATGTCACAACTCTATACTTCCATTTCCAATTGCTTTGCAGATATGTAAATAATGATAAAATTAAAATTTTCAAACTTTAAAAATATTTTTTGCATATGTATTAAGTTCGGCCCAAAGCCCAAATAAAAATTTGCAGCCCAATCTGAAACACCCCACCTCCGTTAGGGTCACTCTCAAAGGGAATGCCCTAATTTTGGTGGAGGTTTATAAGTACAAGTCACAGATATACAAGACAGATATAAGAACACATATTTGTAAACAGCGGAAGAACAACAAACTTTATTTCATAAAGTCAAATACGTGTTACAACAACATCCTTTCCAAAAACATAACATAACACTTCATAATCTGTCTTGAGTACATTATTTTTAAAGAAGCATAAATAAAACATAGACAAACTGCCAAAGCCCCATAGTGGACTGTCCAAAGCCATAGTTCAAAACAGGAAAGTCCAAGCAATACATTTCTCTTCTTCAAGCTGGATGTTGAGGTAGGTCAAGCTGCTGTGTTCCCTCCCTGAGGACCTGGGGGGAGGGGGGAACGGAAGAAAGAAGACGAAAGAAAAATAGAGTCAGACATAAAGCCTGAGTAAGTCTAGTACTACTTTGTCTATGAATAAAGAACTGGGTATGATAAGTAAAACAGGAAGTGGGCAACATTATAAACTTGGTTAAGTTATCTAGGGTCGAATATACTATCATACCCCATGTTAATCTCTGAACCCATATAAACTAGTTTCCAATTTGCACCCCAAAATCAGGGTGATGTGATCCATTCTACGATGATCGGCTCCTACTCGCATAGTTACATGTGTCTTACGGCCCCCGATGTCTGTAGTTACCTATGCTGGTCCCACCATGGGGTGTATCAAGTCCCATAGTGGCAACCCGACACAACCTTAGAGTGCAAAGGTATGCTACTGGTGTCCAGTGCTTTATTTTTCTGCGCCGGAGTGCGTGCACGCCCGCACACCGTTAGAACCTACACTGCTACACCACCGCCGTCGATTTGACCTCTTACAATCAGCCCAGTAATCGTGCCCCACCCTGCCTAGTTTCAGGGTATCCTGATACACCTTCTAGGGTTACTGCTGAAAAGGGTCCCCCGTTACTAGGTTTTCTATCTCTAGCCAACATGCTAAGTTGGTTAAGTGTTTCCTAACCTAACCCCACCAGTCCGTTTAGTTTAGCATGTTCCATTTTGATTAAGTCTTTAGTTCACTTAATCCTAACAATCCTGACTCAGCCTTAATTGTCTTATTAAGGCCCTGACCTCTCACATTAGACAGGTATTGTTGTGGCTGCCTGTTGCCGGTTGGTTCCGGGCAGTCTTACGCCACAACTCAGTCTAACCTCGGGTCCTTACTGGGCTCCATGTTTAACCTCCCACATTGGATAGGTATTGTTGTGACTACTGGACAGCCGGGCGGTTCCGGGCAGGTTTACATCACAACTCAATCCAACCTCGGGTTAAACACATCGTCTTTTCTACATTTACATATCTTGTCATTCTTCTTTATTTCTTATATGTAAATATTTGCGGCCCATTATTAAGTTAATGGTGTAAAGGTTACACCAATCATGGGCCCAACCCATACTTGAATTTGGGCCCTTCTATTTTATATTTTCATTCATTAATTAATTTTAACCCAACGTTATTTTCCCCCGTTTTACACGTCCGTTTATATATATTGGGCTTAGCCTTTTTAAAGCCCAATTTAGCCATGCGAAAAGGGGAGGCTTATGGCGTATACACAAAGAGGGGAAAGTGAGCGCATGAACTTGCATATGACGTTGGAAAATACATAATAGAAATTGGTGTACTTGCATAGTGGTGACATGTATTTTGGTCATAAAACATAGGTGACATAAATCAAGGCATGTAAACTTGCATAGGTTTAACTACAACATGAACCTATATTCTTATTTAGGCATGATGTCAAACATAAGCATGGCCTAAATACTTCTAGCATAAACATGGCATATTGTCAAACATAAGCATGGCATAAAATACTTCTTGCATAGGCATGGCATATTGTCAAACATAAGCATGGCATAAAATACTTCTTGCATAGGCATGGCATATTGTCAAACATAAGCATGGCATAAAATACTTCTAGCATAGACATGGCATAATGTCAAACATAAGCATGGCATAAATACTTCTAGCATAAACATGGCATAATGTCAAACATAAGCATGGCATAAATACTTCTAGCATAAACATGGCATAATGTCAAACATAAGCATGGCATAAATACTTCTAGCATAAACATGGCATAGGTATAGTTAAATTTGTTCATGGCATAAATATAAACAAGTCATGTTCATAAGGTTTCTACATGTTTACAAAGAGGATACTTTGTTACTAACACAAAAGCATAGTTCAACTTAATTAAATTTAATCACATAACGATGGTATACTTATGCATAAATATTCCTAATAATGGTGTTTGCTTTTAACTTGCAAAAAAGGGATTTTTGTGTCTAACTTAGCCATGTCTCACATATGTCATCATATAATTCTTTTAAACAAGATAGATTTAATCATGAATTTCAATTATGCCCAATATCATTCATAGCCTAGCCATATTCATAAGTTTTGCAAAAGCATGACTTAATACATGGATTATGGTGTCAAAATTCCAACATAGTTTCATATGAACTATAACAACCAAACTTGTCTCAATTACTTGCAAAATGATTTATGCACAAAATAGACATCATGATGGCATAATAACAAAGCCCCAAACTTGCATGAATTTCAATCAACTACATACATGTAGCTTCAACATAGACTACATAATTTGCGCAATATTCCAAACGTATATTTGCATAGAACTACCGCATGTAGTTCTTTATAATTGAATGACATAATTCAGAATATCCAAAAGTATATAAATCGCACAAATACGAATTTCATTGCCACAATTCAAGCATACATATCTACACAATCATTTGTTCATACCAAAGTAATACTCTACTTACAATGGTTTGATGAATTCTCTAGTTTAGGGATTGAAGACGCAAATTCCTTTGTTGAATTGATTAGCTTTAGGTTGCTTGAATTGCTTTAGGCCTTAGAACTTTCTCCCTAATCCTCTCTTTAGTTGGCGGCTACTCTTTTTCGTTCCTCAGCAACATGGCGGCTATGTTCTTAATTTGAATGAATAGATTAGGGTTTAGTCTAGGGTTGTTTATATAGAGGTTAGGAATTGATTAGGACCCTTGATGTTGCTAGGTTAGATCATAGCCATTCATTAGGAAGAGAAACCAATAAAAACCCGCCACCTAGCCCTAATGACAAAGCAGACCACAGAAATTCGACCAAACACAGACCTGGCCAGCCAGGAGGGACTGGGTTCGATTTTCAAAAATTAAACTTTAAATTGAGCTGTTTTAGTCTATTTGAATTTTATCTATTGTATACATATATTTTTGCATATATATATATATATATATATATATATATATATTCTCATATATATACATATATTTTCTTTATTTCCTTATATGTACGTTCTTATCCTTTCAAAATTTGAATTTGTATACGTACATGTATTTGCATGCTCAGTTGGCCCTCTCTAAAACAGAGATAAAAATTATGTCGCCGCCGGGGTTCGAACCCCCGACCTCCATGCTACAAATCCAATGCCTTAACCAACTGAGCTACAGAGGCTTTTGTTAATAAGTCTTAGAATAATAATAATTATTGTCCTCTCCTTACTTCTCTTTTTTCATGTTTTGCTGTAATATTTAAATTAAAGATATCTTCTTCATACGTTATCCGTTTTGCGCAAACTCGGACTCTATCTCAAGCAGAATTCCGAGACGAACGCAATGGTGATGTCCGTTTCCCTTAATTTTTCTGTTATAATTTAATTATACTTTAATTTGTTAATTTACTGTTAACGGAAAAATCCGGGGTGTTACATTCTCCCCCACTTAAAAGGATTTCGTCCCCGAAATCTTCAAGTTTAGGAAGAATGTAAATCCTAACATTCAATCATCCATCTACTCATCCATCAAACACGAGCATCCATTGTCCTTAAAAGACTTCTAATGCTTCATGATCATATGCGAAGTGTGTGTGTTCATGAACTTATCTAATGCAAAATCAGGCGGTCTACTGATTCAGTTGACCTCCTTAATGCGAATCATGTAAGTGCCATGTATCCATTATGTATGCAGATTTTTCCTATTCATGATTCTACATGGGTGCACAATCTTTCATACAAATGCAACATCCATATGACAACACATTACAATTCAACCATATACGAGTGCAAACATATATGCATATGCAATATGAAGTGACTGAGCCGATCTAAAACCTAGATTGTGTGTGTATATGCAGCCACGAGCAACTACTAGCAATCACTTGCAACCACTTGCAACCATCATACATAACATGTTTCAATTACATGTTTTCATCCAAAAGGTTTCTATCTAAAAGATAAGGTCGAGGAGATATTCCTAAAAAGATAGATAAAAGCGCAACTTAAGGAAAAAGAAAGATCAAGGATGTACCCTCGAAAAGAAAAGGGTAAGCAGTGCGTATTCTAGCTTCAGTTTCCCAAGTCGCGTCTCCCTCGGCGTCGCTCCACTGAACTTTGACGAGTTTGACTTCGCGGTTGCGTAGCTTCTTCACTTCCGTTCCTAGTATGCGGGTTGGAACTTTTCTTATGGTTGCTTCGCGTTCCACTTCGGCCTCTTCGAGGATATTTGGCTCTACCACTTCAGCAGACTCATGTAGACATTTTCGGAGATGTGAAACGTGAAAAACGTTGTGGACTCCGGCCAATTTCTCGGGTAGCTCTAATCTATAGGTCATTTTCCAAATTTTCTCAATGATAGGAAATGGTCCTACCTAAAGGTATAGTCGAATGATAGAAGCAAGTAAAAATTTTGTGCCCATTAGGCAATGTCAAAACTGGAAATCTATGCCACATATATATTGATTAAGAGAAGAACTCTCTAAGCATCAGCCCCGAAGACCGAAATCAACATCAGACTGACACCCAAAGAATTAATCAACCCAACCACCACATATGATTCTGGGAAACTAAGCATGATGGACTCCTTTTAGGTCACAAGGGAGTCCCTTCCTAAGTCCAACTATGTTGCCAAATGTACTTACTAAGGTGATTCTTTACAACTCATGCATAAGTGAAATGAACCTTCAGCCTTAGTGGCGAACACTCCTGAAGTGCCCTATTCTGAAATGCTCCACCTAATGAACCCCTTCTCTAGAAGCTCTTTAATCTGTTTACTGAGCTCTTTTCTTTCTCGTGGAGCCATGTGTCTAACGGGCAACGCAACGGGCTTTGCATTATCTACAAGATATATGCGGAAGTCTATTTCCCGCTTCGGAGGCAAGCCCTTCACCTCTTCGAAGACATCCGGATATTCCCGGACCACTCTAACTGATTGCAAATTTTCAACAGAGGCATCTAGCGATTCAAGATAACTAAGCATAACCGCATACGAGGGATTACAAGAAATTTCCAAAGTATTACCGAGCTGGGTTAGGAGCCTAACAACCCTTTTCTCACAATCAAGGATGGCCCCATTACTGGATAGCCAATCCATACCCAAAATCAAACCATACCCCGAAAAGCCCAAAACAAAGGCACTACATTGAAATTCTACACTTAGAATAGAAATTTTCAAATCCAAACAGATCATAGACAAATGAGCTGGGCCCCCAATTGGGTTTGAAACAATTAAGGGGTCCTCTACCATACTAGTTTTTAGGTGCAGAGATTCTACTAAAGCAGACGAGATAAAGGAGTGTGATGCGCCAGAATCAAACAAAGTGCGAACGGGGTGATCATAAAGATAAACTACACTTTCTACAGAAGTATTTATACCTCGTTGTTGCAATGGTGGCGCTTCTAGCACATGAACCTGTGCCCCTGGGGTGGATCCAGTGCCCTGCCCCTGTACTCGTTTCCTTGGGCAGTCCTTAGCCCTGTGGCCTGTTTGACCGCACGAAAAGCACCCACCATTTTCCTTAGCCTTCTTCTTCCGGCAGTCCTTTACTAAGTGCCCCACTTTGCCGCAGAAATTGCACTTCCTCTTCTCTTTGTTGCCTTTTCCGCCCTTTTTAAAGTCTGTCTTCTTAGGCTGCAAACCCTCTTTCTTCCCTTGAGAGCTTTCTGCCTTGGTCTCCTTCTTGCCCTTGTCCTCTTCGTTCAGCAATGCCATTTGCACCAATCTTTCATACGTGGCTCCCATGGGTATATGGGTCATGGCCAAACTATGTAATGGCTCATTTAACCCCTTGACGAAACGGAGAGCCTTCTTATGCGGGGTGTTGACTAGGTCAAGCCCAAACCTAGCCAGCTCATCGAACTGATTCACATACTCTCTGACAGTCTTGTCCCCTTGCTTAAGAAATAAGAATTTTTCCAACTGCAAACTTCTTTCTGCATCTGAGAGAAATTTGGTCTCAAACCTTGCCCTAAAGTCCTCCCATGTCTCCACTGGTCTTTCAGCATTAGTGACTTCCCACCAGTAGGAAGCCTCGCCCTTCAATAGCCACACCGCCAACTGTACTTTTTGTCTATCCTCTACCTCAAAGATGATGAATAGGTCTTCAGTTTCTTTCAGCCAATTCCTAGCTGCTACGAAGGACTCATTTCCATGGAAATCCCTTCCTCCCATAGCTTTAAAATCTTTACATATCTTAGCGAATGCGTTTCCCCGAGGAGGAGGTGGAGGAAAAGGTGCTGCTGCGGCTGGATGATTTCCTTCAGTTGGGGGGGGAGGAATAGTAGGACCTGGCTGAGTGGCCCTTGCTTCTAAGAAACGTCTAAACCAACCAGGTATGGGTACCCCTTCAGGCAAGTTAAGTTCTTGGGACATGCTGAAACAAAAAAGGATAGATTCAAAACGAAGGATAAGAGATAGTTCCTATGGCTTTGGGGAGTGGACTTTTGCCTTTTTAAAATAACATTTTTCTTTTAAAAATGCTTCTTTAAATTTCCTTTTTGAAAATAATTTTTCAAAACTTTTTATCTTATCTGGTAAACCTATGCTCTGATACCAAGTGAAACACCCCACCTCCGTTAGGGTCACTCTCAAAGGGAATGCCCTAATTTTGGTGGAGGTTTATAAGTACAAGTCACAGATATACAAGACAGATATAAGAACACATATTTGTAAACAGCGGAAGAACAACAAACTTTATTTCATAAAGTCAAATACGTGTTACAACAACATCCTTTCCAAAAACATAACATAACACTTCATAATCTGTCTTGAGTACATTATTTTTAAAGAAGCATAAATAAAACATAGACAAACTGCCAAAGCCCCATAGTGGACTGTCCAAAGCCATAGTTCAAAACAGGAAAGTCCAAGCAATACATTTCTCTTCTTCAAGCTGGATGTTGAGGTAGGTCAAGCTGCTGTGTTCCCTCCCTGAGGACCTGGGGGGGGAACGGAAGAAAGAAGACGAAAGAAAAATAGAGTCAGACATAAAGCCTGAGTAAGTCTAGTACTACTTTGTCTATGAATAAAGAACTGGGTATGATAAGTAAAACAGGAAGTGGGCAACATTATAAACTTGGTTAAGTTATCTAGGGTCGAATATACTATCATACCCCATGTTAATCTCTGAACCCATATAAACTAGTTTCCAATTTGCACCCCAAAATCAGGGTGATGTGATCCATTCTACGATGATCGGCTCCTACTCGCATAGTTACATGTGTCTTACGGCCCCCGATGTCTGTAGTTACCTATGCTGGTCCCACCATGGGGTGTATCAAGTCCCATAGTGGCAACCCGACACAACCTTAGAGTGCAAAGGTATGCTACTGGTGTCCAGTGCTTTATTTTTCTGCGCCGGAGTGCGTGCACGCCCGCACACCGTTAGAACCTACACTGCTACACCACCGCCGTCGATTTGACCTCTTACAATCAGCCCAGTAATCGTGCCCTACCCTGCCTAGTTTCAGGGTATCCTGATACACCTTCTAGGGTTACTGCTGAAAAGGGTCCCCCGTTACTAGGTTTTCTATCTCTAGCCAACATGCTAAGTTGGTTAAGTGTTTCCTAACCTAACCCCACCAGTCCGTTTAGTTTAGCATGTTCCATTTTGATTAAGTCTTTAGTTCACTTAATCCTAACAATCCTGACTCAGCCTTAATTGTCTTATTAAGGCCCTGACCTCTCACATTAGACAGGTATTGTTGTGGCTGCCTGTTGCCGGTTGGTTCCGGGCAGTCTTACGCCACAACTCAGTCTAACCTCGGGTCCTTACTGGGCTCCATGTTTAACCTCCCACATTGGATAGGTATTGTTGTGACTACTGGACAGCCGGGCGGTTCCGGGCAGGTTTACATCACAACTCAATCCAACCTCGGGTTAAACACATCGTCTTTTCTACATTTACATATCTTGTCATTCTTCTTTATTTCTTATATGTAAATATTTGCGGCCCATTATTAAGTTAATGGTGTAAAGGTTACACCAATCATGGGCCCAACCCATACTTGAATTTGGGCCCTTCTATTTTATATTTTCATTCATTAATTAATTTTAACCCAACGTTATTTTCCCCCGTTTTACACGTCCGTTTATATATATTGGGCTTAGCCTTTTTAAAGCCCAATTTAGCCATGCGAAAAGGGGAGGCTTATGGCGTATACACAAAGAGGGGAAAGTGAGCGCATGAACTTGCATATGACGTTGGAAAATACATAATAGAAATTGGTGTACTTGCATAGTGGTGACATGTATTTTGGTCATAAAACATAGGTGACATAAATCAAGGCATGTAAACTTGCATAGGTTTAACTACAACATGAACCTATATTCTTATTTAGGCATGATGTCAAACATAAGCATGGCCTAAATACTTCTAGCATAAACATGGCATATTGTCAAACATAAGCATGGCATAAAATACTTCTTGCATAGGCATGGCATATTGTCAAACATAAGCATGGCATAAAATACTTCTTGCATAGGCATGGCATATTGTCAAACATAAGCATGGCATAAAATACTTCTAGCATAGACATGGCATAATGTCAAACATAAGCATGGCATAAATACTTCTAGCATAAACATGGCATAATGTCAAACATAAGCATGGCATAAATACTTCTAGCATAAACATGGCATAATGTCAAACATAAGCATGGCATAAATACTTCTAGCATAAACATGGCATAGGTATAGTTAAATTTGTTCATGGCATAAATATAAACAAGTCATGTTCATAAGGTTTCTACATGTTTACAAAGAGGATACTTTGTTACTAACACAAAAGCATAGTTCAACTTAATTAAATTTAATCACATAACGATGGTATACTTATGCATAAATATTCCTAATCATGGTGTTTGCTTTTAACTTGCAAAAAAGGGATTTTTGTGTCTAACTTAGCCATGTCTCACATATGTCATCATATAATTCTTTTAAACAAGATAGACTTAATCATGAATTTCAATTATGCCCAATATCATTCATAGCCTAGCCATATTCATAAGTTTTGCAAAAGCATGACTTAATACATGGATTATGGTGTCAAAATTCCAACATAGTTTCATATGAACTATAACAACCAAACTTGTCTCAATTACTTGCAAAATGATTTATGCACAAAATAGACATCATGATGGCATAATAACAAAGCCCCAAACTTGCATGAATTTCAATCAACTACATACATGTAGCTTCAACATAGACTACATAATTTGCGCAATATTCCAAACGTATATTTGCATAGAACTACCGCATGTAGTTCTTTATAATTGAATGACATAATTCAGAATATCCAAAAGTATATAAATCGCACAAATACGAATTTCATTGCCACAATTCAAGCATACATATCTACACAATCATTTGTTCATACCAAAGTAATACTCTACTTACAATGGTTTGATGAATTCTCTAGTTTAGGGATTGAAGACGCAAATTCCTTTGTTGAATTGATTAGCTTTAGGTTGCTTGAATTGCTTTAGGCCTTAGAACTTTCTCCCTAATCCTCTCTTTAGTTGGCGGCTACTCTTTTTCGTTCCTCAGCAACATGGCGGCTATGTTCTTAATTTGAATGAATAGATTAGGGTTTAGTCTAGGGTTGTTTATATAGAGGTTAGGAATTGATTAGGACCCTTGATGTTGCTAGGTTAGATCATAGCCATTCATTAGGAAGAGAAACCAATAAAAACCCGCCACCTAGCCCTAATGACAAAGCAGACCACAGAAATTCGACCAAACACAGACCTGGCCAGCCAGGAGGGACTGGGTTCGATTTTCAAAAATTAAACTTTAAATTGAGCTGTTTTAGTCTATTTGAATTTTATCTATTGTATACATATATTTTTGCATATATATATATATATTCTCATATATATACATATATTTTCTTTATTTCCTTATATGTACGTTCTTATCCTTTCAAAATTTGAATTTGTATACGTACATGTATTTGCATGCTCAGTTGGCCCTCTCTAAAACAGAGATAAAAATTATGTCGCCGCCGGGGTTCGAACCCCCGACCTCCATGCTACAAATCCAATGCCTTAACCAACTGAGCTACAGAGGCTTTTGTTAATAAGTCTTAGAATAATAATAATTATTGTCCTCTCCTTACTTCTCTTTTTTCATGTTTTGCTGTAATATTTAAATTAAAGATATCTTCTTCATACGTTATCCGTTTTGCGCAAACTCGGACTCTATCTCAAGCAGAATTCCGAGACGAACGCAATGGTGATGTCCGTTTCCCTTAATTTTTCTGTTACAATTTAATTATACTTTAATTTGTTAATTTACTGTTAACGGAAAAATCCGGGGTGTTACACAATCCCTCATTTCTTGACCTGGTGCCCCCTTTTTTCTTCTTTGTTATGCTAGCTGAAATGAACCCAAGGATCAAAACGCATGGATAACACTTCTCCTCTGCCCGATTTTCCTTCTGCCATGGCAATCAAAAGAACATGACAACCTGTATCTGGCACGAGAAAACATTTGATCAGCACGCTTCATTTCCTACTTCTCCTTTGTCCATTCTTTCTTCTTCTCTATTATTCATTACTTTCATCTACTCTGTGCACTTTGTGCACTGTGCACCTACATGGCCTCCTCCTCGACTACCTCGCCACCGCTACTATCACCACAAACCAGAAACCAATGCCAAGATCCATTCCTTCCACCAATACTTGCTTTAATACAGTAAATCGAAATATGGTACTTCCATTGATAGTTCACTAAAACTGTTTTCACCCAATTTGCCTCGCATCTCCATTTTCCAAGACCGGTTACCTCCAGATTATAGTTAGAGTTTGGTGACTACCCTCTGATCTTATCCCCCTCCATGCGATCCTCAGAAGCGTCACCATCTCGACGCAGTTCATCGATGAACACTGGCAACCAAACAGTAGTAAATACTCTAATTCAATCTGATTTGCTTAGACACGCCATTAAAAATACAATTCGTATTTTTTTCTAGTGATCTCCATTCTCCCATGTGCCTCTAGTCCGGTCACCATGATTTCTGATCAGTCCCCTTGCCATAATTTCCCCAAATTCCTCTTTCTGGATAACCCAGGAATTCCCATCCCCTAAGCTACTAAAATTCCTGATTTTTATTTTAAAATTAATGGTATTAAATAACAAATCCATCTATGTATTTGAATCCTAATCTAATGACGTTCGAAAATCTAAGATTTAGTACCTTTTCGCTGAAATTTGGTGATTTCTGCTGAGATACAATATTGTTTGGTTTCAATAGATTTTAGAGAACACCCTACCTAAAAGTAAACAACTTTCATTTTGATTTCGCTTCCTAAAACAAATTAGAATTTATGCATTTGATTTTTAAATTCCTGGAGATGCATTTTTTTCCCGGCTGTTAAACCAACAGACATGTTTCTTTTACTTTCAATGATTTAATCTAACTAGAATAACATGTATATACAATATACAACTATCCCTAGCATCAAGATGAAAAGCATATGATCGAATGTAATACACATACAACTTTAGATTTTATTTTAAGGAATGAAATTTAGTGTTTTACTGACATATTTTTGCTTGTCTGTTCAAACTTGCAAGCCTAATCCAGAGATGTAACCCTTAACCAAACTTAATATTTAAATACAAATGATGTATATATATATATATATATATAACGGTACACATAGTTGAGTTCACATAAACACAGCATGGAAGATTCAGGTTGTTTACTCACTATATTTTGGTTAATGCTGTTTTTTTTTCTTCTTCTTTCCATTTACTGTTTTTGCTATACTATCATATAAATTCTTATAAGATGATACCACCAATCAGATGTTTATTTCTACATTACTATGCTTGAGTCAAAAACAGAAATATTCATAGATTAGGATAGGAAAGAAAATAGGATCAGGAGTTTACTCACCTTATTTATGTAATCTTGATATTTAACTTTCGGCTTGCTACTGCCATTGATTCACTGTCTTTCCAACGTTCTTGTGTTCACATATTTAGCTCAAGTTTACTGCACTCCATTGTTTTTAAATCCAGTTTAAATCTTCTCCTTCAGGCTTTGATTTGGGTTGAATTTGTTCACAACCTTTTCCATTGCTCTCATGTTTTGTGTTCTACATTTTAGCTCCAGATTTCTATTATTTCACACTATATATTTCTACCACTACTCATTCTCTGTTTATATTTGTTTCTCAGTGAACTCATGTGTGAAATGGGTGTAGTTTCCATTGGTATGTATAGGTATAATAAGTCTTAAAGTATTGTATAGCTACCTAGGCTTTTCTAGAGATATTTAGGCTGACTTTACCTTGCTTGAAGAAGATGTGTTTGGTCATCTCAGGTCGCTCTGTCACTCACTGCATTTGTTTCAAATCTTGAACACGTATTTCATACCTTATATATATTAACAACCCAAGCTTAGCTCCTAAGCAATCGAACTCCTTTAATGCCATTGATTTTCCTACCACATGTAACAACCCGGAATTTCAGAACCAATTTTAAATTTTAATTTAAGCTATTTTGAGGAATATGGGGTATAAATTGGTTATTTTTACAAAATAAAATTTTGAGAATAACTTTAAAATTAGTTTTTATATACTATTTGATTTAAAACAAACTCAGGAAAATTATTAAATTATATTATTGAATATAAATTGGTCCTAAATAAAATTTATAATGTTATCAATGGAATTTATTAATTTCCGCTGAAAGATTATTTGGAAATAATATGTTCATTATAGATGAAATAAATTCCAATACATACATGTATATATCTTTGTCTATCATCTTTAGTTCTTTCACTATTTTTTCAAAATGTAATGTTTAAGAATTTGGAACGGGATTACATGTGAATAACTGCATTTATTTTTAGTGGCCTTCTCTCTTCGTTGTTTCATTAATACTGCCCCATTCCTCTCCTTCAAAATTGACATATTCTTTTTTTTTTTAATTTATCCTTTCCTAAATATTGCATGATGTTTCCTTCTTCTCCTCTTCTTTCCCTTTTCACTTTTATCTCATGCAACTTTTCCTCAATTTTAAATTAACATTTTCCCGATTAATTCTTTTCAAAGAAAAATAAATAATGCATAATTTCTTTGTCCATTCACATTTCACGCAAGTTATTTTCTTTCATTAACCATGCATTCATTTCTTTCTTTCGTTTAATTAATTTATTGCCCATTATTCTATTTATTTCTTTCTTGCATTGAACCTTCACGTTATGTTTTATTTGCAAGCTTTCATTCCTTATGTTTACATCCCATTTATTTCTCTTTACCTCTTTTGTTTTCCATCATTATATCAGCTTTGTCTATGTATTTATCTAGCCATTTTTTCCCTTATTTGTGTCTGTCTAATTTAACATGTTCCTTAAATTCTTAAAATTTTAATGTTCTATGTTTTCAAATTTGAAAAGTCACATAATTTTCTATCAAGCAGTCAATAATGCATTCAATCCTTTCCATTTTTTCTCTTTTCTTCTGTGATTTACTTTTGAAATTTGAGTGAAAAATAAATACGCCACCTCAGCCAATTTATTTCTTTTGTAACGTACAACATATGAAGAGACACAAGTGAGAAATAAATAATGCATCTTTCTTAATTTCCTTCCTCATTATTTTTCTTCTTCTCTGCAATTGTCTTCTATAAATTTTAGATCTTCTTCCTCCTCTCTGCATAAAATGTCTTTCTACCTTCATCAGCCTCCTCTTTCCTAAACTTCATGGTATCCTCTTCTTAAAATTTTGTCCAACCTCCTTCCCAAAATAAAAGATTTTCAATTTCAAATTCGCTGCTTAAGATTGGTCGCTTGTTTCTTGTCTACATCATATCCACGCAAGGTGAGATTTCTAAATTCAAATAAAAAGGGTTTTTATAAAAATTGCTTATGCGATGTAGAAAAATTGGAATGAGATTAAAACTACTTATGCGATGTAGAAAATTATGGTGAGAAATCACTCATTGAAAAGGGCTAGATTTATATTAACTATCTATAGTTAATTGATTTGGATTAGATAATCATTATTGATTTATTAGACAAGTTTAATATGATATTAATAATTAAGTAGTGTGATATTTTAATTGATGTATGTGAGAAACTGAAACTTAAATGTCTAGTTTAACGTTAATCGTAGTTTGTGAATTTATATGATTATATAATGATTTGGGGTTAATTATATAAGTTCATTATGACGTTAAATAATGTGTAGTAAGTTAAATATATTATTTTTACTTGATATATGCGCGTTCGTGGCATTTAAATACAAAATTGTTAGTAGTGAGAAATCTAAATTCAATTTAGAAAAGGGGTGGATTAGAAAACTATTTGCGTGAAACTTAATTGTTAGTTAGAACCATTATTGTTAGCAGAAAATAAAAAATTTATTTAGCTATGAAATATTTTTTAGCAAGTTAAAAATGTGTTTTTTAACTAATGCATGATATGAAATAATTTTTAGCTTAAATATGTGATGTAGAAAATTGTCATGAGATTTCTAAACTCACTTGAAAATGGATTATAAAATATATTCTTGCGATGTATAAAATTGTATATACAATGTAGAAAAATCATTATGAGATGAAATAATTTTTGGTAAGTTAAAAAATGTGATTTTTAACTAGTGTATGATACAAAATAATATTAGTTAGCTAAAAATATGCTTTTTAGCTTATGTAAGGAATAATAAAGATTGTCATGCGATGAAATAATTATTAGTTCCTTAATGATATGATTTTTGGTTTAGGTATGCATTATACAAATTATTTATGTGTTGTATAAAATCATATGAGCATTGTATAAAATTATATAAGTGTTGTATGAAAAAAAATGTATATGCATAGTATAGATTATATAATCATTGTATAAAATATATATGCATATTATAGATTATAGATTATATAAGTGATGTATAAAATATATGTATATGCGTTGTATAATATTGTAGAAAATCACATATGTGTTGTAGAAAATCATATATGCGTGGTAGAAAATTTTCATGCAAAGAAATAGTTATTAGTTAATTAAAATATGATTTTTAGTACATGTAGGCGACAGATAAAATAAAAATGTCTTGAAATGGATGTTTATGTGTTAAAAATATTCTTTTTTGACATGTTAATGAAAATAAAATGATTGTTTGTTGAATTATGTTTTTGTTTGATAAAAATGTCACATTTAGCATGTTAATGAAAATAAAATTATCATTTGTTGAATTATGTTTTGTTAGATGAAAATGCCATCTTTAACATGTTAATGTGGAATAAAAAGAACCATTTGTTAAAATATATTTTGTTCAGTAAAATTTTGTCTTTAACATGTTAGTTAATCATTAAAAATATTCAAGTTTGAAATAAAAAGCTTTAACAATAAAAAAATTACATTTTTATTGTATGTGGGAATCATAAAAAATATTCATGTTTGAAATAAAATGTGGTAACAATAAAAATTACATTAAATGTTTTAACAATAGAAATCATATTTTTATTGTATGTAGGAATCATTAAAAAGATTCGTGTTGGAATAAAAATGTTTCAACAATAAAAATTACATTTTTATTGCATGTAGGAATCATAAAAGGTTAATTGATTGAATGGATTGTACTCGACCAGTTTATGAGCAAAATATGCTTTCACATTTAGCATTGGGTTGGGTAGAAATATATGTATGCTAACACCTTGTGAAACACTTCACGATTTGACTATGAGGTGTTTAACGATGTTGTTTGTTTCATTTCAAAATTAATGAATGATTTTTGAAATGTGTTTTTCATAAGTGAAAAGAAATGTTATTCCTGATTTTGGATAGGGAATGTTTTATAAAACAGAAAGGATTTTGAGGACTAAACTCGATAATTCCGAAATGATTGAGAAAAGTAATATGTGTTTTACATTGTGGTTCATCGTGTAACCGATTAGTTGCTATTGATGATATATCTGTTTGGTGGTGGGGAATTTATTCTCTTGCTTAACGCCCTTCTTTGAGATGTACGAACTCAAAGGTTATGTGATTAATAGTGACTGATCATATGTTTGAATTGCTAATGTGAAGTACTATAGATTTGAAAGTACTTGTGATTATTATGTTGTGAAATGATTTTCCCTACTTTGGGATATGAATTGATTTGGTATGTGGATAAAGATGCGGGTGACCCGAGAGCGACTAAAAGTGTGAGGGCGGTGCATTTTCTCCGAGGGCGTGGGAGATGCATTATCAGTGTAGCCTTCTCCAAGATGGGAGGTGCACACACACACACACACACACACACATATATATATATATATATATATATTGAGTTGATAAGGCGCATATAGCCTTGTCTGAGGGAACATGACCGATATTTGGTTTCATACTTGTTTGTATGCATTGTGATGTTTTGAAATTCATATTTCCCAATGTTTTGTTTTCAGATCCCGAAGTGAAATCAACTTTGATATGAAAAATAAATATGTATTTCAAATGATTTGAAATAAAAAAATTTGGAAAACAAAGTCCAAAGAAATAATTTCTGTAAAGTGAATTGGATTTTGAAATCTAAGTTTGGGGATTAGGCCTAAATGGGTAGATTGAGGAATTGTATGTTGATTGATGCATTGTAGATCCATATCTTTATTTGTGGTAGTAGTATATGCATTGGAAATCTAGCAGAGGAAACCCGTTCCGCGTTAGCGGCATGTTCCCGTAATATACCTTACACTTGAATAAGTTTATTATAACTGTAAGATTTCTCATACCAGCCCAATGAATGACTCGTAGTTTGTTTTTCCCTTACAAACTCGGGTGCCCATATTTTTCACATGGGCAGTCGAGTAGTTATTTTGCAGATATATTGAGCAGGATTCTGGATTGAAACTTAAAGCTGCGTCCAGAACATTGATAGTCTTCTGCTATATTGTATTAAATTTATTGTAAATTAATCTTCCGTTGTAATATTATTTTTCGATGTACTCTGATATATTATGTACTCTAATGTAACATTATTATGATGTTTATAAAAGTCTTCTGTTATTTGTTCTGATGTGTTGTACGCCCAGAGTTAGCGTATCCGGGCTTCGAACGGTCTTTGTCGATTTACCGATCGATTAGATCTGAGTGAAATCTGTATCGCTAAAGCTGGTATCAGAGCTTTGGTTAATTCAAATCTTTGGGGTACAGCTCGTTAGAACGGAACAAAAGACTCATTAGAGGTAGGATTAGAAATATCCTATAAAAGAATACTCAGTAGAGATAGGATCAGTATTATCCTAGAATGAGAAAACTCGTTAGAGATGGGGTTAGTAATGCCCTAGAATGAGTTGAGAGTATTATGTATACGAGAGAGCATAATCTTGATATAGAATACGAACTTGCTGTCTTCGTTTCTTAGCTTCGTTCCTTTTCGAGGACGAAAAGTTTTAAGTGGGAGAGATTGTAACAACCCGTAATTTCAGAACCAATTTTAAATTTTAATTTAAGTTATTTTGAGGAATATGGGGTATAAATTGGTTATTTTTACAAAATAAAAGTTTGAGAATAACTTTAAAATTAGATTTTATATAATATTTGATTTAAAAAAACTTAGGAAAATTATTAAATTATATTATTGAATATAAATTGGTACTAAATAAAATTTATAATGTTATCAATGGAATTTATTAATTTCTGCTGAAAGATTGTTTGGAAATAATGTGTTCATTATAGATGAAATAAATTCCAATACATACATGTATATATCTTTGTCTATCATCTTTAATTCTTTCCATATTTGTTCAAAATGTAACGTTTAAGAATTTGGAACGGATTACATGTGAATAACTGTATTTTTTTAGTGTCCTCCTCTCTTCATTGTTCCATTAATACTGCCTCATTCCTCTCCTTCAAAATTGACACATTTTTTTTTTAATTTATCCTTTCCTAAATATTGCATGATATTTCCTTTTTCTCCTCTTCTTTACCTTTTCACTTCTATCTCATGCAACTTTTCCTCAATTTTAAAGTAACGTTTTCCCAATAAATTCTTTTCAAAGAAAAATAAATAATGCATAATTTCTTTGTCCATTCACATTTCACGCAAGTTATTTTCTTTCATTCACCATGCATTCATTTCTTTCTTTCTTTCAATTAATTTAATGCCCATTATTCTATTTATTTCTTTCTTGCATTGTACTTTCACATTATGTTTTATTTGCAAGCTTTCATTCCTTATATTTACATCCCTTTTATTTCGCTTTACCCCTTTTGTTTTCCATCATTGTATCAGCGTTGTCTATGTATATATCTAGCCATTTATTTTCCTTTTTTATGTCTATCTAATTAAACATATTCCTTAAATTCTTAAAATTTTAATGTTCTATGTTTTGAAATTTGAAAAGTCACACAATTTTCTATCAGGCAATCAATAATGCATTCATTCCTTTCCATTTGTTCTCTTTTCTTCTATGATTTACTTTTGAAATTTGAATGAAAAATAAATACGCTACCTCAGCCAATTTATTTCTTTTGTAACGTACAACATATAAAGGGACATAAGTGAGAAATAAATAACGCATTTTTCTTAATTTCCTTCCTCATTTTTTCTTCTTCTCTACAATTGTCTTCTATAAATTTTAGATCTTCTTCCTCCTCTCTACATAAAATGTCTTTCTACCTTTATCAGCCTCCTCTTCCCTAAACTTCATGGTATCCTCTTCTACTTAAAATTTCGTCCAGCCTCCTTCCTAAAAATAAAAGATTTTCAATTTCAAATTCGCTGCTTAAGATTGGTCGCTTTTTCTTGTGTTCATCATATCCACGCAAGGTGAGATTTCTAAATTCAAATAAAAAGTGTTTTTATAAAAATTGCTTATGCAATGTAGAAAAATTGGAATGAGATTAAAACTACTTATGCGATGTAGAAAGTGGTGGTGAGAAATCACTCATTGAAAAGGGCTAGATTTATATTAACTATCTATAGTTAATTGATTGGATTTGATAATCATTATTGATTGATTAGACAAGTTTAATATGATGTTAATAATTAAGTAGTGTGATATTTTAATTGATGTATGTGAGAAACTGAAACTTAAAGGGCTAGCTTAATCTTAATCGTAGTTAGTGAATTTATATGATTATATAATGATTTGGGGTTAATTATATAAGTTCATTATGATGTTAAATAATGTGTAGTAAGTTAAAAATGTCATTTTTACTTGATATATGTGTGTTCGTGGCATTCAAATACAAAAGTGCAAGTTGTGAGAAATCTAAATTCAATTTAGAAAAGGGGTGGATTAGAAAATTATTTGCGTGAAACTTAATTGTTAGTTAGAACCATTATTGTTAGTGGAAAATAAAAAAATTATTTAGTTATGAAATAATTTTTAGCAAGTAAAAAATGTGATTTTTACCTAAAGTATGATATGAACTAATTTTTAGCTTATATATGTGATGTAGAAAATTGTCATGAGATTTCTAAACTCACTTGAAAATGGATTATAAATTATATTCTTGCGACATATAAAATTGTTTATACAATGTAGAAAAATCATTATGAGATAAATAATTTTTGGTAAGTTAAAAATGTGATTTTTAACTAGTGTATGATATGAAATAATATTAGTTAGTTAAAAATATGATTTTTAGCTTATGTAAGGAATAATAAAAATTGTCATGCGATGAAATAATTATTAGTTCCTTAAGGATATGTGTAACAAACGGGAATTTCGCTCCATCCGAATCAGTCGCTAAACCGACCCAGACCGTTCGAAACGCCTGATTGTTTTGAGAACACGACAAATCAGAACGCAGACAGAAGAACATTTCATTGTTTATTACAATAATTCCATCAGAATACAAGAATATACAGAGTATGAATAAATATTACACAACAGAAAAATATCAGAGATTACAATAAATTAAATAACAGCGGAAAATAATACAAAACATAACTAGAAGTAATACACGGATACAGAGCTTTCCGAGTATCATTCCAGCTGTAAATCAGGATCCTGTGAATATAAATCTGCAAAACCAAAACTACTAGCTGCCCATGTGGAAAATAGGGGCACCTAGAGTTTAGGTTAAAACAATAAACTCCAAGTCAGTCATGTGACTGGTGTGAGAACTAAAATAGTTATTAATCTTTATTTTAAAGGAGAGTACTTCAAGGGACCACGCCGTATAACACGGAACGGGTTTCCTCCCAAGAACACTTGTGCATAAAACAAATAGCGCACTGCTAAATAAAGAAAAATGGAGCTATTATAAGACCCAGGTCCCATCACACAATGCAACGCAAGCCGGAGGATAGGGTTTTTACCTTATAATAGCCAAAGCATGCTTGATACGTTTAAAACACATTATTTTGATATTACTATAAGTGTACAGTGTCAAAATAATTTCAATCATAAATATCAATCATAGGAGGCATGAATGACCCATACCACTATGTCGCCATACTAGGTTCTACAAATAAAACCGCAATATCACGTATTGGAAATTGGATTTCCGTCATGAGTCGAGGCAAGGGGCAAGCTCCTCTCCGTTCGAGACACTCTAGCAAATGACTCAGGACCCCACTATGATCCTTGGAATCGGTTGGGCCGGTCCTCACCTAACTTTGGAGGATTAGTTATTCCTGAACACACGTTTCCCGGTCCTAACAGACCAATATCCGAGGCGCCTCGTATCCAACAACCACATGGGTGAAAAGTATATAAATGTCAGCCAGTTTAAGCACTGACACCACCACTAGCTAGAAAGAAACGTCGTGTTCTCCCAACGGTCCGTATCCCGTTTTTGACTCATACCGAGGTATGAGGCTCGCGAATTCACGCTATACACAAAGCTGCGCCACACAGGCCGTGCTTTGATCATCAACCACAAGACTTTGCTTTTCAACAGAAGCCTTGATCAATTGCCACTTACGCGTGCCACACAGGCAATTCACTCCATGCGACTGATGTCCATCGATATACAACCTCTGAGCTCGTACGTCTCAGAGAAGGGCGTTAAGCAAGAGAATATATTCTCTGCCGCCAAACAGATGTATATTTAATAGAGATCAATCAACACAGAATAAAATCCAATGTCAGACACACAGTCCATTTACAAGTTCGTTCTGGGTCTGAACGGAACCGAAGGCACTTTCCTCGCATATCCATCGATCTCCAAGTACGTCTGGACGATCACCAACTGATTCCCTCATCTTGGGTGTACAACCCAATCAAGATCATCAGTAATCACCCAAACGATGTAAAGACTTCCGGTCTTCAACCACCGTCTTCATCTTCGACTTATCGCCGAATCGGTTATTCAGAATGGGTATAAACCCGGCCTTTCTGAATAACCCACGTATATAATAAACAAATGTTACACAAACACACAAACGCCTCATTCCAATTCACAATATTCTTTTATTCACAAAATCACATTCTTAGGGAAAGGTTCCCATTAATTTTATCAAAGATAAATTCTTCTAAATTTATTCTTTAATCTTCCTTTGGATATCATTTCAAACCATATTATGGTTTTCCAAACTAGTCGGGATTAGCGAACCACACCGAAGTAATTATTTATTTTATTCTCCAATCCCAACCTATTTATCCCATGGAGCAAAACTGGTGATACTCCATATCTAACACCACGGTGTTATCGGTAAAATTAATTACCATTTCACGTTCAAATCTAATTAAAGATTTAACTATCGCTTTGGAGAAAAACTGGTGGTACTCCATCCTCGATCACCATTCAGATTTGATAATTTAAATTATCAATTCACATTTCAATCTAATTAAAGATTCATTAAAACTCCACTTAGTTTTAATCTTTTCAAAAATCAATATCCTGTCTTTAACTGGGTTAAAGAATCAATGTCCTCTAAAACACGATTCACGATAAACCCAAAACCAATTTAAATTCCATTCCAATTAATACTATTTAATTGGTACACTTCATTAAATCTAAATAGAAAGATTCAATCTTTTTCTCAATTGGGCTTAAGAACAGTGTTAATGAAGACACCATTCACGACATACCCAAATCACGTTTGATATTAAATACAAGGCTCTGAATAGAAAATATACCAGCTTATATTCAATATCAAATTCTGAAACCAACAAATATCGTATTGGAAATAACGATATAAAATATATCTTTCAAATTTCCACAACCATATCTGTATAATCACGAAACCCAACATCGAATTATTCCGAAGATAATTTCGATTCAAATCCATTTCAATTCATATATTGGTAATTCTGATTATTTTTAAAACCACTTTCAAATTCAATTTATTTACTTCAAAAATAAATTGATTTTAATTCTAGTTCAAAACTAGTTCATTTCGATAAAAATCTATTTTTATCTTTTCAAATACGGAGTTTTTCAGCCCAATTTTTCCCAAATCATTTCTTATCATCTTACACAAATTATTGATATTTTTAATAATTTTATCAAGGTCCGTACAGTCGATTTCCATCAACGGCCATCGAAATGCACTAACAGCGACCTTTTCCAAAATTGATTTGGACATAATTCCAAATCCAACCGTTAGGTTTCAAATTTCTAATATTCATTGGAAATCTCTTTTCGATACGAACCCAACAGTTTTGGTTTCAGGAGAATCCGACGGTCGGATCTCCCGTAATTTCCATTCGAAGTCAATGGTCGAAATTCACAAATTACCGCAGCGCGGCGCGTTCTATTCAGGCCATTATATATATAATATATATATATATTATATATTTCGTCGATTTCCTTTTAAAACTAATTTTATAAATCGTTTTAAATTTGTTTTCGAAACAATTTCAACTTCCCTTTCAATTTCAAATCAAAATTGAATTTTCCTTTATAAATTCGTTTTAAATTCATTTCAAATTGATTTCAATTCAAATCGTTTTTTAATTCAATTTCAATTCAATTTCAATTTCAAATTTGATTTCAATTCGAATTCATTTCTATTCGATTTCAATTCGAATTCATTTCTATATATTCGATTTTGAAATCACTTTTCGATATTCATTAAAAAATGAATAAAATCGATATAAATATCGTTCACGTCAAAATGACGCATTCTAATCAACACGGCTTTATATAGTTCAATAAATTCGTTATTCTATTCAACCAATGAATATTTATTCCATTCAACACATGAATTTTCTTTTATAATATTCATTATTTCCCAATTGGAATGAGGCCCAATCAATCACCATATAATGTTAATTATATGGATTCCATACAACACATGCATATAAATAGCAACGATAAGTAATCAACCATCATCCAAAGTGCACGACACTGTATAAGCATCAAATATAGATATCTAACGCTTATAACTGCTTGTCAATCAATCGACCGACAAATCACTAAACAATTGGGATTAGTGTACGCCAAATATCATCCCAACACCCGTGTGGGGTTTCAAATCAACAAACACTTATTTTTATTCACACACACACGTTAAAAATAATATTTTTAACGATCAAATATTTTTAACCATAAAAATATTTTATTTCATTTCGCATCACATCACATAATCAATTTTCATCACAACAAACAATCAAACATACAAGTCATCCATAGTCTGTGGATGACGGGTGTCGGGTGTTGCTAAGCACTGTCTGCATCCTAGTATATATATTTTAACTATAATAACAAGATTTAAAGTGAGAAGTTCTCACAGAGGGTTCCACTCCACCGTGCTTTGCTTTTGAACTACTGAACCGTCTGGATCGGTTTGAAATTCCAATGCAATCTTTTCACGCTGTTCAAATTAAAATTATCTTTTTATTGCTTCATTCAATAAATAAAAATCATATTTTTATTTCTACTTCATATATATATTTTTACAACGCTACTATATAGATAAAAATTCTATTTTTACATCGATGTTCATATAATAAAGATTATATTTTTACATTTCTATTTCATATATAAAGATCGAATTTTTATTCATTACATATATAAAGATAATATTTTTATATTTCACATATGATAAAAATCATATTTTTATTATTCCTATGATATAAAGATTATATTTTTAACATTCTTATCATATAAAAATTATTTTTTTAACATTCCTATCATATAAAAATTATATTTTTATTTCATTAAAAATCACTTCTTTTCGTTTTCAAATGAATAGAAATCACATTTTTCTACTTATAAAAATCGATCTTTTCTATTTATAAAAATCTTATTTTTAACTAGCTTAAAAATCGTATTTTTATCATACTAAAAATCAAAACTTTTCATAACTAAAAATCTAATCTTTTTATTTAGAAAAATCGAACCTTTCTATCACTAAAAATCATATCTTTCCTATGTTGCAAATCAAATCTTTGTCGTTATAAAAATAAACTTTTCCTATACAAAAATAATCAGGTTTTTATTTCATGGGAACATTGTAAAAATTACTCATTTTTATTTCATGAAAACATTAATTTAAAATCAGATTTAAATTTACAGAAATTAATTAAGCGAAACCAAATAATAAGAAAAGGAAAACTCACCCTTTTTCCCTTCAACGAACCAGAGAAAGTGGAGTTGTTCGTCGACGGGGTGCTGCTGGGATCGGAGGTGGTGGTCGGCGCCAGTCTGACCGGTGGTGGCCTGCGCAGGGGAGGGCGGAGCTCTACTAGGCGGCGCTGGAGATCAGAGGGTGGCGGAGTAATGGGGCGGCGTCCATTTTTTGCTTTGGGGGTTTTAGGGTTCGCTGTAATTTAACGGAGGTAGGAGAGAGAGGCTAGGGCGGAGAAGAGGAGAGGGGGTGGGCGTCGTATGGGGGCACCGGGTCTCCGACGAGCGGCGGCGGCGATCTGCGTGGGGGAGGGCACTGCGCGTTTTTTTTCTTTCTTCTGAAATGAACGGGAGAGGGCTAGCAGAGAGATAAAGGGCTTGGCCCAATATAATAATATATATTTTATTTAATTTTAAATTCGAAAAGTTGACTTTTTAATTTGAACTCGAAACGAGGCCCACTGCCTGTCGTCCATAGCTAATTACCCCCATTCCGAACACAATGGGATATGTATCATAGGCTGACTCGATCGTTTCGATCAGTTTTCGTCAAAATCAACATATAACTCTATATATTGAATTTGAACGCGCATTTTAATCTACCGGGGCCACATACTAACTCGAAAAATTCCAGAAAAATAATTTCTGGCTTCGTATTGACGATACGGTCCTAACAAAACTAGTTTCGTCGAATTCTGAGACCGTTTGAAAAATGGCCATTTTCTAGTCGATTTAAATCAACTGAAACTGGTCAAACGCGTTTTCCTTTGCCACGCTCACATATTGATTCGAAAAATTATGAAATTTGAAACCTAGCAATAAATTGACATCACGGATCCAACAAAAGTGGTTTCTTCGAAATCCGAAGTCGTTTGCAAAATTTCCATTTTTAAGGGCCAGAAATTCCATAATAACTATTCTGAAAATTCATTTGGACATAACTTTTGATTCCCGCTATGAAATTTTGATTTTTCGAATTCGTTGGAAAGATATTCTCAATTAGATTCAAATATTTTTTGTTTCACTAAAATCCGGTTTATTTTGCAACCGGTACATTCATTTGAATTTTGAAATCGAATTATCGAACTACCGCACCATTTTCAATTCATTTTATATTTATAAATAACATTTTATATTCTAACGACGATTTATATAAATATATACGTTCTAATTCTATTCAAATTAAATTTCTCGTCGTTTTTATTTAAAATAATTCATTTTAAATATTCAAAATTCATCAAAATAAAAATTTTAAACTGGCTCGCATTTCCGGGTTGTTACAATCTCCCCCACTTAAAAAATTTCGTCCCCGAAAAGGAACGAAGCCGGAAGTTGTTTAACAAATCAACTCAACTTCCATTATTTTCGTTACGGCTTAAGTTCTTCAACTTTTCAGTTTCTAAGAACTTTTCAAATTTTTCAAAAATTTGGCTAACACCCTAAATTTTCGAAAAATTTCGCCATAACCTCCCCTGCACCGGGGACTTCGGGATATTTCATATAGCCTCCCATGGCCTTCTTCAATCCAAAAGAAAAAGAAAAGGCCAAGCGGCTAGCCAATCGGCTCATAAAATCATCATTACCCAAACAAAACAGTAAATTATGGTAAACATGTACCTATTTGTCGGGCAAAACAATTTTATTCTTCTGCTCTAGCCTCCTTGCTATGACCTGTTCACACATTATATATGTATATGCATGCAAATGTGACCAATTTTCGGTACAATTCAATATTCGGTTCAATTAGGCCAAATGGTTCAAAATATCAAACAAATAGACAAACAACACAACCAGCAATCAATTAGTGGATTAACGTTTCAAATTCATAATTTGATACATATACAGAAAATCATGTTTTTGATGCCAATTCACAACAATAAACCTATCTAGTTTTGGTTCTCACACCAGTCTAACGAAAATATATAGAAATCACACCTTCGAAACACGAACATAATTACTGATGATGTGGCCACATCAGCAGAATTATCCCCGGGTGTCTAGAATGTGATTCTATATCTATCCAGTATATTAAAACTTCGAATATACGTTCATGACGCGTATTTTCGAAATCTTTATATATCGGATTGTCCAAATTCAAAATAAATAAATATTCAAATACGTATAAAATGGTTTAAATTTTCAAAACAATATTGTTTTCATTTGAAAAATATACTCTTCACACTCGTTCTAGGATACTACTGATCCTATCTCTAACGAGTTATTCTAATTGGATATTACTAATCCAATATCTGATGAATTCTTTCGTTCGGTTCTAATGTGTCTTGTTCTCGAGCTCTGTAAACCAAAGCTCTGATACCACTGTGACAAACGGGAATTTCGCTCCATCTGAATCAGTCGCTAAACCGACCCAGACCGTTCGAAACGCCTGATTGTTTTGAGAACACGACAAATCAGAACGCAGACAGAAGAACATTTAATTGTTTACTACAACAATTCCATCAGAATACAAGAATATACAGAGTATGAATAAATATTACAAAACAGAAAAATATCAGAGATTACAATAAATTACATAGCAGCGGAAAATGATACAAAACACAACTAGAAGTAATACACGGATACAGAGCTTTCCGAGTATCGTTCCAGGTGTAAATCAGGATCCTGTGAATATAAATATGCAAAACCAAAACTACTAGCTGCCCGTGTGGAAAATAAGGGCACCCAGAGTTTAGGTTAAAACAATAAACTCCAGGTCAGTCACGTGACTGGTGTGAGAATTAAAACAGTTATTAATCTTTATTTTAAAGGAGAGCACTTCAAGGGACCGCGCCGTATAACACGGAACGGGATTCCTCCCAAGAACACTTGTGCATAAAACAAACAGCGCAATGCTAAATAAAGAAAAATGAAGCTATTATAAGACCCAGGTCCCATCACACAATGCAACGCAAGCCGAAGGAACGGGTTTTTACCTTATAATAGCCAAAGCATGCTTGATACGTTTAAAACACATTATTTTGATATTACTATAAGTGTATAGTGTCAAAATAATTTCAATCATAAATATCAATCATAGGCGGCATGAATGACTCATACCACTATGTCGCCATACGAGGTTCTACAAATAAAACCGCAATATCACGTATTGGAAATTGGATTTCCGTCATGAGTCGAGGCAAGGGGCAAGCTCCTCTCCGTTCGAGACACTCTAGCAAATGTCTCAGGACCCCACTATGATCCTTGGAATCGGTTGGGCCGGTCCTCACCAAACTTTGGAGGATTAGTTATTCCTGAACACACGTTTCCCGGTCCTAACAGACCTATCTCCGAGGCGCCTCGTATCCAACAACCACACAGGTGAAAAGTATATAAATGTCAGCAAATTTAAGCACTGACCCCACAACTAGCTAGAAAGAAACGTCGTGTTCTCCCAACGGTCCGTATCCCGTTTTTGACTCATACCGAGGTGTGAGGCTCGCGAATTCACGCTATACACAAAGCTGCGCCACACAGGCCGTGCTTTGATCATCAACCACAAGACTTTGCTTTTCAACAGAAGCCTTGATCAATTGCCACTTACGCGTGCCACACAGGCAATTCACTCCATGCGACTGATGTCCATCGATATACAACCTCTGAGCTCGTACGTCTCAGAGAAGGGCGTTAAGCAAGAGAATATATTCTCTGCCGCCAAACAGATGTATATTTAATAGAGATCAATCAACACAGAATAAAATCCAATGTCAGACACACAGTCCATTTACAAGTTCGTTCTGGGTCTGAACGAAACCGGAGGCACTTTCCTCGCATATCCATCGATCTCCAAGTACGTCTGGACGATCACCAACTGATTCCCTCATCTTGGGTGTACAACCCAATCAAGATCATCAGTAATCACCCAAACGATGTGAAGACTTCCGGTCTTCAACCACCGTCTTCATCTTCGACTTATCGCCGAATCGGTTATTCAGAATGGGTATAAACCCGGCCTTTCTGAATAACCCACGTATATAATAAACAAATGTTACACAAACACACAAACGCGTCATTTCAATTCACAATATTCTTTTATTCACAAAATCACATTCTTAGGGAAAGGTTCCCATTAATTTTATCAAAGATAAATTCTTCTAAATTTATTCTTTAATCTTCCTTTGGATATCATTTCAAACCATATTATGGTTTTCCAAACTAGTCGGGATTAGCGAACCACACCGAAGTAATTATTTATTTTATTCCCCAATCCCAACCTATTTATCCCATGGAGCAAAACTGGTGATACTCCATATCTAACACCACGGTGTTATCGGTAAAATTAATTACCATTTCACGTTCAAATCTAATTAAAGATTTAACTATCGCTTTGGAGAAAAATTGGTGGTACTCCATCCTCGATCACCTTTCAGATTTGATAATTTAAATTATCAATTCACATTTCAATCTAATTAAAGATTCATTAAAACTCCACTTATTTTTAATCTTTTCAAAAATTAATATCCTGTCTTTAACTGGGTTAAAGAATCAATGTCCTCTAAAACACGATTCACGATAAACCCAAAACCAATTTAAATTCCATTCCAATTAATACTATTTAATTGGTACACTTCATTAAATCTAAATAGAAAGATTCAATCTTTTTCTCAACTGGGCTTAAGAACAGTGTTAATGAAGACACCATTCACGACAAACCCAAATCACGTTTGATATTAAATACAAGGCTCTGAATAGAAAATATACCAGCTTATATTCAATATCAAATTCTGAAACCAACAAATATCGTATTGGAAATAACGATATAAAATATATCTTTCAAATTTCCACAACCATATCTGTATAATCACGAAACCCAACATCGAAATATTCCGAAGATAATTTCGATTCAAATCCATTTCAATTCATATATTGGTAATTCTGATTATTTTTAAAACCACTTTCAAATTCAATTTATTTACTTCAAAAATAAATTGATTTTAATTCTAGTTCAAAACTAGTTCATTCCGATAAAAATCTATTTTTATCTTTTCAAATACGGAGTTTTTCAGCCCAATTTTTCCCAAATCATTTCTTATGATTTTACACAAATTATTGATATTTTTAATAATTTTATCAAGGCCCGTACAATCGATTTCCATCAACGGCCATCGAACTGCACTTACAGCGACCTTTTCCAAAATTGATTTGGACATAATTCCAAATCCAACTGTTAGGTTTCAAATTTCTAATATTCGTTGGAAAGCTCTTTTCGATACGAACCAACGGTTCCGGTTTCAGGAGAATCCGACGGTCGGATCTCCCGTAATGTCCATTCGAAGTCAATGGTCGAAATTCACAAACTACCGCAGCGCGGCGCGTTCTATTCAGGCCATTATATAATATATATATATATATTATATATTTCATCGATTTCCTTTTAAAACGAATTTTATAAATCGTTTTAAATTTGTTTTCGAAACAATTTCAACTTCCCTTTCAATTTCAAATCAAAATTGAATTTTCCTTTATAAATTCGTTTTAAATTCATTTCAAATTGATTTCAATTCAAATCGATTTTTAATTCAATTTCAATTTCAAATTTGATTTCAATTCGAATTCATTTCTATTCGATTTCAATTCGAATTCATTTCTATTCGATTTCAATTCGAATTCATTTCAATTCGAATTCATTTCAATTTAATTTCAATTCGAATTCATTTCTATTCGATTTTAATTCGAATTCATTTCAATTTGATTTCAATTCGAATTCATTTCTATATATTCGATTTTGAAATCACTTTTCGATATTCATTAAAAAATGAATAAAATCGATATAAATATCGTTCACGTCAAAATGGCGTATCTCTAATCAACACGGCTTTATATATTTCAATAAATTCGTTATTCTATTCAACAAATGAATATTTATTCCATGCAACACAAGAATTTTCTTTTATAATATTCATTATTTCCCAATTGGAATGAGGCCCAATCAATCACCATATAATGTTAATATATGGATTCCATACAACACATGTATATAAATTGCAACGGTAAGTAATCAACCATCATCCAAAGTGCACGACACTATATAAGCATCAAATATAGATATCTAACGCTTATAACAGCTTTTCAATCAATCGACCGACAAATCATTAAACAATTGGGATTAGTGTACGCCAAATATCATCCCAACACCCGTGTGGGGTTTCAAATCAACAAACACTTATTTTTATTCACACACACACGTTAAAAATAATATTTTTAACGATCAAAAATTTTTAACCATAAAAATATTTTATTTCATTTCACATCACATCACACAATCAATTTTTATCACAACAAACAATCAAACGTACAAGTCATCCATGGTCTGTGGATGACGGGTGTCGGGTGTTGCTAAGCACCGTCTGCATCCTAATATATATATATTTTAACTAGAATAACAAGATTTAAAGTGAGAAGTTCTCACAGAGGGTTCCACTCCACCGTGCTTTGCTTTTGAACTACTGAACCGTCTGGATCGGTTTGAAATTCCAATGCAATCTTTTCACGCTGTCCAAATAAAAATTATCTTTTTATTGCTTCATTCAATAAATAAAAATCATATTTTTATTTCTACTTCATATATATATATATATATTTTTACAACGCTACTATATAGATAAAAATTCTATTTTTACATCGATGTTCATATAATAAAGATTATATTTTTACATTTCTATTTCATATATAAAGATCGAATTTTTATTTCATTACATATATAAAGATAATATTTTTATATTTCACATATGATAAAAATCATATTTTTATTATTCCTATGATATAAAGATTATATTTTTAACATTCCTATCATATAAAAATTATATTTTTAACATTCCTATCATATAAAAATTATATTTTTATTTCATTAAAAATCACTTCTTTCCGTTTTCAAATGAATAGAAATCACATTTTTCTACTTATAAAAATCGAGCTTTTCTATTTATAAAATCTTATTTTTAACTAACTTAAAAATCGTATTTTTATCATACTAAAAATCAAAACTTTTCATAACTAAAAATCTAATCTTTTTATTTAGAAAAATCGAACCTTTCTATCACTAAAAATCATATCTTTCCTATGTTGCAAATCAAATCTTTGTCGTTATAAAAATAAACTTTTCCTATACAAAAATAATCAGGTTTTTATTTCATGAGAACATTGAAAAAATTACTCATTTTTATTTGATGAAAACATTAATTTAAAATCAGATTTGAATTTGCAGAAATTAATTAAGCGAAACCAAATAATAAGAAAAGGAAAACTCACCCTTTTTCCCTACAACAAGCCAGAGAAAGTGGAGTTGTCCGTCGGTGGGGTGCTGCTGGGATCGGAGGTGGTGGTCGGCGCCAGTCTGACCGGTGGTAGCCTGCGCAGGGGAGGGAGGAGCTCTGCTAGGCGGCGCTGGAGATCAGAGGGTGGCAGATTAAGGGGGCGGCGACAGTTTTTTGCTTTGGGGGTTTTAGGGTTCGTTGTAATTTAACGGAGGTAGGAGAGAGAGGCTAGGGCGGAGAAGAGGAGAGGGGGTGGGCGTCGTGTGGGGGTGTCGGGTCTCCGACGAGCGGCGGCGGCGATCTGCGTGGGGGAGGGCACTGCGCGTTTTTTTTTTCTTTCTTCTGAAATGAACGGGAGAGGGCTAGCAGAGAGATAAAGGGCTTGGCCCAATATAATAATATATATTTTATTTTATTTTAAATTCGAAAAGTTGACTTTTTAATTCGAACTCGAAACGTGGCCCACCGCCTGTCGTCCATAGCTAATTAACCCCATTCCGAACACAATGGGATATGCATCGTTGGCTGATTCGATCGTTTCGATCAGTTTTCGTCAAAATCAACATATAACTCTATATATTGAATTTGAACGCGCATTTTAATCTACCGGGGCCACATACTAACTCGGAAAATTCCAGAAAAATAATTTTGGCTTCGTATTGATGATACGGTCCTAACAAAACTAGTTTTGTCGAATTCTGAGACCGTTTGAAAAATGGCCATTTTCCAGTCGATTAAAATCAACTAAAACTGGTCAAACGCGTTTTCCTTTGCCACGCTCACATATTGATTCGAAAAATTATGAAATTTGAAACCTAGCAATAAATTGACATCACGGATCCAACAAAAGTGGTTTCGTCGAAATCCGAGGTCATTTGCAAAATTTCCATTTTTAAGGGCCAGAAATTCCATAGCGACTATTCTGAAAATTCATTTGGACATAACTTTTGATTCCCGCTATGAAATTTTGATTTTTTGGTTTCGTTGGAAAGATATTCTCAATTAGATTCAAATATTTTTGGTTTCACTAAAATCCGGTTTATTTTGCACCTGGTACATTCATTTTAATTTTGAAATCGAACTATCGAACTACCGCGCCATTTTCAATTCATTTTATATTTATAAATAAAATTTTATAGTCTAACGACGATCTATATAAATATATACGTTCTAATTCTATTCAAATTAAATTTCTTGTCGTTTTGATTTAAATTAATTCATTTTAAATATTCAAAATTCATCAAAATTGTCAAAATAAAATTTTTTTACTGGCTCGCATTTCCGCGTTGTTACAATATGATTTTTGGCTTAGGTATGCGTTATACAAATTATTTATACGTTGTATAAAATCATATGAGCGTTGTATAAAATTATATAAGTGTTGTATGAAAAAAAAATGTATATGCTTATAGTTATATAAGCGTTGTATAAAATATATATGCGTAGTATAGATTATGTAAGTATTGTATAAGATATATATGCATTGTATAATAATATGTATGCATTGTAGAAAATCATATATGTGTTGTAAAAAATCGTATATGCATGGTAGAAAATTTTCATGCAAAGAAATAGTTATTAGTTAATTAAAAATATGATTTTTAGCATATGTAGGCGACATATAAAATAAACATGTCTTGAAATAAATGTTTATGTGTTAAAAATATTTTTTTAACCTGTTAATGAAAATAAAATGATCATTTATTGAATTATGTTTTTGTTTGATAAAAATGTCACCTTTTACATGTTAATGAAAATAAAATAATCATTTGTTGAATTATGTTTTTGTGAGATAAAAATGCCATCTTTAACATGTTAATGTAGAATAAAAAGAACCAGATGTTAAAATATATTTTGTTCAGTAAAAATATTGTCTT
The DNA here is from genome assembly GCA_030737875.1 of Allium sativum. NCBI lineage: Eukaryota > Viridiplantae > Streptophyta > Magnoliopsida > Asparagales > Amaryllidaceae > Allium > Allium sativum. The sequence goes on from CM060920.1 coordinate 719,671,658, forward strand.
TAACATGTTAGTGAATCATTAAAAAGATTCAAGTTTGAAATAAAATTCTTTAACAACAAAAAAAAATTACATTTTTATTGTATGTGGGAATCATAAAAAATATTCATGTTTGAAATAAAATGTGGTAACAATAAAAATTACATTAAATGTTTTAACAATAGAAATCATATTTTTATTGTATGTAGGAATCATTAAAAAGATTCATGTTGGAATAAAAATGTTTCAACAATAAAAATTACATTTTTATTGCATGTAGGGATCATAAAAGATTGATTGATTGAATGGATTGTGCTCGACCGGTTAATGAGCAAAACATGCTTTTACATTTAGCATTGGATTGGGTAGAAATATATGTATGCTAATACCTTGTGAAACATTTCACGATTTGACTATGAGGTGTTTAGCGATGTCATTTGTCTCATTTCAAAATTAATGAATGATTTTTGAAACGTGTTTTTCTTAAGTGGAAAGAAATGTTATTCCCGATTTTGGATAGGGAATGTTTTATAAAACAGAAATGATTTCGAGGACTAAACCCAATAATTCGGAAATGATTTAAAAAAGTATTATGTGTTATACATTGTAGTTCATCGCGTAACCGATTAATTGCTATTGACGATAAATCTATTTAGTAGCGGGGAATTTATTCTCTTGCTTAACACCCTTCTTTGAGACGTACGAGCTCAAAGGATATGTGATTAATAGTGACTGATCATATGTGTGAATTGCTAATGTGAAGTACTATAGATTTGAAAGTACTTATGATTATTATATTGTGAAATAATTTTCCCTACTTCGCGATATGAAATGATTTGGTATGTGGCTAAAGATGCGGGTGACCCGAAAGCGACTAAAAGTGCGAGGGCGGGGCATTTTCTCCGAGGGCGTGGGAGATGCATTGACAGTGTAGCCTGCTCCTTGATGGAAGATGCACATATAAATATGGAGTTGGTAAGGCGCATACAGCCTTGTTTGAGGGAATATGACCGATATTTGGTTTCATACTTGTTTGTATGCATTGTGATGTTTTGAAATTCATGTTTCCAAATGTTTTATTTTCAGATCCCGAAGTGAAATCTACTTTGATATGAAAAATAGATATGTATTTCAAATGATTTGAAATTAAAAAAAAATCGGGAAATAAAGTCCAAAGAAATAATTTCTGTAAAGTGAATTGGATTTTGAAATCTAAGTTTGGAGATTAGGCCTAAATGGGTAGATTGACGAATTACATGTTGATTGATGCATTGTAGATCCATATCTTTATTTGTGGTAGTAGTATATGCATTGGCAATCTTGCAGAGTAAACCCGTTCCGCGTTAGCGATGTGGTCCCGTGATATGCCTTACACTTGAATAAGTTGATTATAATTGTAAGATTTATCATACGAGTCCCATGACTGACTCGCAGTTTGTTTTTCCCTTGCAAACTCGGGTGCCCTTATTTTCCATACGGGCAGTCGAGTAGTTATTTTGCTAATATATTGAGCAGGATTCTGGATTGAAACTTAAAGCTGCGTCCAGAACATTGATATTTTCCGTTGCATTATATTAAATATATTTTAAATTAATCTTCTGCTGTAGTATTATTTTTCGATGTACTCTGATATATTCTGTACTCTGATGTAACATTATTATGATGTTTATAAAAGTCTTCTGTTATTTGTTCTAATGTGTTGTATGCCCAGAGTTAGCGTATTCGGGCTTCGAACGGTCTTTGTCGATTTAGCGATCGATTAGGTCCGAGCGAAATCCATATCGTTACATCACATCTTATATATTTGTTTGGAAATTCTCCTTTCAAATCCAAACTAGGCTGTGTATGCTACTAGTCCTTGCACATGGCTACTCTACTTTGATCAGCTTTTACTTAACATTACGGGGATGTGCTTGGCTAAAGTTGTCTTACCTATAGGATATTAAATTTAGCAGACCTGTCTCTTTTCTTATGTGAGATGTTCCTAGGCTTCCTTCAATAAATGTCTAGGTTCCTATTTCAACATTAGTACACTAGCAGCCTTGTTTTCTTTCCTGTTACATTAGTTTCACCTTAGATTTTGGTTATATTTCCAATCTTATTTCATTTATGTTTTTAATAACTTCATGTATATGTTTATTTGTATATAAGTTAAATTGATACTTGCCCTCTTTACATTTATACATATTACCTTTATTTATATGCAAGTGATACACATTAAGTTTAAATTCTAAGCTTTCGATTTAAGTAAACTTGTCTATCTATTCACTTACATATTATATATATATATAGTTAAGGCAAATGTTAAAATTCACTTGTCTCATTCTGAATTTAAAGTCATGATCTCATCGATATTATAAAATTAATTTATATCTCATTTATTTGCTATGAAATAATCCAATTTTACTTATGTAAATTATCATTCAATTTCAAGTGAATAATCCAGATTAAATTGCAAATGAAAATCACATTTCCCTTTTATGCCCTACTTAATAAATCTAGATTTACAGGAGTTTTAAAAGAAGTTTAGAACGCATCAAAATGATAGGACCTCAATTCTATGTTTTCTATACATATAAAACATTGGTTAGGGAATATAAATCATCAACAAATATATTTATATGGAATTTCCCTAAAATCTTCCAAAATATATCAATCTAAATTTATCGTTAACTGTATAATCTATAAATTATAGATTATAAAACTAGTCCAAAACCCCGGGTCGTTACATATTTAGAAATAAGGAAATATTTTTAAAAATAAAATAAAATCTATCCTTGGTATTCCCTCTCATTTAAAAGTCCTCGCGGTTATGCATGGGTGAATCACCTTAATCTCCATATGTGCTTCCATTCTCATTTTAAAGTCCTCGCGGTTATGCATGGACGGAACTCATGAGAGAGGATAAAGTTAAGTATTCTTCTAATATCATTTAAAAGTCTGAGCGATTATGCATGGTTAGAGAATACTTAACAAATTTAAGTTACTACTAACCCCATTTAAAAGTCCTAGCGGTTATGAGTGGTTAGAAAGTGCTTAAATTATTTTGTGCTTAAATTTGAAATTTATTTGAAAACTATGGAATTCATAATCCATATTTAAAATTTGAAAAATTCTCCTCATTTTTTATAAAATCAATCGTAAATCCATCATTTTGAAAAGTGAATTTTTCTTCTAATTTGAAGAATATTATGATTTTTGTTTGATATAATGAGATTTACGATATATATTCTGCCTCTTGATTTAAATTCATATTTCTAATCTATATTCATCACTATTTTGATTTCTATTATTCTTTTGATGATAACAAAAGGGGGACAATGGTTAAGATTTGATTGATGAGTGAATAATTCAAGAATAATTTAATATTGAAAATTCAATTAAATTTTTAAATCACTCATATATGCATATATGTAGGAGGAGTTCAGTTGTAGGGGATCATACAAATAGGGGGAGTATTATGTTCACATTCAAACACATTTATCAAGTTCAAAATCTTTCTTTATGTTTGTCATCATCAAAAGGGGGAGATTGTTAAGTATAACAGTATGATTTTTGTTTGATGATAACAAACATATATATTATTTATTAAATGTGTTTGTAAACAGTACTATTCTATATTTTACATCACATACAGAAATAAATATTTATATTGAATTTGAATATTCAAAAAATATTTTTAATCAAATATAAGTATCTTATTTCAGCATTTGAAATAGTATATATCACTGACACCACTATTTACAATTCACTTAAATATGTTTGGATATTTCTGTTAGACATGACACACTTGAATATATATCGTATGAAATTGTAGTATTAAAAGAATTCAAACAAAATAGAAAGTTTGAATTAAATCACACAAAAATTATTTTATTTCAATCAATTTGTTTATCACAAATAATGGTACAATTTTATTCACGTCTACAATCAATGTCATATATAAGAGTTCCTCACTACATATCACTCAGATCACTTAGTTATATACAGTCACAGTTACATACACACACACACACACACACACATATATATATATATATAAATTCACTGACATTGACACACTAAGTCGTCTTGTGCTCCAATCCAGTCATGTCACCTGTATACCTTTCATAGAAACACACATAGTAAATTGGAACAAAAATAGATTTAAAAACAAGTAAATATAATTTTTTTAAATTTTATTTGCCTTAGAATTTTGGTGTGTTTCTCATCATTTTTCTAGACTTGGTCTTATATATATATATATATATATATATATATATATATATATATATATATTTAAGTTAGACTACTTGTAAAATTCACAGTGATACACTATTACTACAAGACAATTTGATATATATAATTTTGTGCTCACATATCAGTCTCAACACAACTACACTGGTTTTATTCGAATAACTCACAAAAATAAAAATTGCACATACATGATATATGTATACACATACAGTTGTGCGCGCACACGCGCACACACACACACACACACACACACACACACACACACATATATATATATATATATATATATGGCATCAAACAATAAAGTAAGGCTCATCAACACAAACCAATAAAACATGTAATACATGCAAATACATATATACACACACTTGTTAGTGTATGTATACATGCATGCAAATAGCAATGCAGTAGTGTGAAGTACAAAAGCCAGGTGACACAGAACCATATGGGCAGTGCACATAAGAATGTATAATGTCCAGGCAAAGCTATCAGACCAGGCTCAACACATGCATGAAAATGGGATGTGGCAAATGCAATGGAAAATGACACAACATCTCAATGAACAAGGTTCAGCATAAACAAGGACACTACAGGCAAGTCAATAACACAAGTATTGCAAAGAAAGTGATAGCAAAATAGAGTGGTATATCAACACAAGAGCAAGAAAGCAAATGCCCACAAATTCAAGCATGGTTTACAAACTAGACTGTTTGCGTATGGAATAGCAAGAGCTTGCATGCATATGGCACAAGTCAACTAATACAAATAAGTGCACAGCTCAAGCCATGGCAACACAATTACAACAAGAATGGAAGGTGCAATAATACAGGGTAGAAAATGATTCAGGTTCAAGCAAAACATGCACAAGTGTTGACAGCTCTTAACACCAAAATTCGCACTGGCCAGATATAAAGAAGTAGAAGCTCCCAAAGCCGAAATAACTAAGGGTTTCGGACAACAAAACTAGGATTATGAAGAAAAGGGGAAAATCTAAGGAGCTTCCTGAAGCAGAACCCGAGAGCCGACAACAAGCCAAATGCAGATACAGGCAGCCAAGAAGATTCAGAGCACAAAAGTTTTAGTTCAACACTAATAGCGGAAGATTGACGGTAATAAGGAAGATTCGAAAAGGCAACACCGACACTTAATGGGATGCAGAGAAACAATCCCGGAAGCATTCCATATAATACCGAGAGCCGGTGATAAGAGGTTACCGAAAGGCATATTGTCTGAGACTTGGAAAAAGGAAGCAAGAGACTATCGGCACCAACTTGCCTGGTATTGATAACAAACATCAAGAAGCAATTTCAATCTCATCGGAATATGTTCCAGAACTGTATCCTAATAATCAAAACCAGATACACCAGAGTGAAGCAGGGCAAAAGAGGAGATACCCCTACCCGTGGTTCTAGAAGTGGAACCGGCAAGCGAAAGTAACATCTGTCAAAACAAGTAAAGAATATAGAGGGAAATAAAGTAGTTAGAACCGACACTCTTTACCGGCACCCATTCCTAGCATTAAAGTCTTTATGATTCGATGTCAAAAGCCAAGCGCAAAAAGCAGACCGAACCCAATGGTCCCGGAGCCAAAAGCCATTCATCGGAAGGCATACCGGAATCATATGCGCAACATTCGGAAGCATATGCGCAACACACTAAGGATTTACAGCTGAGACCAAAAGCTTATAAATGAAGCTCTGAAGGGCCTGATGGTGAGACCACTCCCGAAAGCCCGAGATTGATATTCCAAAAGCAAGAAGACATCATAAAGACATTGATGAGAAGGAAGGCGACCGAGACCTCTCTGTCGGAAGCGAAAATTACAATAGCGGCTGAAACCTAATTTTAACATCCGAAAGAGGCTTCTGATGGGTTCACAACAAAAGAAGGCCCATTTTTCCTATAAATAAGACCCCAGGGGTCTCATTTTTGGGGACTTTTCTCATTCCATATTCTTGCTCTCATTTCATAGAGAGAAAACCCTAATTCGTAAATCAATTTGTGGATTTCCTATGTAACCTCCTCTATGAATAAAATTATCAAAGCCCTTAAAGTGGATGTAGGTTCAATCCGAACCGAACCACCATAAATTTTGTGTTCTTACTGCTCTCGTTTATTATATTATATTATGCTTTTGAATGTGTTCTGCCATGCTACATTACTAAAAATATCCTACTCCAAGCCGTTTAGCTTCCTAACTCGTGACGAGATTACAAAATCCTTACCCTAAGGTAATTGTTGGTCCTTAAGTCTTGGAAGCGTGATACTCACCCCTTGAGGGAAGAGTAACTAATCTTTGGGCTTGAGACCTTGATATCTAGGAAACGGTGAACTAACTCAAACTTGAGGGAACTAAACAATCTCATTCTACCCTTAGGTCCACTTCCTTAGACCTATCTCCGGTGTTGACGAAGAATATCGTTAATATTTTGGCGCTAGAAGGAGAGCTTGAACCTCCGTTTCCTTTTCCTACCTTCAACCCTTTGGACAGCCTTGCCACTCTTCTAACTGAAATGTTCCATCCGGATTGGACTAATCTTTGAAAAAGCAAGATCGTAGATAAAGAGTGTCAGTGAAGAGCTTAGGAAGACCAATCAACCCCTTGAAACATCATTGATCTAAGCTATTTCGAGAGTGGCTAAACCTTGTGTTCCCCAACCTTATTTCCTATACTTTCACCCCCATTGTTAACCTTCACTTTTCTCGCCTTCATCCATATCTTAAACCTTTCTGACTTAATGCCTTCACCCTTATCTTCCTTTCTATCGTAAAGGACATTCCCATTATCCATTGAAGATGGTTAGAACAAAAGGAAATTAGGAACAAGATTTCAACGCGTCAACTGTTTTGGAAAATAGCACATTTTCGAATATTAGCTCAGAAAATTTGACACGAATCAAACCCCCGCTCCATGGTGGCAAGGCCAGTCTTTGGAAAATAACACATTAATCACATCAGCATAATACCGAATATAGCATAATGCATGAAGTCGGAGAATAATTTACATCATATCATAACAACGGAAACATAATCATCATCAGAGTACATAGAAACAGGATCCTACTTATTACACAAGAAGTTTTATCAAATATAAATATACATGAGATAATGTTTGAGAGTTCAAAAGGAATGCTAAAAAGATAAGTCTTCATCTTCAGCCAAAAGAACACCAATGCTATGCATATCTGAAAGAAAGCCAATCACCTGTTCACTTGGTTGCCCATGTAAAAATATTGGCACCTGAGTTTGCAAGGGAAAATCAAACTACGAGTCAGTATTGGGACCAGTATGAGAAATCCTACAATTACTTAACTTATTTAGGAATGAGGCAAATCTCAGGACCATGTCGTATGTCACGGAATGGGTTTACTCCATTGGATTGTCGGTGCATAAAATAAAGTACATCAATAAGCAATGCAATGCTTTTCTGAAAAATGAAGCCGTTATAATACTCAGGTCCTATCACACAATGCAAACACAAACCGGAGGATAAAGTTTTACTTTATAATGGTCAAATATGCTTGATATGCATAAAACAAAAATCATTTGATATTATCATTAGTGTCTAGATGTTTCAAAAACAATTTCAACGTAAATGTATCATTCATAGACGGCATAGTACCCTATCCTACTATGTCGCCATATAGGTATACAATTAAAACCGTACAGTGACGTATTGGAAATTGGATTTCCGTCATGAGTCAAGGCAAGGGATGGTTTCCTAGCTGATTCGAATCACCTCTAGCAAGATGACCTAGGATCACACCTATGGGAAACCCTTGGATCCTGTAGTGCCGGTCTTCTCTTACTTTTGAGGATTAGTTATTCCTGAACGATACGTTTCCCGGTCCTATAGGATCTATCTCGAGCCTTTTCTTCGGCATTATATCCGAGGTGCCTCGCAATCCATCATCCACATAAGTAAAAATGTTTGGGCACCATACCATGACACCACTTCTATCTAGAAAGAAACGTATACACTCACTACGTCCTTTATCTCGTTTTTGACTCATACCGGAGTGTGAGGTTCGCGAATTAACTCTATACACAAAGCCATGCTACTTAAAGCTATGCTTTGATCATCATCCACAAGGCTCTACTTTTCAACAAAAGCCTTGATCGCTTGCATCTTGGCATGTCACACTGTCAATCCATACTATGTCATTTGTTTCCACTAATATATAACCTCTAAGCCCGTGCGTCTCAGAGAAGGGTGTTAAGCAAGATAAAATATTCTCCACCACCAAACAGATATATATTTAGTAGAAACGAACAACATAGCACATACTACAATGTCAGACATACAATCCATTCATACATCTGTTCTGGGTCTGAACGAAACCATAGGCACCTTATTCCTCATTTCGTATGTCCAATACAGAAGAGAGGTCCTCACATATCCGGACAATCAACACCGGACAACTACCACTATAACCCCTTCAAGGGAGCTACCCATATCCAAGGAATTAGTAGTAATTCATTCGATGTGAAGATTGCCGGTCTTGCACCGTTTTCATTATCTTCGATTTTTAATCGTCGTTTAATTATTTTAAATGAGATTTAACTCGGACTTTCCAAATAATACTCGCATAATTTCAAACCAAATTCTTTCCCTTGGTTAAATCATTGGCCTTCACCATTTGTTACCGTATGTAAAAAGGTTTAGTTGAGAATTAAATTCGGTCATCGAATTAGATACTCAAGTCCTATCATATCCAATATTCATTATATACGTTTTCATGCCAAATCATATTTAACCATTTTTATTTTTCAAACCAAGAAAAATCTGTTTGCACACATTTTAAACTGCTTAAAATAACTTGAAACGATTTATGAAACGATTTCGAATAAAATCGATTGCTGAAATCTGCGAATTAGAGAAACTGACAAGTCACAAACGGAGTCGAAATGGGCCGAAACTCACCGAGAAAGAGCCTGGATGGAACTAAACTATTGATCGTGGTCTCCATCGGTTAACAGTTCAAAAATAAAATTCAGAGGTCTGAATTAAAAATTCAGAGGTCTGAATTAAAAATTCAGACGTCTGAATTTGCAATTTCCTGAACGAGCAAGGATTTAGTTCATTTTTAAGCTATTTCAGACATCTGATTTTTTTTGTCAGACATCTAATTAAAAATTTCAGACATCTGAATTGCTCTGCATAATCGCATAACTATTTGAAGCAGGTTAGATGTCTGACCTAAATAATTCAGACGTCTGAGTTTTGTTCCAAAGCACAATCAGCCTATAAAATAAGTTCAAAATGATATCGACAAATGCCCGAAGGCCTATGATGTTATATACAAGCATATGAGGCTTCTAAGACTTGCTGAGACAGCTTACAACATCCAAATGCACATGCACAAACATTCATACTAGAGATTTGCAATGGTTTTGATTATAAATTCAAAGGTGAACTGAATTCCAAACCCAAGCATGCAAAAGCGATTCAAATGACTTGTGAAGACTTAAGACTTTGTCGGGGCGACGACGGAGCTTCACAAGATCACCAAATCAACTCATAGCATATGAATTAGATCACATTGACAATCCTCATCATAATTTTCAACTCAAAGCAACATAAATGCATGAATTCATCTAAGTTACACTAGCATATCCATTCCACTAGCATATGCAAACCCAAATGAATAATAAGTTACTCTTTTACTTGCCAATAGCATGTGGCATAGTTGTGAGTTCATGAATAATTCACCTATATCAAATAAAAATGATTTTTATTGCAATACTTAACATTTATTCTCATGTTAAACTCATATGATCTATTAATAGTCGTTTTATCAACCCAAACTTAATCAACTACTACATATGCAACTAATACTAGCTCTTTTTGTTTCTCACAACAAATATTATGATATAAAATCTCACCTTTTATCATTTGAGATGGAAGTTTTCACCTTTGCTTTCTTACAAACAAGGAATGGATCCAATAACAAGTAAAATCAACCTCTCTTCCAATGTTGCATGCAAATTTCTAATCTAAACACATATAATTGAATTTCCTAAGAGTTAGTTCATAGTAATCATCAAAAATAAAAGAGGATATAAGCCAGAGAATATGGAGAAGATGAAGAGGAGGCTTACCAAGGTTTCCTCTTCGATTTCCCCTTTGATTTGAGCAACTAATTGCAATCCCTAGCTTAGGAATTTTAATTTCCCTTTCCACTCTCCACTTTTGTATTTTGCTTAAGTGTTTTGAGTGAATGAAGAGGAGAGGCTCATTTGGATCTCTTAAGTGAACTGGTTAAGTTGGCTAACCAAGCCCTAACCAGAGTCCCAATTTTCACAAACTCCAGACATATCGATCCTTATAGTTTTCGACCACCTAAACGACGTTTTGAACTCAATGGAAGTGGTTTCGAGTCCAAATTCGTTCATATGTAAAAAGTGATATTTTGGTCATACAAATAAAGAAAAAGACCAAATTTCACCCAACTCTAAAGGTATCGATGTTTATAGCTTTCAAACATGTAAACGGCATTTTGAACTCAATGGAAGTGGTTTCGAGTCCAAATTCATCCATATGCAAAATGACTATTTTTAAGGGCTACATATAGTATAAATATATAAATATATTCCATAGCGACTATTCTAAATTTTAAATTAGACATGACTTACAATTTATAAAGTGAACTCTCAACTCCTTACATTTGTTAGAAAACTACTATTCAAAATATTCCAAAGTTTCTTATTTTTTCTAATTCTGACTTATATTGAATTCTATATATTCATTCAAAGTTTAAAATCAAATTTTCAAACTACCACGCTATTTCAAGCTCGTTTTAATTAAATTTTAAAATTACACGTTCTAACTTTGATTTAAATAAATTTTAAATTGTTTATTCTTAAATAATTCATCTAAAATATTTAATTTATGTGAAAATCAATTTAAAACAAATTTTAAATTGGTTCCAAAAATATCGGTTGTTACAATCTCCCCCACTTAAAACTTTTCATCCTCGAAAAGCAAACTACAGTAAAGCAGGAAATAAATAGTGATGTATCATAACATAAATGTACCTCTCAATAGAGCTAATCAGAGATATCCACCCTGCACTTGGGATAAGCCTGTTTAATGCGATCCTCTGTTTCCCATGTACAGTCTCTGGGATCTTCGTTCCATTGCACTTTAAGTAAATGCACCTTCTTGTCCCTTAGAACTCTTGTTTCTCTACCAATAATCTTCATTGGCTCTCTTCGCATAACTAAACTCGGAGTGATACCCAAATCTTGTTGCGATGCTTCTTCCACAATCAAGTCTAGATCATGTACATGCTTGCGAAGCTAAGAAATGTGAAACACATCATGAACACCGGATAACCTATCTGGCAACTGAACCCTATAAGCTAGAGTTCCAATCCTCTCGAGTATAGGAAATGGACCAATATATCTAGGTGCCAATTTTCCCGTCTTCCCAAATCGAATTACTCCCCTCATCGGAGAAACTCTCAAATATACGTACTCACCAATAGAAAATGCCAAATCTCTTCTTCTAGAATCTTCATAACTCTTCTGTCAGCTCTGATCTACTTATAGTCGCTTCTGAATGAAAATCACTTTATTTGAAGCTTCTCGGATCATATCCGGACCCAATACTAATCGATTCCCGGGCTCTATCCAACATGCAGGAGATCTACATGGCCTACTATAAAATTCTTCAAATGGTGACATTTTCAAACTTGTCTGATAGCTATTATTGTATGAAAACTCAACCAAATGTATATGATCTTCCCAAGATCCTCCAAAATCAAGAATACAAGCCTGCAATAAATCTTGTAATATATGGTTCACCCTCTCAGTTTACCGTCTATCCAAGGATGATATGCAGTGCTAAGATTGATCTTCGTTCCCAATTCAGATTGGAATGCTTCCAGAACTTACTAGAAAAGAGCAGATCATGATCACTAACAATGTTGCTGGGAACTCCATGTAGTCTAACAATCTTTCTAAAATATATCTGAGCCTAACTTTGAGCTGTTCTATTTGATTTCCCTGGAATAAAATGGACGCTCTTCGTGAAACGATCAACTATCACCCAAATACTATCATTGCCTTTCTTGGTTCTAGGCAACTCATCAATGAAATCCATAGAAATTTGATCCCACTTCCATTCTGGAATCTCTAAAGGTTGCAACAAACCAGAAATCTTCGGTTGATCACTCTTAACTTGTTGGCAAGTAGAACACCTGCTAACATATATAGAAATGTCTCTCTTCGTAGACTTCCACTAGAATATACGCTTAAGATCACAATACATCTTACTCACCCCTGGATAAATAATAAGCTTAGATTTGTGACATTCATCCATTACTTCTCTTTTGAGCTCAGGAAGATCCAAAACACAGATTCGCCCTTGCAATCTAAGAATTCCTTTGCTGTCAATTTGAAAGCTTGAAACTTCTCCTTCTTGAACTCGCTTGCTAATCATCTGACTAAACTCATCCTCCTTTTGTAAAACAGAAATCTTCTCGATCAACGAAGGCGTAATAATCAGATTAGCGATGATTGCATTCTTCCTACTAAGAGCATCCGCTAAAACATTGGCCTTCCTTGGAGTATACAAAATATCAGGATCATATGATGCAAGAAATTCTAACCAATGTTGTTGTCTCAAATTCAAGTCTTTTTGGGTGAACAGATATTTCAATGACTTATGGTCTGCATATAATTCGAACTTTTCACCCAAAAATAATGCCTTCATATCTTCAAAGAAAATACTACGGGTAACAACTCTAAATCGTGAGTAACATACCTATTCTCATGCGGCTTTAACTGACGGCTAGCATAAGCAACCACTTAGCCTCTTTGCATTAATACTGCGCCAGCTCCTTCACGAGAAGCATCTGTATAGACAGTCAATTCTTGATTTCCATCTATAATAGTCAACACTGGAGTAATAGTCAACCTTACGTTTAGCTCTTAAAAAGATGCCTCGTATTATGTCGCCCAATTAAACCTTGCATGCTTCTTTGTAAGCTTCGTCAATGGACAAGATAGCTTCGAAAAATCCTTAAAAAATTTCTGGTAATAGCCCGCCAGTCCTAGAAAACTTCTAACTTCTGTAGGAGTGCTAGGTTGCTTCCAATCTCTAATGGCTGTAATCTTGCTTGGATCCACTGAAATTCCTTCCTTTGATACGAAATGACCGAGGAACTTTACTTCTTCTTACCAGAATATGCATTTAGAAAATTTGGCTCTTAATACATTCTTTCTCAGAATTTCCAAAACCTGTTCCAAATGCTTCTCATGCTCGCTAGCTGACTTAGAGAAGATTAAAATATCATCAATAAAAACTAGCACAAATTTATTTAACACTCCGCGAAATACTCGATTCATTAAATCAACAAAGTAAGCAGGAGTGTTACACAAGCCGAACGACATTACTAACCATTCATAAAACAAGTCTGGACCTTTGAAAGCTATCAAAGAAACACATTCTTCTGCAATTCGCAATTGATGGAAATCTGTAGCTTGGTCCATCTTTGAAAACATTCGAGCTCCATTCAAACGATCTAATAAATCATCAATGCGCGGTAATGTATATTTATTCTTCAATGTTTTCTTGTTTAAGTCATGGTAATCTATGCATAATCCGAGAGTACCTTCTGACTTAGGAACAAATACTACGTCTACTCCCCAACCCGAGAAACTAGGTCGGATTAGACCTTTCCATAAAAGCTGTCGGGTTTGATCACCTAAGTCTTCCTTCTCTTTCAATGTCATTCTTAGAATTGCATGCAAAACTGACCATGCATTCAGAACTAAATCGATTTTGAAATCAATTTCTCTTTGCGAAGGTAGGCTATCAACTTCTTCAAATACATCCGCATATTCTCTAACAACAGGAACATTTTCAATAGAAGTAGGAGAAACTTCAAGAGCAGACCAAAATTCTTTTCCGTATGAACTTGATCCTATGCATGGGATAATAATACCCCAAGTTATGTTTTAACTTCAACAATTCTTTCAGTGCATTTAACTTCGGCTCTATACTTAGTTAACCAATTCAACCCAAGTATGATATCGAACTCGGAAAGATTCATAACAATCAAATTAAAAGGAAACCGGTAAAAAGAATATGAGACAGGCACTCTACAATACAAACCAAGAACAAAGGAACCTCCTATAGGATTATGGACACTAACGGATTCCTCAAGACCTCTCAATTTTAAATTTAATTTTTTGACTGTGTTGCTCGAAATAAAACTTTGCGATGCTCCCGTATTAAATAATACTTTAGTAGGAATATTTTTAATTGTAAGTGTACTTCCTAACACATCTGGTCTACCTTCGTCTGTAAGAGGAGCTAGAGCATTCGCCCCATCATAAACATGAGCTACTTTAGCTTTATTAATTAGTGGGCAGTTCCTTGCAAAATGTCCCGGATTATATCAATTATAGCACTCACCACTGTTTCGAGGCTGCTGGCTATGGCCGGATTCACTTCTTTTTGACCTCTTAGCAGCATTGCACTAATTAGCCCAATGCCCATACTGGTCACAATTGAAGCATTTAATCTTTTCTCATTTGTCTTCTTGAGGCTTAGCGCTTCAGTATTGCTTGCCTCAGGCTTTGCGTTGGCAAGCTTCCTCTTATTGCTAGCTTGACTTCTTTCCCAATCGGCTTAGGAGTTTTTCTTATCGATACCCTCATAATACAAGCCATCTCGACAACCTTATCAAATGGAAGTTCTATGTGGCCTGTCAATCTGCTTTGGTACCTCCTCTGGAGACCATCATTGAATCGCTTGTTCTTTCTGATCGGTTCTTGAATTAATTCTGGTCTATAGCGAGAGAGTTCATTAAACTTCCTGACATACTCATGAATGGTTCTGTCTCCTTGCTGGAGATTAGCAAAATTCATCATGCAAACGCTCAACTTCCTATCGTGGGACATGCCTCTCCTCAAATACTTCTTTAAAACTCACCCACGTCATGTCAACTTCGAGCTCACCTACTGTCACAGCTTCCTACCAAATCAGGTCCTCATCTTTAAGTAACCAGGGTGTTAAATTTTTTTTCCTATTATCCGCCAATTCTAGGCCCACGAAGATCTGTTCGCAAGACCTCAACCAAGCTTGAGCTTCCATTACGGTTCCAATGCTTATGAAGGGCACACCGCCTAAGTTCTTATATTTTTTAGCAACTGCATCAAGATCAAATGGTTGTTGTGGTTGTTGTTGCAATACGGGCTCGCTATGAGCCGTTGATCCAGCCTTCTCGAGGTCAGGATGATTATTAATTAGCGGGGATATTGCGCCTTCCTTCGCCTCTGCCTCTGCCTCGTCCACTCATTTCCTTTCAGTTATGTGGATAGAAAGGAAAGAGTCAGGCCAACAAAAAAGATAGCTTAAGGAATGATAAAAGCATATAGACATATGTGTAAATAATGATGTAATGTTCATGTTACATGCTATTCTGATGTACTCATTCTAAGATACTACTAATCCTATCTCTAATGAGTTAATTTTCCTAGAATTCTACTAATTTTATCTCTCACAAGTTGTTTGATATGTTATCTTCCAGAGCTAAGATTAACCAAAGCTCTAATACCATCTCTGACACGAACCAAACCCCCGCTCCATGGTGCCAAGGATGATCTCTGAAAATAACACATTAATCACATCAACAGAATACAAAATATAGCATAGTGCATGAAGTTGGAGAATAATTTACATCATATCATAACAGCGGAATCATAATCATCATCAGAGTGCACAGATATAGGATCCTACTTAGTACACAACAAGTTTTATCAAATATAAATATACATGAGATAATGTTTAAGAGTTCAAAAGGAATGCTAAAAAGATAAGTCTTCATCTTCAGCCAAAAGAGCACCAATGCTACGATGCATATCCAAAAGAAAGCCAATCATCTGTTCACTTGGCTGCCCGTGTAAAAGTATGGACACCCGAGTTTGCAAGGGAAAAACAAACTATGAGTCAGTCATGGGACCAGTATGAGAAGTCCTACAATTAATTAACTTATTTAAGAATGAGGCAAATCTCAGGACCATGCCATATGTCATGGAACGGGTTTACTCCATTGAATTGTCAGTGCATAAAATAAAGTACATCAACAAACAACGCAATGCTTTTAAGAAAAATGAAGCTGTTATAAGACTCAGGTCCTATCACGGAATGCAAACACAAACCAGAGGATAGAGTGTTACCTTATAATGGCCAAATATGCTTGATGCGCATAAAACAAAAATCATTTGATATTATCATTAGTGTCTAGATGTTTCAAAAACAATTTAAACATAAATGTATCAATCATAGACGACATAGTACCCCATTCTACTATGTCTCCATATAGGTATACAATTAAAACCGTACAGTGTCGTATTGGAAATTGGATTTCCGTCATGAGTCAAGGCAAGGGATGGTCTCCTAACCGATTCAAATCACCTCTAGCAAAATGACCCAGGATCACACCTATGGGAAACCCTTGGATCCTGTAGTGTCGGTCCTCTCTTAGTTTTGAGGATAAGTTATTCCTGAACAATACATTTCACGGTCCTATCGGACCTATCTCTCGAGCCTTTTAGTCGGCTCTATATCCGAGACGCCGCGCAATCAATCATCCACATAAGTAAAAATGTCTAGGCTCCATACCATGACATCGCTTCTAGCTAAAAAGAAACGTATACACTTACTGCGTCCGTTATCCCGTTTTTGACTCATACCGGGTGTGGGGTTCGCGAATTAACGCTATACACCAAGCTATGCTACTTAAATTTGTGCTTTGATCATCACCACAAGGCTCTGCTTTTTAACAAAAGCCTTGATCATTTGCATTTTGGCATGCCACACTGTCAGTCCATACTATGTCATTTATTTCCACCAATATATAACCTCTAAGCTCGTGCGTCTCAGAGAAGGGTGTTAAGCAAGAGAATAAATTCTATGCCACCAAACAGATACATATTTAGTAGAGATGAACAACATAGCACACACTACAATGTCAAACATACAATCCATTCATACGTCCGTTCTGGGTCTGAACGAAACCGAAGGCACCTTATTCCTCATTCGATATGTCCAATACAGAAGAGAGGTCCTCGCATATCTGGACAATCAACAAGTACGTCCGGGAAACTACCACTATAACCCCTTCAAGGGAGCTACCCATATCCAAGGCATCAGTAGTAATCCATTCGATGTGAAGATTGTCGGTCTTGCACCGTCTTCATTATCTTCGACTTTTAATCGTCGTTTAATTTTTTGAAATGAGATTTAACTCGGTCTTTCCAAATAATTCTCGCATAATATCTAACCAAATTCTTTCCTTTGGTTAAATCATTGACCTTCACCATTTGTTACCGTATGTAAAAGGTTTAGTCGAGAATTTAATCTGGTCATTGAATTAGATACTCAAGTCCTATCATATCCAATATTCATTTCATACGTTTCCATGCCAAATTGTATTTAACCATTTTTATTTTTCAAACCAAGAAAACTTGGTTTGCACACATTTTAAATTGCTTAAAATAATTTGAAACGATTTATCAAACGATTTCGAATAAAACCGATTGCTGAAATCTGCAAATTAGAGAAACTGATAAGTCATAAACGAAGTCGAAATGGGCTGAAACTCGGTCAGGAAAGAGCCTAGATGGATCTAATCTATTGACCGTGGACTCCACCGGTCAATAAGTCAAAAACAAAATTCAAACGTCTGAATTGAAAATTCAGACGTCTAAATTTGCAATTTCTTGAACCGGCAAGGATTAGTTCATTTTTGAGCTATTTCAGACGCCTAAATTAAAATTCAGGCATCTGAATTAAAATTTTCAGACATCTGAATTATTCTGCTTGATCCCATAGTTATTTGAAGCAGGTAAGACTTCTGACCTAAATAATTCAGACTTCTAAATTTTGTTTCAAAGCACAATTAACCTATCAAACATGTTCAAAATGATAGCGGCAAATGCCCGAAGGCATATGATGTTATATACATGCATATGAGGCTTCTAAGACTTTCCGAGACAACTTACAACACCCAACTGCACATGCACATACATTCATACTAGAGATTTGCAATGGTTTTGATTATAAATTCAAAGGTGAACTAAGTTCCAAACCCAAGCATGCAAAAGCGATTCAAATGACTTGTGAAGACTTAAGACTTTATCGGGGCGGCAACGGAGCTTCACAAGATCACCAAATCCACTCATAGCATATGAATTAGATCATATGGACAATCCTCATCATAATTTTCAATTCAATCCAACATAAATGCATGAATTCATCTAAGTTACACTAGCATATCCATTCCACTAGCATATGCAAACCCAAATGAACATTAAGTTACTCTTTTACAAGCCAATAGCTTGTGTCATAATTGTGAGTTCATGACTAACTCACCTATGTCAAATAAAAATGATTTTTACTGAAATAGTTAACATTTATTCTCATGTTAAACTCATATGGTCTATCAATGGTCATTTTATCAACTCAAACTTAACCAACTACTACATATGCAACGAATACTAGCCCTATTTGTTTCTCACAACAAATATTATAATAGAAAATCTTGCTTTTTATCATTTGAGATGGAAGTTCTCACCTTTGCCTGCTTACAAACAAGGAATAAATCCAGTAGCAAGTAAAATCAACCTTTCTTCCAATATTGCATACAAATCTACAATCTAAACACATATAATTGAATTTCCTAAGAGTTAGGTCATAGGAATCATCAAAAATCAAAGAGGAGATAAGCTAGAGAAGATGAAGAGGAGGCTTACCAAGGTTTCCTCTTCGATTTCCCCTTTGATTTGAGCAACTAATTGCAATCCCTAACTTAGGAATTTTAATTTCCCTTTCCACTCTCCATTTTTCTATTTTTCTTAAGTGTTTTGAGTGAATGAAGAGGAGAGGCTCATTTGGGGCTCTTAAGTGAAGTGGTTAAGTTAGTTAACCAAGCCCTAACCAAAGTCCCAATTTTTACAAACTCCAAACATATCAATCCTTATAGTTTTCAACCCCCTAAACGACATTTTGAACTCAATGGTAGTGGTTTCGAGTCCAAATTCGTTCATATGTAAAAAGGGATATTTTGGTCATACAACAAAGAAAAAGACCAAATTTCACCCAACTCTAAAGGTACCGAAGTTTATAGTTTTCGAACGCGCAAATGACATTTTGAACTCATCGGAAGTGGTTTCAAGTCCAATTTCATCTGTATGTAAAATGGCTATTTTTAAGTGATATTTATATAGTATAAATATATATATAAATTCCATAGCGACTATTCTAAATTTTAATTTAGACATAACTTACAATTTATAAAGTGAAATCTCAACTCTTTACATTCGTTAGAAAACTACAATTCAAAATATTCCAACATTTCTTGTTTTATCAAATTTTGACTTATATTGAATTCTATATATTCATTCAAAGTTTAAAATCAAAAATTCAAACTATTGTGAGCTCGTTTTAATTAAATTTTAAATCTACACGTTCTAACTACGATTTAAATAAATTTTAAATCGTTTGTTCTCAAAATAATTCATCTAAAAATATTAATTTCAAAGAAAAATCAATTTAAAATAAATTTTAAATTGGTTCCAAAAATATAGGTTATTACAAAATCCGGAAACCAAAGAACGTTCAAACTTAATAAGAAGAGAAAATAATGAGTTGGAAGTAGTACATTGGGCTCTACAGATTGACACTATTAGGAGGTCCATTGAAGAAAGCTCGACCCGAAGGACCTCAGAGATTGACTTATACTAAGCGAAATCAAAAATGAAAACACATTCTGAATTTGATAGCCGAACTAGATCTTCTTCAAATCTACATGTTAGTTTGAAGTCACAAACAAGCAATCAAGTGTTAATAATGAATATAACCCAATCGTTTGACCAATATTCTATAGGAGCAGGCAGGCCTTCGATTCAAACACAACCTTTGAACCTGAGTTTTGTAAAGGATGGAGCAAAGAGGAGCAAGGCCCTAGAACGACAACTACTTGAGGTAAAGGGTTTATGGGGGTAATACTCGATTACAAGGGTCTTCGGACGACACCAAACCGGAATAGAAGATGAAGTCAAGACTCCAAGGAAAAGTATAGCCATGCAGGAGTTGGGAATGAAAAAGGAAACTTGTTCGATTTCTTCCAAGAGGGAAAGAACTAATCCATTAGACGAAAGACACAATGAGAGCCAGTACAACGAAGGTCAAGAACAATCTGGAAGTTCGACTACTGGAGA
The DNA here is from genome assembly GCA_030737875.1 of Allium sativum. Taxonomy (NCBI): domain Eukaryota; kingdom Viridiplantae; phylum Streptophyta; class Magnoliopsida; order Asparagales; family Amaryllidaceae; genus Allium; species Allium sativum. The sequence continues at coordinate 719,692,106 of CM060920.1, forward strand.
GTCTATTCCCGAAAGATCAAACCATGGAAGCTTAGAAACCTATTTTAGGAACATGGTGGAGAAACCATCAAAAATCAATTTGAAGCCGAAAGGAAAATAATCTTGGATGGGCAAATTAGCGACGATGAAGGAATGACACCCTTTATTGATGAAATCAAGAATACAGCGATACCTTTACGCGTAAAGGCCCCAACCATGAAATATCATGGAGCTACTAACCCCGATGACCATCTCATGGCCTTAAATAACCAATGAATATCTATAATGCTTCTAGTGTTGTACGATGCTGATTATTTCCAATAACGCTTCAAGGAGCGGCTACCAAACGGTACCGATAATACCAAGAGAATACCATATGTTCATGGAAGCAGTTCTCTCACGAGTTCTCAACACAGTTCTTCGTTTGCAAAGATCCAATCATGGGTTATACGATCCTCGCAAACATAAAGCAAAAACCAGGAGAATCTTTGAGTAATTACTTGGGAAGGTTCAAAGATGAGGCCCTAAAAGAAGAAAAGATGAATGACCGTGAGAAACTCATCGCTATTTATTCAAGTATAGTTGAGAATACATTCTTCCGGAAGGAGTTATATGTCTGTGGATGCAGAAGCTTGCAAGATTTCTATCTCCAACCAGACAAATTCATTTGTATGGACGAATTCGATTGTTTGAAAAGGAACTTCAACAAGAAGAGAGATCTTAATGAAAACCCTAAGTCTCATTCAAACATAAAAGAAGGCGCAGGGGCTCCAAAACTAAAACTTCAAACTCCATCTGTAGAAGCTGCTACAACTGTGGATCAAAGGATCATTGTGCTAATCGATACCGCAAGCCACACACATGTCGCATTTGCTGAATCCCCGGTCACAAAGCATCTTCATGCACAATACTTCAGAAGGACAACTAGACATCATGAAACATTTCTTTTAATTAAAGCAGTACATCGCTGCATTTAGAGAATTTTTGAACATGCTTACAATTTTTAATATGTCAACATTCCCCCTACTTTGAGCTATATGCTCACGCGAGCTGTGTGCTCTCCCTCAAAGCGCTATGTGATCACGCGAGTTGTGTACTCGTCGCAAACTATGTGTTTGCACTCGCGAGTTATGTGCTCGCCTACGACTTGTGTACTCGCCGCGAACTGTGTGTTTGCACCCACGAGCTGTGTACTCACCGAAAACTGTGTGTTTGCACCAGCAAGTTGTGTGCTTGCACGCGAGATGTGTTCTCGCCGCAAACTGTGTGTTTGCATCCTAGGCATGTACATCCTCTACCTATACACCATCCTGAAGAAGGGAATAAAAGCTCAAAAGAAGCACAAGAAGCACGTACAATCTCTACTTCGAAAGAACAAAGCCCGAGGAAGTGGCTCATCAAATCAAATCCCAAGGAAGTGGCTCATCAAATCAAATCAAAGCCCAAGGAAGTGGCTCATCAAATCAAATCCCGAGGAAGTGGCTTATCAAATCAAAAACAAAGTCCAAGAGGCGGCTCACAAACCAACTTAAAGCTCAAGGGTATAGTTAGTAAACCGAAACAAAGGTTAGAAAATGGTTCCCAAGGTCTAATCAGCCATTCTATCACGAATACCCGAATCTGGGTCGGATCGGGACTTTCATTACTACCAGAAGTGGATTTATGGTCTTCTATCATGAATACCCAAATTTGGATCGGTTCGGGACTTTCATTATTACCAAAAGTGGATTTCTGGTCTTCTATCGTTAATACCCGAATCTGGGTTGGTGCGGGACTTTCATTATTACCAGAAGTGGATTTCTGGTCTTCTATCACGAATACTCGAATCTAGTTCAGTTCAGGACTTTCATTATTACCAGAAGTGGATTTCTGGTCTTATATCACAATTACCCGAATCTGGGTTTGGTTTGGGACTTCTCTCATTACCGGAAATGGATTCCTGGTCTTCTACTATGAAGACGCGAATCTGGGTTAGTTCGGGACTCTATTATTGCCAAATGGAGATATTTGGTCTTTTATTGAAAGATTGAAGCATTGAATATACTGTTTGGAGCATCACGCCAAAGGTTATTTTGCTACGTCACCTCGTATAAGGAGGCTTCTTAAACTCGTATAATGTTCAATTATTATTCAATGTAAATGATCATATTATCATATCACAACCTCATCCATTACTTAATTTTCATCATAACAATGCTCCGTAATAAGTATACAAGTCATTATATACATGTTACTCTTAGCGGAAGGATTACAACAATAACATGTGTAAAATGTTCCAAACACAAAAAAGGGTCAAGTATCATGTAGTCTCTATATAGTTTACAAGCCTACCTATAAATTTGTGCTGTAAACAATCCAGCACAAAAAGTTGGGACGTTATGATACCTTTGACACAATATTTCCTTGTCATATGGATTTAATCAAACAACGATGTGGTTAGAACCTTAAGCATTATGCGAGAATCTAACACATAAGCATTAGTTTTATATGTTATACAGAAAAAGGTGAAGGAGCTTCACGTAAAGATCGGTATAGCTTAATCAGAGTTTCTGTCATCTCCGGAAAAAGAAATTTTGACCGATCAATATTTAAGTAAGGTTCACGAGGTTTCTATCTATGTCCAGAAGGGAGTCTCTGGTCTTATTTCCGTAATATTTAAACAAGAGTTACCTTTTCACCAATAACTTTTGTGACATTCGAATTTTTATTTACCCAAGCTTGAGTCTTCGGAATTCTGTTATCTTCATACGTGAAGTCTGGCTTTTATTTACCCAAGCATGAGACTTGGAAACTTCATAAATTCCAGGTGTGATTTTCATGTGTTTTCCACTTGCCCGAGGATGAGTCTCAGGGTTTCTATGAGAATTTCTGATTTCTATTTTATCCGAGCATGAGTCTCGGGACTTCTAATTTTCTATTTACCCAAATATGAGTCTTGGGGTTTCCACTATTAGATATGATATCTGACTTTCTAATTTACCCGAGTGTGAGTCTCGGGGTTCATATAAGATTTATGATTTCTTGCTTATATACCCGAATGTGAGTCTCGGGATTTCTACAAATTGCAGATATGAATTTCTGATACCTGATTTTCTATTTATAAATTTTCATTTTTCTATTAAATTCAAGTTTTCGAATTCTTGTTGCATAAATTCAAGTCTGAGCCTTAAACCTCTTTCCTCAGTATTTCCAAATGGTATTCTAGATTTACAGTATTTTCAGAAGACAAACCTCTAAACTCGTTTTCTTCTAACGGTCAAGTTTTATTATAAATTTTCTATGAAAGTTTCAAGAGGAAATGTTGATCGCCCTCAATCATGCTCATGTATAGGGTTCGGATATACCATTGTTGTTTCAAGGTAAGGGTTCCTATGTTAGTGTACAAGCAGGTACCAGGGACATCCCATCTAAAGCCTTCCAACGGGGATTATGATCTCGCAATACTTCGAAAAGGGAAGTTTCGTAAACTCATGGCATATTTACCCCTAATATTTGCTACCATGAATTATGGTCAAAACAATATTTGTCACATCATAAGGTCCTACATGGATGCATGTTTGATTTTACACACCAAAAGTTTATAACCTAGGATTCAGGATTAAATCCTACTTGATTAAAGAAGATTTATTCTTCTCATTGCATCAATACTTTAATTTATACGAAACTAATAATGACCACTGAGTGACAGGCAAGCTGCGCAAGAACCATAGGAGTTTGTCCTAAAGAAAAAAAGCTTCTTTATATTAGGGGGCAAACTGTTAGCACCAAAATTCACACTAGCCAGATATAAAGAAGCAAAAGCTCCCAAAGCCTAAAGAACTAAGGGTTTTGGACAGTAAAAATAGGATTATGAATAAAAGGGACAAAGCTAAGGAGTTGCTGGAAGAAGAAACCGAGAGTCGACAGCAAGCCGAATGCCGATACCGGCAGCCAAGAAGATTCAAAGAACAAGAGTTTCGGTCGGAAGATTGAAGGTAATAAGGAAGATTCGAAAATACAACACCGAAACTTAATAAGATGCACAATCCCGGAAGCAATCCACATAATACAGAGAGTCGGTGATAAGACGTTACTAAAAGGCATACAGTCCGAGACTTAGCAAAAGGAAGCAAGAGGCTATTGACACCAACTTGCCTGGTATTGATAACAAACATCAAGAAGCAATTTCAACCTCACTGGAAGATATTCCAGAAGTATATCCTAATAGTCAAAATCAAATACGCTAGAGTAAAGCAGAGCAAAAGAGGAGATATCCCTACCCGTGGTTCTAGGAGTGGAACCAGCAAGCGAAAGCAACATCTCTCAAGACAAGTAACAAATACAGAGGGAAATAAAGCAGTTAAAACCAACACTCTTTACCGACACCCATCCCCGGAACTAAAGTCTTTATGATTCGATGTCTAAAGCCAAGCATAGAAGCAGACCGAACCTGATGGTCTCATAGCCGAAAGTCATTCATCGGAAGGCATAGCAGAAGCATATGCACAACACACTAAGGATTTACAACTGAGACCAAAAGCTTATAGATGAAACTCCAAAGGGCTTGATGGCGGGACCACTCCTAAAAGCCTGAGATTGTTATTCCAAAGGCAAGAAGACATCAATAAGGACATTTAATGAGAGGGAAGGCGGCCGAGACCTCTTTGCCAAAACCGAAAGTTACAAGAGCTGTCGAAACCTAAGTTTAACATCCGAAAGAGGCTTCTGCTGGGTTCACAATAGAAGGGGGGCAAATTTGCCTATAAATAAGACCCTAGGGGTCTAATTTTTGGGGGACTTTTCTCATTCCATATTCTTGCTCTCATTTCCTAGAGAGTAAACTCTAATTTGTATTGAGGATTTCCTATGTAACCTCCTCTATGAATAAAATTATTAAAGCCCTTAAAGTGGATGTTGGTTTGATCCGAACAGAACCACTATAAATTGTGTGTTCTTACTATTTTCGCTTATTATATTATATTTTACTATGCTTCCGAATGTATTCTGCCATGTTATATTATTAAAATATCCTACTCCAAGCCGTTTAGTTTCGTTACTCGTAACGAGCTTACAAAACCCTTATCTCAAGGTAACTGTTGGTTCTTAAGTCTTGGAAGCGTGATACTCACCCTTTGAGGGAAGAGTAACTAATCTTCGGGTTTGGGACCTTGATATCTAGGAAACGGTGAACCAACTCAACTTGAGGTAACTAAACAATCCTGTTCTACCCTTAGGTCCACTTTCTTAGACCTATCTCCGGTGTTGACGAAGAATACCGTTAACGACAGCAATACACAAGCACCCCAGTTCATAACTGCTCGACATAGTGTAATAGGAGTAACAAGGAAATGATCCAAGCACTAAAGGAAATAAAGCAGTTCGAACTCAAAACTAACCAAATGCAATAATGAGAAGTGAAAGAAGGTTATAGTAAATACAAAAGGCAAGACTGGAATCCCAATGAAATTTCTATTGCCACAGTAGAAGGAGCAATTATTTTTTAATCAAATGATAATGTAAAGTGTCAGTTTTTAAGCTGTAAAGCAAGTAGGGTGTCAAACTCGTTGAAAGTTTTAATCACATGAATATAGTAGCTATTTGCAAATATGCAAATTCTAGGTACAAGAGCTACAACATATTCATCAACGATATCAATCATAGGACGACTAAGGAGCACATAAGCACATTGTAGCTCAACTTAACAGGCATAACCGAACAAGGTACAAGTCAGCCTTACATGCACAATAGTCAAGTGTAGCATCATTTAAAGTCGAGGCAAATCAATGTGCAGTATCAGTTCAATTTTTTTAACATTAGTTCAAATTTATGGAAAATCAAAGTATAACATTTGTTCAAGTTTTTATCTCCAGGAAGCCAAAAATGTCAACATAATTTTCGGCAAAGATAAAATTCCAGAAATCATTTTTGGGCATAAATTAGATCAGGTGCATTCCAACTATCAGAGATATTCGCGGTTTTTAAATCGCAACAATCATGGACCAATTCAAAGTCAAGAATTCAACACGCGAGGTATTCCAGAAAATTTTAACATTTCACATTCAACAAATTCATGTCGTGGATGTTAAGGAGCAAGATTTACGCAAATATCAACAACCAAATCTAATAAAGAAACCTCTAGAATATACAAAGAAATCAAGCCCAATATTTTCGCAAATATCATGACAAAATCTGCCAATGAAATCAGAGAATATTTTGGAGTTTGAAACTCTGTAAATTTACATGCAGTTCATCATTGGTAGTGTGAAAATTGAATTGAACAATCAAGCATAAATCGAAAGTAGAAGGGACAAAATCACGTACTATTTTTAGAGAATGATTTCACCTTGACAAGGTCAATTGGAAATCATCAGAGTAAGAGTACGGTCGAACATTTGTGGAGAATCCGATTCCAGAATAAAACCCTAGAGAGGCTGCCATTGAAGCCGAAGTTCTCAAGAAAAAAGAAATAAAGGGGCCAGCCAATATTTGAAAGAAACTTAAAAGGATTTTATTTATTTATCTTTAGAACTAGGGTTTCAATTGTTTTTTATTTTGAGTAATTTTATTTTGTAATCGTGTTTAAAGTTTTCTAGTTTGTCTAAACTAGGGAGACGAGTTATGGGTATATAATTTGTGGAAATCTGATCTCGGGGATAGAGATCAGTGTAGGGTTTTAAGTGTAGGATTAGAACAGTTCGGAGTGGGGGTCGCGAGTTTACAGAGGATTATAAGCGTAGAGATTGTTTTAATTCCTAATAGAAACCTTGGTGAATGCAGCAGTAGGCAGGGTTTTGCCGAAGATGGGTATACCTGTGTGTTAATTTTTTTCGGCATTTACTCTGATTATTATCTATGTTGCTATTATTTATTACTCAGCAAAAAACTACGATAAACCCTATTCACCCCCTCTAGGGTTAATTTAGATCCTACAGAGTTTACACTGCCAAATATATGAAACATTCATTCCTAAACTTATATTCTTTTCATTCACCAGAACTTTATATTCTGACCTACCTCCTATTAACATAAACTGGTTAGTAGGTGAGGACCCTGCATCAACGATGATTAGTGATTCCTTGGAGGTGGATCCTTTTGATGGAGATTTAGTTATTCTTGGTAGTAGTACTATTATTATTGTTGTTATCATATGTTTTAGGATAATTATTGATGTACCTGTTATCTTCTAAGACATGTTGTATTTGACATTTATGATTTTATCTCTTGTACATCTATTTTTTAGATATTATATGTTATCCCTTTCGTTGTGCGAGATTCTATTTTCATACAGATTGCTTTATGATATTTATTTTTAGTATTTCCTTATAGGAACCAACGATCCATTTAGAATGACTCAAAATTCTGATGGTCCTTTTATAGGCCGGAATTTAGGCCCATTCCGGGCGGGTTGTTACAGCAAACCTCCACCAAACTTTCGGAAATACAAATAATCCTCTTTCAGGTGGCAAAAAGTCCTCCTAGAGAAAGCCCACCATAATCTTCTCTACTCAAATTAGCATCCAGAATAGTGTCATCAACTCTTTGTTTTCTTTGACGATCCTTTTAGCGAGGACCCGCTTCATTGGTCTTAAAGGACATCAAAGCTATGGAACTCTTACCAAGTTCTAAGTATTTTCCAGACAAGTTGTTATTACACCTGATATGCTTATTTAACTCATTCCAGAAGGAGTTTATTTCTATCTATCAAATTTATCCCTAAGAGATAGTGGATGCTTTCGCTGTATCTAGAATTATTTTAAAATAATTATATGACATAACTACTAATAATTAAATGAGATTTTAATAGAAAGTTGTACTTAAGGAACAAGAGTGGGAGGATGTTTCATCAAGTCTTTTACTTTAGCAATATCGGTAGCAGGAGCCGACAGAGGGTTGGCAAAATCAACGGTCTCTGGATAATCCAAGTTTTGGACACCCATAGTGGACTTGACTCTATCAGATGACTTGTTCCCTCCTAAAGGATAACGACCCTCTCTATGCTTCTCATCATGATGTACATTACAATCATCACCACCCGATTCCGCATCGTGATCATCGCAACCTGCTCCTACATCATTGCTTTTGGTGCTTCCTTCAGTACACACTTCATTGTCATCATCTTCATCGTCATTACTAAGGGTGTCGTCTTCGTCACTTTCGTCCCAATCCTCTTCATTGCCACCCTCTTCCTTATCAGAAACTTCTTCATTATTATACCGAACTTTAAAAGAAATAAGTCCTTTCACATCCACACCTTCCTTTTGTGACATTTTAACTCTCTTCCATAGATTATTGGGTTAAATCGTAACTTTTTAGTTATTTTAAAGGCAAGGTGAGGAAGCTTAACTTAGGATACTTATCCTTATTTAAGGAATAAGAAAGCTCAAGGGCATCTGTAAAAGTGTTAACCAGAATTTCGCCATAAGAATTGGCTAAAAAATCATCTACCTTACTTTTGGCATCCTGAAAAGCGATGAGGACCTTACCTTCCTGAAGCCCCTTATTGAGGTCAGAAGATAGAGACGCATATTTGATGCCAAGATCCTCCTTTTCTTTTTTAAGACCCTCCAATGAAATACTGAGCTCAAAATTCTAATTAGAAAGAATTTTTTCCCTCGGAAATAATAGCTTTCACAGTTTCTAGCTCTTTTGGGGATTTGTCCTTAGTTTCAGACAAAAAAGACACTTCAGCTTTTAGAGCATGATTTTCTGCTATGAGTTCTAGCAGGTCGGCAATATCTCTTTGTGAAGAAAACCAATGCCTAAAAAGCTACAAATGCTGAAAAAGAAATATGAAGGAGGAAAAAAAGAATGATCAAGGAGAAATAAAGATCAAAGAATTACCAATAACTATTAAGCAATTATAGTCTTTTGACCAGTGGGAGAGCTAGGATGAATGTTTAGATAAGCAGATAAAAGGGAATCAACCACAGCTTCAACTTGGTCGGGAAAGATAGGAAGAAGAGACAGTGATATTGGTGGTAGCAAGAGAGAGTCCAAGCACCCAATTTATTTCATGTAAAGAAATGGTAGAAGCTGAAGGGTCGATGTGTGATGAAGGGTCTTTTTCGATAAGAGGAGCCATACCCTATGAAGTACCAACCAATATAGAATCGATTTTCTTATATTTCTTGTTAGCTTAATCCTCAACTAGGGACTCAACCAACCATTTTAGCTTAATCCTTGACTAGGGACTAGGAACTCAAGCAAGTAGTATAGAATCGATTTTCTTCAGGGGCAAGGCAGGAGCGTCGCTGGAATAAGCAACAACAAGCTTGGTGCGAAGCAACGAGATGAAAGGAAAGACATTAGGGAATGATACAAAAACAGATAATTTTTCAAAATTCAGAAAAAAAATTCAAAGCCTATCAGTAGTGAGCATACTTATAGGCGACATGTCAAAAAAGTTATGAGGGTCATCCTTCAATAAATAATAGGCACCCTTTGGAGGATAAAGCATTAGTGAGTGACGCCCTAATATTCTCTGACCTGGAGGTAGAATGGAATATTTTATGAGCATGTTGAAGGTTAGGTGGGAAGTCCTCTTCTCAAATGTTGAGGAAGCAACTTCCAACTAATCCATCACCTCTTTTATTTTAGCACTGATGACTTTGGGATGGTCCTTGGAGAATTAACCATAACCATGATGATAGAAATAAACAGAGATATATTTAAAATATAATGATGAAAATTCAACGAATGTTTACTAATTTTCGAGAAGGTTCTGAAGATTCCTGAAGGACATTGGATGTAGAAAATTTTATTATCTCAGTCCATAGACTTATTGATGCATTTGTCAATAAGCTTCGGTAAAGGGTTTGCCTTATAAATTTAAGGATTTACATTACTTAATTTGGCTAGATGGGCTAACTATTCTAAAGCGAGAGCATCCAAAGTGGATCCACAAGATTCCCAAGAAAGAACTTCCAATCCAAATAAATAAGGGTATGCAAAAAATCGCTTCGGAGGCTTATCGATGGTGTCTTCTACATTGGGAGGGATAACAACAAAACCGATAATGCCAAAGTCTTCAAGAATGGAATTAACTTCCATTTGCGTCGAGATCAGAGGGAGTTTCTCAACAATAACTATCTTCTTCGGAGCCTCTTCTGGAGTAGGAGATAAAGTCCCACCTATAGTAAGAAAGGGAACCTTAGAGCTAGGCTTCTTTGTTGATTTCTTTTTATCAACCATAATTCTTCTGGGTGATATCGTTCTAGTTAGAATAATTGGTAGAAGTTAAGAATTATACTTATAAGGGAAAACGCCCTTCTTCCTTATCGAAACCCTTCAAACACCACTACATGACTATCTTATCTCACCCAAATTAGGTGTGCTAAAAAAAGGGTTTTGGCAGGTGCTAGAGTGGCCTCATTGTAAAAACTAGGTTAACAAACCCTAATTACTATGTTAAATAATTTCATAATAAAGATTGTGGTTTCAAACCTGATTGCTATGAAGGCCTAAAAGTATGATATCTCATCAAGATTAAACGAGGCAATTCGTAGATCCTAAGATTCGTATAAAAAACCCAAAAATCAAATTAAGTTAGTATGGAAGAATGGATTGAAGTTCAAATTAAGTTCAACCTTGATAAGGGTATGAGTATTTGGAGAATTCATGGCGAATCTCGGTATCAGGAAAAATAAGATTGATTTTGAATTATAAATTGATTCTTCAGGGTTTCCAAGGAAATAACAGGCTTATGTTTAAGCTTAAAAATGAATTTCGAAACTGAAAAGAAAGAATTTACCTTAATTTTCGAATTTGAATAGATTAGAATAATTTGAGAATTTTTTTTCAAAATCATAATCCTCGCAAATGTTTCTTTTAAATGTAGGTAAATAAGATGGAGAGGAAATACAACTATTTATAAGAGAAAGTCAGGGATGGGACGACCGTTAGATGAAGTCAAGATGGATGGATAATATTTCCAAAAGGCAAGAACATTGAATCGATGTCTAGAAGAAGCTGCAAGATGGACTTGATGACTTGAGAATTTAAGAACACTGATTCACTTGTGAGAGGGGAAAATGTTAGCAATAAAATGGTCCTGATGAATCAAGAGCAAACATTGCAGTGAAGGGATGTTGAGAGCAGAAAGCCTCTAAAGCAGTCAAAGCCACTTCATCAAGAGTTTGTCTTCGAATCTAGGATAAAGGAACGAAGAACTCCTTTCCACAAGATAAAGCACCTTTCGGTGAAATCCAAGGGCAAGAACATCAGGGCAACAAGCTGCAAAAGAAAGGAACAACAAAAAACACCTTTCAGCGTAGTTAAAAGTAGTAGTTTAGACAACTTGGCCCTTTAGGAAACATCTACAATATTAAAGGATGCCTCTTTCGAACGAAGAATAGACTTTAGCAACGATCAAAAGACGGAAGCCCGCATGAGCTTACTTCTCCCGCAACAAGTCTACGGAGCTAAAGAAATGCTTTCAAAAAATATGGAAGCGCCTTCACTAGACCCATACGAGGAATTAAGACGAAGCCTACAAGACGAAAGGGGAGGTCAACTCGCACATATAAATACAATCCTAGGGGTCCAGAATTGGGATCGAATTCTTTATTCTCTGACTTGTACTAGAAAAATCTGTGTTGTAAACGCCAATGTCAGAATCGATTTAGGAAAAATCTATAGTACTTAAAGTTTGTAAATAAAGATATTTACTGCTGTAACTAAGGAAATTAAACGAATTTCTTAATTATTATGTTATTATTATCTTTTCACTTTGTAGGTTGACACAGAAAGCTCTGAAAGAACAAATTATGTAAGGATGTCTTTCGGATTTCCCAAAGGGTCAGGATTAACAAAATAAGTCAAGTTGGGTTCTACCAAGGACTGTTCCTCCAGAGTCTAATAATTAGAATCTACTGATGGATACCTTAAGACACTCGAAACCAAAAAAAACCTTAATTAACCCTTTGGATGAACATAAAGGCCTTTTTAATCCATTCTGAAGCCTCCCCCTTTAGGAAATAGTAGCCTACACAATAGTCTACTAAAGGAAATATAAGAGTTTTGATTCCCTACGAGAGGATCTAACGATATAACCGAAAGGATTATTGTAAAATTGACAAAAGATAAAAAATGGTATAACGTATCAAAGACAAAGTTTCTTTCAAATGGTATTTCAAACTTCATTTTACCTACATCTGATCCTTGTCTCCTTTTTCAACAGGAATTCACTTTTGAAAATTAGCGGAAGCAATCTGTAGGAACTATATAATGGAATTCACAGTGTAATCTGAATTAACCTTTTTACAAATAAAGGATTTTACAAGGACTACACCGTTTTGGGGTGTTAAATATATTTTTGGCTAACACTACTAATATATATTATAACACTCTCTTTTGAGTATGCATCTTCAAAATCTTGAATTCTCTGTTATCTAGAAGTTGTTCCTTTTGAAACATATAAGGGGGTGTGTGTGTGTAAACACACATATCAACTACACCTCATATTACTTCTGCTTATATATATATATATATATATACATATATATATATATATATATATTCAGCGTATATAGGTATTGCATATTGCCTCATTAAAAACATATGTTAGGAATACCTAAGGAAAAAATTTTGCATGAGAAAAACAGTGCAACTTGTAAAATCATATATATCGTATAAAAACGATATACCTTAAAGAGTTCGATGCTGCAGAACTATAGTAATGCTTCATCAAAACCTTTTAAGAAAAACCCAATTGGAAAAGTCTTTGTGAAGGAAAATGGTACAGTGATATATTTTAATATCATATTTCATCAAAAGAAAATTGATACTTTTATATCGTGATAATGTTTGTTAAAACCGTACTAAGAAAAACATAGTACGAAAAATCTTAGTGAAGAGAAAAAAAATTGTGTGACATAACTTAGTAATTTATTATATCAAAAGACATTTGATTATTCTAGATCAAGATATTGCCTTGCTAAAACCCTACTAAGAAAGATCTTGTGGGAATAATCTTGGTGAAGGAAAAAGAGTAAATATAGTATGAGGTATTTCAATAATTTATGGCTTTAAGTGGAGTTTGACACTTCTGGACCAATGTGATGTCTCGCTAAAACCTTACCAAAAAAAACCTTAAAGGAAATATCTTAGTAAGGAAACTGAGTACATTAAAATATATCTATGTATGCTCTCCCCAGTTTTATAATTTTTCCTGCAAGCTTGAATACATGTCTTGATAATTCAAATCATCTATAAACACTTATGATTCCTACAGTTTAGAAAAATGTAAAGAGAACTAAAATTAGAAGATAGTAATTTTATATCCCCTTCTTTATATGCTTTCCATTTATAAATATCTTCCTTTTATAATTAATTTTTCAAGATTATTTCTTCCAAATATTACTTGCATTTTATGCACTCAATATACTACTTTTATGAAAAAAAACTTTTTGTGCTTTCAATTTGATACTTAAATCATTTTTGCTCAATGCAACTATATCTTCAATGGATATTAAGAGTTTCATGACAATAATTCTTAAAAGTAAGAAGTAATCTACTCATTATAAATTATATTTAGTTTTTTTTATTAAAACTATACTAAGAAGAAAGTTGTAGCCTACGCTCTTTTTCTTTTCATTCTTTATAAACATTTATATTCTTTAGCAACTAGCATACATTCAACATTTACTATGATTTTTAATCATTATTTATACATTCGAGTACTTAAGCATTTTAAACGCTTTCATCATTTCAAATCAATAGTCATTTAACTTATTACTGACACTGTATGTGTTTCATTAATTTTATTACGCTTTTGCAGTTATATATATATATATATATATATATATATATATATATATGATTACGTATTGTGGACAACCGGCCTATGTTTCTTATCTAGGGAATTTCATTATGGACATTCATTCTTCAATTAATCCAGAATCTTTAATCCATTTATAAATATATGCGCTTTATTATGATTATTTCTATATATATGTCCGCAGTAGTAGCCCAGCTGTTAAGGACTTTGTGTCATGGTAAAAGTGGCATGGGTTCGAAACCCAGAATAACATGCTAAGAGCTTACCATGTGCATATGCTAAGATCAACCATTTATATGGTGCTCGTGGGCCTAGCTAGGTGCATTAGGGAGGGTTTCACGAATCAGGTCGGTTTCTCTCTTGAACATGTTCAATTTTTTTGTTAGAGTATCAATATATATCATCTTCTAAGTAACCAACTCACTTCTAAGGTTATTTGACAATCATGTCACGGGTTTTTTCCAAAGCACCTTCACGTGTTTCTTCAAGAACACCCACATACTTTATTTTGCATCATTATCACTTACTCTATAAATACTTCGAACCGATTTCTCTACCATAGATTAGACACATTCTGTACCTTTTGATCTTTGATGAATTTCAATTTGAGCTAGAGCAAGTTTAGAAGGGATATGATCGAAAAATGATGCAGGTTACTTATCGTTTTGCATGTTAACAAATATCTAATCTTGATAATCAAAATGTACTTGTGTCCTTTTTATCGTCTCCCTTAATGTTGACAACATTGCCGAATTGGATAATTATCATCCTTGGATTTTTCATTTTGATATATTGTGATATTGCTACAAGCAAGTACAATATACATATAAATTATAGGAAGATAATTTTTTTATCAGTTACTAAAATGCACTTAAATGATATTTCATACATCCAAAGTTTGTTATCATTCATTAACCTAACCAATTAGAGGAATTTACTTATTACATAGATTATTTGAACATACGTACATACATATATGTACACACACATACACAGACCATTCAACATTTATATTTATTTAATTTAAATCACGGTGTATATATATATATATATATATAATTTATGAGATAAGCTCGTATTTACTTATTCAAACAATCTTAAAATTGTTAGCCTAATATCTACATATATATATATATATATATATATATATATATATATATATGAGTGTGGGGGGGGGGGGGTGCGCGCGCACGCATTAACGTATTATATACATAATAGATTTGCATATTCTTTCTCATTTTGGTTAGGGTTTTAGAATAAAATATTATAGGGGTTCAAATTATTAATTTTCGTTTATCAATCAATGGCAATGTAGATCCTTACAACCACACGATAATGTTAAAAACATATAGTTAGAAACATGTTGAACATATAGATTAAATAAATAAAATACACAACTTATTAAGGTTTCCTCTTCAATTATATTTTAAATATCACTATTGAAATTATTTATCAAAAAATAATTCATAATTTGAAATACAAATTGATATCCCTTCTGAAGAGTTCAATAAAAAAATGTATGTTTGCAATGGAAATAGAACGTCTTCTTGATGCTTGAAGTGTTATAGAAATATGTAATCAAACTAGACCATATTTATAACTTTTACAAAAGTTATAATATAACATTTGATTTAGCTCTTTAAGAGAATATTTGGATATATTTTTCAAGAATCGCTATGCATATGATATTCGATTAGTAGCATGTTTTTTAAAAGTAATAGATTAAAAATTACTATTTACTCTTAAATTTGTCCACTGGAACTATGAGTCAATGGCACTAGTAGAATTTGTTTTCTCTTTTAAGGAAATTTTATAAGTCTCCTCTAGAGATATCTCATCACTATGACTTCTGGAGTACCATATATCTCATCTAGAGATACTTTGAATGCACTACTTCGGAATGTCAATATACAATATATTTTTCCACATAAATGACATATTACTAGTTTCATAGTAGCATAAAAAGATAATTGTGGGAGATTTATTGTTGTAACTACCTTTGAAATGTCATATCTAATTTTAAATACAGTTACAAAAATATACATACGAAATCAAAATCAGATGTAAGAGGTAAAACACATACTTTTAAAGTGTAGTATTTCTATAACGTATCTCTTTTGGGATGAATTAGTATCATTGCTTCTAGAGTTTTATATATTATTCCTTCAAAGGATATAACATTTTTTTAGCAATCTAATAAAAATATTGCAATTTCTATAATGCTTCTTCGGTGATGTTGGAATTTAGGAATATGAATTAAACAAAACTATAAAGTATCTCTTCAAGATATTAACATATATACATATTGTCATACCAAATAAAAGTAATCTCTTTCGAGAATATTGAAATATTTTATACAACAAGCTATGCATAATTATAAAGGAATTTAAAAACAATTCAAGTTTTACAACACCATATGATCAGTTAGAATCAAATCTACCTACCTCCACTTTTTTGACAACTCACTCAAACTTCAAGTTTGAGATATATTTGATTTATTAGTAAGAAAGAAATAAGAAGGATAATTAAACTAAAGCTATATATATTAAAGTAAATTTAGACTTAGCATTGCATAAAACATTTAAATCAACATATATATATATATATATATGTTTCCATAATTTGAAATAAACAATGGAGAAAAGCAAATTAAACTAAACTTAAACAATAAATTGTTAATGAAATAGAAGAAACATAAACTAAAACATCACTTGATTTTATACTTTTCAAATAATGAACGCCCTTTCTAAAGCTAAAATGATAAGTAGTTCTCAGTCCGTGGGATGTTTGAAATGTCATATGATAGAATCTTTAGGATATTTGCTTAGCATAATATGTAACTGTAAAGATGCTAGTAATATACTTATTTGGAGAATGTTGAAATCTCTTGAATACTTCATCATTATCTTATTTGATGACTTGCTTATCTCTTTTAACTACTTCAAGTAGTACAATTCTATCATTTCAAATAGTTTCAATAAAGCTTCAGACTTTTAATTTTTGATTTATTTCAGGTTCATTGACTGATGAGACTTAGGTTTTTGCAATGGACACACACATAAAAACACGCATACACACACATGCATATACATATACATACACACACACACACACACACACACACACACACACACACACATATATATATATATATATAGTTTATTAACTTACAATGAATTTCTGGTTTTCAAACTTTTTGCAGACTTAGTTTTCACCCTTTTTTGGCTGATTAAACATATACTAATAAGAATAAACCATAATGAAAAATGGTAAATTGTTCAACCATTAATAAATGGTACTGTTAGACTAGAAAAGGGCAATCTTTTTCTTAAGCATTATCTGACCATATAATAAATGGGAACATGAATAATAGATCCCACAAATAGGAGTTTTTTATAATTAAATTATACATCAAAATTCTAATTTATGTATTTCCTTTTTAATTGTTAAATTTTTGGATCCTCTTTTTGAACTTCTGGTTTTTATTTGAGGAAGCTTGAAATTCAATAATGTAACTAAATTCTACCTTTTAGCATTATAGAAACTATAGGTTCACAATTCTTTTTCTTTAAGAGGAAAACTATTAGATATTAAGCTTTTTTCAATGTTTTCGTTCACTTCAAGTGCGTTAAACCAAAAAAAATGGCGACTGAGAAAGAGAAGTTTTCCTCCTTAGTTCCTAATTTCAAATCAAAATTATCTCTGGATTCAGATCATCGACATGCTTATCCCCTGATTACTCTACATCGGTTAAACATGCAAGCCAAGATAATCCTTCTTCTCAGAGGAATGTTCGAGCCCTAGTTTTAGATTCAAAATTAGATTTTCGCGATCTAGTTTCGAATTCTAAGGTAGATCTATCAAAAATTAAAGCTATTCAAGCAAAATCATGGACGGATGCTGTCATAGAGAATAAAGTGCATCACAATTCAGTTAAACTTCAGTATTATGAACCATACATTAAAGACAGTTGGAAAGTTGCGGTAATTAGTGAAGATTTGGCCAACAAAGCGAGTGATAAAAGGTTAATTCAATCGTTTTCTATGTCTATGGAGGTAAGCCCTATTATAATTATCTGAAAAGTTACATAGATGGAAATTGGGGTTTAAAAGGTTCATATCAATTGTTTTCGAATGTGAATTAACTGAGGATTGCGACAGAAATTTATCTAGGGGGCATATTTTTATAACCAAAGGTTAATTTTTATGAAGTGGCAGCCAGGTATGAAGTTAATGCGTGAATTTCTAAATTCAATTCCTATTTGGGTTAGGTTACCTAATTTAGGGTTAGAATTCTGGTCAATGGAAGCAATAAGTAGGATTGCTTCTATTTTAGGTCAAGCTATTAGACTAGATAGTGTGACATAAGGTCTATTTCGTATTGCATATGCGAGGATATTGGTGGAAGTTAGTATCGACTTTGAATTTCCTGAATTTGTTCTAATACTATGTCACAATGGGAATATAGTTTGACAAAAAAATGTACTATGAATAGAAGCCTACAATATGCTTTAATTGTAAGGTTTTCAATCACTCTACTAATGCTTGTAATTTTAATAGAGTTTGGGTACTTAAGGAAAATAATAATACAAGTTGTGGGATGGATATTGATGACAAAGATGTAGGGAGAAATAAGATCACAGATGTTGAAGCAGTGAATGATATGCTAAATGATAATACTAATGCTTCAGTGATGATTATAGATGATAGTGAGGTTCATAAGTTATCTCTGGATAAGGGGTCGTAAGAAGATAATAGTGTAGTCAATGCTTTGGTTAATAAAAAAGAAAGAAAGTGGTAAGATGCTTGTTAATAATGAAGACGTTGTTGGGACAAATGATAGTACTCGGCTTGATGCAAACTGTTTATAAGTGTTGACAGATAGATTAATGGTTTGTAATTTATTAAAAGTAGATTTTAATGATTGTCATTCTTCTGAAATGTGCAAGTCTGCTGGAAATAATGATTCTGAAGTTCACATAAAGTCTAAGGTTAGTGATTTATATCGTTATAAAAAAAGAGAGGAGGATATTTTAGTCCAGTCAAAAGAAGTAACTAATAATACTGTCTCCATGCAAGAAGATACTGATCAGAATAAGGTGAGCGCTGCAGCAAATGTTTCATTTATGGAGGGGGTCTGATAGCTCCTCATGTAGCTTCAAGAAAAGAAAAAGTAAGTTCAAAAAAGGTAAATTCAAAGGAAAAGTACAATTGGTGTATGATGAATTGTTAGTCGGAACAAACCCTGAGTGGGTTAAACTTATATCACAGTTTTAGAATAGATCAAAGTCGAAGAAAGCTAAGGATGAAGTGGGTATGACTAGTGGTGTCATGTGTTGAGGTATCTCCAAGAAATGACATGTGTGTTGTTAGATTTGTCTTTACTTGGTTCAAGGTTATTTTTTCAGCTGGGCTTCGTTTGGAATATCATGACTTTGTGGTTCGTTTTTTTTTGTGTGTTTTGTATCTACAGCAGGATGGCGTATTTAAGTATTTGCTGCTCTTTTGGGCCTCTGAAGTTCTCATGTGGTATGGGCTTTATGTATATGCTGTGAGTAATTATTGGGATATTGAACACGACCTGATCAATTCAATCAGGCATTCGCCATCTATTTTCATTGTTCAACTGTTTGACAACATGAAAAAACCAAAAGCTCTGCCCTTCCCTCCCTTGGATAGATAGGGAAGGGGATGCAACTGTGTGCTGTTGTCTCTTTGGGTCTTGAAGTTGTGGGTTATGTGTGCTGTTGTGTTTTTCTTGTTGTAATGTTTTCAAGTGTGTTTTCTGCTGTTGAGTTGGCTTTCTTTGGTTGTTGGAAAATATTTGTTGATGTTGTTTTTATTTTTAGCCAACTCAAATGTCTATACTCCTTTTTTATGTAATATAAGTACCATTTTGTGTTAAAAAAAGAAGAGATTAATCTTATACTGAACCTAGTGCAATCTTTTTATGTTTGCTTTTCTAAGAAGAAAATGGATATTTCTTTTGGAAATTGAAATGATATAGCAAAATCATTTCCAAAGTCTTCGTTCGAACCAAAATACAAATCAAAGAAGTTTTCAAGATTAAACCTTTATTTACCAAAAATGTGTTGATTATTAGATCCATATCACAAACAAAATGCAGTCGACTAATAAATTTATCTGAATTAACAATAATAAAATTTGCCAAACTCAACTTATTTTCCAAAATAGATGAACTCAATATATATATATATATATATATATATATATATATATATATATATATATATAATGAGATTTGAAAAATTAGATCTATCATAGATAGAGATTTGAAAAATTAACATAATCAAATCTAAAATTAGATTTAGCAAATGCTTAAAGAAATAGAAGTTAATCAAATTTGGGTGCAATCGGCAGCTAAATAGAAAATGTGATTGAAAAAATCTTTTAAAAATAGCAAAGAAATCAAATATTCAAAGTCATTTCCGAAAGCACGCGTCTACTTTGACCCCCGCCTACGAGAAATAGCAGAATTCCACGTTACCCCCGACCTTTTCAAATCTCACGTGCACAACACACAACCGATGACCGCCACACTCACCGCGGAGCACTAGACCCGATCAAACCATGAACCCTATTACGGTATTACTGCTACGGGTGAAATCATCTGCACTAATTAATAGAAGCCTAAATTATTACCTTTCCTTTTCTGGAAGAATCAAAATTAGGGTTTTGTTCTTTCCTTATATTACTTCGTTTTCAAACCATCCCTTTCTTAATTCTTCCTCCTCCCCCTAGCACATTCAAAAAGCAAAATTCAATAATTCTGCATCACCCAAACGAAACACATTACTGAAGGACGAAAATGGGCTGCAAACATAGCAAACCCATGTGCTGCTCCGACAGCATCGTCGTTTCCACGAAACCCAACTCGCGTCCGAAGTGCAGCACCCGAGACCCGGCGCACCACGTACTCACCAACCAAACCCTTAGCTTCGCCTCCGTCCCCTCCGCGAGCCTCACACTCACTTACTCTTACCTCACTCAGCGTGGGTACTACCCCGACAGCCCAGAGAGATTGAACCAAGATGCATGCTCTGTGATCACTAATTTCCAGTCTAACCCTAATATGCATCTCTTTTCCGTGTTTGATGGCCATGGCAATTTTGGAACCGAGTGCGCTGAATTCGTGAAGAATACGTTGGCTTCAACCCTAGGTTCCGACCCTGATGTGGCGAAGGATCCAGTGAAATCGTTTGAGAAAGCTTTTGAGGTCACTAACGTGCTACTGCATTCGTCCAACGTGGATGATTATATGTCAGGTACCGGATGATCACAAAAATATTGAAATCTGACTTCTTGGGTCTTGTTTTAAAGTGAATCAATCCCGTTACGTTTTGAATTTGCAAGAATATGAAATTTCGAATTTAAATTCGGTTGACATCACAATGAGGAATAACTATCCAGTCCATGTTGGAATAAAGGAATAAATTATTTAATTGCATCTACAGCTCGACATTTATTATTTTCAGAATAAAATAAGGAGGGAACAAATGAGATTTGGATATGGGTTCAATTTGAAAACATGTTTTGTGGTTTTGAACTTAAAAATGCACAGAAAAGGAGTAAGAGCGGAAAATTGTCAGATTTGGAAAATGTTTGTGCGTTGCTAAGGTAATCAAGGTTTCTCTTCCTAATAGCATGGTTTAATCATTAAAATAATAAACACAATCAATTTTATATACTTTCCAATACCAAACATATTTCACACGGCAGTCAACCGCCGTGCAAAATCATTTTGTATGCCGAACAGCCGCCAATCAACACCGTTTTCCATGGAAATCAACTACCAAACTACTGTTGTATGGTGGTTGATTGTCGCGGAAAACGATGTTGGTCGGCAATTATTCGTGGTGCCAAAAAATATATGAAAATGATCTGTTTGGTAGTCCCTTAAAAAGTTTGGTAGTTGGAAGGAGTGTAGTCTAAAATTTTATGGTATTTTTAAGTAATGGTGTTGGGAAGAAGAAAACGATGTGACAAATATTTTTAACCCGTGAAATAAAAAAAAAAGATATTTTCATGTTTTTTACCGTTTGGAAATTATTTTTTTTTTTTAAAAAAAAACCCATAAAACTATCTTCTCCCCTTCTCAACTTTGTTTGAATGATTAAGATTTTCCAACTCATCGTGGTCTTTTATGCAAATAGACATGCTGAAAACGCAGAACCAAAATCTCATTTTCAAACAAAACACTAGTTTAAAGTTTAGGATCAAATATTAAAGCCCAATCATCAAAATGGATCTGAATAATATAAATCCATCACACTAAATAGAAGAATTAATGCTTCCGCATACTTAAAATGCCAGTTTATAACCTACACGGAGCATGATTCTTGGCATACAAGTATACATATAAACCTAGATTTAAATGTAGTTTCAACTTGGAATATGAAAATTACAATTTGAATCCCTTTTTGAAAACTTTGCCAGGCACCACTGCAGTATCTGTGTTAGTGTACGGGGATAAGCTCTTTGTTGCTAATGTGGGGGATTCTAGGGCTGTGATGGGCGTTTGGAACAAGGAGAGAGGATGTGTGGTAGCGCAGGATCTGTCCTGTGATCAAACTCCATTCCGGAAAGACGAGTGCGAGAGGGTTAAGAAGTGCGGAGCGAGGGTGTTAAGTGCGGATCAGGTGGAGGGGTTGAAAGATCCTGAGGTACAAAGTTGGGGGGATGAAGAGGAGGATGAGGAAGGTGATCCACCTAGATTGTGGGTGGAGCATGCATTATACCCAGGCACGGCATTTACTAGAAGCGTCGGGGATCTAATGGCAGAAGGGATTGGGGTGGTAGCCGTTCCTGAGGTGAAGGAGGTGAAGATCACAGATGATTGCTTGTTTTTTGTGGTGGCTAGTGATGGGGTCTTTGAGTTTTTGTCTAGTCAGACCGTTGTTAATATGGTAAGTCTGTTCTAAGATTTTACTTTTGTGATTCATCGTGCATGCATTGTCGTTACTTGCTAGTAATAAAGATATGTATAGTTAGAGGTATATGCAAAATTTGGTATAAATATAAACATGGTTAACTACAATGGACTAAAGCTTATAATTGATGCTTCGGGTGAACCATTGAAAAATAGTTTTGCTATGTATGAACTGTTTTTACCTTTTGTTGATATTATCATTAAAATTTGGAAGCACGGAACGAGTAAGCATTTCACCTATGTGAGATATGCACGCTAAGGTACTAAATTTACATTCGGTTTTTCTATATAGCATTTTTCTATGTGATGTGGAAGAAGTTCCAACTATTGATATCTGAGGCATTTATTGTACGACGTCAAAATGGCCAGTAGTAGCTTCCGAGTAGGGAAGTTGTTGAACCATAAATAAAGTAACAACGTGTTAAGCTATAGATGTGTTAATTTGAGTCAACATTATTTATGTAATGTGACTAGTGTACCCATGATTAATCACATCAGCAATGTGATACCTTGATATATTGGCCATTGGGAAGAACATATAGTGGTGTTGGGTTGGAACTAATTCAGTAATTTGTAACATGTGCCTATGGCAGTTGCTGTTTATGGTATATTTATCTACACTATCGCTAATCACTAGGCCTTTTTTTGGGTGTGGGTTTGGGGGGGGGGGGGGGGTTGGTGGTGTGCGTTTTCTATGTTAATAAGCTACCTGATTTCATTAGCTGCTTATATGACCCTCCGACAAAACTGCATGATGTTTCGATAATTGATATAAGTTTGCTTGTTTTAAGTTTTTCCTTTTGTTGACAGTTTAAAATGGTATCATGTCTTATCCATAGTTCTTCAATGAAAAATTGAGTAATTAGGTGGTAATACATAGTTGTTCAACATATTATAGGTATTATATAACATTGTTCGACGCATCAAACGTTACCTCGAAACTTCGGCAATACCATGCTGGTACTGTTGATAAGCGAACGGAAACCGATTAAAAAAATTGGTTTTGGTTATGGTTCAGAAGAAAAATCAATCAAATTAAAGCAAAATCAAGGCAATCAACCTTGACTTACAGTTGGGATCGACTCAATTTCGGCTATAAACTTACTTCAACTACCACCCTTGCCCTAGCAGTGAGCAACTGAAAGCTCTTGTTCATCACACAATCGGCTTCCTTTTTTTCCTTGCTCCCTGCTGTAGTAGCCTTCAACGTATTGGGTTGAGGCAGTAAGACAGTCGACTTCCTCCTTTTTTTTAACACGCTTTGCCTAGCAGTCCTGCAGTAGTCTAAGCATTGGGGTGAGGCTGGAACTTCTATCTGATTAATTAAAAGATAAGGCCGTAAGATTGGCTGGGTTGGGCTGAAATTGATTTTCTATTTTATTAGGGTTACTTTTTTTGTTTAGTTTACTCCAATGGACATGCTTAGTTTAAGTTGTTATTGACTTTATTTCGTGTTAAATTAAATTAAATTTACCTATTAAGTTTGGTTGAGTTAGAATTTTTACAGTTTGATTTGACTGTTAGCGTTGTATACTATTTCTTTACAGCGTATATTTCATTTATTATTTACAAAGTCATTATCTACTGTCATGAACATACTATTGAAAATCGAAATCAAGACAAAAGCCAAATCTTCTGGGATTTCCAAAATAATTTTTTTTGGAATTTTCGAAATCGTCTAAAACTAGAAAATTTTGAAATTACCAATACCAATTTATCGAACCTCAGTATATAGCATACATCTATATACGTCCAGTAGTTCAAATCATACTATGTGGAATTCGAACTTGCGACCTTATGGATCACAGCTGGAGCGTCTGACTACCGTGACAAAGGTGCTGAACTTATTCATGAGTATAGCCACTGGACATATGTTAACTTATAATATGCAATACACTACCTTAGATTTGCAGTACGCCTATGTATACATGTGATGCACGCGCCTTTTACTGAGATGGATAACTTGCAAATAGTGTTGAATGATGAAGCATAAAATAAGAACCCAGTGGTCAAAACTTCAAACCGTGATGATGACATAATCTCTACATCAGGATGTGCTGAAAAATACGTACACATATCCATAAGATTCAGTCTTTAAACTTTTAAAAGTATGCCATATGTTTAGCTCAATGCATTTTGGTTATATATAAAAAAAACATGTTGCCTGTCAAATCTGTATACAGTATGTAATCTTTTCGTTCTCACAAGTTGGTTTTTCTTCCACAAAAATCATTTTCTTTGCTTCGTTGATCTTATAAGCGAATGAAATAATTTATGCATACAGCCGGTTCTCTCTTTGTAGTAAGTATTATCGGGTACAAACGGGTTGTAAAATATAAGCACATAAACTCCTTTTAATTCTATGTATGAACTGTATAAATACATAAAGCATTATTCAATTTAACTTTTACTGAATACAAACTCATTCTCTTCTTTGCGAACAAACATCAAATCTCAGTTGCACAAATTCTAGCAGATCTACATTTGAATGTGGCGATTCAAGTAAAGTAATTACGAGTCTTGTATTATTCAAATCAACAGAACCTGCAAACCTTTAAACTAACTATACAGCACACTGTAGAACATACAAATGTATACAAATCTTGCACTGCAGCAAGGTGTGGCCATTAACCCCCCGTCTCAAAGAAGATTTGTTCTTCTGTATAAGTGTAGACTGCATTATTGGTTGCAATCTAGTTTTGAGTTGGATATGTGGTTTGCTTTATTAAATTTACTAGTAGAAAACTATGCTTAATGTAATATATCCTACGCTTCAGTTGCTGGATGCTAATGTTTATTTCCACTAAATTTGTATCAGGTTGCTAGCTTCAAGGACCCTCGTGATGCATGTGCAGCTATCGCTGCAGAGTCTTATAAAATATGGCTAGATCATGAGAATAGGACAGATGACATCACTATTATTATTGTACACATCAAGGATATGAATGAAGTATGATTATCCAATTCCTATGCTGTATTTGGCTTATTATAATTCAGTTGTTATTTTCCCAGTAAATAACTAACAAAATTGTATAGCCAGATGCACCACCAAATAAAGAAATGGACCAAATCAGCTTGACAGGTCCAAAAGTTGTTTTAGAAAAACCATGGGATTTCCCAAACGAGAGGAGTTCATCTTGCGTCGCTCCTTCCCTGGAGAAAAGGTTATCTAAAAAAACGGTATGTATATACTTTTTTGCCTTTTTTTAAACCTTAATCTCTATTGAACACGTTTTTGTCAACTTAATAATCTTTTTATTTGGCAGCGACCGATTTAGATCGACAGATAAATTTGTCAAGTTCGTCCTATGTAAGAGGTAATTACCTTATACAATCTGAAATTTTGTAAATCGATGTTTATTCCATTATCTGAAGTTCTGTCGTTAACGAGGATTGGTTCTCTGAGCAACTCTTATATGCATATTAGATCAAAAACTAATCAAAGAAAAACATTCCTAAGTGCATATAAGTAGACATACCAACCAATGTGTATCTTTCTAATGTGGTACAGAACATTTGTACATCTGTAAATACCACGTACAAATGGTTCAGTGACTATCTGGATTTTTGGAAAATAAACTGTGTAGAAACAAAATTTTGGATAGATAATAATGTATATGTGGATTGAACATCTACAAATTCTTGTTGAATTTGGATTAGTATAGCTCATGGTACGGTAGAGATGCTCCACTAATGGGGTGCCCCGTAACACTCCCCTCTCTCTCGCCTTATAACATGTTTACTGAACCGATAAACAATAGAAATTTCATTGCATGTTCTGAATGATGTTGACAGGGTTGGAAGAAGTGAACTCTTTGGACACGAATTATGGGAAACTGTACAGAACTAGTAGCTGATTTGGGACAAACTCGTGAGCCTTCGCTTTCTAATTATCGTTATGATGATGAAAGTATCCTCTTTATTTAATTGGAAGTGTGAGTGCTGGAAAATCGAGTCTGTGTAAAGTGCAAAAGACAAACTGATTTTTATTTATTCTACCTTTCATCTGTTCCACGAATAATAGATGTGTAGTATTATTGGTTGCAGGCTATATTAGTTTATCAGGTATATTTTAAGGATATTTTTCTTTGCAGACGCCGTTGTCTGGGTATTTTTCATGCAGTGTTAGCTAATAGATTGAGTGTTGGGTGAAATCTAGCAGGGAAAACAAAATAGAGAAACGATAATCACACTCCTTTTTCGTCACACTCCCTTTTGGAAAGAGTGAGTTTGTACTTGTCACCTGATTGGTTGAAATGAGTTGGTATTTATTATGTCATACATAGTCAACGATTGATGCCAATCCATTTCCACTAATCAGGTGGTAAGTAAAGCTCATTCTTTCTAAATGAGAGTGTGCTTAGCATTTCTCAACAAAATAATAGTAATATTAACCACCTTTGTAATGTTATTACGGTGAAGGTTAATTTTGGTGTTATTTTACTGGAGTGTGGTTACGGTAGACTTGTACCAAGCTCATGTCATGCTGTTTCTCGTTTGATGCTTCAGATTTTTATTTTTTCTAGAATGTATTAGACTGCCTTCTTTTGATTCTTTAGAATTTTTTTTCTTTTCTGTATTAGTCTACCTCATTTTAAAATGGTCAATGTCTACCTGATTTTAACCTTTGCCAGCACGTTAGAATACCAAAATAGATATTTCTAGTTGATTGAATTTCACTTAAAGATAAGCGTCCAACAGTAGTTTTATAATCTATAACTAGTGCGAGTCTGAGCTATGTTTTTATGTTGAATTGTTTGTAATAAACAAAAATTTTGGTATCTAGATTTTAAATATTTAATCAATTTTAAATATTTAAATAAATGTTAGATTTAACAGAGAAAGAAGAGAGAGAGAGAGAATTACGACATTAACACAAAAGGAACTACATTGTTATTAATTGTCACACTCTTGATTGCATGCGAACAAACTATTAAATAGATAATAAAATAACCAACTACTCCTAAACTTAAGCCACTAAAATACCCACAACACTACTACCACACAAATAGCACACATGTGTTGGACTTCTTCTTAAACATGTGTTAACTCTAACACCCTCTCTTAAACTGAAAGTGCCAACATTCAGTTTACAGTATAATTTCTTTATCGTCTTGCATAGACGAACTCAATTACAACTCTTATCACTATCTGATTAGGCTTACTCAACTGTTCAACTCACTCTCTCATGGTTTCTCCATGGGATTTACTCGGCCTCTCCATTCGGGCAATCCCATGATTGTCGTCTACTTCAACAAGTGAGAACCGCAGCTCTTTTTCCATACTTGTTGAACGACATGAAACCACATCTGCTTCACTCGCAGATTACCTACTTCACTCGTAGGACATACCTATTTTTCTTATAGGTACGGAACAGTTTTCACTCTTCATATCGTCCATATCCTCTCTGCCATACATCAAACATCGTCGTCGTCTTCTCTTATCACCATCACGTTTTGGTGCACTACTCAAACATTCAACATACAACTACATCTTTCTTGCTCTTTCAAAACAACAACTCCTTGTTGTCATTGACCAAACAACAAATACCCTTCGTGCTGCATCACCATTCACAACAAATCAATACAACTCTCACAATTTGCTTCTACGTCACCAAACATTTGCACCACTTCAGCAACAATCTGCATAATTAAGCAACTGCTATAGCCCAATCGACAACTCAACAGAACCCAAATCACCAAAAAATCCGTGAACACCACCGTGATGATCACCAACCAAAATTGAATCTGAACCTGCCACTGTAGAACCGACTTCACCTAGTCTCCAATCTCAACCGATTTCAGTTTTTCTTTTCCTTTTTTTTTTTTTTTTTTTTTTTTTTTTTTTTTGAACAGTGCACACAAACACAAATCCAGTCACCTTCTTCCCTCACAAATCAACACCTCCATCGCAGAACTGCTATTCCACTTCACACCATTTCCACTTCCTTCAAATACATTGTCTTTCTCCGCGTATACCTCAACCTGAAAAACAAGCGCCTACAACACTTCCATTTACCACTCAAACACTCCAGCTACATCTTCACATCTACACTTTCACCCTCTTCCAATCAACACAGCTAATCCATTTCAGCAAACAATTCTGTCATGACCAAACTATTGTTACAAGCTTCCATCACATCTCTACAGTGCCATCTCCCTCCACTGCTGCAGCAGACATGCCCTTCTCCTTACACGTCCACACAACAAAGCCTTCACAATCACACACGCAACCATCCAAGGTCACCAATCCTTGCATTTCCAAACGCCTACATCAGTTCACACAACCCACACAAACAACCTCATTAGTGCACTCATCAATATAATTTACTTTCTCTCCTCTGCTTGATAAGCTACAACAGCAAGCACTACAACCCATATTACAGCTCATGCAAGATCACACAATTGACTTCTCTCAGCAAACAACATATCTTCCCACAACAATTCACCCCCAAACACACAGCATCTCCATTTTCACTTTGCAAGCGATCACGACTGCACCCGCAAACGAACAGATCACTACAAAGCAATGCACCATCAACCCAGTCTGAAACAACATCATAACGCTGTAACTTCTCATCAGCCACTTCTGCATTCGCCTCATTCAATTGCAAAACAAGATCGACTTCACAATTGCCTGAGCATCACCAATGCTCAACTTTCATTCAACTGCTTTAAACCATCAACTTCCCACTCAAAACCTCACTGCAATCAACGTTTAACTCCCATGAACATCCTCCTATAGCAGTATCTCCTTCTGGAACAGATCGAGAACCATTTTAATATATTCCGGATCTGAATCTAAGAAACCTTCTTGTGAACTTTGGTTTTCTTCTTTTGGATTGGAATTGTCTAGGCCTTGAGGATTTTCCTGCTCCATTGCATCTTCTTCCGCTTCAGCTCCCGCTTCTTCTTGTTCTTGTACATCATCCTCCACGTGATCTTGAATGATGGGTTCGCGTTTAGGTTTCAATTTGGGTTCAGGTTACGGTTGGGATTTGGGCCGGTCTTCAGGCTCTTTTTGCGTCACAGGTTTAGGTAGACGCTGGCGTTAAGCCTCGGGTTCGGATTGAGACGAGGGAGTGGCAGCAGGGAGCTTACGTTTTCTGGCCATGGCTGACTTTCAATTTTTCGACTGCTAGCGTTTGACGAATAGAATTATTGGATTGATTTTTTTTCTCTCTCTCTCCCCCTCTAAGCTGGATCTGATACCATGTTAGATTTAACACAGAGAGAAGAGAGAGAGAGAGAGAGAGAGAGAGTTACGACATTAACACAAAAGGAACTACATTGTTATTAATTGTTACACTCTGATTGCATGCGAACAAACTATTAAATAGATAATAAAATAACCAACTACTCCTAAACTTAAGCCACTAAAATACCCACAACACCACTTCTACCACACAAATAGCACACATGTGTTGGACTTCTTCACAAACATGTGTTAACTCTAACAATAAATGTATTTTTGTTATTTATTGAATTGAATTCTAATTTAGTAATTATTTGGATAGGTAATTCAAATGTTAATAAAATGGATTAAGTAATCTCGTTTGACTCTTGTTAGTTAATCAGTACCGATTATATATTCATTTTTTAAATGTGTGCTGCTAAAAACACCGTGAAATGTGCTTTCTAACACCGTGCTTAATTTAATCACCTTTAATTAATCTAATGTACTTCCTAACACCAGTTTTATTCCTCCACTCAATCCCTAATCACCGAGATTATTCCATCTTCCGCCATTAGTTCAAACGTAAACACTATTTCTTTTTATCATCTTATCTCAATCGATCAAATATAAACGTCGACCTAATTTGCTTTCTAACATGATCCGCCATCTACTTCTTCCCCAATTGATTCCTCTTAAACCCTAATTCTCAATTATTTTGTAATTCGAGGAAAACTTATTTTAGTAATCATTACTGTTGGATTTCTTAGCAATGAAGAGCGAGAACTTATACACGAACAAAGATCTCGCGAATACCCAATGCTCTAATGAAGAAGATGAGGTTATTTATCTTAATTTTTTTTTTGTATGGTTGGGCGCCTATTTTTTATTTCGTGGTGTCCCGAGGCATATGTGTATAGGAAGGATGGCAGTGTTTAGTTATAGTGTTAGGAAGCATATTTCTGTGTGCTTTTAGCAGCACACTTTTTAAATTTACTTGCAATAATAAATAGTTGATTTGAATCAATATTTGGATCGAAAATATAGAACAATGTTTAAATATGGAAATTCGCATTATGTGGAATTACACTGGATCTTAACAAAACTGGTACTATTGGATCAGAAATGATAAATTATTGTATGCTGACGAGTTTCGTGACTATCAAATTTATTGTATGGTCGTACGAGGTCGAATTGCATGGAGATTAAATTTAGATGATTTAGTTGTTATTACTGGATTTTAAAATCTAACTTGTGTATGTGTTAGAGTTAGGTTTCAATAATGGTTTCATTTAGTTTAGAATAAGGGTATTTGGTATAAGAAGCCTCTAAGCATGCCTTATACCTGGATCGAAGTCCCGAATTTCCCGATGTGAATAGTGCTTGCTGCTCATAAATATGGCCTATACCCTTTAATTTTGACCTATGCTAGCTGGCCATTCTTTCTTCCTCAATCTGAAGGCCAGAGTTGATCAGTGAGATTAGCTTAATAAGGCGAAGCTTCCAGTTACGAAATTGTTTGTCTTGATGAGTGGAGATTGATGTAGGGTTGCTTCGCTGCATGGAGGCCGTTGGTTGTCGGATTTGGGCCAAATAGGTCGCATGGGTTTTAGGGGTTTTTAGGGTTGGTGGAGGCAAACTGGAGGGCTGCAATGGTGTTGAAGTCGCAGTGGTGTGGATTGTTGGCGGTCCGACAGTGGCTGCATTGTTGGCGATCGCGTTTTGTTTGGAGTCGTGTTTTTCTTCTTTTGGCCCATGGCTTTAAACGAAAGTGTTATGGAAGAGATTATTAAAGTCAAGTGTAATTAGTTAATAACATAATTAGTAAAATTAATTTAATTATTTAATTCATTAATCTTGTAAATGCAATAACTTATTCGTTTGAGGTCGAAATCAAGCGCAGTCATTCACATTGTACTCGTAGGATAAGTGTCTTCAGTCTAGAGTTGGATTGGTCGAGTTTCGAACTAACATGAATCGATGTTAAAATCGAACGTTTGTTCGATTTTGACACAAACTAAAACGTGAAAGCATCCGTTAGAATTTTGGTGAGTAATCACACTCAAGTTAGTTATATAATATGAACGTTACGGCATGTGCTTCGCACGGCAGTTTTTTTTTTTTTTTTTTTTTTTTTTTTTTTTTTTTTTACAAATCTTATATGTTTAACCCTTTCAAAATAAAATTATTTACATGTATATTTTAGTGTTAAATTATGTTTTTTTTATATTGCAATAATTATGTTTTATAAGTGTGAATCTTCATTTCAATCGTTTGCTAATGAAAAATGAATTTGTATATATAGATCATTTGTTAGATTCTATTTTTAAGCGATATTAGACTTTGTTAATATTTATAGATGGATGTTTTGAACTTGTAAATAAATTTCATATGTAAGACCCTATTTTTAAGCGATATTGTGATCTAATAATATTTATAGATTGACACGTTAAATTATTAAGCGAAATTTATTTCTAAGATCCTATATTTTAGTAATAATAAGTTTATATAAGTATATATATATATATATATATATATATGTATGTATGAATGTGTGTGTGTGTAATGTGTGTGTGTGTGTGTGTGTATATATATATATATATAGGTGCATTTTTGGTAGTTTTCGTTTACACCAAAAAAGAATGGCTATTAATAAAGACAAGTGCGAACCTGTGCTACGCACACGGATTCAACGTAATTTTTGAATCAAAAATGCTTAGAGGTAAGGAAATAGTACAGGGAAAGTGACAAAAAAATAATATTAATTGTATGATTTGCATCTCTTCCTTATTTTAAGCCCTTCAATTGTAGAACTGCACATTTTGATAAAAGTTATTTCGGACGTTCCAATACCGTTGTTTTTGCATATACGGGTACAACTAAAAATGACATTTACAAATCTTTTAATCCAACCATAATATTTTGATGATAAAATGATTTGCAATAACTAAAATAGCACATTTAAATACATATGTCAACAAATATATTCAATAAGAGAATTTACGGAAGAACCTATTAAAACATTAACTTAAGAATTCTTTGAAAATAAGTTTTTTCGAATTTCCATATAGTTGCCGTTCAAATGGAGAAACAAAAAGTGCATTTCTTAATCGGTCGCAACATTACGTATTGGAACCATGACAACTTATAAAATAGTCTGAAGTAAGATAACATGCTCAAGCATTCCTTTGAAAGCTCCAATTCAATACATTTTGAAAGCTGCTCAGCATAAAGGTTACAACGATAAGGTTTACTGGTATGAGCATATTACAAAATCGTTGTCTAGCTACGCTTACATTATCGACGTACATATTTAAAATGAGGCAATCTTGGATTCCCAAAGTTTAGCTGGTGCCATCGATTCTGAAGTGGGAATATGAAAAATATTTGAGCATGCAGACATGAATTCTGTTAAAAAAAAGAAAAAAAGGGAAAAAAAATTCAGTTTACACATTGCATAAATGAATCAAAAATAAGTAGCCTACATCCTCAACTAAAAATCCATGTTGATCTCTACCATTTTAGCTAGGAATCCAGCCTTCCAGATGGACTTACCCTAGCATCAATAAGAATTGTGAAAAGCTGCGTAAGCATGAACTGACGGACAATTAAACCATACGCTTCAAAGATACATGTGTATGTGAAGTGAACTCAAGTTACTCATAAACACAAAGATTGAATTTAGCTGAATAATGTAAGGCCATGGCATAAGCTATACGTGCATTCAATCACATGACAGCTTTTGTTTTCTTCCGATGATGTAAATAAAACAAAAATAAAACTATTTTTAATTGCTCGTAAAAGATGCAATGTTTTATAAGTCATGTTGCTGTCTTTCTCCACATGTATATAACACACATCACATTAAGCAAACCAAGTAGCAAAATAAACTTGGACTACATGCATAACTCAACATCTTTCCTTGTTCCTACATGTTTTTTCCTCTCAAATAACATGCATATATTGTTTCAACTTGATTTTTATTTTCAACTTTTGAAACTAACTAATGTTTATGGTGTATTAATATAACTAACGAATTGATAATTTCATGAATGTAATCGATGGGGGCTTAAGATCAAAACATGCCATCCATTCATCTTCTTTTTCCCTTGCCACATCCTTATCGTCCATAATACTGATCTGAACCCAACACCTTCTACCTTTTTTCTCCTTTTCATTAGGCCTACTGATTTTGTATCAAAGTTATTTATTTTCATATCCAAAGCCTCTGCTTATGATTTCCTTTACCATACCACTTCAGTTTTTGGATCTAGAGCATCCCCTGCTCTCAGGTTTGCTGCCAAACCATTATACCAATTGCACAACAGATGTCTGTGACCACGTGGTTACTGCTGCCTTCCATATTGGATGATCTTGTCACATTTTAGGTGCTTCTATTAGTCCTGAGCGGTGACTGGAAGTTTTATTATTTGTTGAATTGGTGTTTGGATCTCTTAAAGAGCCTGATTGCCTAACTTTTCCAGGTCGACTAATATGAAGCTTGCCTATCCTTACATTCACTTCAGTTTGTCCACGGCGACTCCTTTTAGTGGATGTGAGCACTGGCTATAGTTGTTTGTTGTGCATTTGTTTGGATTTGAGTTGATCTGTTGTGCTTTCTGGAGCTTGCTCCCTTTGTTTACATTGATGGGGTTCCTCCTATGTCATCGGGCATTGGACCTGCCAAATATCTGCAATTATTGACTCTGATCACGTATGTTAATAACTATTAACCGTTTCACCTAAACTCTGACAATTATCAATATATACACATTGCCGGAGTTAACAATGTACACAATGAACTAAAATATAGCATTTTAAGACAATCGTACGAAAAGAACCGTAAAATATACATACATACATACATATATATATATATATATATATATATATATATGTATGTATGTATGTATGTAGGCAACATAAAGAGGTACAGTAATCATAAATGTAGAAGTTCATAAATAATAAAACAATATAAATCATGTTCTTCCTTTAGAAAAAATTAAATTGACTATATCGATCCACTTAAACCATGTTCAGTTAATTATAATGAACATTCACAACCTGTAACATCCCGATATTTTTCTATA
Organism: Allium sativum; assembly: GCA_030737875.1. NCBI lineage: Eukaryota > Viridiplantae > Streptophyta > Magnoliopsida > Asparagales > Amaryllidaceae > Allium > Allium sativum. Next base: position 719,727,053 of record CM060920.1, read on the forward strand.
ATTTAAAATATTAAATTTAATCTGTTTTTGGAACAAAACTGCTTTAAATACTAAAATTAATGAATTAATAAATTTTGGAATTTCATATATGTTGGAAATTTTAAATTAATTAATATGGTAATAATATACATTCGTTGTTTGAGTAATAAAGGTCGAATGGTAATAAATGTCATTATTTATGTGGATTTAAAATATAAAATATAAATTGGTTTGTATGGTAATTATTGAGGGTTATTTGGACTTAATTAAGTCAACAAATTTAGAATTAAACTTTAAATATTTAAATTGTATTAATGCATGGTGGAAACTTAAATAAATTGCTTAAGTGATTAATTTTAACTTATTTTGATAATTATAGCATGTATTGATTGTAAATAATTTTGTGATCTTGTTTATATTGGTTAACATGGAATGTTGGAATTTAATATTTATATATTTAATGAGATTGATTTATGTAATTAATAATTTATAATTAAAATAAAATTTGATTTACTAAGTTAAAATTAAATTTATTTTGATGTGAATAAAGTTGATTAGTTTTTGAAATTTAATTAAAGATAATTATATGAATTGAGAATTTATAGAGAATTTCACACGAACGTTAATTTAACAGGTTTTCATATGTTTTTTTTTTGCTCGCATTAACACATTGAACACAACGATATTTTATTTCGTGTGTTTGGATGTTCGGTCTGAACTGCGCGACGTTGTTTTGAACTGACAACGTTCGCATTATAGAATCTTGGTTGGTTATTTGTTGGTCTATATTAAGTTTAACCAAATAAACCAAAATTTTGTTTTAATATTTTTTTATACATGAATTTAATAAAGGATAAATATTTATTGCTATATTGTGAAATTTATTGTCATGCATGTATGTAGCTTACTTTTTCATGTACGTGTGAAACCAAATTTATGGATAGAAAATTAGAAATTTATGCATGCATTTAATAACGTGTAAAAGGAAGTTATTGCCATTATACATTTTTTATCTTCTTTCCTTAATGCTGAGCGTTTCATGGTATATGTACGAAACAAAGGATGGTAATGTATAAACCTCTACGCATGAAGCATACTGATGTGGCACTTGACATTAATGTTTCATGCGCGTGGACCAAAAAAAAAATGAACAAATGAAAATGTAAATATTTAAAACAAAGAGTTAGTGTGTCTTGTTCGGTAGGAAATTAGTATGTAAAGCATTTAAGGTCCTATTTGGACATAAATGAAATTTATGAACTTTTAAATTCGAAAAAAAAAGTGAATATATAGCAATTGAAATAAATGTTATATGCATGCTAATTGTGTTCATTAGAAAATTTAACTAGGTTTCGGTTCTAATGGAAAGGCTATATTTTAGGTAACGTATAATAGGTGATGAACATGGTATGATTGAACATTTAAAGTATAAATAAATTGTAATTTCAGAAATCCAAGCGTCTTACGTTCACAAATTCATTACATTTTATGGTCACCATAAGCACCATCCTACAGCAAAATAAAATCAATAGATGGCATCTTTTTATCTCTTTCATATAAATTAGGCTACGTTCTCTGCTAACCTAATTCATTCTTCCCTTTAACTAAAATAAAGAGGATGTCACCATTGTTCCATCTAAAAAAAAGATTCGACCGAAATAATCAATGAAATCGCATGATTTTAGATACGTTGAACTACTTTATTCAAGAGCTTCAAGATGGTATACATTTAAATGGGTGTGATTCAAGGAAAAAGGGTGTCGATTTTTTTTTTTGTACAACACATGTTTATGATGGGGACACATTTTTGGGTTGATCGAGTTGAACAAATTGATGATAGAGAGGAAGCATATGAGAAGAGAAGAACAACGTTGCAAACAGGAGGTGATTTCGTTAAGGAATGAGAGAGATATGGTAGTTGCGAGAATCAGCCATGGCTGGTTAATGTACAAGCTTGTTGTGCTGAAATGAGGAAGAAGCATTGTTGGGAGGAGATGACATGGATCGTATTGAAATTCCAGATGATATGGAACTGGTTTGGTCGGATTTGGGGACAATTCAATTTTGGGCCTATTTTGGAGTTTTAACGCGTTCGAAACCAAAGGTGAGTGATTAACCCACTCACACTTAACTAAAATGTTTGATTATTAGTTAGATTAAAATCATGTTTATGATATGATTGTATTGGTTGATGTTTAGTAATAAAAAATTGCATATGTATGTTGACTGACATTGATAGTGTAATTAAATTTGACTGTATGTTTACATTTTATAGTTAAGTTAAAATTTGACATTTAATTATTAGTTTTAAACCTGATATCCGATAACTAGTAAATTGATGTAAGATTTAATTGTTCGATGAAATGATTTTGATGGATGTCTTGGATTGATATGTTGATGTTTAAATCATCCTGTTATTCACCTTATTTATATACGACTATTGCTTGTGTTGATTAATCCCAACCATCACCTTAGATGTTACGGGCATCGAATAAACCCAGGATTAATCATTAAAATGAATTAAGAACGTAGGTTAAAATGATAAATACCTATGACCCTGATTTGGATTGAAATGATATATATCCTTTCCCAAAATACTAAAATTAAAATTTAAGTATCACTTGGCCATAAGATAGAAAATTATATACGAACACCGGTTGGTTAAATAAAAATTTGTTTTAACCATGAATTTAGAAATGTTGTTTAAAGACGATAAGGATGATGTTTTATAAATTGATTTCTTTTGAACTTGAACTTTGAGTTTTGAAATATAAGCAAAAGATAAATAATTTAGTGTTGTAACTGAAGCTATAAAAATGAAATTTAATGTGAATCGAATTTATTGAAATTGAATTATTTCACCCACCTTTGAAATTTATTATGAATCAACATTGATTTGAATTATATATGAATTGTGAACACGATATTTGTTAAAATTGAAATCATTGAAAATGAGAATCGGATTTGGAAAGTAACTATTTGAATTAATTTGAACGAATTGGAATGAATGTAAAATTGGAAGTTTAATCGATGAATTATTGAATTTGAGTTGGTTGAATTGAAGTTGAAATATGACTTCAAGTTTAATTGAAAATGTTAAAGAAACGATTCTAATTCCAACTATAGTATTTCAAATCATTTTTATAAACTATTTTAATAATAATTATTATTTCTTTCTTTATAAAATATTTTACTTTATTACTATTTTATTTTATAAATTATTTCAAATAAATCATTTTATAATTAACTATTTATTTTATAAATTACTTAATGTTTTAACTATATATTTTAATAAATTTGATAAATTCTATTTTAAATTACAAATTATTTATTTCAAACTATTTCAATTATATACCTAAACTATTTTAAATATACTGTTAACTATTTTAATATTCAAATTATTAAAGTTGGAATTGTTTCAAGATTTTAATTGGTTTAAATGGAGATTTTAGTATGAATAATATTCTATTTTGAATATTAATTGATTTTGAAACTCTGATATTTTGATATGAAGTATGAACCTCTTTGAAATGTAAAAGAACTGACCGGTGTGAAAAATGTAAACGATTGGTTGTTAAAGAGACCGGGATCGGATATTGTCATACTCTCTGCCAATACCGAAAACCCCTTTAACAACTGTGTACACGGTGTAGTTCCAGAAATGATGTTGGATGGATTTGGAGGCGATTACTGGATTTGAAGAAAGAGAACGATAATGGATATCCTTGACCTTCGGGTCATAATTAAAATGACTAAAACAGGGTTATACCGTGACCAAGTGGGGTTAGCTACCTCCATCGGCAACACTTCTTCCTTTATTACTATAGTCCCTCGGTTTGATTGATTTGATGCGCATCCGTGATTTGGAGTGTTGTCCGAGGTGGGCGGTAGTCACGACTATGCGTTACCACCAGTCCGGGCATGCAACTAGTATATTCATACTCTGGGCATTCTTTATGTGCCTTGTCATATTATCCTTATCGAGTCCCTACGATTTTGATTTAACGTTGTCGTATCACGGCGCATCCCTATCCGCCGACGTATTGGTGTGTTATATGCAAACTGTTCGACAACGGTGTAAGGGTAATAACGGTAATCCCGCTTACATTATTTTATTATGTTATATTTAACCATAGACATTATTATAATAGCGTATTATATATTATATAGTATTAGTTTGACGGATCCTTAAGAGATGGAAGTTCCCGTAACATCTCTTAAGTTATTGCACTCATATTATTATATGAAATTTGATTTAACTAATATGAGAATGATTTAGTTCTGATCCGAGTGTTTGTTGTATTATTTTTTTGTTGCAATACGCTCGGGTCAGACCCAGTTGCAGTTAGCGAAGTTTCACTTGCTTTGAAGATAACATTATGAAGACGAAGATGGAGCTCAACAGACATATTATAATTATTATTCCGCTGCAAATGCATTGGTATGTTGTATGTTAATTTACTCTGATAATCGTTGTAAATTATAATAAAATGTATGTTTTAACAACTTCATGAATTGTTATTTATTTATTATATTTTGTCCTTCCACTGCGAGATTCTATATTTTTTTCTTCTTTCTTCTTTTTCTTGTTTTTTAATCCCAATAACTATCCGTATTTTTGAGTTGTTTATGTCGACATTAAGGATCGTTGTCGATTTGGATGGTTAAAAATCCCGGATGTTACACAACCTGAAAATGAGTAAGAAGAATGCGCTGGTGCAAGACAGTTTTCCAAGTAATTTATACTGAAAACGGGCTAAGAGAAAAATATGAGGGCTAACTTTGTATAGATGCCTCTGTCTATCATAGTTGGGCCTTTTTGAAGGAGGAGAAACCACTGTATAGATCCAAACTGTACAACGTATATATCTTGAAAATAGTGATTGTTGGCTTAGAAACTAAGCAAACTCAAGAATGCATGACCAACATTCCTAATCTAAACAGGACAAAATAGTTTTTTAAACAGCATAACATTCTTTAAGTTGTCTACTTCTATAAATTAAATGCAGAAGTAGGGGATCTAAATTTTAAATGCAAATAATGGAAAATCAGCATATTACCCGAAAGTATAACACAAAATAGAAAAATAGAGGAGCCGTGATAAGTAGCATGGAAAAAAAATCTCCAAAACTGTTATAGTTAACTATAAGTATTCTTTAAACCTTAGTTAAAAGTTCCCATTATATGGCTAAAACTTAATCAATTTTAAAATTCCATAAAGCACGGAATTTTTGTAAATTAGTAACAAACAATGCAATCCTTATTCAATATATAAGACTATTTTGATTTGACATTGTACACATTCTAATTGAATATAAAGCATGCCTATTTCCAAAAGGAAAAAAAATTAATCGTATATTTTTCAAAATTAATTTAAAAGTTTCGTCTAGGACATGAACAGTTTTTAAGTCCTTTAAAATACAGTTTTTTTTTTTTTTTTTTTTTTTTTTTTTTTTTTTTGCAAAATAGCGATATATGCATATACGATTACGTATATTTTTATTGAATATGCACATATATGATAACAAATATACTTGTATTGAATAGAAATTTCTTCTAATGGAAAGATAGCTAAAATTTCACTACTTGGTAAAATGTACATTTACCTAGTTGTATATAAAAGCCATTTTCTGCTTATAAAGTTATTTGTGTGTTGTAACCGAACATACAGGTTGCAGAAAATTTCTGATATTTCAATTGAAATATAATGTCAAAATAGTGCAACGGAAAGAAGTCAAAAATTAAAGGTACTTTGAACGCTGTAATGTTGAACATTGGAGGAATAATGGAGCCAAAATTTAGCAATGTCCAAATGACATAAGAAAAATGTAAGTCAAAACAATCATAGTTGCCTATTGTTACCAAGTGTGCTCAGCCTACATGTAGCTACGGACTGAATATCAACTATACCGAACCAGACATGTACTTGACTGCATGAAATGTTATTGTAAGTTGAACCATTTGTTTTAAAATGCAAGTACTTGTTTTATACTGAATTTAACGTGATAGTTATTTGATTCATATTGACTTAAAAGTGTCCTTATCTGGTTGTAGGAATGCCCAACAAATATGTGTCTAGGTATTATCATATTTCTAGCACTTGGTGTTTGTCCCATTAGTTCTCGTGTGAATAACTCCTTGTTTTTTCCTTTTTGTTTTTTGTACCAAAATCCAGTGTTTATGTAGAAAACAAAACTTGACTTTTATTATATTTAAGTCTGAATTTGGTGGCACAAAATGAAAAATCATTTTATGTACGTAGTAAACATTAGTTAGAAACTAACATTTTTTCTAAAATAATAATCTAATCATATTCTTTATGTTGACAATTTTTTCATAAAAATGATATGTAGCTAATCAAACACAACTGTAGGTAGAACTATTAATTAGGTTGATGCATCATACTAAGCACAGGAAGAGTTGATAACCATCATATTTATCAAATGAGATGCTTTGAAATTTAACCAAATATAAAGCTTATAGGTAAGATGGAAAATGGACAATATCAAGGCAGAGATTTAACCCTTGACATTTTTATATTACAGTATGAACAAACAATAATGAAAAAAAAGTATTCTGATGGATTTACTACCCCAACGATTAATTTACTATCTCCAAATATTTCATTTGATACTATTCTGCTAGCAGTCAAAGCTAATAGTATTTCTTATATAATGAACATGTCTTACAAAATAACAGGGAAACATGCATTCGTTACAGTAAATAGGATATCTAAACATACATGTATGTGTTATTGGGTGCATGGATAATCCTATTAAACATACATGTATGTGTTATTGGGTGCATGGATACTCTGTTTGTCGGAGGACGATCTGTTGCTCATGTTGTATGTGCTTAAGACATTAAGTAATTCTTCGCTGGTTTTGCAGACACAACTCAATCAATAAGTCGTATATTCTTACAATCACTTGTTATCGCACACACGAATGGTTTATAGCTAAGCTTTTATGATAGATATGTGTTAGTTTCGTAAGTCAATTACCTCGTCGATTCGATCTTATGGTCGATCGGTGTGAAATGGAACACATTTTTGAAGATAGTTTATGTTTTCTGCCAGTTCTCTTCATGGGTACGCATATTTATGAGCCTGGCAAATTCCAAAGGTTAGTTTGCGGTTTGAGTGGTTGCAAAGTAATTGCATGCTAAGTTAGGGTGTTGATTACAGTGTACCTTCTGTGAGCATGTTTTTGGTTCAACTGCGAAAGATTTAAAAAAAACAAAAATCTTTTAGATTGTTCAAGTGTAGCAGTCAGTTTTCGCATTGCCCGCAAATTAAAAGATGTGACAAAATATAAGAAAGAAATACTGCATTATCTGGTTGTCTGCTAGTGTTATATGCAGTTTGGTGGACATAATCATAAGTGGAGAAATGTTCTCTTGGATTCCTTTGCAAAAGGGACTGTGGTTTGATAGGCGAGAGAGCATGAAATATTTTAATTGCACAGAAAATCATACTTGTAAATAGTTTAATCCTTCATATTTGAGTAGGTCAGTCCGTTGTTTGTATCAAAAGTCGTCACTGGAGAATGCAGGCAAGTTATATTTACAGAAGCCGAAAAGGAAAAATAATTAGTATTTGCAATCTGGTTTTTGAGTTATGCGGAGACTGAAAATATGTTAAAACATTGACATGGCAGTAAAATTCAAGACATCAGTTCCCACTCATAAGAAGACATGCTTTATTTTATCAGGACTGAGTAATAGACACCGATATCACTATCATTGGAAATGGCTGAACAATTTCAATGTTAAATTTATTCGAGCAACCCTGTTCAGATAAAAGTATTTTCAATAAAGAACATAAGCGCGAAGAGAATGATTCGCTGAAATTTGTGGATGACTGCTCTTAAAAATGAATGAGTTCAAACAATTTTTAGTAGAAGAAGTCTACCTTTATATGTAAGGTTGAAGCCTAGAAGGAAAATATGAAAACTTGCATGGAGAGCTTTACCATTCGATTACAAAGGATTAACGAACAATGTATGTGAATGGTTCCTCATGTTTCACTATTAAGATATTATATCAAAAACATGTTATTTCATTCTTCCTGTTATTTAAAAATACTACAATTTTCATGAAACACATCTCATTTAAGCTTGACCCGATTGTTGCATTCAATTTTTCCAAAACCCCATGTTTGATGGTATAGTTGTCCCATTTGCTCATGTTATAATTACTGATTAACATCGGTATATTTTGAAATACCAAAACGAAATTTGTACTAGAAGCTGTAAGAAGGATATAATTTTCATACAATATCCAAATGTGCGTGGACTGCTGATATATTCAGAGTTTAGGAGAAAAATGTCCAATCATCAAAATAAGCTTCCAGTCTTCATCTATATGATTTTTAATTCTTTGTTAATTTAATGTGTGTCATTATATGGAAATATTATGAATGTTAACCACACAAACTTAATTAACCTACCACCACCATGCATGTGTCTAACATCGGTTATTTACAACATGATGCTCCAAAAAACCAACTACCAATGTAAAAGATTCCAAGTATATCAAAACACCGTCTAACATAAGCGTCATAGAAAAACTCCCATAAGACATTATCAAATTTATCATGCAGAATTGTTCATTACATTAGACATTTTGTACGCTAGAATTACTAATTGATCAATGTGTTTCATATTTGGTCCTCAAGCAATTGGCTACTATAATCAGTGAGTTGTATCCATATTAAAGTGATACAGTATGACGTATCCCCTAAGGAATACGATTATTCCAGGCAATCTGCCCGCCATTATCCATTCTGCATTGATATGAAGCAGCGCCTTCATTCACCTCTACTTTCATATCTTCCTTAATCCAGACATATGTCAGATTTGTAAGCATGTACTATTTGTGTTCCTTTCAGTCAATACGTTTGTTTGTAATGACAGTAATCTCACTGTTCATAGTAGTCGCAAGCTGAATTCATTTGTTAAAGGGGACTTCTTGGAATGTTTCCTACAAATCAAAGAAAGTTATTGAAGACATACATTTTATGAGTGGGAAGTTAATCGGTTGATCAGTCTCTGTTCATATTTTATAGATTATTAAGAAAAATAACTCTCAAGTGTTTTGTTTAAATCTACTTCATTCTTGCTAGTTTTTCCTTTGAAATTTTCTTCTTTTGAAATGAAATTTCTACCACCTCTTACTATTAAGAAAACTAACTCTGAAGTGTTTTGTTTAAGAAAAAAATTCTTTTTAAATATTATTATAACTTTTAGATAAATCTACCACCACTTACTATTTCTAAAAAATATTTTATTTCGTTCTTTATAGCAGAACACTGAAATAATGTTGAAATAATATAATGTAGTGGTTTTCAATGGCTTTGGAAGAATGATATATGATGAAAACAAAAAGGATATTATGATAATAAAGTTAAAGGTAGGTAAGCACAACATAAAATTAAATAAAATAACAACTCTACTTATGATATAAACAACCCTCTTCGTTGATTTTCAACTCCCTTAAGCAATTTTGTAAATTTACCCATGACGGTGCACACAACTGAATACATGTGCAAGCTTCGATTCTTTTTATTATTATTTAACTCCACTGTAAAGGCATTCACTTTTTTTAATAATAAGTATACATGTGTTTATCTTATGAAAATACCGACTATTAAACCTTGTAATTTATATTTGCATTTCTGAAATTAACTTGGACAAAAATAATATTTATATAAAATAAAAACACGCACCTTAGCAGTTTAATTATGTAAAACTCAATCACGTCCATGGATATATTAGACCTGTTGACATCAATTGTTGTCATGACGTAAGTAATCCCCGCAACCCAAGTTCATCCATCGCATATAAAAAAACTGTAATGTCATGCTAAGTATATTAGTCAACATTCCACATGAAAATTTGCAATACCTGAGAATGTACATTAGTCAATACAAAGGACTTCAATTATCACCAATATATTAATTTTACACAAGTATTTTAATCAATGGTATTAATAACTAATATTTTAAAATCAATTAGAAACCGGGCCTTGTGAAAAACTGTATATATGGTAATATATTTTACTTTGGTATAGGGTAATTTTGGCCAAAAACACTATAGGAAATGGTTTTTACGCAACAATAGTTTATGTCCGAACTTGTTTTTAGGAATTACAGATAAAATTATTATCTAACATTTATCTGTCTTTTAATAAAATGTAGACAATTGGTCCGATGACTATCTTAAAAGCTGCACTGGTTCTTATAACTTATAACATAAGAGTGGTATGAATAGCCGCTGACACACATTCGATATGACATTTGAGGAAGTTCAAAATATATTCAGGATAAATAAGTTGAACTTTTGGTGTAATATAGGTGATTTTGGGATACAATCTTAATATCTTATCTTTTAGAAGTCTGGAAATTATAATTAAAAGGCTTTCGGAGGATGGCTCACATAATTATTGAACTTAAATAAATGAAGAGCACGAAATAAATTTCTTCAACTTGAAAATCGATAATAGTTTTACTTAATAAAGGAGTAACAATGGAAATCGATAACAGAACAATTTGTAGCATCCTTACATGCAGCAGGTTAAACTTAAAAATGACAAAATACCATCTAAAAGATGAAATTCCACTTTTTTCATTAACTAAAGAACTTTTAAGAACGTTGAAAACGTTGTTCGCTATGGTTAAGGAAAAAAAACATGCTTTTTCCCTATGAACTTAAATTAAAAAAATAAGATAAAACTGTAAAAATTCATTTGTCAACCACTGATATTTTTCAATTTTATATTTTCTCAGTATATAAATCCTCGAATTTGATATTCTAACCGTAGTAAATTAAACCCCAAATAATTCAAAAACTCAAGCTAAGTCATCAAAGAATCCATTAAATTGAAATGCATACTATTCATGATATAACAATTTTCAAAAGCTTATTTTGAAGTCATTTTCTATCAAGTACATCAAAGAAAGCACGACACATAAACACACATTCATTAACATTGCTAAGAGGAATGTATAATTTAGGAGTAAAATGACTTTTTTGTACATAAGGAATTTCTGTTTTAGAATATCCATGTTAGTTAACGGTCTTTAGGTTCTGACTGCAATTCATAGACAACGAAGAGGTATATAAGTGATTTTATGTGTTATAATATAGTTAATTCCTAATATTAAACATGGTTACAGATATCAAAACAATATTTATGTTTTTTCCACCCACAGAGCACTCATCTTATAACATATTAAGAATAGGTTTGTAACAACCCGAAAATCTAGGCCAGTTAATTTTTTTTTTTTTTGGCAATTTTAGCGAAGTTTGAACATTTAAAATGATTATTTTAAATAATATCAACGAGAAATTTATTTTGAATAGATTAGAACGTATATATTGTATACATCGTCGTTAGAATATAAATAATTATATATAATTATAAATAGAATTAAAAATGGCGCGGTAGTTCGATAATTCGATTTCAAACTTCAATTGAATGTACCGGGTGCAAAATAAGCCGTATTTTAGTGAAACCAAAAATGATGGGATATATTTGATAATATCTTTCCAACGAATCCGAAAAATGGAGATTTCATAGCGGGAATCAAAAGATATGTCCAGTTGAAAATTCTGAATAGTCGCTATGGAATTCAGGCCCTTAAAAATGGAAATTTTGCAAACGACCTCGGATTTCGACGAAACCACTTTTGTTAGGTCCGTGATGTAAAATTATTGCTAGGTTTCAAATTTCATAATTTTTCGAGTCAATATGTGAGCGTGGCAAAGGAAAACGCGTTTGCCCAGTTTCAGTTGATTTTAATCGACTGGAAATTGGCCATTTTTCCAACGGTCTCAGAATTCGATGAAATTAGTTTTGTTAGGACCGTATCGTCAATACGAAGCTAGAAAATATTTTTCTGGAATTTTTAGGGTTCGTATGTGACCCCAGTAAATTGAAATGCGCGTTCAAATTCAATATATAGAGTTATATGTTGATTTTGACGGAAACAGATCGAAACAATCGAATCAGCTTACGATACATATCCCATTGTGTTCGGAATGGGGTGAAACGCTAGGGACGACAGGCGGTGGGTCTCGTTTCGAGGTCGAATAAAAAAAGTTGCTTTTTGAAAATAAATAAATAAATTAAAAAAATATAAAACTCTCTCTCTTCTCTCCCCTCTCTCTCTATACTACCAGACCCCCCCCCCCCGTTTACTTTTCTAATCGATCAGAGAAAGAAGAAAAAAAAAAAAAACAAATCGCGCCGCCGCCTGGGGGGAGCCCTCGAGCCACCGCCGACGCCTCACGCCCCCTCCATCTACGCGCCACCGCCGCGATACACGCCCCCCTCCATCTGCGCGCCACCACCGCAACCCCCCCCGGCCTCGATTCCGCCGATCGCCACCGCCCAGCTCCGAAGACCCCACCCCTCACCGACGCGCGCGACCCCCATCCGCCACCTCCTTGATCTCCGACGCCACCCAGGTCCACCAGCGACGCCCAGCGCTCGACATCCCCCCATCTCTGAATAACATAGTGAGTTTTATGGTTTAATTTCAATTTCAGTTTTAGTATATTTTTAGCGATATAAATATTACATTTTTATGAATGTAAAAATTATATTTTTTATAAAGAAAGACAATTGATAAAAATTAGTTTTTTTCCCGTTTGAATAGCAAGATAAAGATATGATTTTTATCGCTTGAATGGCAAAGAAAAAAACATGGGTTTTATTGTATGAGCGGATCAATAAGAATATGATTTTTATTTAGGCAATACGAAATAAAAATATGATTTTTATACTTATAGCATAATAAAAATATAATTTTTATATAGCAGAGGAAGTAAAAATTCGAATTTTTCTATATTGAATAGCGAAGTAAAAATTCGAATTTTTCTATATTGAATAGCGAAGTAAAAATTCGATTTTTCTATATTGAATAGCGAAGTAAAAATTCGAATTTTTCTATATTGAATAGCAAAGTAAAAATTATATTTTTCTATATTGAATAGCGAAGTAAAAATTCGATTTTTCTATATTGAATAGCGAAGTAAAAATTCGATTTTTCTATATTGAATAGCGAAGAAAAAATTCGATTTTTCTATATTGAATAGCGAAGTAAAAATTCGATTTTTATATATTGAATAGCGAAGTAAAAATTCGATTTTTCTATATTGAATAGCGAAGTAAAAATTCGATTTTTCTATATTGAATAGCGAAGTAAAAATTCGATTTTTCTATATTGAATAGCGAAGTAAAAATTCGATTTTTATATATTGAATAGCGAAGTAAAAAATTCGATTTTTCTATATTGAATAGCGAAGTAAAAATTCGATTTTTCTATATTGAATAGCGAAGTAAAAATTCGATTTTTCTATATTGAATAGCGAAGTAAAAATTCGATTTTTCTATATTGAATAGCGAAGCAAAAATTCGATTTTTCTATATTGAATAGCGAAGTAAAAATTCGATTTTTCTATATTGAATAGCGAAGTAAAAATTCGATTTTTATATATTGAATAGCGACGTAAAAATGTGATTTTTACATATATAGAGAATACGAGCAAAGAAAGTGAAAAAGGGCGAGTGGCGAAGATTTCTACCTAAGAAGAGTCGTGGCGTTGGATTAGCTATCTGTGAGAACTTCTCACTCTTCAATTTCTTTTTCTAGTTATATATATACTAGGATGCAGACGGTGCTTAGCAGCACCCGACACCCGTCATCCACAGACCATGGATGGCTTGTTTGTTTAATTATTTGGTTGTGTAGTTGGTTAGATTATTTGGTTTGAATTGAAATGTTTGGTGAAATGAAATTGATTTGATTGATGTGTGAATGGCGTGGGCCTTCACTAGACCGGGGATAAGGCTAGGCCTTGTCCCGTTTCTAGTATCGTGCCGTTGTGCCGCCGAAATTCTCTAAAAATAAGTTAGAAAAATAAAGATAACATTTTATTTAATAAATGAGCCGAATAGAAAATTCATAGGTTGAATAAAATAGTTTGATCGTTAAAAATATAATTTTTAACGTGAATGTGAATAAATAAATATTCATTTACAAACCGGACGGTTTGTTTATGTACACATATTTGAAGGACATTGATTGGGACGATAAATTTTACACATCGCCCAACTGCACAAATAAAAATCTGTGTTTGATTGCTTGAAACCCCACACGGGTATTGGGATGATATTTGACGTACACTAATCCCGATTGTTTAGTTGTATGTCGATCGATTGATTGACAGGCTGTTACAAGCGTTGAATATTTATATTTGATGCTTATACAGCGTAGAGGGCACTTTGGATGATGGTTGATTATTCATCGTTGTTGATATATACATGTGTTGTAGAAAATCCATATAATTAACATTATATGGTAATTGATTGGGCCTCATTCCAGTTTTAAAATAGAAATATTTGAAAAAGAAATATTTGAAATAGAATATTTGAAAATAGGAATATATGAAGCTGTATTGATTAGATTGACGCCATTTTGACGTGAACGATATTTATATCGATTTTATTCATTTTATAATGAATATCGAAAGTGATTTCAAAATCTGATATTTTGAAAAGAATTGAATAGAAATGAATTCGAATTGAAATTGAATATAAATGAATTCGAATTGAAATGGAATAGAAATGAATTTGAATTTAAATTGAATATAAATGAATTCGAATTGAAATTGAATATAAATGAATTCGAATTGAAATTGAATATAAATGAATTCGAATTGAAATGGAATAGAAACGAATTCGAACTGAAATTGAATTAGAAATCAATTTGAAATGAATTTAAATTGGAATATTCAATTTTGATTTGAAATTGAATATGAAGTTGAAACCGTTTTGAAAATGAATTTAAGACGATTTATAAAGCACGTTTTGAATTGAAATCGACGAAGTAAATATTATATATATTATATATATAATATAATGGCCTCAATAGAACGCGCCGCGCCGCGCCGCGGCTGTTCGCGAATTTCGACCATTGACTTCGAATGGATATTACGGGAGATCCGACTGTCGGATTCTCCTAAAACCGGAACCGTTGGGTTCGTATCGAAAAGAGCTTTCTAACGAATATTAGAAATTATAAATCTAACGGTTGGATTTGGAATTATGTCCAAATCAAATTTGGAAAAGGTCGCTGTAAATGCAGTTCGATGGCCGTTGATGGAAATCGACTGTACGGGCCTTGATAAAATTATTAAAAATAGTAATAATTTGTGTAAAATCATAAGAAATGATTTAGAAAGAATTGGGATGAAAAACTCCATATTTGAAAAGATAAAAATAGATTTTTATCGAAATAAACTAGTTTTGAACTAGAATTATAATTCTATTTATTTTTAAATAAATAAATTGAATTTGAAATGGTTTTGAAAATAACCAGAATTTCCAATGATTGCATTGGAATGGATTTGAATCGAAATTGTCTTCGGAATATTTCGATGTTGGATTTCGTGATTATACAAATGTTTTTATGGAAATTTGAAAGATATAGATATATATATATATATCGTTATTTCCAATACGATCTTTGTTGGTCGCAGAATTTGATGTTGAATATAAGCCGGGATATTTTCTATTTCAGAGCCTTGTATTTAATATCAAATGTGATTTGGATTTGTCGTGAATGGTGTCTTGACTAACACCGTTCTTGAACCCAGTGGAGAAAAGATTAAATCTTTTTATTTAGATTTAATGAAGTGTAACAATTAAATGATATTTAATTGGAATTGAAGTGATATTGATTTTTGGGTTTATCGTGGACAGTGTTTTAAATAACACTCGTTCTTTAACCCGATAATTAACGGAATGTGATTTTGGGTTTATCGTGAACCGTGTTTTAAATGACACTGATTCTTCAACCCAGTTAACGATTAAAACTAAGTGGAGTTTTAATGAATCTTTAATTAGATTGAAAAGATCGAGAATGGAGTATCACCAGTTTTGCTCCAGGCGATAGTTAAATCTTTAATTAGATTTAAACGTGAAATGGTAATTAAATTTACCGATAACACCGTGGTGTTAGATATGAAGTAAGACCCGTTTTACTTCATGGGATGAATAGGTTGGGATTGGGAAATTAAAACAAATGATTACTTCGGTAAGGTTCGTTAATCCCAACTAGTTTGAATTGAAATTCAAAAGGAGATTAAAGAATAAATTCAAGGAATTTATCTTTGATAAAATTAATGGGAACCTTTCCCTATGAATGTGAAATTTAGAAACTAACTGTCGGTTAACTAAGCAGAATGGTTTTCTGGATATTGATCTGATGTTGGTTTCGGCCTTCGGGGTTAATATTTGGGGAATTATTCTCTTGTTAATTTACGGTTAGTGACTGATGAATTGGAATGAGGCGTATGTTGTGTTTGTGTAACACTTGTTTATTATACACGCGAGTTGCTCAGAAAGACCGGGTTTATCCCATTCTGAATAACTGAATCAACGATAAGAAATCGAAGATGAAGACGATGGTCGAAGACCGGAGATCTTCACCTCGTTTGGATGGTAACCGAGGTCCTGATTGGGAGGCATCCCAAAATATGGATAATGAGTGGTGATCGTCCAAACGTACGTGGTGATCGATGGGTTTGCGAGGTATTTAGTGCCTCCGGTTTCGTTCAGACCCTGAACGGACTTGCAAATGGAAAGTGTGTCTGACATTGGAATTTGTTCTGTGTGATTGATAACCATCAGTTGCACGGTGTGAATTGCCTGTGTGGCATGCTAAGATGCAGTGATCAGGGCTTCTGTTGAAAAGAAAAGTCTTGTGGTGATGATCAAAGCACCGCCTACGTGGCGTAGCTTTGTGTATAACGTGAAATCGCGAGCCTTACACCCGGTATGAACCAGAAACGGGAGAAGGACCTCAGGGAGGGCATGCGTTTCTTCCTAGCTAGGGTGGTGTCAGTGACCTACCTGCCCTGACATTTATATACTTTTCACCTATGTGGTTGTTGCTGTTGCGAGGCGCCTCGGTTAGATCGGACGATCCGGATCCGATGGAGTCATTCGTCGGCTCTCTTACGCCCCAAAGGTCGGGGAAACGTAGTGTTCAGGCATTTTAATCCATATCGGTGGACCGACCCTGACGATCCAAGGGTCGATGCGTTCTGATCCTGAGACTCGGGCTAGGCAGTCTCGAATTCGGTAAGGACTATCTTTTGCCTTGGTTCATGACGGGAATCCAATTTCTGAATATGTGCCTGTGCGGTTTCGATTGTATATATATATTTGGAGACATAGTGGCATGGGACGCTCATGTCGTCTATGATTGATAGTTATGATTTGAAATTGTTTTGAAACATATAAACACTAGTAATAATATCAAATGCCTTTGTTTTATTCGTATCAAGCATTCTTGGTTGTTATAAGGTAAAAACCCTATCCTTCGGCTTGCGTTGCATTGTGTGATGGGAACTGGGTCTTATAATAGCTTCATTTTTCTTTATTTAGCATTGCGTTGTTGTTTTATGCACTGGTGTTCTTGGGAGGAAACCCGTTCCGCGTTAGCGGCGTGGTCCCTTAATTTACCTAACTTTAAAATAAAGATTAATAACTGTTTTAGTTCTCACACCAGTCCCATGACTGACCTGGAGTTTATTGTTTTAACCTAAACTCTGGGTGCCCTATTTTGACACACGGGCAGCTAGTAGTTTTGTTTTTGCAGATTTATATTCACAGGATCCTGGTTTACAGCTGGAAGGATATCTGGAAAGCTTTGTATCCGTATATCTCCTTCAGTTGTGTATTGTATTATTTTCCACTGCTATGTAATGTATTGTAATCTCTGATATTTATCGAATGTATATTATTTGTTTATACTCTGTATATTCTTGTATTCTGATGAATTGTTGTAATATACAATGAAAAGTTCTTCTGTCTGCGTTCTATTTTGTCGTGTTCTCAAAACAATCAGGCGTTTCGAACGGTCTAGATCGGTTTAGCGACTGATTCTGATCAAGCGAAATTCCTTTTCGTCACAGTTGGTACCAGAGCTTTGGTTTACAAAGCTCAGAGAACAAGGCACATTAGAACCATACGAAAGAATTCATCAGATATTGGATTAGTAAAATCCAATGGGAATGACTCGTTAGAGATGGGATTAGTAGTATCCTAGAACGAGTGTGAAGAGTATATTTTTTAAATTGAAAACCAATTTTGTTTTGAAAATTTAAATCAATTATTCGTATTTGATTATTTATTTCTATGAATTTGGACAATCCAATATATAAAGATTTTGCATATACTTCTTGCAAACGTGTATTCGAAGTTTTAATGTATTGGATAGTTATAGAATCATACTCTAGTGCCCGGGGATAATTCTGGTGACGGGGCACCATCACCCGTATTTATTCTCGAGTTACGAAAGTGAGATTTCTATATATTTCCAATCGACTGGTGTGAGAACCGAAACTAGATAGGGCTTATTGTTGTGATTTGGCATCAAAAATCTGATTTTTGACAATATATCAAAGTTATGAATTTCAAAAGCTAATCAACTAATTGATTGATGGTTGTGTTGTTGATTATTGGTTGATTAATTAAAATTTGTATCATATAGCCAATTTGATCAAATAGTGAATTGTATTGAAAATTAGTCGCATTTGCTTGCATATACTTGTACTTACATTGAACAGGTCATAGCAAGGAGGCTAGAGCAGAGAATAAAATTTGTTTGCCCGACAAATAGGTACATGTTTACTACATAATTTACTGTTTTGTTTGGGTGATGATGATTTTATGAGCCTATTGGCTAGCCGCTTGGCTTTTTCTTTTTCTTTTTGAGATCTGAAGGCCTATATGGCAATTTCGGGATTTTCCCGTGGCTCCCGGTGCAGGGGAGGTTATGGCGAAATTTTCGAAAATTTAGGGTGTTAGCCAAATTTTTGAAATTTTGAAAAGTTCTTAGAAACTGAAAAGTTGAAGAACTTAAGCCGTAATCAAGATAATGGAAGTTGAGTTGATTTGTGAAACAACATTCGGCTTTGTTCCTTTTCGGGGACGAAAAGTTTTAAGTGGGGGAGATTGTAACAACCCGAAAATCTGGGCCAGTTTAAATTTTTTTATTTTGGCAATTTTAGCGAAGTTTGAACATTTAAAATGATTATTTTAAATAATATCGACGAGAAATTTATTTTGAATAGATTAGAACGTATATATTATATACGTCATCGTTAGAATATAAATAATTATATATAATTATAAATAGAATTAAAAATGGCGCGGTAGTTCGATAATTCGATTTCAAACTTCAATTGAATGTACCGGGTGCAAAATAAGCCGGATTTTAGTGAAACCAAAAATGATGGGATATATTTGATAATATATTTCCAACGAATCCGAAAAATGGAGATTTCATAGCGCGAATCAAAAGATATGTCCAGTTGAAAATTCTGAATAGTCGTTATGGAATTCAGGCCCTTAAAAATGGAAATTTTGCAAACGACCTCGGATTTCGACGAAACCACTTTTGTTGGGTCCGTGATGTAAAATTATTGCTAGGTTTCAAATTTCATAATTTTTCGAATCAATATGTGAGCGTGGCAAAGGAAAACGCGCTTGCCCAGTTTCAGTTGATTTTAATCGACTGGAAATTGGCCATTTTTCCAACGGTCTCAGAATTCGATGAAATTAGTTTTGTTAGGACCGTATCGTCAATACGAAGCTAGAAAATATTTTTCTGGAATTTTTAGGGTTCGTATGTGACCCCAGTAAATTGAAATGCGCGTTCAAATTCAATATATAGAGTTATATGTTGATTTTGACGGAGACTGATCGAAACAATCGAATCAGCTTACGATACATATCCCATTGTGTTCGGAATGGGGGTGAAACGCTAGGGACGATGGGCGGTGGGTCTCGTTTCGAGGTCGAATAAAAAAAGTTGCTTTTTGAAATTAAAAAAATAAATTAAAAAATATAAAACTCTCTCTCTTCTCTCCCCTCTCTCTCTATACTACCAGACGCCCCCCCCGTTTACTTTTCTAATCGATCAGAGAAAGAAGAAGAAAAAAAAACAACTCGCGCCGCCGCCTGGGGGGAGCCCTCGAGCCACCGCCAACGCCTCACGCCCCCCTCCATCTGCGCGCCACCGCCGCGATACACGCCCCCCTCCATCTGCACGCCACCACCGCCAACCCTCCCCCTCGGCCTCGATTCCGCCGATCGCCACCGCCCAGCTCCGAAGACCCCACCCCTCACCGACGCGCGCGACCCCCATCCGCCACCTCCTTGATCTCCGACGCCACCCAGGTCCACCAGCGACGCCCAGCGCTCGACATCCCCCCCATCTCTGAATAACATAGTGAGTTTTATGGTTTAATTTCAATTTCAGTTTTAGTATATTTTTAGCGATATAAATATTACATTTTTATGAATGTAAAAATTATATTTTTTATAAAGAAAGACAATTGATAAAAATTAGTTTTTTTCCCGTTTGAATAGCAAGATAAAGATATGATTTTTATCGCTTGAATGGCAAAGAAAAAAACATGGGTTTTATTGTATGAGCGGATCTATAAGAATATGATTTTTATTTAGGCAATACGAAATAAAAATATGATTTTTATACTTATAGCATAATAAAAATATAATTTTTATATAGCAGAGGAAGTAAAAATTCGAATTTTTCTATATTGAATAGCGAAGTAAAAATTCGATTTTTCTATATTGAATAGCGAAGTAAAAATTCGAATTTTTCTATATTGAATAGCGAAGTAAAAATTCTATTTTTCTATATTGAATAGCAAAGTAAAAATTCGAATTTTCTATATTGAATAGCGAAGTAAAAATTCGATTTTTCTATATTGAATAGCGAAGTAAAAATTCGATTTTTATATATTGAATAGCGAAGTAAAAATTCGATTTTTATATATTGAATAGCGAAGTAAAAATTCGATTTTTCTATATTGAATAGCGAAGTAAAAAATTCGATTTTTCTATATTGAATAGCGAAGTAAAAATTCGATTTTTCTATATTGAATAGCGAAGTAAAAATTCGATTTTTATATATTGAATAGCGAAGTAAAAAATTCGATTTTTTATATATTGAATAGCGAAGTAAAAATTCGATTTTTCTATATTGAATAGCGAAGTAAAAATTCGATTTTTCTATATTGAATAGCGAAGTAAAAATTTGATTTTTCTAGATTGAATAGCGAAGTAAAAATTCGATTTTTCTATATTGAATAGCAAAGTAAAAATTCGATTTTTCTATATTGAATAGCGAAGTAAAAATTCGATTTTTATATATTGAATAGCGAAGTAAAAATGTGATTTTTACATATGTAGAGAATACGGGCAAAGAAAGTGACAAAGGGCGAGTGGCGAAGATTTCTACCTAAGAAGAGTCGTGGCGTTGGATTAGCTATCTGTGAGAACTTCTCACTCTTCAATTTCTTTTTCTAGTTATATAGATACTAGGATGCAGACGGTGCTTAGCAGCTCCCGACTCCCGTCATCCACAGACCAAGGATGGCTTGTTTGTTTAATTATTTGGTTGTGTAGTTGGTTAGATTATTTGGTTTGAATTGAATTGTTTGGTGAAATGAAATTGATTTGATTGATGTGTGAATGGCATGGGCCTTCACTAGACCGGGGATAAGGCTAGGCCTTGTCCTGTTTCTAGTATCGTGCCGTTGTGCCGCCGAAATTCTCTAAAAATAAGTTAGAAAAATAAAGATAACATTTTATTTAATAAATGAGCCGAATAGAAAATTCATAGGTTGAATAAAATAGTTTAATCGTTAAAAATATAATTTTTAACGTGAATGTGAATAAATAAATATTCATTTACAAACCGAACGGTTTGTTTATGTACACCTATTTGAAGGACATTGATTGGGACGATAAATTTTACACATCGCCCAACTGCACAAATAAAAATCTGTGTTTGATTGCTTGAAACCCCACACGGGTATTGGGATGATATTTGACGTACACTAATCCCGATTGTTTAGTTGTATGTCGATCGATTGATTGACAGGCTGTTATAAGCGTTGAATATTTATATTTGGTGCTTATACAGCGTAGAGGGCACTTCGGATGATGGTTGATTATTCATCGTTGTTGATATATACATGTGTTGTAGAAAATCCATATAATTAACATTATATGGTAATTGATTGGGCCTCATTCCAGTTTTAAAATAGAAATATTTGAAAAAGAAATATTTGAAATAGAATATTTGAAAATAGGAATATATGAAGCTGTATTGATTAGATTGACGCCATTTTGACGTGAACGATATTTATATCGATTTTATTCATTTTATAATGAATATCGAAAGTGATTTCAAAATCTGATATTTTGAAAAGAATTGAATAGAAATGAATTCGAATTGAAATTGAATATAAATGAATTCGAATTGAAATGGAATAGAAATGAATTTGAATTTAAATTGAATATAAATGAATTCGAATTGAAATTGAATATAAATGAATTCGAATTGAAATTGAATATAAATGAATTCGAATTGAAATGGAATAGAAACGAATTCGAACTGAAATTGAATTAGAAATCAATTTGAAATGAATTTAAAATGAATTTAAATTGGAATATTCAATTTTGATTTGAAATTGAATATGAAGTTGAAACCGTTTTGAAAATGAATTTAAGACGATTTATAAAGCACGTTTTGAATTGAAATCGACGAAGTAAATATTATATATATTATATATATATAATATAATGGCCTGAATAGAATGCGCTGTGCCGCGGCAGTTCGCGAATTTCGACCATTGACTTCGAATGGATATTACGGGAGATCCGACCGTCGGATTCTCCTAAAACCAGAACCGTTGGGTTCGTATCGAAAAGAGCTTTCTAACGAATATTAGAAATTAGAAATCTAACGGCTGGATTTGGAATTATGTCCAAATCAAATTTGGAAAAGGTCGCTGTAAGTGCAGTTCGATGGTCGTTGATGGAAATCGACTGTACGGGCCTTGATAAAATTATTAAAAATAGTAATAATTTGTGTAAAATCATAAGAAATGATTTAGAAAGAATTGGGATGAAAAACTCCATATTTGAAAAGATAAAAATAGATTTTTATCGAAATAAACTAGTTTTGAACTAGAATTATAATTCTATTTATTTTTAAATAAATAAATTGAATTCGAAATGGTTTTGAAAATAACCAGAATTTCCAATGATTGCATTGGAATGGATTTGAATCGAAATTGTCTTCGGAATATTTCGATGTTGGATTTCGTGATTATACAAATGTTTTTATGGAAATTTGAAAGATATAGATATATATATCGTTATTTCCAATACGATCTTTATTGGTCGCAGAATTTGATATTGAATATAAGCCGGGATATTTTCTATTTCAGAGCCTTGTATTTAATATCAAATGTGATTTGGGTTTGTCGTGAATGGTGTCTTGACTAACACCGTTCTTGAACCCAGTGGAGAAAAGATTAAATCTTTTTATTTAGATTTAATGAAGTGTAACAATTAAATGATATTTAATTGGAATTGAAGTGATATTGATTTTTGGGTTTATCGTGGACAGTGTTTTAAATAATACTCGTTCTTTAACCCGATAATTAATGGAATGTGATTTTGGGTTTATCGTGAACCGTGTTTTAAATGACACTGATTCTTTAACCCAGTTAACGATTAAAACTAAGTGGAGTTTTAATGAATCTTTAATTAGATTGAAAAGATTGAGAATGGAGTATCACCAGTTTTGCTCCAGGCGATAGTTAAATCTTTAATTAGATTTAAACGTGAAATGGTAATTAAATTTACCGATAACACCGTGGTGTTAGATATGAAGTAAGACCCGTTTTACTTCATGGGATGAATAGGTTGGGATTGGGAAATTAAAACAAATGATTACTTCGGTAAGGTTCGTTAATCCCGACTAGTTTGAATTGAAATTCAAAAGGAGATTAAAGAATAAATTCAAGGAATTTATCTTTGATAAAATTAATGGGAACCTTTCCCTATGAATGTGAAATTTAGAAACTAACTGTCGGTTAGCTAAGCAGAATGGTTTTCTGGATATTGATCTGATGTTGGTTTCGGCCTTCGGGGTTAATATTTGGGGAATTATTCTCTTGTTAATTTACGGTTAGTGACTGATGAATTGGAATGAGGCGTATGTTGTGTTTGTGTAACACTTGTTTATTATATACGCGAGCTGCTCAGAAAGACCGGGTTTATCTCATTCTGAATAACTGAATCGACGATAAGAAATCGAAGATGAAGACGGTGGTCGAAGACCGGAGATCTTCACCTCGTTTGGATGGTAACCGAGGTCCTGATTGGGAGGCATCCCGAAATATGGATAATGAGTGGTGATCGTCCAGACGTATGTGGTGATTGATGGGTTTGCGAGGTATTTAGTGCCTCCGGTTTCGTTCAGACCCAGAACGGACTTGCAAATGGAAAGTGTGTCTGACATTGGAATTTGTTCTGTGTGATTGATAGCCATCAATTGCACGGTGTGAATTGCCTGTGTGGCATGCTAAGATGCAGTGATCAGGGCTTCTGTTGAAAAGCAAAGTCTTGTGGTGATGATCAAAGCAGCGCCTACGTGGCGTAGCTTTGTGTATAACGTGAAATCGCGAGCCTCACACCCCGGTATGAACCAGAAACGGGAGAAGGACCTCAGGGAGGTCATGCGTTTCTTCCTAGCTAGGGTGGTGTCAGTGACCTACCAGCCCTGACATTTATATACTTTTCACCTATGTGGTTGTTGTTGTTGCGAGGCGCCTCGGTTAGATCGGACGATCCGGGTCCGATGGAGTCATTCGTTGGCTCGCTTACGCCCCAAAGGGCGGGGAAACGTAGTGTTCAGGCATTTTAATCCACATCGGTGGACCGGCCCTGACGATCCAAGGGTCGATGCGTTCTGATCCTGAGACTCGGGCTAGGCAGTCTCGAATTCGGTAAGGACTATCTTTTGCCTTGGTTCATGACGGGAATCCAATTTCCGAATACGTGACTGTGCGGTTTCGATTGTATATATATATATATTTGGCGACATAGTGGCATGAGACGCTCATGTCGTCTATGATTGATAGTTATGATTTGAAATTGTTTTGAAACATATAAACACTAGCAATAATATCAAATGCCTTTGTTTTATTCGTATCAAGCATTCTTGGTTGTTATAAGGTAAAAACCCTATCCTCCGGCTTGCGTTGCATTGTGTGATGGGAACTGGGTCTTATAATAGCTTCATTTTTCTTTATTTAGCATTGCGTTGTTGTTTTATGCACTGGTGTTCTTGGGAGGAAACCCGTTCCGCGTTAGCGGCGTGGTCCCTTGATTTACCTAACTTTAAAATAAAGATTAATAACTGTTTTAGTTCTCACACCAGTCCCATGACTGACCTGGAGTTTATTGTTTTAACCTAAACTCTGGGTGCCCTATTTTGACACACGGACAGCTAGTAGTTTTGGTTTTGCAGATTTATATTCACAGGATCCTGGTTTACAGCTGGAAGGATATCCGGAAAGCTTTGTATCCGTATATCTCCTTCAGTTGTGTATTGTATTATTTTCCGCTGCTATGTAATGTATTGTAATCTCTGATATTTATCGAATGTATATTATTTGTTTATACTCTGTATATTCTTGTATTCTGATGAATTGTTGTAATATACAATGAAAAGTTCTTCTGTCTGCGTTCTATTTTGTCGTGTTCTCAAAACAATCAAGCGTTTCGAACGGTCTAGATCGGTTTAGTGACTGATTCGGATCGAGCGAAATTCCTTTTCGTCACAAGGTTCTATCTCTTCTCTTCAATATATAGAAGAAGACTGCATGGGTGTAACAACCCGGAAAATCTGGGCCAGTTTAAAATTTTTATTTCGGCAATTTTAGCGAATTCTGAATATTTAAAATAGATTATTTTAAATAATATCGACGAGGAATTTATTTTGAATATAATTCAAACGTAAATAGTTATATAGATCGTTGTTAGAATATAAATAATTATATATAATTATAAATAGAATTGAAAATGGCGCGGTAGTTCGATAATTCGATTTCAAACTTCAATTGAATGTACCGGGTGGAAAACAAACCGGATTTTAGCGAAACCAAAAATTATAGGATCTAATTGGGAATATCTTTCCAACGAATCCGAAAAATCGAAATTTCATAGCGGGAATCAAAAGATATGTCCAGTTGAAAATTCTGAATAGTCGCTATGGAATTCAGGCCCTTAAAAATAGACATTTTGCAAACGACCTCGGATTTCGACGAAACCACTTTTGTTGGATCCGAGATGTCAAATTATTGCTAGATTCCAAATTTCATAATTTTTCGAATCAATATGTGAGCGTGGCAAAGGAAAACGCGTTTGACCAGTTTAGTTGATTTTAATCGACTGGAAAATGGCCATTTTTCCCACGATCTCAGAATTCGACGAAACTAGTTTTGTTAGGACCGTATCGTCAATACGAAGCTAGAAAATTTTATTCGGGAATTTTTCGAGTTGGTATGTGACCCCAGTAAATTGAAATGCGCGTTCAAATTCAATATATAGAGTTATATGTTGATTTTAAAGGAAACTGATTGTAACGATCGAATCAGCCTATGATACATATCCCATTGTGTTCGGAATGGGGGTAAATAGCTATGGACGACAGGCGGTGGGCCTCGTTTAGAGGTCGTATGTAAAAGTCAACTTTTTAAAGTTAAATAATTAAAAATTTAGAAAACCCTCTCTCCTCTTCCCTTTATTCTTTCTGGCCCCCCTTTACTCTTCAGTTCAATCGACATTTCTAAAAAAAAAAATGGAGGGAGGACGGAGGCGGAAGAACCGCCATCGCGTCCCCCTTGGGGCAGCGCCGCCCACCGCCGTGCCCCAGGTGGCGGCGCGCCACCTCCGAAACCCCCCTTCCTCCCGCCGTGATCGAAGACCCCCCACCCCCTGCCCTCGCGACACAGCCCCCTCTGCCACCAAAAATCGACCGCAACCACCACCGAACCCCTCCCCTCCCTCCACGTCCGATTCGAGGTCCCCCCCCCCCCCCCCCAGCGAGCCATCGACGACGCAGCCGTCGCCCCCCTCTCTTGATCAAAAATGGTGAGCATTTATTCATTTATTTATTTCAGTTTAACTAGTTTAATTTAAACAACATTGATTTATTTTTAGTTTTAAAACTAAATTAGCAATGAAAAAGGTCAGACCTTTAATGAAGAAAGTTTTGATCTTTCACATATGAATAACAATGAATAAAGATATGATTTTGAAATGATTTGTATCTAGTAAAAGAACAGATTTTTGAAAAAGATTAGATTTTTAAAATGAAAAAGGTTAGATTTTTAAAATGAAAAAGATTAGATTTTTAAAATAGAAAAGGCGAAACCTTTTAAAATAGAAAAGACGGAATTTTTATTATAGTAGAAGAGTAAAGATATAATTTTTATATAGTATAGGAAAGTTAAAAATATGATTTTTAGCATATGTGAAGTATAAAAATATAATTTTTATCATATGTAAAGGTAGAAAATGTAATTTTCATATTATATAGATAATAAAAATATAATCTTTTATATTGTAGAAATATAAAAATATAATTTTTATATAGGTAAGATAGTAAAATTTCGATTTTTATATATTGAATAGCATAGTAAAAATTCGATTTTATATATTGAATAGTAAAGTAAAAATTCGATTTTTATATATTCAATAGCGAAGTAAAAAATTCGATTTTTATATATTGAATAGCGAAGTGAAAACGTGATTTTTATATATAGTGGCTACGGGCAGCGAAAGCGACAAAAAGGCGAGAATGGCGATGATTTCTCTAAATGAAGTGTCGTGGAGTTGGAATAGCTATTGGTGAGAATTTCTCACTCTTCAATTTCTTTTCTAGTTATATATATATACTAGGATGCAGACGGTGCTTAGTAGCACCCGACACAATCGTCCACAGACCATGGACTTGTTTGTTTGGTTGTGTAGCTGGTTAGATTCTTTGGTTTGAAATGAGTTGTTTGGTGAAATGGAATGGATTTGATTGATGTGTGAATGGCGTGGGCCTTCACTAGACCGGGGATAAGGCTAGGCCTTGTCCCGTTTCTAGTATCGTGCCGTTATGCCGCCGAAATTTTCTAAATAAATTAGAAAAATAAAGATATCATTTTATTTGATAAATGAACTGAATAAAAATTCATGTGTTGAAATAAAATTTTTTTTCGTTAAAAATATAATTTTTAACGTGAATGTGAATAAATAAATATTCATTTACAAACCGGACGGTTTGTTTATGTACACCTATTTGAAGGACATTGACTGGGACGATAAATTTTGCACATCGCCCAACTACACAAATAAAATCTGTGTTTGATTGTTTGAAACCCCACACGGGTATTGGGATAAAATACGACATACACTAATCCCAATAATTAGTTGTTTGTCGATCGATTGATTGACAGGATGTTATAAGCGTTAGAGATTTATATTTGATGCTTATACAGTGTAGTGCACTTTGGATGATGGTTGGTTATTTATCGTTGCTATTGTATACATGTGTTGTATGGAATCCATATAATTAACTTTATATGGTAATTGATTGGGCCTCATTCCAATTTAGAAAATAAAGGATATTATAAAATAAAGGTTCATGTGTTGACCGTACTCATCCGTTGAGATTAGTCATGTGTTGAACGAAATATTTTAACAATAAAATTTACATCTTTATCATTATAAAATAAAGGTTCATGTGTTGACCGTACTCATCCGTTGAGATTAGTCATGTGTTGAACGAAAATATAGATTCACGTATTGAATAGAATAAATATTCATTTGTTGAATAGAATAACGGAATTATTAAAATATATAAAGCCGTATTGATTAGAGATGCGCTATTTTGACGCGAACGATATTAATATCGATTATATTCGTTTTTAAATTTGAATTGAATCGAATAGAAAACCAATTTGAATTGAATCGAATAGAAAACCAATTTGAATTGAATCGAATAGAAAACCAATTTGAATTGAACCAAATAGAAAACCAATTTGAATTGAATTGAATAGAAAACAATTTGAATTGAATTGAATAGAAAACCAATTTGAATTGAATTGAATTGAATAGAAAACCAATTTGAATTGAATCGAATAGAAAACCAATT
This sequence comes from Allium sativum, assembly GCA_030737875.1. Lineage (NCBI taxonomy): Eukaryota > Viridiplantae > Streptophyta > Magnoliopsida > Asparagales > Amaryllidaceae > Allium > Allium sativum. The sequence continues at coordinate 719,756,142 of CM060920.1, forward strand.
TGAATTGAATTGAATAGAAAACCAATTTGAATTGAACTGAATAGAAAACCAATTTGAATTGAACTGAATTGAAAACCAATTCGAATTAAATTGAAAACCAATTCGAATTGAATTGAAAACGAATTCGAATTGAATTGAAAACCAATTCGAATTGAATTGAAAACGAATTCGAATTGAAAACGAATTGAAATGAATTCAAATTGAATTGAAATTTGAATTGAATAGAAATGAATTTTAAAACGAATTTATAAGGAAGAATTCAATTTTGATTTGAATTGAAATGGAAGTTGAAATTGTTTTTGAAACGAATTTAAAACGATTTATAAAATTCGTTTTTAAATAGAAATCGACGAAATATATATTATATATATTATATATATATAATATAATGGCCTGAGTAGAACGCGCCGCGGCAGTTCGTGAATTTCGACCATTTATTTCAAACGGGCATTACGGGAGATCCGACCGTCGGATTCTCCTAAAACCGGAACCGTTGGGTTCGTATCGAAAAGATCTTCCTAACGAATATTAGAAATTTGAAATCTAACGGTTGGATTTGGAGATACGTCCAAATCAAATTTGGAAAAGGTCGCTGTAAGTGCAGTTCGATGGCCGTTGATGGAAATCGACTGTACGGGCCTCGATAAAATTATTAAAAATATCAATAATTTGTGTAAAATCATAAGAAATGATTTGGAAAAAATTGGGATGAAAAACTCCATATTTGAAAAGATAAAAATAGATTTTTATCGAAATGAACTAGTTTTGAACTAAAATTAAATCCTATTTATTTTTAAATAAATAAATTGGAACAGAATTAGAATTGATTTGTGGGTTTATCGTGAACGGTGTTTTAAATAACACTAGTTCTTTAACCCGATAATAAATAGGATATGATTTGGGTTTATCGTGAACTGTGTTTTAAATGACACTAGTTCTTTAACCCAGTAAAAGGAGTTTTAATGAATCTGCAATTAGATTGAAACGTGAATTGATAATCTAAATTATCAAATTTAGCAAATGAGCGAGAATGGAGTATCACCAGTTTTGCTCCAAAGCGATAGTTAAATTTTTAATTAGATTTGAACGTGAAATGGTAATTAATTTTACCGATAACACCGTGGTGCTAGATATGAAGTATTACCAGTTTTGCTTCATGGGATGAATAGGTTGGGATTGGGAAATAAAATAAATAATTACTTCGGTGTGGTTCGCTAATCTCGAATAGTTTGGAAAACCATAATTTGGTTTGAAATGACATCCAAAGGAAGATTAAAGGATAAATTTTAAAGAATTTATCTTGGATAAAATTAATGGGAACCTTTCCCTAAGAATATGAAATCTTGAAACTAGCTGTAGGTGAGTTAAGAAGAATGATTTCCTGGGTATTGATCTGATGTTGGTTTCGGCCTTCGGGGTTAATATTTGGGAAATTGTTCTCTTGCTAATTTGCGGTTAGCGGCTGTTGAATTGGAATGAGGCGTATGTTGTGTTTGTGTAACATTTGTTTTTAATATACGCGGGTTGTTCGGAAAGTCCGGGTTTATACCCATTCTGAATAACCGATTCGACGATATGTCGAAGATGAAGACGGTGGTTGAAGACCGGAAGTCTTCACATCGTTTGGATAATTACTGATGATCCTGATTGGGCTGTACACCCAAGAGGATGGAAATAGTTGGTGGTCGTCCAGACGTACTTGGAGATCGATGGATATGCGAGGAAAGTGCCTCCGGTTTCGTTCAGACCCAGAACGGACTTGTAAATGGATTGTGTGTCTGACATTGGATTTTATTTTGGGTTGATTGATTTCTGTTAAATATATATCTGTTTGGCGGCGGAGAATTTATTCTCTTACTTAACGCCCTTCTCTGAGACGTACGAGCTTAGAGGTTATATATAGATAGATATCAATCGCATGGCATGAATTGCCTGTGTGGCACGCTAAGATGCATTGATCAAGGCTTCTGTTGAAAAGCAAAGTCTTGTGGTTGATGATCAAAGCACGGCCTACGTGGCAGCTTTGTGTATAGCGTGGATTCGTGAGCCTCACACCTCGGTATGAGTTAAAAATGGGATACGGACCGTTGGGAGAACACGACGTTTCTTTCTAGCTTTGGTGGTGTAATAACCCGAAAATCTGGGCCAGTTTAAAATTTTTATTTTGGCAATTTTAGCGAATTTTGAACATTTAAAATTGATTATTTTAAATAAAATCGACGAGAAATTTATTTTGAATTGAAATTCGACGTTTATATTAAATACGTCATCGTTAGAATATTTATAATTATATATAAATATAAATAGAATTGAAAATGGCGCGGTAGTTCGATAATTCGATTTCAAACTTCAATTGAATGTACCGGGTGCAAAACAAACCGGATTTTAGTGAAACCAAAAATAATAGGATCCATTTGTGAATATCTTTCCAACGAATCCGAAAAATCAAAATTTCATAGCGGGAATCAAAAGATATGTCCAGTTGAAAATTCTGAATAGTCGCTATGGAATTCAGGCCCTTAAAAATAGCTATTTTGCAAACGACCTCGGATTTCGACGAAACCACTTTTGTTGGATCCGTGATGTCAAATTATTGCTAGGTTTCAAATTTCATAATTTTTCGAATCAATATGTGAGCGTGGCAAAGGAAAACGCGTTTGACCAGTTTTAGTTGATTTTAATCGACTGGAAAATGGCCATTTTTCCAACGGTCTCAGAATTCGACGAAATTTGTTTTGTTAGGACCGTATCGTCAATACGAAGCTAGAAAATATTTTTATGGAATTTTTAGAGTTCGTATGAGACCCCAGTAAATTGAAATGTACGTTCAAATTGAATATATATAGATTTATATTTTAAATTCAACGGAAACTGATTCAAACAGTCGAATTGGCCTACGTAGCATATCCCATTGTGTTCAGAATGGGGGTAATTAGCTATGGGCGACGGTCGTTTGGCCTCGTTTGGTGTTCGAATTAAAAGTCAACCTTCATGGATTTAAAAATTAAAAATAAATAAAATAATATATACTTTTACATACACCCCTCCCTCCCTTTTCATTTTCATTTCCTCCCTCCAAATCAAATCGCTCCACCCGACGGAAATCGCCCCTCCACCGTCGTTCATCCTCCACCCGCCTCCTCCGTTCGCCGCCCACCTCCCCCAATCTCCTCCCCTCCTTTCGCTCACACTCTCGTCTTCCTCGAAGAACCTGACGTGATGCCATCGCGTTAGCCCCCCTCGAGATCCAGGCAACCGCCCCACGCCTCCGACCGCCTACACCGACGCCGCGACCCCCCTGCCTCCTTCCACTCACTTGCGCCGCTAATCCACCTCCCCCTCTCCTTATCCGACCACTCGAAGCCCCAAATCGATGAAGGGCACCACCGTGGGACCCCCTGGCCTCACCTTCGCCTGCTGCACCCCCTTGACGCCGGCCACCACCTCCTCCGACCACGTGGACCCTCTTTCTTGGCCAAAGACCCAATTTTTTATCGAGTTCCAAGCTTGCTGTTTAGTCCCCGTGCCTCTCCGACGCTTTAGCGAGCCCCTCTCAACCAATGTGAGTTTTATTTCAGTTTTTAATTTATTTTATAGAATTAAAAATATGATTTTTATATCATAGGGATAATAAAAATATAATTTTTATGATAGAAGAGTATTAAAAATATGACCTTTATATAGTAGAAGATATAAAAATACTATTTTTATATAAGTAGTGTATTGAAAATATTATTTCTATATAATAGAGAATGAAAAGGCGAAATCTTTAAATTTGAAAAGGTGAAATCTTTAAATTTGAAAAGGTGAAATCTTTAAATTTGAAAAGGCGAAATCTTTATATTTGAAAAGGCGAAATCTTTATATTTGAAAAGGCGAAATCTTTAAATTTGAAAAGGCGAAATCTTTATATTTAAAAAGGTGAAATCTTTAAATTTGAAAAGGCGAAATCTTTATATTTGAAAAGGCGAAATCTTTAAATTTGAAAAGGCAAAATCTTTAAATTTGAAAAGGCGAAATCTTTAAATTTGAAAAGGCGAAATCTTTAAATTTGAAAAGGCGAAATCTTTATATAGAGAATAGGCGAAATCTTTATATAGAGAATAGCGTGGTAAAAATAGAATTTTTATATATTGAATAGCAAAGAAAAAATTCGATTTTATATATTGAATAACAAAGGTTAGATTTTTATATATTGAATAGCAAAGTAAAAATTCAATTTTTACATATGTAGTGAATACGGGCAACGAAAGTGAAGAAAGGCGAGAAGGATGAAGATTTCTATCAAAGAAGAGTCGTGGAGTTAGGATAGCTATTGGTGAGAATTTCTCACTCCTCAATTTCTTTTCTAGTTATATATATATACTAGGATGCAGACGGTGTTTAGTAGCACCCGACACCCGTCATCCACAGACCATGGATGGCTTGTTTGTTAAATTGTTTGGTTGTGTAGTTCGCTAGTTTATTTGGTTTGAATTGAATTGTTTGGTGAAATGAAATTTATTTGATTGATGTGTGAATGGCATGGGCCTTCACTAGACCGGGGATAAGGCTAGGCCTCGTCCCGTTTCTAGTATCGTGCCGTTATGCCGCCGAAATTTTCTAAAATATGTTAGAAAAATAAAAATATCATTTTTATTGTGTAAATGAACTGAATAGGAATTCATGTGTTGAAATAAAATATTTTATCGTTAAAAATATAATTTTTAACGTGAATGTGAATAAATAAATATTTATAAACAAATCGGCCGATTTGTTTATATACACTGATTTGACTGATATTGATTGGGTCGATAAACTTTACACATCGCCCAACTGCCCAAACAAAAATGTGTGTTTGTTGATTTGAAACCCCACACGGGTGTTGGGATGATATTTGGCGTACACTAATCCCAATTATTTAATTATTGTCGATCGATTGGTCGACAGACTGTGTAAGCGTCGATTATTTGTATTTGATGCTTATGCAGTTGTGTGGTGCACTTTGGATGATGGTTGATTGTTTATCAATGCTATTAGATACATGTGTTGTATGGAATCCATATAATTAACGTTATATGGTAATTGATTGGGCCTCATTCCAATCGGGAAAATAATGAATATTATAAAAGAAAATTCATGTGTTGAATATAAAAATTCATGTGTTGAATATAAAAATATTCATGTGTTGAAAATATTCGTGTGTTGAGTAAAATATTTTATACAATAAAATTTACATCTTTATCATATTTAAAATTAGAACTACTTTACGGTGGAGTCTAATTAAAATCAAATGATAGATACCATAGTTTTATAAAATATTTTACATAACAAAAATAGTCGTGTGTTGAAAGAAATATAGATTCATGTGTTGAATAGAATAAATATTCATTTGTTGAATAGAATAAATAAGTTTTTGAAAAATATAAAGCCGCGTGGATTAGAGATGCGCTATTTTGACGTGAACGATATTTATATCGATTGTATTCGTTTTACAATGAATATTGAAAAGTGATTTCAAAATCTAATATTTTGAAATGAAATTCAAATTGAATTAGATAAAAATTCAAATTGAAATTTTAATGAATCAATTTGAAATGAATTCGAATCGAATAGAAAATGAATTCGATTCGAATTGAATAGAAAATGAATTTGAATCGAATTGAATAGAAAACGAATTAGAATTTGAATTGAATTGAAACGAATTTGAATTCGAATTAAATAAAATTGAAATGAATTCGAATGGAATTGAAATCAAATCGATTTGAAATTGAAGATGTAGTTGAAATTATTTTTGAAACGAATTTAAAACGATTTATAAAATACGTTTTAAAAGGAAATCGATGAAATATATATAATATATATATATTATATATATAATGGCCTGAATAGAACGCGCCGCGCCGCGACAGTTCATGAATTTCGACCATTGACTTCAAATTGACGTTGCGGGAGATCCGACCGTCGGATTCTCCTAAAACCGGAACCGTTGGGTTCGCATCGAAAAGAGCTTTCCAATGAATATTATAAATTTGAAATCTAACGGTTGGATTTGGAATTATGTCCAAATTAAATTTGAAAAAGGTCGCTGTAAGTGCAGTTCGATGGCCGTTGATGGAAATCAACTGTACGGGCCTTGATAAAATTATTAAAAATATTAGTAATTTGTGTAAAATAATAAGAAATGATTTGGGAAAAATTGAGTCATTTGAAAAGATAAAAATAGATTTTTATCGAAATGAACTAGTTTTGAACTAGAATTAAAATCAATTTATTTTTGAAATAAATAAATTGAATTTGAAAGTGATTTTAAAAACAATCAATATTCCCAATACGTGGATTGGACTGGAGTTGAATCGAAATTATCTTCGGAATATTTCGATGTTGGATTTCGTGACTATACAGATATTGTTATGGGAATTTGAAAGATATATTTTATATCGTTATTTCCAATACAATATTTGTTGGTTTCAGAATTTGATATTGAATATAAGCCGGTATATTTTCTATTCAGAGCCTTGTATTTAATATCAAATGTGATTTGGGTTTGTTGTGAATCGTGTTTTAGATGACATTGGTTCTTTAACCCAGTTAAAGGCAGAATATTGATTTTTTGAAAGGATTAAACTAAGTGGAGTTTTAATGAATCTTTAATTAGATTAAAAATGTGAATTGATAATTTAAATTATCAAATTTGAAAGGTAATCAAGAATGGAGTACCACCAGTTTTGCTCCAAAGTGGTAGTCAAATCTTTAATTAGATTTGAACGTGAAATGGTAATTAATTTTACCGATAACACCGTGGTGTTAGATGTGGAGTATTACCAGTTTTCTCCATGGGATATATAGGTTGGGATTGGGAAATAAAATAAATAATTACTTCGGTGTGGCTCGCTAATCCCGACTAGTTTGAAATGATATCCAAAGGAAGATTAAAGAATAAATTTAGAAGAATTTATCTTGGATAAAATTAATGGGAACCTTTCCCTAAGAATGTGATTTTGTGAATAAAAGAATATTCTGAATTGGAATGAGGCGTTCGTTGTGTTTGTGTAACATTTGTTTATCATATACGTGGGATATTCAGAAAGGCCGGGTTTATACCCATTCTGAATAACCGATTCGACGAGATGTCGAAGATGAAGACGGTGGTTGAAGACCGGAAGTCTTCACATCGTTTGGATGATTACTAATGATCTCGATTTGGCTGTACACCCAAGAAGAGGGAAACAGTTGGTGATCGTCCAGACGTACTTGGAGATCGATGGATATGCGAGGAAAGTGCCTCCGGTTTCGTTCAGACCCAGAACGAACTTGTAAATGGATTGTGTGTCTGACATTGGATTTTATTCTGTGTTGATTGATCTCTATTAAATATACATCTGTTTGGCGGCGGAGAATTTATTCTCTTGCTTAACGCCCTTCTCTGAGACATACGAGCTCAGAGGTTGTATATCGATGGACATCAGTCGCATGGAGTGAATTGCTAGTGTGGCACGCGTAAGTGGCAATTGATCAAGGCTTCTGTTGAAAAGCACAGTCTTGTGGTTGATGATCAAAGCATGGTCTATGTGACGTAGCTTTGTGTATAACGTGAATTCGCGAGCCTCACACCTCGGTATGAGTCAAAAACAGAATATGGACCCAAGGAGTGCACGACGTTTCTTTCTAGCTAGGGTGGTGTCAGTGACCTACCAGCCCTGACATTTATATACTTTTCACCTGTGTGGTTGATGGATACGAGGCGCCTCGGATATAGGTCTGTAAGGACCGGGAAACGTGTGTTCAGGAATAATTAATCCTCAAAAGTAAGAGAGGACCGACCCTGGAGGTTCCAAAGGATCAGAGTGGGGTCCTGAGGCATTGCTAGAGTGTCTCGAACGCGGAGAGGAGCTTGCCCCTTGCCTCGGCTCATGACGGAATCCAATTTCCAATACGTGATATTGCGGTTTTAATTGTAGAACTAGTATGGCGACATGATAGATGGTACCCATGCCGCCTAGGATTGATATTTATGATTGAAATTGTTTTGACACTATACACTTATAATAGTATCAAATGATTTGTTTTAAACGTACCAAGCATGTTTGGCTATTATAAGGGAAAACCCTATCCTTCGGCTTGCGTTGCATTGTGTGATGGGACCTGGGTCTTATAATAGCTTCATTTTTCGAAAAAGCATTGCGTTGTTTACTGATATGCACTAGTATTCTTGGGAGAAAACCTGTCGTGTTATACGGCGTGGTCCCTTGAATTACTATCTTTAAAGTAAAAGTTTTAAATAACTGTTTTAGTTCTCACACCAGTCACATGACTGACCTGGAGTTTATTGTTTTATCCTAAACTCTGGGTGCCCCTATTTTCCACACGGGCAGCTAGTAGTTTTGGTTTTGCAGATTTATATTCACAGGGTCCTGATTTACAGCTGGAACGATGCTCGGAAAGCTCTGTATCCGTGCATTACTTCTAGTTGTGTTTATGTACTATTTTCCGCTGCTATGTAATTTATTGTAATCTCTGATAATTGTTGAATGTAATTTATTCATTTATACTCTGTATATTCTTGTATCTGATGGGATTGTTGTAATATACAATGAAATGTTCTTCCTTCTGCGTTCTATTTTGTCTTGTACTCAATTCTATCCGTGCTTTCCTTCACGGGGAAGTTCGGGTCGTCTCAGGTGGTGTCAGTGACTTACCAGCCCTGACATTTATATACTTTTCACCTTTGTGGTTGTTGGATGCGAGGCGCCTCGATTATAGGTCTGTAAGGACCGCGAAACGTGTGTTCAGGCATAATTAATCCTCTAACGTAAGTGAGGACCGGCCCAGCCGAATCCGGGGTTGCCCAGAGTGTGTAGTCTCGAGGCATTTGCTAGAGTGTCTCAAAGCGGAGAGGAGCTTGCCCCTTGCCTCGACTCATGACGGAAATCCAATTTCCAATACGTGATATTGCGGTTTTAATTGTAGAACTAGTATGGCGACATGATATATGGTACCCATGCCGTCTATGATTTATATTTATGATTGAAATTGTTTTGACACTATACACTTATTATAGTATCAAATGATTTGTTTTAAACGTACCAAGCATGTTTGGCTATTATAAGGGAAAACCCTATCCTCCGGCTTGCGTTGCATTGTGTGATGGGACCTGGGTCTTATAATAGCTTCATTTTTCGAAAAAGCATTGCGCTGTTTATTCTATGCACTAGTATTCTTGGGAGGAAACCCGTTCCGTGTTATACGGCGTGGTCCCTCGAATCACTCTCTTTTAAAGTAAAGTTTTAAATAACTGTTTTAGTTCTCACACCAGTCACATGACTAACCTGGAGTTTATTGTTTTAACCTAAACTCTGGGTGCCCTTATTTCCGCACGGGCAGCTAGTAGTTTTGGTTTCGCAGATTTATATTCACAGGATCCTGGTTTACAGCTGGAACAATATCCGGAAAGCTCTGTATCCGTATATCACCTTCAGTTGTGCTTTTTATTATTTTCCGCTGCTATGTAATTTATTGTAATCTCTGATATTTATCGAAAGTAATTTATTCATTTATACTCTGTATATTCTTGTATTCTGATGGAATTGTTGTAATAACAATGAAATGTTCTTCCGTCTGCGTTCTATTTTGTCGTGTTCTCAAAACGATCAGGGGTTTCGAACGGTCTAGATCGGTTTAACGACTGATTCGGATCGAGCGAAATTCCCGGCCGTCACATTTGGTATCAGAGCTTTGGTTTACAGAGCTCGAGAATAAGACACATTAGAACCGTACGAAAGAATTCATCAGATATTGGATTACCAATATCCAATTAGAATGACTCGTTAGAGATAGGAACAGTAGTATCCTAGAACAAGCGTGAAGAGTATATTTTTCAAATGAAAACAATTTTGTTTTGAAAATTTAAATCGCTTTATACGTATTTGATAAATGATATTGCATATACGCGTCATGAACGTATATTCGAAGTTTTAATATACTGGATAGATATAGAATCACATTCTAGACACCCGGAGATGGTTCTGATGATTGATATATCATTATCAGAATTTGTGTTCGTGTTTCGAAGGTGTGATATCTATATATTTCCATTAGACTGGTGTGAGAACCAAAACTTATATAGATAGATTTATTTATTGTGATTTGGCATCAAAAATGGGATTTTTGTATATATATCAAAAAATTATGAATTTGAAACTCTAATTCACTTATTGATTGATGTTTGTGTTGTGTGTTTATTTGTTTGATAATTTTGAACCATTTAGCCTAATTGAACCGAATATTGAAAATTATTGAAAATTGGTCGCATTTGCTTGCATATACATGTATATCATTGAACAGGTCATAGCAAGGAGGCTAGAGCAGAGAATAAAATTTGTTTGCCCGACAAATAGGTACATATTTACTATAATTTACTGTTTTGTTTGGGTGATGATGATTTTATGAGCCTATTGGCTAGCCGCTTGGCTTTTTCTTTTTCTTTTTGAGATCAGAAGGCCTATATGGCAATTTCGGGATTTTCCCGTGGCTCCCGGTGCAGGGGAGGTTATGGCGATTTTTTTTGAAAATTTAGGGTGTTAGCCAAATTTTGAAGAATTTGTAAATTCTCAGAAACTGAAAAGTTGGAGAATGGAAGCCAGATCAAATGTAGAGTTGATTGATCAAACCACTTTCGACTTTGTTCCTTTTCGGGGATGAAAAGTTTTAAGTGGGGGAGATTGTAACAACCCGGAAAATCTGGGCCAGTTTAAAAATTTTATTTTGGCAATTTTAGCGAATTCTGAATATTTAAAATAGATTATTTTAAATAATATCGACGAGGAATTTATTTTGAATATAATTCAAACGTATATAGTTATACAGATCGTCGTTAGAATATAAATAATTATATATAATTATAAATAGAATTGAAAATGGGGCGGTAGTTCGATAATTCGATTTCAAACTTCAATTGAATGTACCGGGTGCAAAACAAACCGGATTTTAGCAAAACCAAAAATTATAGGATCTAATTGGGAATATCTTTCCAAAGAATCCGAAAAATCGAAATTTCATAGCGGGAATCAAAAGATATGTCCAGTAGAAAATTCTGAATAGTCGCTATGGAATTCAGGCCCTTAAAAATAGACATTTTGCAAACAACCTCGGATTTCGACGAAACCACTTTTGTTGTATCCGTGATGTCAAATTATTGCTAGATTCCAAATTTCATAATTTTTCGAATCAATATGTGAGTGTGGCAAAGGAAAACGCGTTTGACCAGTTTCAGTTGATTTTAATCGACTGGAAAATGGCCATTTTTCCAACGATCTCAGAATTCGACGAAACTAGTTTTGTTAGGACCGTATCGTCAATACGAAGCCAGAAAATATTATTCGGGAATTTTTCGAGTTGGTATGTGACCCCAGTAAATTGAAATGCGCGTTCAAATTCAATATATAGAGATATATGTTGATTTTAACGAAAACTGATTGTAACGATCGAATCAACCTATGATACATATCCCATTATGTTCGGAATGGGGGTAAATAGCTATGGACGACAGGCGGTGGGCCTCGTTTAGAGGTCGTATGTAAAAGTCAACTTTTTAAAGTTAAATAATTAAATAATTAAAAATTTAGAAAACCCTCTCTCCTCTTCCCTTTATTCTTTCTGGCCCCCCTTTACTCTTCAGTTCAATCGACATTTCTAAAATAAAAAAAAGAAGGAAAAATGGAGGGAGGACGGAGGCAGAAGAACCACCACGCGCCCCCCTAGGGCAGCGCCGCCCACCGCCGTGCCCTAGATGGCGGCGCGCCACCTCCGAACCCCCCTTCCTCCCGCCGCGATCGAAGACCCCCCACCCCCTGCCCTCGCGACACAACCCCCCTTGCCACCAAAAATCGACCGCAACCACCACCGAACCCCTCCCCTCCCTCCACGTCCGATTCGAGGTCGCCCCCCCCAGCGAGCCATCGACGACGCAGCCGTCGCCCCCCTCTCTTGATCAAAAATGGTGAGCATTTATTCATTTATTTATTTCAGTTTAACTAGTTTAATTTAAACAACATTGATTTATTTTCAGTTTTAAAACTAAATTAGCAAGGAAAAAGGTCAGACCTTTAATGAAGAAAGTTTTGATCTTTATTGTTTAAAAGTTTTGATCTTTCACATATGAATAACAATGAATAAAGATATTATTTTGAAATGATTTGTATCTAGTAAAAGAACAGATTTTTGAAAAAGATTAGATTTTTAAAATGAAAAAGATTAGATTTTTAAAATGAAAAAGATTTGATTTTTTAAATGAAAAAGATTAGATTTTTAAAATAGAAAAGGCGAAACCTTTTAAAATAGAAAAGACGGAATTTTTATTATAGTAGAAGAGGAAAGATATAATTTTTATATAGTATAGGAAAGTTAAAAATATGATTTTTAGCATATGTGAAGTATAAAAATATAATTTTTATCATATGTAAAGGTAGAAAATGTAATTTTCATATTATATAGATAATAAAAATATAATCTTTTATATTGTAGAAATATAAAAATATAATTTTTATATAGGTAAGATAGTAAAAATTCGATTTTTATATATTAAATAGCATAGTAAAAATTCGATTTTTATATATTGAATAGCAAAGTAAAAATTCGATTTTTATATATTGAATAGCGAAGTAAAAATTTGATTTTTATATATTGAATAGCGAAGTGAAAACGTGTTTTTTATATATAGTGGCTACGGGCAACGAAAGCGACAAAAAGGCGAGAATGGCGATGATTTCTCTAAATGAAGTGTCGTGGAGTTGGAATAGCTATTGGTGAGAATTTCTCACTCTTCAATTTCTTTTCTAGTTATATATATATATATATATATATATATATATACTAGGATGTAGACGGTGATTAGTAGCACCCGACACAATCGTCCACAGACCATGGACTTGTTTGTTTGGTTATGTAGCTGGTTAGATTCTTTGGTTTGAAGTGAGTTGTTTGGTGAAATGGAATGGATTTGATTGATGTGTGAATGGCGTGGGCCTTCACTAGACTGGGGATAAGGCTAGGCCTTGTCCCATTTCTAGTATCGTGTCGTTATGCCGCCGATTTTTTTTAAATAAATTAGAAAAATAAAGATATCATTTTATTTGATAAATGAAATGAATAAAAATTCATGTGTTGAAATAAAATGTTTTGTCGTTAAAAATATAATTTTTAACGTGAATGTGAATAAATAAATATTCATTTACAAACCGAACGGTTTGTTTATGTACACCTATTTGAAGGACATTGACTGGGATGATAAATTTTGCACATCGCCCAACTGCACAAATAAAATCTGTGTTTGATTGTTTGAAACCCCACACGGGTATTGGGATAAAATACGACATACACTAATCCCAATAATTAGTTGTTTGTCGATCGATTGATTGACAGGCTGTTATAAGCATTAGAGATTTATATTTGATGCTTATACAGTGTAGTGCACTTTGGTTGATGGTTGGTTATTTATCGTTGCTACTGTATACATGTGTTGTATGGAATCCATATAATTAACTTTATATGGTAATTGATTGGGCCTCATTCCAATTTAGAAAATAAAGGATATTATAAAATAAAGGTTCATGTGTTGACCGTACTCATCCGTTGAGATTAGTCAGGTGTTGAATGAAATATTTTAACAATAAAATTTACATCTTTATCATTATAAAATAAAGGTTCATGTGTTGACCGTACTCATACGTTGAGATTAGTCATGTGTTGAACGAAAATATAGATTCACGTATTGAATAGAATAGAATAAATATTCATTTGTTGAATAGAATAACGGAATTATTGAAATATATAAAGCCGTATTGATTAGAGATGCGCTATTTTGACGCGAACGATATTTATATCGATTATATTCGTTTTTAAATTTGAATTGAATCGAATAGAAAACCAATTTGAATTGAATCGAATAGAAAACCAATTTGAATTGAATCGAATAGAAAACCAATTTGAATTGAATCGAATAGAAAACCAATTTGAATTGAATCTAATAGAAAACCAATTTGAATTGAATCAAATAGAAAACCAATTTGAATTGAATCGAATAGAAAACCAATTTGAATTGGATCGAATAGAAAACCAATTTGAATTGAATTGAATTGAACAGAAAACAAATTTGAATTGAATTGAATAGAAAACCAATTTGAACTGAACTGAATAGAAAACCAATTTGAATCGAACTGAATTGAAAACCAATTCGAACTGAATTGAAAACGAATTCGAATTGAATTGAAAACCAATTCGAATTGAATTGAAAACGAATTCGAATTGAATTGAAAACGAATTGAAATGAATTCAAATTGAATTGAATAGAAATGAATTTTAAAACGAATTTATAAGGAAGAATTCAATTTTGATTTGAATTGAAATGGAAGTTGAAATTGTTTTTGAAACGAATTTAAAACAATTTATAAAATTCGTTTTTAATAGAAATCGACGAAATATATATTATATATATTATATATATAATATAATGGCCTGAATAGAACGCGCCGCGGAAGTTCGTGAATTTCGACCATTTATTTCAAATGGGCATTACGGGAGATCCGACCGTCGGATTCTCCTAAAACTGGAATCGTTGGGTTCGTATCGAAAAGATCTTCCTAACGAATATTAGAAATTTGAAATCTAACGGTTGGATTTGGAGATACGTCCAAATGAAATTTGGAAAAGGTCGCTGTAAGTGTAGTTCGATGGCCGTTGATGGAAATCGACTGTACGGGCCTCGATAAAATTATTAAAAATATCGATAATTTGTGTAAAATCATAAGAAATGATTTGGAAAAAATTGGGATGAAGAACTCCATATTTGAAAAGATAAAAATAGATTTTTATCAAAATGAACTAGTTTTGAACTAAAATTAAATCCTATTTATTTTTAAATAAATAAATTGGAACTGAATTAGAATTGATTTGTGGGTTTATCGTGAACGGTGTTTTAAATAACACTAGTTCTTCAACCCGATAATAAATAGAATATGATTTGGGTTTATCATGAACTGTGTTTTAAATGACACTAGTTCTTTAACCCAGTAAAAGGAGTTTTAATGAATCTGCTATTAGATTGAAACGTGAATTGATAATCTAAATTATCAAATTTGGCAAATGAGCGAGAATGGAGTATCACCAGTTTTGCTCCAAAGCGATAGATAAATCTTTAATTAGATTTGAACGTGAAATGGTAATTAATTTTACCGATAACACCGTAGTGCTAGATATGAAGTATTACCAGTTTTGCTTCGTGGGATGAATAGGTTGGGATTGGGAAATAAAATAAATAATTACTTCGGTGTGGTTCGCTAATCTCGACTAGTTTGGAAAACCATAATTTGGTTTGAAATGACATCCAAAGGAAGATTAAAGGATAAATTTTAAAGAATTTATCTTGGATAAAATTAATGGGAACCTTTCCCTAAGAATATGAAATCTAGAAACTAGCTGTAGGTTAGTTAAGAAGAATGATTTCCTGGGTATTGATCTGATGTTGGTTTCGGCCTTCGGGGTTAATATTTGGGAAATTGTTCTCTTGCTAATTTGTGGTTAGCGGCTGTTGAATTGGAATGAGGCGTATGTTGTGTTTGTGTAACATTTGTTTTTAATATACGCGGGTTGTTCGGAAAGTCCGGGTTTATACCCATTCTGAATAACCGATTCGACAATATGTCGAAGATGAAGACGGTGGTTGAAGACCGGAAGTCTTCACATCGTTTGGATAATTACTGATGATCCTGATTGGGCTGTACACCCAAGAGGATGGAAATAGTTGGTGGTCGTCTAGACGTACTTGGAGATCGATGGATATGCGAGGAAAGTGCCTCCGGTTTCGTTCAGACCCAGAACGGACTTGTAAATGGATTGTATGTCTGACATTGGATTTTATTCTGTGTTGATTGATTTCTGTTAAATATATATCTATTTGGCAGCGGAGAATTTATTCTCTTGCTTAACGCCCTTCTCTGAGACGTACGAGCTTAGAGGTTATATATCGATAGATATCAATCGCATGGCATGAATTGCCTGTGTGGCACGCTAAGATACAATGATCAAGGCTTCTGTTGAAAAGCAAAGTCTTGTGGTTGATGATCAAAGCACGGCCTACATGGCAACTTTGTGTATAGCGTGGATTCGCGAGCCTCACACCTCGGTATGAGTTAAAAACGGGATACGGACCGTTGGGAGAACACGACGTTTCTTTCTAGCTTTGGTGGTGTCAGTGACTTACCAACCCTGACATTTATATACTTTTCACCTTTATGGTTGTTGGATGCGAGGCGCCTCAATTATAGGTCTGTAAGGACCGGGAAACGTGTGTTCAGGCATAATTAATCCTCTAACGTAAGTGAGGACCGGCCCAGCCGAATCCAGGGTTGCCCAGAGTGTGTAGTCCCGAGGCATTTGCTAGAGTGTCTCGAAGCGGAGAGGAGCTTGCCCCTTGCCTCGACTCATGACGGAAATCCAATTTCCAATACGTGATATTGCGGTTTTAATTGTAGAACTAGTATGGCGACATGATATATGGTACCCATGCCGTCTATGATTTATATTTATGATTGAAATTGTTTTGACACTATACACTTATTATAGTATCAAATGATTTGTTTTAAACGTACCAAGCATGTTTGGCTATTATAAGGGAAACCCCTATCCTCCGGCTTGCGTTGCATTGTGTGATGGGACCTGGGTCTTATAATAGCTTCATTTTTCGAAAAAGCATTGCGTTGTTTATTCTATGCACTAGTATTCTTGGGAGGAAACCCGTTCCGTGTTATACGGCGTGGTCCCTCGAATCACTCTCTTTTAAAGTAAAGTTTTAAATAACTGTTTTACTTCTCACACCAGTCACATGACTGACCTGGAGTTTATTGTTTTAACCTAAACTCTGGGTGCCCTTATTTCCGCATGGGCAGCTAGTAGTTTTGGTTTCGCAGATTTATATTCACAGGATCCTGGTTTACAGCTGGAACGATATCCGGAAAGCTCTGTATCCGTATATCACCTTCAGTTGTGCTTTGTATTATTTTCCGCTGCTATGTAATTTATTGTAATCTCTGATATTTATCAAATGTAATTTATTCATTTATACTCTGTATATTCTTGTATTCTGATGGAATTGTTGTAATAACAATGAAATGTTCTTCCGTCTGCGTTCTATTTTGTCGTGTTCTCAAAACGATCAGGGGTTTCGAACGGTCTAGATTGGTTTAACGACTGATTCGGATCGAGCGAAATTCCCGGCCGTCACAATGGGTGAATGCAAATGAAATTCCATGCCTTTCAGACTTAGCCGCATGGTGAAAACAGCCAGGTGATCCTGCAATTTAATCCTATTTAACAAAGCAAATTGATTGATGTGTAAAAATAGAGGTGTTTTCTATGTTATAGAATAATAACAAAAAAATGGAGCATATCCTTTTGATTTCTTATTAGGCACTTGGTATACTTCAACAGAATTATATCTTATAACTTATGACATGTATAAACAATTGTCTTTTGATATGAATTCAAGCAATTCTTTGGTTTTTCAGAAAAGAATCTTTACAAAACACAATAGCTTTCATTATAATCTTAAGTTTATATGATAGCAACTAACATGACAGGCCCAACTTTAAATTTACATAATTATTTTTTCTACCAATGGAAGCGTAAAAAATAAGAGGGCAAAGAAGCTTCAAATTCACCAATCAATTATAGAATAGAATGATGTTTTGCAAGGTTAGTAACGCTACTGTAAATCATTGCACTAATATCATATGACAATCTTACATTTGACAACTTAAAATCACAAATTTTTAGCCATGAGAATAAAGCTTCATAAGGACCTTAGGTCTTTAAAGAGCATAAAAAATTACTCTGACCATCTCATACTTGCATAACACGTCCAAGTAGAGCTTTGATGATCAGTTCCAACAAATGCTGAAACACATGTATTATGTTCCGATAAAGTAAGGTGGACAAATTAGTGATAAACATACACATATGAAATACATTTAATAATCGTAGCATAATTAGAATGTCAATTTACTAAGTTTTATACAATTTGAATATTTTAATAAGTAGTTATTTAAACAAACATGCATTAAAAATAATCCTCGAAATTATGAAATAAGGACGCCAACAAACTGTTTGTCATATATTACATTTGCAATCGCATCATTACTGAATAACTACTGATTAAAAAAGTTATACATGCTAGACGTTTTAAGCCCATAAAATTGGGTTTAAAGCCATTGATAAACATGCTTCTGAACTGAAATCATTAGCTATTACTTAAATTGTAATTTCAAAATTCAACTGAAATATACGATTTATCTTTTTTCTTGCTTGCCACCAATAAAAACCAAAAGGTTATTTTTTATTGCACTCATAAAACATACTTGATCAAAACAGTGGTTATATATATTCCATCAAAACTTAGTGGTTTAAACATCAAAAGAAATTGGACATTCATTCTGTCAAAATAAAAAATGTTAAAGAGAACATAAATTTCAATTTTATTTCATCTACATAAATTATTAAAATGAACCAGCAATAGCCTAGAAGATAGGAATTTTGCACAAATAGGAGCCATAGCTGTATGTTGCAACGTAGATACTCAGAAGTACAACTTTCAAAAGTGCGAGATGGAGAAATGGGTGCAATTATTGTTATAATCACAGCTAAAACACAGCATGAAGAAAAACCAACAGAAAAGAAACAAATGAGATGAAGGGACTAAAAGTACATCTTTACCTCAAACCAAGCATTTAGGGCCTGAGCAAACCAGCCGGAGTTAAGGCAGAAGTTGTGCGTGAAAAACAATTTGGGAAAATGATTGGGGCAATATTTTCAATCTTTTTCTACAGAACATAAATTTAAACATAAATAATTAATTAGCAGCAAGAATTTCAAGCACTCAAAAAAAAAAAAAAAATGGACTCTTGCTGAAAGTCTAAACAAAGATTTACCACATGATACATAAATTTAATAATATATCCAATGCTTCGGAAGATGTAGTAAATTTCAAGTATCATGAACCATAAACAGAGCGAATTTTATTTGCACTACCAGATTTTTGTAATGTTCGGATTCAGATATATTATTGATTTGTTAATTGGTGGCCTTATTAAAGATAGGTAAGGTGAATCAAAATCCTATAATCAATTTTACTTATAACATTAGAAGGCACTCAGCTGAAAAACGAAAGTATATAAAATAATTTGCAACTTTTTATTTATCCAAAATAAAGTAGCAGGTAATCTCATGGAAAGTTTTGGATTTTTGCCCGCATGCATCATTAGAGTAGAAATTATTCGGCTCAAGCTTAAGGCACCCTCTCTACCAAAATAAATATTTCACCAGCCATTGTTTTTCAGTGAGTGCATTCTACAAATTGTACAAATAATGTGTCAAACGTTTTTGAATCCATTGCAGGCTAACATTTAATATATTCAATATCATGGAATTATGGTTGGTATGAATATGCATAAAAGAATTTATATGAAACATGTGGGTATGTATTAGTTTCACATGCATATCAATCATACATAGGTATTTTATATATGTATTGCGTAAATTTAAACAACATGCTTTTAATTTCAGATGAAAGTATCACTATCCTCTTCCATATATTAAGTGCAGTTAAGTTCCATAAAGTCAAATAAGTTGCAACCAACACCGAGAATGGACTGATGGCCAATAAATACGTAACTACCTTAAATGAAGCCGGAGGAGACTGGTATTTGGTGCCATTGGGATATGGAAGATTGCAAGCATCGTCGCGGTGGCCACAGTTGTCAATCGATGGCATTACCTGAGTTGAGGCCGACGAAATCTCCTAATCAGCAGTTGTTAAATAACGCAATCAATCGATTCGTCTGTGGAATATATCTAGGGTTAGGGTGTACAACAAATTGCAAATAAATTAGGGTTGTTTGGCAGGAAATGGGAATAAAAGCAAAGTGAATCATTTGATTCCACGCGAATAGGTAGGGTTTATGCGAGAAAAACGAAGCGAACAGATGTTTAAAGAAAGGAAGAATATTGGAAGAGACGGTTGAGTTTTATATAAGCTGAGAATGCCTTAGAGCCCTCGAAGTTAAACTCAGTAATTATAATATAGTATAGATTTGTATTGCTATGAATTACTATTGCGTGTATGTTTGATATATTATTACTGTTGAATTGTCTGTTTGAATTTAATTTACCATTTTATAACGAATGAGATAAATAACCATTTTGTTGTGGAGAACAAAATAAAAAGAAAATTGAAATACATATAGTGAAGTATGTCGCGATGGAACACTCTGACATATTCACACTTATGTATGATGTACAACGAAATTTTATTTATTTGGTTTTCATATGTTGCTTTTACTTCATTCATTCAGCCATGCATAATTATATTTTGTCTGCATTCCTTCATTCATATTCTTGTATTGCTCGTATTTATTTACTCATGCAGTGTTAGCTAATAGATTGAGTGTTGGGTGAAATCTAGCAGGGAAAACAAAATAATAGTAATATTAACCACCTTTGTAATGTTTCTATAGTAAAGGAGGTTAATTTTAGTGTTATTTTGTTGGATTGTGGTTAAGGTAGACCTGTACCAAGCTCTCATGATGTTTCTCGTATTCTTGTTTGATGCTTTAGATTTTTCTTTTTCCTTTTCTATATTTGACTGCCTTCTTTTGATTCTTTAGAATTTTCACCTTTTCTGTATTAGACTGCCTCATTTTAAATGGTCAATGTCTGGTACCTGATTTTAACCTTTGCCAGCACGTTAGAATACCAATCTGGATATTTCTAGTCGATTAAATTTTGCTTAAAGATAAGCGACCAACAGTCATTTTATAATCAATATCTAGTGCGAGTCCGAGCTTCGCTTATATGTTGAGTTGTAGTTTGTAATAAACCTAATTTTGTTAGTAGATTTTAAATATTTAATTAATTCTAAATGTTTAAATAATTGGATTTTTTAATTTTTTTTAATTTGAATTTCAATTTAGTGAATATTTGGATAGGTAATTCAAATGTTAGTTAAACGGGTTAAAAAATTTCATTTGACTCATTTTAGTTAAATAGTATCGATTATGTATCCATTTTGTAAATTTGTTACAGTAATAAATTGTTTTGATTTGAATCGACATTTGGGTCGAAAATATAAATGTAACACCCCACCTCCGCTAGGGTCACTCACAAAGGGAATGCCCTAGTTTTGGAGGGGTATTATTTAGTAAACAGGCACAGAGATAACACAAGACAGAACATAGATAAAATAGAGTATATAAAGCAGCGGATATAAACTTTAAAACCAAATCTCATTACTGAAAAATAGAGTCAAAACCTCTTACATCAAAATGCCAAGTCATTATTTCATTACATCAAGTTCTAAAGAAGCAAAGTACTTAAAACAACATAAGTAAAATATTATTCCCCAAAAAGTGCATGAGTGCAGCCATAGCATAGCTCACGACCAAACAGTACATGAGCTGTCAGAAAGCAAGCAAAGTCCAAGCTAAGAGCTAGAGTTTCCTCCCTGAGAACCTGGGGGGGGGGGGGGGGAGGGAACGAAAGACAAAGAGGCAAAAGAAAACGGGTCAGTCAAAAAGACTGGTAAGCCCTAGTGACTATTAGCATAGAAACTAGTAAAGTTAACAAGACATGAATAAACTGGAATTAAACATAGGAATGATGATAAGTCTGACATGATAACTAAGCTAACAAGATAACTCAAGTCTAACATTGCGTATTCAAGGTTCGCCATACCAACTATACTGGTATACTAATCCCGTGTCAACTATAAATCAAGAAATAATCCCTTGGCCCAATATCGTGAAGTGACCAATTCGGGGTCCAACGGTATGATCTAGTCGATCGTCTCCCTACAAGTCTAGCTCGTCGTGTGTCTGTGTCATACGGCCCTATCACGAATGTAATCGCATGTGCTAGGTCCACCATAGGGTGTATCAAGCCCTAGGGTGCCAACCACCGACACGAATCAAGAATGCACAGATAATCCTACTGATGCCCAATGCCTGATTTTTCAACTCCGGACTAAGTGCACGACCCTAGTCCGCCTGAACCTACAATGGTGCACCAACTCAGCCGTCGTTCTGGTCGCTTACAATCAGCCCAACAATCGTGCCCCACCCTGCCTAGTCTTAGGGTACCGTGATACATCTAGTGGGTTACTGCTGAAAAGGACCGCGTAACTAGGGTTTCGTTCAGCAGGTTAAGTTGTCATTTAAAATCAAGACTTAACCCCATCTACGTGTCATGTCAAATTGACTAAGTGTGTCGTTCTAGTTCAAGACTTAGTCCTACGAATCATGTGTCAGGTTGGTTAAGTGTGTTCAAGCGGTTCATGACTTAACCCTATCAAATCAACGTGTCAAATTGGTTAAGTATATTCAAGTGGTCCATGACTTAACCCTATCCAGTGGCATTAATTTACTTAATGCACCCCTAACCACTCACATTAGACTTGGTTATGGTTACTGGAAGTGCCGGGCGGGTCCGGGCAGTTTTGCACCATAACCTGGTCTAACCTCGGGTTTCGAGTGCGATATGACCAACTACTCACATTGGGTCCTATTGTTTGCAGTTACTGAATTCGCCGGGCGGTTCCGGGAAGATTTATACTGCAAACTCAACCCAACCTCGAGTTGGCCACGTTCAAGTTATCTAAGTGTCATGTCCCAAATTCATATTTTCAAGTATAATTTCATGTCAAGTTCATGTTCCTATCCAAGCTCAAGTTATAACGATATTCATGTTTTCAAGTTCATACTAAATTCAGGTTTTCCTAAACTACCCAAATCGCATCCCCAACGCTCGTGAATTCGAATCAAGGCAATAGATGTAACTAGGGAATAACATAACAAGGATGGGTATAAAGTGGCAAAGGTGATTTCAAGGCAAGCATGGTGTAACTTGAGATATGATCATAACATCATTGGCATATGAAATAGGGTGATAAGCATAGCAATAAATGACATAAGATGATAATCCTAAACTTGTGACTAGCAATAGTTTCAACATCACAACATCACAGGCATGTTAAAATAATGATAGGGTTTAGGTTATGACATGAACAGGCCCCTAAATCAAGTTCTTATCAGTATTCCACAAATCAAGGTTCAATATGAACGGTACTAGGTTCAAGGTGAATAGATCTAGGGTGAATAAGAGTAGATCTAAAATAATAGATCAAAAAGGAATAGTCATAGATCAAAGATATACAAGAGTAGGTCTCAAGTAGTTATCATGTTTATGTTCACCTTCAATTTACACATGTCCATATTAAGTTTAGAGTTTAGATCTAAGAGTAACTGGGGCTTACAGATCGTGGTTTTTGAGAACTAAGAACAGAAATTGTCGTAGGATCGTTGTTGAGATGTTGATCTATTCCCTTGAATTGTTGTAGAAACGTTGGCCTTCGATTTGGATCTAGTTTGAATGTTTAAGCTTCAAGTTGGAGGCGGCGGCTATGGTTCAAGAGGAGACTTCGCAGCATAATGGTGTTAGAAAGATTTGTTGTGGATTAGCCTAGGTCTTAGGGTGTTTTTATAGTTGCAACAACTAGTTTAGGCCATAGGATAAACCCTAGAATCGATCTGAACCACCAAAAATCGTCACAGGCCCTCAAACAAGCCAACAGGGTCAAGCAGGAGCAACCAGGCCCAAGCCAGGTTCGGGGACCAGGTCGACACCCAAGTCGACTGCGCAGTCGACCTGGTCCTGGGGTGTCGACTGCCCAATCGACTCCCCTGTCGACCTGGGGTGCTGGGCGGGAAATTTCCCGCCCAGTCTGTCTGGGTTTTGAAATTCGAATTTGAACTCGAATTCGAACTGTTTTGAACTCTGAAAATTTCTGAAACTTTGGGGAGCCATAACTTGGTCATACAGACTCCGATTTTCGAAAACTCAGACTCGATTTCATGTAGAATTCCGAGACGAACGCAATGGCGCAACCCGTTTCCCTTGGTTCTTATTTTAAAATTTAATTCTGCCTAGATTTATGGTTATAACACGTTATCAAAATACGGGTTGTTACAATAAAACTATGTCTAAGTATGGAAAATAACATTTTGTGGAATTATGTTGGAACTTGACGAAACTAGTACCATTGGATCAGGAATAATAAATTATTGTACATCAACGCGTTTCATGACTTTCAGACTTATTGTGTGGTTGTATGAGCTTGAAATGCATAGGGTTAATTTTAAATACATTAGTTGATATTATTGGATTCTAAATAATTCTAAATAATTTAGGTTTCAGTAGTAGTTCAATTGAGTTTGGAATAATGTTAATTCGTCTAGAACGCCTCCGAGCATGCCTTACACCTTGATCAGAGTCTCGAATTTCCCAGTGTGGACTTGCTTACAAATATAGCCCATATCCTTTTGTTTTGACCTAAACCCTAATTTTATTTGTTGGTTGCCATTCTTTCTTCCTCAATCCGAAGGCCAGAGTTGATCAGTGAGATTAAGGCCGAATTAGGCAAAGCTTCCAACTAAAAAATTGTTTTCCATGATGAGTGTCTTCGTTTTAGAGTTGGATTGGTCGAGTTTTGAACTAACTGGAATATGTGCTAAAATCGAACTTCTGTTTGATTTTAGTTCAAATTGGAATGTGAAAGCATCCATTAGAATTTTGGCGAGTTAATTCTCACTCAAATTAATTATATAATATTTGTGTTTCTATAAATTACCGCTGTACGGATATTTAATATATTATTACGGTGGAATTGTCTGTTTGAATTTAATTTTCCATTTTATAGCGTATGAGGTAAATAACTATTTTGTTGCGAAGAGAGAAATAAAAAGAAAAGCGGAGTGCACATAGTGAAGTGGGTTGCGATAGAACACACATTCACACTTACGTGCGATGTACAAGGAATTTTTTATTCGATTTTCGCATGTTGCTTTGCATCGTTTATTCGTCTATGCACATTTACGTTATTTTCGCATTCATTCATTCATATTCATGTAGTGATTTTACTTATTTTCTCATATATTCTCATAGTGCCCATGCTATCGTTGACTGAAATAATTTAGATTCACTGTTTAACTTGAACTTGAGTTTGCACAAGACAGATATTTGAATTTAGTTATCATCTTTTTTAGTCATATCACAAAATTAATTACTTGTTTTAATTAATAATAACGAGATTTAATTATTTATTTTAATTTATAATAATTGATTTTAATTATTATTTTAATTAATGATATTGGAATTTAATTAATAACTTTAATTATTGAAGTTGGAATTTATTTAATTATTTAATTAATGATTAGTTGAAATTTATTTATCATTTCAGTTAATGGTATTTGGAATTAAATAATCATTTTAATTAAGGATGTTTAAATCTAATCAATCATTTTAATGAATGATGTCCGAGTTAAGATTACTTATTTTAACAAATGAGATTTGAATTTAATTGACCTTAAAAAGATGTTTTAAAAAATAAATTTAATTGACTCTATAAAAAGGAATAAAAATAATTTATGAATTAAGTAAGGAGTTTTAAACTTGATTAATTAATCTTCTAACAAAGGTTTAAAAATTATAGATTGATTGGTTATATAAGATCATTAAATGTGATTAATTATTTTATTGGATAATTAACGTTGTTTTTTAAATTTATAAAGATTTTTAATTAAATTTATTTTTCTTTAGGAAAAATAATATTGGTTTAAATTTAATAAAGGAGTAAAAAAATTGTCTTCAAAGTTGATTAACATTTATTTGTCTTAAGTTTATTAAGGTATTAACATTTTATTTACTATCCTTTTGGATAAATAGTATTGTTTTAAATTTATAAGCGATAGTTAAATGACGAGCCCTTTTTAAAATAGTAATGTTTTGAAAATAAATCTAAGTATAGTTCGTTTTAGGCTTATAGTTTGTTTTGGACTATTTATTCAAACCGTCATTCCTACCTCAACAACATGCGAGACAATCCTAACATGTAAAACCAAGCGCAATTTCGGGTTTTAAAGTTTTAAAGTTTTGATATGCACTTGAAGAGAAATTTCCATAAAATAGTATCATTTATATGAAAAGTATATAATCATACTCATATCGCTATTTGTCGAGATATGAAAACGTGTTCCTATCTCAATGATTAAAGACGCCGTAAAGATACTATCTGAAGGTAACGCTGCCTTCACTTGTTCGACTTCATTTTTAGTTGAGGGAAAGTGTAACAACCCGGAAATGCGGGCCAGTTTAAAATTTTTAATTTGGTAATTTTAGCGAATTTTGAATATTTAAAACGAATTATTTTAAATAATATCGACGAGAAATTTATTTTGAATTTAGAATCGAACATATATACTATATATGTCGTTGTTAGAATATAAATAATTATATATAATTATAAAAGGAATTGAAAATGGCGCGGTAGTTCGATAATTCGATTTCAAACTTCAATTGAATGTACCGGGTGCAAAACAATCCGGATTTTAGCGAAACCAAAATTATTAGAATCTAATAGAGAATATCTTTCCAACGAATCCGAAAAATTGAGATTTCATAGCGGGAATCAAAAGATATGTCCAGTTGAAAATTCTGAATAGTCGCTATGAAATTCAGGCCCTTAAAAATAGCCATTTTGCAAACGACCTCGGATTTCGACGAAACCACTTTTGTTGGGTCCGTGATCAAATTATTGCTAGGTTTCAAATTTCGTAATTTTTCGAATCAATATGTGAGCGTGGCAAAGGAAAACGCGTTTGACCAGTTTCAGTTGATTTTAATCGACTGGAAAATGGCCATTTTTCCAATGGTCTCAGAATTCGACGAAATTAGTTTTGTTAGGTCCGTATCGTCAATACGAAGCTAGAAAATATTTTTCTGGAATTTTTAGAGTTAGTATGTGACCCCGGTAAATTGAAATGCACGTTCAAATTCAATATATAGAAGTATATGTTGATTTTGACGAAAACTGATCGAAACGATCGAACCAGCCTACGATACATATCCCATTGTGTTCGGAATGGGGGTAAAACGCTACAGATGACAGGCGGTGGGCCTCGTTTAGAGGTCGTATGAAAAAGTCAACTTTTTGAAATTAAAATAATTAAAAAAAATAAAACGTCCCTCTCTCTCCCTTTTATCTCTCAGCCCCCCCCCCGTTTTCAAAATCGAACAGAACGAAAAAAAAGGAAAAGAGAAAGGGGGACGCGATTCACGCCCCCCCCCCCCCCCCGACCGTTCGCCGCCGCCGCCGCCAGGGGGCGCGGCGCCTCCCTGACTTCCCCCTCCGCTTCTTCTCCTTCCCCTGACCTTCTTCCCCAAATCGCAGAAAACCTGACCCCCCTTACCTCAAGGCGCGTGCGAGCACCACCCACCGCCTCCACCTGGCCAACGAACCCCAGCAACCACCTGCAGCGACGTCCGACTCCCCCTTCCTTCAATCGATTGCGCCACAAAACCCCTCCTCTCCTTCAAAGACAATGCAAGTTTTAATTTCAACTTTTATTTATTTTCCTTGAGTTAAAGACTGAATTTTTATTCGATAGGAAAGTTAAAGATATGATTTTTATATGATAAGGAAGTTAAAAATATAATTTTTATCATATGTAAAGGTTGAAATTATAATTTTCGTATTATATAGATAATAAAAATATAATCTTTTATGTCGTAGAAGTATAAAAATATAATTTTTATATAGGTAAGATAGTAAAAATACCATCTTTATATATGTAGCAAAATAAAAATGTTATTTTTATAGTGATGTAATTGAAAGGGCGACATCTTTATATTTGAAAAGGCGAAATTTTTATATAGAGAATAGCGGTGTAAAAATAGAATTTTTATCTATATAGCGGTGTAAAAATAGAATTTTTATCTATATAGTAACGATGTAAAAATAGAATTTTTATCTATATAGTAGCGATGTAAAAATAGAATTTTTATCTATATAGTAACGATGTAAAAATAGAATTTTTATCTATATAGTAGCGATGTAAAAATAGAATTTTTATCTATATAGTAGCGATGTAAAAATAGAATTTTTATCTATATAGTAGCGATGTAAAAATAGAATTTTTATCCATATGGAGTGATTATAAAAATATGATTTTTATATACATAGCAACAATATAAAAATGTGATTTTTATATATGTAGTGGCTACGGGCAACGAAAGTGACAAAAGGCGAGAACGACAAGATTTTCTACATAGGAAGTGTCGTGGAGTTGGGATAGCTATTGGTGAGAACTTCTCACTCTAAATTTCTTTTTCTAGTTATATATATATATAAATACTAGGATGCAGACGGTGCTTAGCAGCACCCGACGCCCGTCATCCACAGACCATGGATGGCTTGTTTGTTTGATTGATGTGTTGAGAAATTTGTTTGTATTGCAGATGTGAAATCGATAATATAAATTAATGTGTTGAAATTAATTATCGTTAAAAATATAATTTTTAACGTGAATGTGAGTAAATAAATATTTATAAACAAATCGGTCGATTTGTTTATATACACTGATTTGACTGATATTGATTGGGATGATAAATTTTACACATCGCCCAACTGCACGAATAAAAATATGTGTTTGTTGATTTGAAACCCCACACGGGTGTGGGGATGATATTTGGCGTACACTAATCCCAATTATTTAATTGTATGTCGATCGATTGGTCGACAGACTGTGTAAGCGTTGATTATTTATATTTGATGCTTACGAAGTTGTGTGGTGCACTTTGGATGATGGTTGATTGTTTATCGTTGCTATTATATACATGTGTTGTATGTAATTCATATAATTAACATTATATGGTGATTGATTGGGCCTCATTCCAATCGGGAAAATAATGAATACTATAAAAAGGGAATTCATGTGTTGAATATAGAAATAGTCATGTGTTGACGATGTTCATGTGTTGAGTAAAATATTTTAAATAATAAAATTTACATCTTCATCATCTTTAGATTAGATACTACTTCACGGTGGAGTCTAATTAAAAATCAAACGATAGATACCATAGTTTTATAAAATATTTTACATAACAAAAATAGTCGTATGTTGACAGTACTCATGTGTTGAGATTAGTCGTGTGTTGAAAGAAATATAGATTCATGTGTTGAATGGGATAAATATTCATTTGTTGAATAGAACAACGAATTATTGAAATATATAAAGCCGTGTTGATTAGAGTTGCGCTATTTTGACGTGAACGATATTTATATCGATTATATTCGTTTTTATAATGAATATAGAAAAGAAGTGATTTCAAAATATAACGTTTTGAAATATTATCATTTATATAGTAATGATATGAAATATTTAATTTTGATTTGAAATTGAATATAGAGTTGAAATGGTTTTGAAAACGAATTTAAAAAGATTAATAAAATACGTTTTAAAAGGAAATCGACGAAATATATATAATATACATATATTATATATATAATGGCCTGAATAGAACGCGCCTCGCCGCAGCAATTCGTGAATTTCGACCATTGAATTCGAATTGACGTTGCGGGAGATCCGACCGTCGGATTCTCCTAAAACCTGAACCGTTGGGTTCGTATCGAAAAGAGCTTTCCAATGAATATTAGAAATTTGAAATCTAACGGTTGGATTTGGAATTGTGTCCAAATCAAATTTGGAAAAGGTCGCTGTAAGTGCAGTTCGATGGCCGTTGTTGGAAATCGACTGTACGGGCCTTGATAAAATTATTAAAAATATTAATAATTTGTGTAAAATCATAATATGTGAATTGGAAAGAACTGGGATGAAAAACTCCACATTTGAAATGATAAAAATAGATTTTTGTCGAAACGAACTAGTTTTGAACTAGAATTAAAATCAATTTATTTTTGAAATAAATAAATTGAATTTGAAGGTGATTTTAAAAATAATCAATATTCCCAATACGTGAATTGGACTGGAGTTCTATCGAAATTATCTTCGGAATATTTCGATGTTGGATTTCGTGACTATACAGATATTGTTATGGGAATTTGAAAGATATATTTTATATCGTTATTTCCAATACGATATTTCGTGGTTTCAGAATTTGATATTGAACATAAGCCGGTATATTTTCTATTCAGAGCCTTGTATTTAATATCAAATGTGATTTAGGTTTATCGTGAATCGTGTTTTATATGACATTGGTTCTTTAACTCAGTTAAAGGCTAGATGTTGATTTTTGTGAAGATTAAAACTAGTGAATATTAGGCTCACATCCCTATTTTGAGACTTAATTAGGCTCACATCCGGTCATAAACTTATTATAAATTAGGTCCCTATTTTCAAAACTTATAAAATAATAATTAAAAAAAAATTCGTAAATTAGTAATAAATTAAATTATGCATTATACAAAAATTCAGTCCAAAAAACCACAAAAATCATGTCAGAAAGAAGAAAACAGCAAAAAAACATAAAAAACTGCAGTTAAATGCATAATATTATGCACCTTTTTGAGTTTATTGCATGCATATGTGCAATTATTATAGTTCTTACAATGCCTAGATTTAACTGCATATTTTAGTTCATTTTTATTTGCATCTAAATGTGCAAATATCTCAGAAAACATGCACATATGTGTGCAACATTTTTATTGGATAACACGTTAGCTAAAAGTAGGGACCTAATTTATAAAAAAAAAAGAAATTTAAAATTAAAACCCGCCCCCTATTTTCTGAGTTCCGCCTTTTTTAAAAAAAAAATGTGCGGTACTTCATAAAAAAAAAAATTCTAAAATCTGGAAATAATTTCAGGATTCCACGGAAATCAAAAAAAAAAATAGTTGCATACATTTATGCAATTATTACTGATAATTGCATATATGTATGCAACTTTTCCGTAAGCTGTGTTCGGTTTGGAAATCTGAAAATAAACCTGCACAAATATGTGCAAGTATTTGAAATATTTGCACACATGTAAGCATGTATTTGCATGAATAAAAATCAACGAAGATGAATGTAGTGAAAAATAAGCACGGATGTATGCAGGAAAATGATATATCTGCATACTATTATGCATTTAACTGCAAATTTCGTTTTTTTTGTTTTTTTGATTTTTGATGCCCTTATTTGATGGTTTTTTGTTCTGAATTTTTTAGTGTTTACATGTTTTATTTAAATACGAATTTACGTGATTTTTTTAAATTTTTTTAATATTTTTTTGATGAATTTTCAGAAAATAGGGACCTAATTTACAATAAGTTTATGATCGGGTTTTTTTTATATTTTGAAACTTAATAGGGACCTCTAAAAAACGCACCCTTAAAACTAAGTGGAGTTTTAATGAATCTTTAATTAGATTGAAATGTGAATCGATAATTTAAATTATCAAATCTGAAAGGTGATCGAGAATGGAGTACCACCAGTTTTGCTCCAATGCGATAGTTAAATCTTTAATTAGATTTGAACGTGGAATGGTAATTAATTTTACCGATAGCACCGTGGTGTTAGGTATGGAGTATTACCAGTTTTGCTCCATGGGATGAATAGGTTGCGATTGGGAAATAAAATAAATAATTACTTCGGTGTGGTTCGCTAATCCCGATTAGTTTGAAATGATATCCAAAGGAAGATTAAAGAATAAATTTAGAAGAATTTGTCTTGGATAAAATTAATGGGATTCTATTCCCTAAAAATGTGATTTTGTGAATAAAAGAATATTCTGAATTGGAATGAGGCGTTTGTTGTGTTTGTGTAACATTTGTTTATCATATACGTGGGTTATTCAAAAAGGCCGGGTTTATACCCATTCTGAATAACCGATTCGACGAGATGTCGAAGAGGAAGACGGTGGTTGAAGACCGGAAGTATTCACATCGTTTGGGTGATTACTGATGATCTTGATTAGGCTGTACACCCAAGATGAGGGAAACAGTTGGTGATCGTCCAGACGTACTTGGAGATCGATGGATATGCGAGGAAAGTGCCTCCGGTTTCGTTCAGACCCAGAACGAACTTGTAAATGGATTGTATGTCTGACATTGGATTTTATTATGTGTTGATTGATCTCTATTAAATATACATCTGTTTGGCGACGGAGAATTTATTCTCTTGCTTAACGCCTTTCTCTGAGACGTACGAGCTCAGAGGTTGTATATCGATGGATATTAGTCGCATGGAGTGAATTGCCAGTGTGGCACGCGTAAGTGGCAATTGATCAAGGCTTTTTGTTGAAAAGAAAATTCTTGTGGTTGATGATCAAAGCACGGCCTGTGTGGCGTAGCTTTGTGTATAACGTGAATTCGCGAGCCTCACACCTCGGTATGAGTCAAAAACGGGATACGGACCCAAGGAGTGCACGACGTTTCTTTCTAGCTATGGTGGTGTCGGTGACCTACCAGCCCTGACATTTATATACTTTTCACCTGTGTGGTTGTTGGATATGAGGCGCCTCGGATATAGGTCTGTAAGGACCGGGAAACGTGTGTTCAGGAATTTCCAATCCTCAAAAGTAAGAGAGGACCGGCCTTGGAGGATCCATGGATTGCTGTGTGCGGTCCCGAGGCATTTGCTAGAGTGTCTCGAATCGGAGAGGAGCTTGCCCCTTGCCTCGACTCATGACGGAAATCCAATTTCCAATACGTGATATTGCGGTTTTATTCGTAGAACCTAGTATGGCGACATAGTGGTATGGGTCATTCATGCCGCCTATGATTGATATTTATGATGGAAACTGTTTTGACACTATACACTTATAATAGTATCAAATAATGCGTTTTAAACGTATCAAGCATACTTTGGCTATTATAAGGTAAAAACCCTATCCTCCGGCTTGCATTGCATTGTGTGATGGGACCTGGGTCTTATAATAGCTTCATCTTTATTTATTTAGCATTGCGCTGTTTGTTTTATGCACTGGTATTCTTGGGAGGAAACCCGTTCCGT
The DNA here is from genome assembly GCA_030737875.1 of Allium sativum. Classification (NCBI taxonomy): domain Eukaryota; kingdom Viridiplantae; phylum Streptophyta; class Magnoliopsida; order Asparagales; family Amaryllidaceae; genus Allium; species Allium sativum. The sequence continues at coordinate 719,789,009 of CM060920.1, forward strand.
GTTATACGGCGTGGTCCCTTGATTTACCGAACTTTAAAATAAAGAATAATAACTGTTTTAGTTCTCACACCAGTCACATGACTAACCTGGAGTTTATTGTTTTAACCTAAACTCTGGGTGCCCCTATTTTCCATAGGCAGCTAGTAATTTTGGTTTTGCAGATTTATATTCACAGGGTCCTGATTTACAGCTGGAACGATGCTCGGAAAGCTCTGTATCCGTGTATCACTTTCAGTTATGTTTTTGTATATTTTTCCGCTGCTATGTAATTTATTGTAATATCTGATATCATTCGAATGTATTTTATTCATTTATACTCTGTATATTCTTGTATCTAATGGAATTGTTGTAATAACAATGAAATGTTCTTCTGTCTGCATTCTGATTTGTCTTGTACTCAAATTCTATCCGGGCTTTCCTTACCAAGGAAGTTCGGGTCATCTCAGAAAGTACGAGTTTGGAACCAATGTAGAGGGAATCAAATTTAATTTTCATATACCATCACTTTATATATTCTCGATAGTTAATTTATTGACAACGGGTTCATCTTTCTTTATTTGTATCATCAAATTAAAATGATTTGTTTCTTTTTGAGGTATAATATCCTTTATCGGAAAATGACTAAAACTAAAAAGCAAATGGATGTATAGCTATGCGGGTTTGCTCTCATTAGGGTATTTTCACATCTACTTGGTATTGGATTTGGTTGTATGCTTGCAAAGATGTGAAGTGCTCGGTTATGTGAAGTACTCGGTTAAGTTATCAGGTTCAGCTAGTACTTCTGAAAGGTGTCACACGAGAAATGGCTGTTTCAAGTATATTTTTAGAGGTATACTTTTGTATGGCACGCTACCCTCCTAGTCATTTTCTCGAAAAATTCATTTCCTTCGATTTCAAATTTATAAAATTTTCCTTTGTTAATTACATTGGGAAGGAATGTAAACACTTCGCGATATTAATTATTTATATCCATGATTTTTTTGGCATAACATTATTTATATCCATAATTGAGATTATATGTTGTTATAAAAGGTGATATGTTATGTAGTTGGTGGTGCAGTTCCACAATTTCAGGAAAGTTATATTTTTGTTGTTTGATCTAAATCTTTGGATTAGTTTCTTTATTTACATAGCGATGTGCCTGGTGCTCTTCTCCATGTATTACTATTTTGTAGCTTCTCTTAAGTTATGCATTCTTATACACGTCATTCATTCTGTGTTTATTTCCGTATTTCTGATTTACATGCATGATTATTTATATATGTTATTCTTATGAGGTAAAACTCATTTCATGATTAGTGACATGGTCTTACAAAATTATTATATGCTTCCTTTTTATTTGAGTTTTCCCACACTAATTTTCTAGATCGACCCTTGTGTTATTTCATTATAATGTTCGAGTCAGACTGAGTATTTTCTAGGTTAACATTGGTTGGATATGTAATTTTGAACAAGGTAAACATATACATGTCAAATATGTATTAGAAAGAAACCTAAAAAACATTGATATTTTTTTCAAATCTGAAGTTTAATATTGAGAAAACAAAAGATGGTAGGACACTATCAGTAACTTAATTAAAATCTAACATTGTGAGACCGCTTAATAATTTTGGACTTTTCCAATTTATCCTCTTCATCATGAGTTTTGGTAATATATTCTTCTTATCTCTCTTTTTTTCCCTATAGTTACTACACATTCTCATCGCTTTGATCATCCTGATGCTTAATGTAAATAACCTGACATTTACAAACCATTAGCTAGACAACACAAACCTAACGTTAATACAATTTAATATTAGTACAACATGGTCTTTTTTTCAAAACTTTTATATGAAGATCAATAGTTTGCAACATACACAACAAATGCATGAAAATGAAGTACATTACTGTAATGGAATGTCAGTTTGTTAGAATGAAAATTATAAGTACCTTTTTGATACATCTCTTTGTTTCAATTAAGGAAACAAACATACTTGCCATGATTTGAAACCAACCTTATTAAATAAACTATATTAAATTCAAGGAAGCACACGAGAAGGGGGAAGTGTACAATTTCAATGTATTTTAGATGTGTTGGAAGTGACTTATTAGCATTGTTTTAAAAATAAAACTACTGATTCCTACACGCCTTTTTAAAAATATCACATATTATAACTGCTGATTCCTACACGCCTTTAAAATATCGCATAATATAAACTATGAATTTTTATAGCTCATCACTACAAGCTTATTATACATGTGCAAATGCTGGGACGGAGCTATAGGGGGCTAGTAGGGACCATGTCCCCCCTTTAATTTTCTGAAATTATGTACAGGTAGTTCATAATTAGTGAGAGGAAAAAGGAAGAGATGGAGAAGGAAGCGACAGTTGATGGAGAAAGAAGCGGTACTTGATGCGGCAGTTGATGGAGAAAGAAGCGGCATAAAAGAAGAAGAAAGAAGCGGCAATTATGGAGTAGGGTTTCCTTGAAGAAAGCTGGTGTCATAATTTTTATTTCGATCAGGCCTATTCTTCTGGGCTCCGTTTCTCTTAGTTCATATATGTAGTAAGGAACATCTGATTAATTTATGTATATTAGTTACATCTTGTATTTGCTATTCATGTGCTGGATTAATTTGCAATTATAATTCGTATAAATTTTGTTTAATATTATTATTATGGGCTGTATAATTCATAATTAGTGGCTGCGAAAGTTTATATAACACATTTATTAAAATTATTATTGAATACCGATTAGCTATTTACAAAAGAGTATCGGAACAGAATTGTAGCGGAATTTTTGAAACCATCAAAATCGAACAGAAAATTTAAAATTTTCAAATAGTCGGAACTAAAATGGAAATAATTACATAAAAAATAAAATAACATGGTTCGAAGTATCGGTCGATGGTCGGAATATATCCCTTCCATTTCCGTCTGGAATTGGCAAACCCAAAATAAACCGGAATTTGCAAACGGGATGTAACAACCCGAAAATCTGGGCCAGTTTAAATTTTTTATTTTGGCAATTTTAGCGAATTCTGAATATTTAAAATGAATTATTTTAAATAATATCGACGAGAAATTTATTTTGGATAGAATTCGACGTATATATTATATACGTCGTCGTTAGAATATAAATAATTATATATAATTATAAAAAGGAATTGAAAATGGCGCGGTAGTTCGATAATTCGATTTCAAACTTCAATTGAATGTACCGGGTGCAAAACAATCCGGATTTTAGTGAAACCAAAAATGATGGGATCTAATTGTGAATATCTTTCCAACGAATCCGACAAATCAAAATTTCATAGCGGGAATCAAAAGATATGTCCAGTTAAAAATTCTGAATAGTCGCTATGGAATTCAGGCCCTTAAAAATGGAAATTTTGCAAACGACCTCAGATTTCGACGAAACCACTTTTGTTGGATCCGGGATGTAAAATCATTGCTAGATTACAAATTTCATAATTTTTCGATTCAATATGTGAGCGTGGCAAAGAAAAACGCGTTAGATCATTTTCAGTTGATTTTAATCGACTGGAAATTGGCCATTTTTCTAACGGTCTCAGAATCCGACGAAACTAGTTTTGTTAGGACCGTATCGTCAATACGAAGCCAGAAAATATTTTTCTGGAATTTTTCAAGTTAGTATGCGACCCCGGTAAATTGAAATGCACGTTCAAATTCAATATATAGAGTTATATGTTAATTTTAACGGAAACTGAGCGAAACAGTCGAATCGGCTTACGATACATATCCCATTGTGTTCGGAATGGGGGTGAAACACTATGGACGACAGGCGGTGGGCCTCGTTTAGAGGTCGTATGTAAAAGTCAACCTATGGGGATTAAATAAATAATTAAATAAAAATAAAAAAATATCTTCTCCTATACCTTGGCCCCTCCACCGATTCATCATTCAACAAAAAAAAAGAACGAAACCTAAATCGATGCCGCCTCCACCAGGTTCCAGCCGCCACCGACGCTCGTCCCTCCGCCACTGCCACATCTTCCCCCTCCTCCATCGATCGCGCGACGCAATCGAAGCCCCCCCTATCGCGACCTCCCCTAACCTCGCATCAGACCCCCCTCGCCGCAGTCCACCATCGGAGCACCCCCCAGCGGCGCCGACCTCGCGACAGCCCCCCCTCGAAGACGAACGCGATACCCCCTCCTCCCCTGCCTACCGCCGCATCAGCCCCCCCTCTGTAAGTTCACTGATTTTTTATTTACTTTAAAACTGATTTTTTATTTACTTTAAAACTGATTTTTATAAATTTAGATTAGAAAGAAAATACGATTTTAATGGAATATAAAGTTTAGATATTTATTCGTATAAAGAATATATTCTTATTCATATGAAGTATAAATGAGTAATCATATAAAGATTAGATTTTTAACGATGTAAAAGTTAGATTTTTATATTTAGAAAGGTTTGATTTTTTATATGCTAAGAAGATTAAAAATGTGATTTTTATATAGTAGAAATAATAAAGATGTGATCTTTATAGATGTAGCCATGAAAAAATATGTTTTTATTCATGTAGGGTAATAAAAATATAATTTTTATTATAATACTAGCGAGATAAAGATAGAATTTTATCCATATGGAGTGATTGTAAAAATTCGATTTTTTATATATTGAATAACAAAGTAAAAAATTCGATTTTTTATATATTGAATAACAAAGTAAAATTCGATTTTTATATATTGAAGAACAAAGAAAAAATTCGATTTTTATATATTGAATAGTAAAGTAAAAATTCGATTTTTACATATGTAGAGAGTACGGGCAACGAAGATGACAAAAAGGCGAGAACGATGAAGATTTCTCTAAATGAAGTGTCGTAAAGTTGGATAGCTATAGGTGAGAATTTCTCACCTTTCAATTTCTTTTTCTAGTTATATATATATATATACTAGGATGCAGACGGTGCTTAGTAGCACCCGACACAATCGTCCACAGACCATGGACTTGTTTGTGTGATTGCAAAAATTAGTTAGATTATTTGATTGGATTGAATTGTTTGGTGAAATGAAATTGATTTGATTGATGTGTGAATGGCGTGGGCCTTCACTAGACCGGGGATAAGGCTAGGCCTCGTCCCGTTTCTAGTATCGTGCCGTTATGCCGCCGAAATTTTCTAAAATATGTTAGAAAAATTAAAATATCATTTTATTAAATAAATAAACCGAATAGAATATTCATAGGTTGAATAAAATAGTTTGATTGTTAAAAATATAATTTTTAACGTGAATGTGAATAAATAAATATTCATTTACAAACCGGACGGTTTGTTTATGTACACCTATTTGAAGGACATTGATTGGGACGATAAATTTTACACATTGCCCAACTGCACAAATAAAAATATGTGTTTGATTGCTTGAAACCCCACACGAGTATTGGGATGATATTTGACGTACACTAATCCCGATTGTTTAGTTGTATGTCGATCGATTGATTGACAGACTGTTATAAGCGTTGAATATTTATATTTGATGCTTATACAGTGTAGAATGCACTTTGGATGATGGTTGATTATTCATCGTTGTTGATATATACATGTGTTGTAGAAAATCCATATAATTAACATTATATGGTAATTGATTGGGCCTCATTCCAGTTTCGAAATAGAAATATTTGAATAAAAATATTTGAAATAGAAATATTTGAAGAGAAATATTTGAATAGAAATATTTGGAATAAAAATATTTGAAATAGAAACATTTGAAATAGAAACATTCGAAATAGAATATTTGAAAATAGAAACATATGAAGCCGTGTTGGTTAGATTGACGCCATTTTGACATGAACGATATTTATATCGATTTTATTCATTTTAGAATGAATAACGAAAGTGATTTCAAAATCTGATTTTTCGAAAAGAATTAAAATTCGAATAGAAATTGAATATAAATAGAAGTGAATTCGAATTGAAATTGAATAAAAATTAATTCGAATTGAATTTAAAAATAAATGAATTCGAATTGAAATCGATTTGAAAAGAATTTAAAACGAATTTATATTGGAATATTCAATCTTGATTTGAAATTGAATATGAAGTTAAAACCGTTTTGAAAATGAATTTAAATCGATTTATAAAGCACGTTTTGAATTGAAATCGACGAAATATATATTATATATATAATATAATGGCCTGAATAGAAAGCGCCGCGCCGCGGCAGTTCGTGAATTTCGACCATTTATTTCAAACGGACATTACGGGAGATCCGACCGTCGGATTCTCCTAAAACCGGAACCGTTGGGTTCGTATCGAAAAGAGCTTTCTAATGGATATTTGAAATTTGAAATCTAACGGTTGGATTTGGAATTATGTCCAAATCAAATTTGGAAAAGGTCGCTGTAAGTGCAGTTCGATGGCCATTGATGAAAATCGACTGTACGAGCCTTGATAAAATTATTAAAAATATCAATAATCTGTGTAAAATCATAAGAAATGATTTAGAAAGGATTGGGATGAAAAACTCTATATTTGAAAAGATAAAAATAGATTTTTATCGAAATGAACTAGTTTTGAACTAGAATTATAATTCTATTTATTTTTAAATAAACAAATTGAATTAGAAAATGGTTTTGAAAATAACCAGAATTTCCAATAATTGCATTGGAATGGATTTGAATCGAAATTGTCTTCGGAATATTTCGATGTTGGATTTCGTGATTATACAAATGTTGTTAGGGAAATTTGAAAGATATAGATATATATATCGTTATTTCCAATACGATCTTTGTTGGTCGCAGAATTTGATATTGAATATAAGCCGGGGTATTTTCTATTCAGAGCCTTGTATTTAATATCAAATGTGATTTGGGTTTGTCGTGAATGGTGTCTTGACTAACACTGTTCTTGAACCCAGTTGAGGAAATATTAAATCTTTTTATTTAGATTTAATGAAGTGAACCAATTAAGTGATATTGAATTGGAATTGAATTGGAATTGATTTTTGGGTTTATCGTGAACAGTGTTTTAAAGAACACTTGTTCTTTAACCCGATAATTAATGGAATGCGATTTTGGGTTTTTCGTGAACCGTGTTTTAAAAGACACTGATTCTTTAACCCAGTTAACGATTAAAACTAAGTGGAGTTTTAATGAATCTTTAATTAGATTGAAAAGGTGTTAGAATGGAGTATCATCAGTTTTGCTCCAGGCGATAGTTAAATCTTTAATTAGATTTGAACGTGAAATGGTAATTGAATTTACCGATAACACTGTGGTGTTAGATATGAAGTATTACCAGTTTTACTTCATGGGATGAATAGGTTGGGATTGGGAAATTAAAACAAATGATTACTTCGGTAAGTTTCGTTAATCCCGACTAATTGAATCGAAATTCAAAAGGATAGATTAAAGAATAAATTCAAGGAATTTATCTTGGATAAAATTAATGGGAAACTTTCCCTATGAATGTGAAATTCAGAAACTAACTATCGGTTAGCTAAGCAGAATGGTTTCCTGGATATTGATCTGATGTTGGTTTCGGCCTTCGGGGTTAATATTTGGGGAATTATTCTCTTGATTAATCTACGGTTAGTGACTGATGAATTGGAATGAGGCGTATGTTGAGTTTGTGTAACACTTATTTAAAATATACGCGAGTTATTCGGGAAAACCGGGTTTATCCCATTATGAATAACTGATACGACGATAAGTCGAAGATGAAGACGATGGTCGAAGACCGGAGGTCTTCACGTTGTTTGGGTGATTACTGATGATCTTGATTGGGTTGTACACCCAAGAAGATGGAAGCAGTTGGTGATCGTCCAGACGTACTTGGAGATCGATGGATATGTGGGGTACTAGGTGCCTCCAGTTTCGTTCAGACCCAGAACGGACTTGTAAATGGATGGTGTGTCTGACGTTGTATTCCTTTATACTGTATTTGGTGATCTCTGCTAAATATATATATGTTTGGTGGCAGAGAATTTATTCTCTTGCTATACACCCTTCTCTAAGACGTACGAGCCAAGAGGTTATATATTGGCAGAAATCAGTGGTACAGTATGGACTGACAATGTGGCATGCTGAGTTGCATGGATCAAGGCTTTTGTTGAAAAGCAAAGTCTTGTGGTTGATGATCAAAGCACGACCTTGTGTGGCGTAGCTTTATGTAACGTTGATTCGCGAGCATCACACCCGGTATGAACCAAAAACGGGAGACGGACATCAGGGAGGACATGCGTTTCTTTCTAGTTAGGAGTGGCGTCAGTGCTTGAACTGGCTGACGAGTCTGATTCATGTGGATGTTGCTTATTATTACTTGCTGAAAAGCGAGGCGCCTCGTGATATCGGTTTCGGCCGATGCTTCTGGTCGGCTGACGGGCCAGGCTTACGCCCCAAAGGGCGGGGAAACGCAGTGTTCAGGCATAATAATCCACATCGGTGGACCGACCCTGACGATCCAAGGGGCAGTTGCGGCTGTTCCTAGACATGGGCTAGATTGTCTAAAATCGGTTGAGGACGATCCCTAGCCTCGGTTCATACCATAAATGATAACCCAACTTCCAATACGACGTTTTGCGGTTTTATTTGTAAACCTATATATGGCGACATAGTGGCATGGGACGCTCATGTCGCCTACGATTGATACTTATGATTTGAAGTTGTTTTATACACTATGCACTTATAATAGTATCAAATGATTTGTTTTAGACGTATCAAGCATTCTTTGGCTGTTATAAGGGAAAACCCTATCCCCCGGCTTGCGTTGCATTGTGTGATAGGACCTGGGTCTTATAACAACTTCATTTTTCTTTATTTAGCATTACGCTGTTTGTTTTATGCACCGGTATTCTTGGGAGGAAACCCGTTCCGTGTTATACAGCGTGGTCCCTTGATTTACCTAACTTTTAAAATAAAGAATAATAACTGTTTTAGTTCTCACACCAGTCACATGACTGACCTGGAGTTTATTGTTTTAACCTAAACTCTGGGTGCCCCTATTTTGACACGGGCAGCTAGTAGTTTTGGTTTTGCAGATTTATATTCACAGGATCCTGGTTTACAGCTGGAACGATATCCGGAAAGCTTTGTATCCGTATATCTCCTCCAGTTGTGTAATGTATTAATTTCCGCTGCGATGTATTTAAATGTAATTTAAATCTCTGATATTTCTGTGTAATATTTATTTGTTTATACTCTGTATATTCTTGTAATCTGATGCATTGTTGTAATATACCATGAAATGTTCTTCCGTCTGTGTTCTGATTTTGTGGCTTGTTCTCGAACTATCCGCTCTTTCCTAAACGCGGAAGTTACGGGTTTTTACACGGGACCGTAATTTTAAGTTTTTTTACGTGACCTGAACGGAACCGAAAACCGAGATTTCAAACCTTGGTTTTTATATTACATATCCTTCCAGCAACACAAATACCATTAGCACCATAAGTGAAAAAAAATAGTCTACCATTGTCTTTGGAAAATAATGGCCTCCCTTGGTTAAAATCCTGGCTTCGTACCTATGCAAATGTGCCAAAATTTCGTAAATAACATCGTGTATCTGGTTTATCATGCACTGAAACTGATTAGTAAACAAAATCAAATCAAATATATTTGGAATGAGGCAAAACTAGTCAATGTGAAGTTTCAAGTGTGACTCATGCGACTACATTTAAAAGAAAAAGGTAGTTTGAAATTATAAGCATGAAAAATAGAGTAGCACTAAGTACGGAAATTAGGTATTAGTCTTGACATGTAAGACAAAAGAGATAACTAAATGTCCGAGACGAGATCCTCTTAGGGAATATTAAGCTGGAGTACCTGGAACATAATCCGGTCTGACCCTAGTATTATTAAAATAATAAACGGGTCAGTATAGGCTATAATGAATGATCAGTATAAGGTAGCAGAACATAATGAAATGAATCTTAATATAAATAGAAAGTGGATAAAATGATATCATCAGAATATATGTACAGAAATCATCCCAAAATTATAAGATCATCGAACAATATACTCAATATAGCATATAAAAGCATTTATTCTGAAAGGTACATAACATAAACTTCTAAATCTAGAAGTCAGTAAATCAAATCTAGAAATCAAATATAAAACAAAATTGCATTATGCACAAACACCTTAAAATTGGTGAGCCTATGAGTTCATTGAACATGTATGCAAAAATTGGATGCCCTCCACGAGTAGGTCTAAACTCCAGAATTGGGTGTCCTCCACGATCGTGATTGTCAACCCAAATAATTTGGAAATCCTCCGTCATTGGTCTATACTCTCTATAATTGGATGCCTTTCAAGATTCTGATAATTGGGCGTCCTCCATAATTGGGTTGAAAACCAAATAATAGATGCCATCCATGATTGGTTTGGAAACTCAATAATACTCTATAAGGAGAATGCTACTACGAACAAGATTGAATCTCATCAACCATGAATTGGCCAGGAAATCCGAATAGCCCGTTGTAAGAAAAATGCTTCTACAAATTAGGTAAAACGTGTCAAAAAATCTTGCACTTCCAAACAATAACTGATCATGTAGCATTAATGTATCTCATACCATGTGTGTTTACCCAAACATTTATTACGAGGACATGGACTTCAATCGATAAGTGTTATATACTTTGAAATAGTGTGTAATAACCCGGAATATGTGAACCAGTTTAAAATTTTTAAATTAGGTTATTACCAAAGAATTTGAATAATTTAAATAGCCTATTTCCATAAAATATAGAATTTAGTATGATATTGCAGTTTGAAATTTTGAATACAAACTTTATCTGACTGCACCGGGTGGAAAATATAACGGATTTTAGTGAAACTGGAAATATTTAAATCTGTTTATCAAAACCTTTCTAACGAATCTGAAAAATCGAAATTTCATAGCGGAAATTAAAAGTTATGGCCAAATGAATTTTCAGAAAGGTCGCTATATAGTATATATAGCCCTTGAAAATTTAGATTTTGCATACGATCTCGGAATTCGACGAAACCACTTTTGTTTGGTCTGGGATGCCAAATTATTGCTAAGTTTCAAATTTCATAATTTTTGAAGCTAGTATGTGAGCGGGGCAAAAGATAATGTGTTTGGTCAAATTCTGTTAAAATGGGTCGACCTAAAAATGGCCGTTTTTCAAACGAGCTCAGAATTCGACGAAACTGGTTTTGTTAGGACCGTATCGTAAAAACAAAGCTAGATTTATTTTTCTGGAATTTTTCGATTCAGTTTGTGGCCTTGGCAAATTGAAATGTACGTTTAAATTAAATATCGAATGTTTTATATTTTAATTTGAAAAATAACTGACTGTAACAGTCGAAATGGCCAACGAAATATATCCCATTGTGTCCGGAATGGGGGTATTTAGTTAGGGACGACAGTCGTTGGGTTTAAAAAGGAGTCCGTTTGCAAAAACACTATTTAAAAATTTCTATAAATCTCTGGCCAATAAGAAATTTTCATTAAAAAAAAAAATCCGAACCCTAGCCGCCAGAGAGCGATTGGACGATCCACGTCGCAAGAAACTTCTCCTCCTTTTTCCGACCGCCTCAGGCGATTTTGCCGCCGACCCCAGTTGAGACTTCTGACCGCCGTAGTCCCCTCTCCACATCCGACCAACCCACGCCTCCTCCCATCAGCTATCGGCGTCGGAAATCGAAGAGGAAGGCGCGACCTTCTGAGCGCGCCGCGACGAGCACAGGCCACCGGATCCTTCGCCACCACCGCCGTTCTGGAGGTGCTTCGTGGCTCTTCGACGCAGCGTAGCCTGATCGAAGCATAGACGTACGGATCGACTGAAATTTTGAGACCTAGTTTCGAAGATTTTAGAAACTTTCTGATGAAAATTCTGTAATGAAAATAACACTTTTAAGTGTTGCAAAACTTTGAAAAATAATATCTTTTTCGTTCTTTAACGAAATTCGATGAAACAGGAGACACTGGGACCGCAAGGAGGCTCTCTACATTCTAGAAGAAGCCGCGGATTTTTCTGACCTTCCTACGATTTTTAGCACCGCAATAACCAATGTGAGGAATCTAAACTACTTGTGTGAATGAAATCGCGTTGTATAAATTATATAAGCGAAGTGTAAATTATATACGCATTGTATACCTCATGTACATGTGTTGTATAAGTTATATTAGCGATGTGTAAATTATACAAGCGTTGTTTGAAACATATATGCTTTGAATTATGATGAAATGCAAGTGAATTATTATATATATATATATATATATATATATATATATATATACTCCCCTCGTCCACAGACCATGGACGATATTTATTGCTTGTGATTGACGTGATATTATATGGTTTGATGAATGGTTGGAAATAATTGTTTGTGGTTGATATTATGGTTGAAAAATACCTTGGTGGTTGAAAAATACCCTCTTGTGGTTGAAACAAAATAGAATAGGATTGTGGAATTGAAAATAAAACATGCCGCCTGCGTGCGAACTAGATGCATGATCCCCATTGTCAAAAACCACGAGGTTTTAAGGTAGAGCGAGGAGCCGTACTAGGGACGGTCCCGGTTTTAACTACCCTGTCGTTATGCTGCCGAAATTTTCTGAAATATTTATGTGTTAGAATAATTTTTATTCGTTGAAATAAATTGCATAAACTATATAGAATATTCATGTGTTGAGTTGCAATTCATTCGTTGAGTTAAAATTCATGTGTTGAATATTATTCGAATTTAAACAAATGGCTTTAGCGATAAAAAACACATTTTTATATATATACAAACTATATAGAATATTCATGTGTTGAATTGCAATTCATTCGTTGAGTTGAAATTCATGTGTTGAATATTATTCGAATTTAAACAAATGGCTTTAGCGATAAAAATCACATTTTTATATATATGCAAACTATATAGAATATTCATGTGTTGAATTGCAATTCATTCATTGAGTTGAAGTTCATGTGTTGAATGTTATCATCTCTTAAAAATAAAATGAATCGACAATGAAAACTATATTTTTATAGTGAATAAGAAGTGTTAAAAATACCCATGCGTCGAATAAATATTTTTGATGATAAAAATATTCCTTTTATCATGTATACGCTTAGTTAAAAATAGCCATGTGTCGAATAAATATTTTTGATGATAAAAATATTCCTTTTATCATGTATATGCTTAGTTAAAAATACACATGCGTCGAATAAATATTTTTGATGATAAAAATATTTCTTTTATCACGTATACGCTTAGTTAAAAATACACATGTGTTGAAATCAATAATAATTTGCTAGAAATATTATTATTAGCTTTGTTCTGCATATATATACATGTGTTGAACAGGAAAAATGGATTAGCTGTAGAGTAAAGAAATTATTTGCGTGCCCGACAAATATGTAAACCTTGATGAGTTGGCTGCGCAATTTTATTTATATATCAACTCCTGTGAATGCCATTGGATGCGGAGTGCTGGTTTTTCTGTGTGAAATAATAAATAACGCCATAGGATAGTAACAATTAATTTTGAACTACACTACATGGCGTACTTCTTGACGATAGGCATACTTCATCATATTCCACATAAGCAATTGGAGCTTGTGTGATGAGGTGGAAGATTTACCATACAAGCAAGAGGCTTGTATGGCGATGACTATGTACTACAGGTTGAACTGAGGACTGATATGGACTATATAAATTATAACGATAAATTGCCAGATTAATAAAATCCCCACACGGGTCTGGAGTTGACAATAATCACGTCGCTCTAGTTATTAGATACGGCACATGGACTATTTATTTCCACACGGAAACAGGGTGACGGGAATTTATTAACTGGAGTGATTATCAGTACATGCGCCCCCGTAAACACCAGAATATATCACTATAAATATGTGAATGCTTTTTAGGATTTATTGGGTACCTAATACGGCCCAATAAATTTCCAAACCCCTCCCCGTACAAAGGAGGTTATAGCGAAATTTTTCGAAATATTAAGGTGTTAGTGAAATATTTGAAGTGAAAACGAAGTTGAAAATATAAAATAAATCATAGTTGAAACAATAGAATGAACTATATTTATATATATAAATATAAATATAATTAAAGGGAATAAAGGCCGAGCAGTTCGCGTTTCGGAATCGTAATTTGAAACGATTAGTACGAGAAATCCGACCATCGGATTTTCCCGAAACCGCAACCGCTGGGTTCGCCTTGGAAATATCTTTCCAACGGCACCAACCTTGTAAAAATCCAATGTTTGGATTGTCCGGAATGTTTAATTCAAATCTGAAGAAAAACAGCGCCAGAATCGTTTATATTTATATATAAATATAATTAAATTAAATCGAATAACGACGCTGCAGTTCGAATTTTGAAACCGTAACTTCAAACGACTAGTGTGGAAGATCCGACCGTCGGATTCTCACGAAACTGGAACCATTGGGTTCGCTTTGGGAATATCTTCCCACTGATATAGACTTTGTAGAAATCCAACGGTTAGATTTTCCGATATGTGTAAAACAAATTAAGGGAAAAACAGCGCCAGTGCCACGACACGACCTGAAACGACGTTTAATTAAATATGGCCAATTTTAAATGAATAAAAATGGCGAAAAATCGTTATAAAATATTATAAGCAATATTGATTGAGAATAAACCAAATGGGCTTGAATTGTTTGATATTTGATGGTTGTTTGTGTATGACATGAAAAATAACACTAAAGAACCGAAAGATGGATGTAGAATAATATAACCATAAAATGAATCGATTTAAATTCTAATGACGTGAATTATTTGAAAAGGCCGAGCTAACCCTCATTTCAAATAATTTATCGAGCGATTCGAATTGGAAAATACAAAGACGATTCAAGACCGACGATCTTCGTATCGGTTGGATGGGCGCTACTGAGGTTCCTGGCCGGAGTAGCAACCGGAAAGGGACGGAAGTAGTAGCCGTCTGAACGTATGTGTTGATTGGACGGATATACAAGGAATTTGACGCCTCCGGTTTCGTTCAGACCCAGGACGGACATGTAAATGGACTGTGTGTCTGACATTGGATTTTGTTCTATACTGATTGATCTCTGTTAAATATATATCTGTTTGGCTACGGAGAATTTATTCTTTTGCTTAACGCCCTTTTCTGAGACGTACGAGCTCAGAGGTTATATATCGATGGAAATCAATCGTAGGGAGTGGACTGCCTATGTGGCATGCCAAGATGCTGTGATCAAGGCTTCTGTTGCAAAGCAAAGTCTTGTGGATGATGATCAAAGCAAGGTCTACGTGGCCTAGCTTTGTGTATTTCGTAAATTCGCGAGCCTCACACCCCGGTATGAGTCTAAAACGGGATAAGGACCCAAGGAGTGCATGGCGTTTCTTTCTAGCTATGGTGGTGTCAGTGACTTACCAGCCCTGACATATATATCTACTTTTCACCTTTGTGGTTGTTGGAATGCGAGGCGCCTCGATTATAGGTCTGTAAGGACCGGGAAACGTGTGTTCAGGCATAATTAATCCTCTAACGTAAGTGAGGACCGGCCTTGGAGGATCCAGGGGTTACCCAGAGTGTGTAGTCCCGAGGCATTTGCTAGAATCTCTCGAAGCGGAGAGGAGCTTGCCCCTTGCCTCGACTCATGACAGAAATCCAATTTCCAATACGAAATAATGGACTTGATTGTAGAACTAGTATGGTGACATAGTGGTATGGGGCACTTATGCCGTCTATGATTGATATTTATGATGCTATTCGCTTTTGAAACATATATGCACTAGTAATAATATCAATTGATTTGCTTTATACGTATCAAGCATATTTGGCCCTTATAAGGTAAAACTCTATCCTCCGGCTTGCGTTGCATTGTATGATGGGACCTGAGTCTTATACTGGCTTCATTCTTTCTAAAAGCATTGCGTTGTTTTAAAAGAATTTACTTTGTTTTAAATGCACTAGCAATCACTGGAGTAAACCCGTTCCGCGAAAGTGGCGTGGTCCTATGATTTGTTATTACTGTTGTTTAACTGTTAAATACATTCCTCATACCAGTCCCCATGACTGACTCGTTGTTTGTTTCACTTTGCAAACGCGGGTGCCCTTATTTTCACACGGGCAGCCTAGTACACAGGTGACAGGTTGTTTTTGGCTCTACACTGCTGCATAAGGTGCATTTTTGGCTCATGGCGAGGCTGACTTCACAGAGATGACTTAGACATTTTCCGCCATTACTATACTTATATTATGATTCCGCCACTGGCGATGCAGACTGATTTACTTTCCGTATTTCTCACTATATGTATATGTATTCCGCCTTCGGCGATGTAGACTGATACCCTTATTATGTCTCACTGCATGTATGTATTCCGCCTCTGGCGATGATGACTGATCACTTTCCTTTTTATTTACTAAGTTATATCCCACGTTATGCTATTCTGATATTCCTACATGTTGTGATTCCGCTGTCATATCCATGTAAAATTATTTTATTTATTGTTTCTGCTATTATCTGTACTCTGCTATGATGATTAATGTGTTATTTCCTAATGATTATCCTTAATACCGCCCTTCGGATTTTGGGATCGTCACAGTTGGTATCAGAGCTTTGGTTAACCTTAGTTCCAGGATCTAACACATTAAACACCTCGTCAGAATAGAATCAGTAGTGTTCTATTGCGAGTAGCTCATTAGAGATAGGATTAGCAATGTCCTAGAATGAGCTAAGCAGATTAGCAAAACAATTTGATCAGTACATCATCATTATCTTTCCTTGTATTCCCTTGCTTTATCATTTATGAAAATTATCAAATCTGTGAGCTTGACTCTTTTCTTTCTTATACAGTATTCTCTTAGATGGCTACACGAGCAGCAGCAGCTAGAGGAGGCCATGGAGGCCGAGGAGTGGAAGCAGGAGGACGGGGGAATATCCCCGTAGTTGTGGAAATCCCTATTGTGCAGCCACCAGCACCAGAAGACTTTGAGCTAGATAAAGTAGCAAAGAGGTACAGAAATCTTAGAGGAAAACCTTTTACTGGCACTGGTACAGTGACCGAGGCTATAGCTTGGCTGAAAACCTATGAGAAAATCTTTGAAGGCATGGGTATGGGAACCAACAATAAAGCAAGACTTGGCATTTGGCTCCTTCAGGAGGAAGCAGAGCTGTGGTGGGATGCTATTATCTCAGTGGATGCAGCTGGTACTGTCAGGACTTGGGAGCAATTCAGAATTATGTTCAATGAGAAGTTTGTACCTGAACAAGCTCTAGAGAGGATGCGAGAGCAATTTGCTAATCTCCAGCAAGGAGATCTCTCTATTCAGGATTACCTAAATAAGTTCACCCAATTGTCGCGCTATGCTCCAGAGCTGATTATGACCAACAAAGCAAAGAACAAGAGATTCATATTTGGGCTGAAGCGCAAGTACCACGATAGGGCTATGGGCAACATCAAACTCTCCTTTACAGAACTAGTAGAGATGGCTTGCAATTACGAAGACATGGATGAGAGGCATGCTAGCCAAGACCGCGCCAAAAGCCAAGCTGGAAATAAGCGCAAGGCTTCAACCGATCAACCCGAATCTAGCATTACCGCGGCCGCTACTCAGAAACCTACAAAGATCCCGAAAGGAAATTGCTACAACTGCGGGAAGCCAGGTCACTTTTCTAATGTATGCAAAGCTCCGAGGAAACCAAAAGCAAATGACTCAGCCGAATGCTACAACTGCCATAAGAAGGGGCACTATAGCAGGATCTGTCCTCTGAAGCAGAATGCACAAGTGGCTCATGTCTATGACGGGAAGACCCCGCCAGCTATCACCGATGGATCAGGTAAACCCGATGTCTTGGGAGGTACCCTTACTATCAAAAATATTCCTGTTTCTGTACTTTTTGATACTAGTGCATCACGTAGCTTCATTTCTGGTAAAATAGTTCACAAGTTAAAATTGAATCAAAGAATTCTAAAGGAACCAATTAAAGTTCAAAATCCGATAGGAGGTTCTGTTAGTCTCAGTTCATACTGTAGAGTGCCTGTCTCCTATTCCTTCTACAAGTTTCCTATCAACTTAACAATCATGAATCTGTTGGAATTCGATGTTATTCTCGGTTTGGAATGGTTAACAAAGTATAAGGCCGAAGTTAGATGTGCCGAAAGGATTGTTAAAGTCGAAACGAAGCTTGGACCTATATATATACCATGTCATGGCTCAGAAATTAATAGAACAGAATTTTGGGCTTCTTTAGAAGTTACTCCTCCTTCATTAGAAAAGATACAGGTCGTTCAAAACTATGCGGATGTGTTTGAAGAAGTAGAAAACTTGCCGCTGCAAAGAGAAATTGAATTTAGGATAGATTTAATTCCTAACGCCCGACCAGTAGTACATCCAATTAGAAGAATAGCCCCGAAAGAAAAAGAAGAGCTAAGTAGCCAAACACGAGAATTGCTTTGGAAAGGTCTAATCAGACCGAGCTTTTCAGCATGGGGAGCCGCAGTAGTATTTGTCCCGAAATCAGACGGTACTCTAAGACTTTGTGTTGATTACCGAGATCTCAATAAACAAACATTGAAGAACAAATATCCCTTGCCCCGAATAGATGATCTGTTAGATCAATTAAATGGAGCAACAGTATTCTCCAGAATGGACCTAGCTACAGGTTTCCACCAATTGCGTATAGCCGAAGACTGTGTTCCTTTGACAGCCTTCAGGGGTCCCGATTTATTCTACGAATGGTTAGTAATGCCGTTCGGCTTGTGTAACGCTCCGGCATACTTCGTTGATCTTATGAACAGAGTATTCCGTGGTGTATTGAATAAATTTGTTCTAGTCTTCATCGATGACATCTTAATTTACTCTAAGTCGGAAGATGAACATGCAAAACATTTAGAGCAAGTGTTGAAAATTCTAAGGAGAAATATCTTGAAAGCTAAATTTTCTAAATGTGTCTTCTGGCAGAATGAAGTTAAATTCCTAGGCCATGTCGTATTAAAGGAGGGGATTGCTGTAGATCCAAGCAAAATTACTGCGATTCAGAATTGGAAACAACCTACTACGCCCATAACAGTTCGAAGTTTCCTTGGATTGGCTAGTTACTATCGGAAATTTGTTCAGGATTTTTCAAAGATATCAGGAGTATTGACAAAGCTTACAAAGAAGCATGAGAAATTCAAATGGACTCCCGAATGTGAAGAAGCTTTCCAGGAGCTGAAACTGAAGTTGACAACTGCTCCAGTATTGACCATAATAGAAGGCAACCAAGACTTGACTGTATGGACAGATGCTTCTATTAGAGGGCTAGGCGCAGTGTTAATGCAAAAAGGCCAAGTGATCGCTTATGCCGGCCGTCAACTAAAGCCGCATGAAAGGAACTATGCAACTCATGATCTTGAGTTATTAGCTATCGTGTTCGCTTTGAGAATCTGGAGGCATTATTTATTGGGCAAGAAGTTCGAACTATTTACCGATCATCAATCCTTGAAATATCTGTTCACTCAGAAAGATCTAAACTTGAGGCAACAGCGTTGGTTAGAATACCTTGCAGCATATGATTTTGAAATTCTATACACTCCAGGGAAAGCCAATGTGGTAGCAGATGCGCTCAGCAGAAAGAATGAGATCATTGCCAGTTTTGTCATCACGTCTTCATTAATTGACAGGATCTCGACCCTTCAAAAGGAGGATAATTTTGTAAAAGTAATGATCAGAAGGATCAATGAAGGCATAGACTCCAGCTTCCAAGTGGATAGTGAGGGGGTTTTGAGATTAAAAGGAAGAATTTGTGTTCCCGACATCTCCGAGCTAAAAAGAGAAATACTAGATGAGTGCCACAAGTCCAAACTAAGTACCCATCCCGGTGTGAGCAAAATGTATAACGATATCAAGCGCACATTTTGGTGGAAGGCGATGAAAAGAGATATCTCATTATACGTTAGCAGATGCCCCACTTGTCAGCTGGTTAAGAGTGATCAACAGAAATTGGCTGGATTATTACAACCATTAGAAATTCCAGGATGGAAGTGGGAACAAATTTCGATGGACTTCATTGATGGCCTGCCTCGAACTAAAAAAGGAAACGACAGTATATGGGTAATCGTAGATCGCTTCACGAAGACTGCCCATTTCATACCTGTCTGATCCAACAGAACGGCTCATAGTCTAGCACAAATTTACTTCAAAGAAATAGTTAAACTTCATGGAGTGCCACTCAATATAGTCAGTGATAGAGATCCCCTATTTACTAGCAAATTCTGGGAAGCATTCCAGGAAGAATTGGGAACCAAATTAAATCTAAGCACCGCTTATCACCCTCAGACAGATGGCCAAACTGAGCGGGTGAATAGAATTTTAGAAGATCTATTGCGGGCTTGCGTTATCGATTTTGGAGGCTCATGGGAAGATCATTTACATCTAGCCGAGTTCTCTTACAACAATAGCTACTAAGCAAGTTTGGGAATGTCTCCATTTGAAGCATTATACGGTAGACCGTGCAGATCTCCCGCATGTTGGGTAGAACCTGGCAACAGACTTGTGTTAGGGCCCGATATGATTCAAGAAGCATCGGATAAAGTCGATTTCATTAAGAAGAGATTGAAAACTGCACAGAGCCGATAGAAAAGTTATGCTGATGCGAGAAGAAGGGATATATCGTTTGCCGTTGGCGATTATGTTTATTTAAGAGTTTCTCCAATGCGAGGAGTAATCAGATTTGGCAAGACTGGGAAGTTGGCACCGAGATTTATTGGTCCCTTTCCTATACTTGAACGGATTGGAACTCTTGCATATAGGGTTTCATTACCTAATTGGATGCCTGGAGTACATGATGTGTTCCACGTGTCTCAACTCAGAAAATATGTTCATGATCCCGATCTTGTTGTGGAAGAAGCAGCGCAACATGATATTGACATAACTCCAGAATTAGCACTCAGAAGAGAGCCATTAAAGATAGTTGGCAAAGAAACTAGAGAGCTAAGGAGGAAAAAGATTCATTTAGTCAAAGTGCAGTGGAGTAGTGATCCTAGAGACTGTACTTGGGAGACTGAGGAAAGCATTAAACAAGCCTATCCCAAATGCAGAGTGGACATCTCTGACTAACTCCGGTGCAAGGTACCTTTGCAATACTTTGCATTTACATTTTATTTCCTGCTTAACTGTTATTTCCTTTTCGAGGACGAAAAGTTTTAAGTGGGGGAGATTGTAATAACCCGGAAAATGTGAACCAGTTTAAAAATTTTAAATTAGGTTATTACCAAAGAATTTGAATAATTTAAATAGCCTATTTCCATAAAATATAGAATTTAGTATGATATTGCAGTTTGAAATTTTGAATACAAACTTTATCTGACTGCACTGAGTGGAAAATATAATGGATTTTAGTGAAACTGAAAATATTTAAATATGTTTATCAATACCTTTCTAACGAATCTGAAAAATCGAAATTTCATAGAGGAAATTAAAAGTTATGGCCAAATGAATTTTCAGAAAGGTCGTTATATAGTATATATAGCCCTTGAAAATTTAGATTTTGCATACGACCTCGGAATTCGACGAAACCACTTTTGTTGGGTCCGGGATGCCAAATTATTGCTAAGTTTCAAATTTTATAATTTTTGAAGCTAGTATGTGAGCGGGGCAAAAGATAATGTGTTTGGTCAAATTCTGTTAAAATGGGTCGACCTAAAAATGGCCGTTTTTCAAACGAGCTCAGAATTCGACGAAACTGGTTTTGTTAGGACCGTATCATAAAAACAAAGCTAGATTTATTTTTCTGGAATTTTTCGATTCAGTTTGTGGCCTTGGCAAATTGAAATGTACGTTTAAATTAAATATCGAATGTTTTATATTTTAATTTGAAAAATAACTGACTGTAACAGTCGAAATGGCCAACGAAATATATCCCATTGTGTCCGAAATGGGGGTATTTAGCTAGGGACGACAGTCGTTGGGTTTAAAAAGGAGTCCGTTTGCAAAAACACTATTTAAAAATTTCTATAAATCTCTGGCCAATAGGAAATTTTCATTAAAAAAAAAAAAATCCGAACCCTAGCCGCCAGAGAGCGATTGGACGATCCACGTCGCACGAAACTTCTCCTCCTTTTTCCGACCGCCTCAGGCGATTTCCCGCCGACCCCAGTTGAGATTTCTGACCGCCGTAGTCCCCTCTCCACATCCGACCAACCCACGCCTCCTCCCATCAGCTATCGGCGTCGGAAATCGAAGAGGAAGGCGCGACCTTCTGAGCGCCGCCGCGACGAGAACAGGCCACCGGATCCTTCGCCACCACCGCCGTTCTGGAGGTGCTTCGTAGCTCTTCGACGCAGCGTAGCCTGATCGAAGCATAGAGGTACGGATCGACTGAAATTTTGAGACCTAGTTTCGAAGATTTTAGAAACTTTCTGATGAAAATTCTGTAATGAAAATAACACTTTTAAGTGTTGCAAAACTTTGAAAAATAATATCTTTTTCGTTCTTTAACGAAATTCGATGAAACAGGAGACACCGGGACTGCAAGGAAGCTCTCTACATTCTAGAAGAAGCCGCGGATTTTTCTGACCTTCCTACGATTTTTAGCACCGCAATAACCAATGTGAGGAATCTAAACTACTTGTGTGAATGAAATCGCGCTGTATAAATTATATAAGCGAAGTGTAAATTATATACGCATTGTATACCTCATGTACATGTGTTGTATAAGTTATATTAGCGATGTATAAATTATACAAGCGTTGTTTGAAACATATATGCTTTGAATTGTGATGAAATGCAAGTGAATTATTATATTATATATATATATATATACTCCCCTCGTCCACAGACCATGGACGGTATTTATTGCTTGTGATTGACGTGATATTATATGGTTTGACGAATGGTTGGAAATAATTGTTTGTGGTTGATATTATGGTTGAAAAATACCTTGGTGGTTGAAAAATACCCTCTTGTGGTTGAAACAAAATAGAATAGGATTGTGGAATTGAAAATAAAACATGCCGCCTGCATGCGAACTAGATGCATAATCCCCATTGTAAAAAACCGCGAGGTTTTAAGGTAGAGCGAGGAGCCGT
Source organism: Allium sativum (assembly GCA_030737875.1). Classification (NCBI taxonomy): domain Eukaryota; kingdom Viridiplantae; phylum Streptophyta; class Magnoliopsida; order Asparagales; family Amaryllidaceae; genus Allium; species Allium sativum. The sequence continues at coordinate 719,811,981 of CM060920.1, forward strand.
ACTAGGGACGGTCCCGGTTTTAACTACCCTGTCGTTATGCTGCCGAAATTTTCTGAAATATTTATGTGTTAGAATAATTTTCATTCGTTGAAATAAATTGCATAAACTATATAGAATATTCATGTGTTGAGTTGCAATTCATTCGTTGAGTTGAAATTCATGTGTTGAATATTATTCGAATTTAAACAAATGGCTTTAGCGATAAAAATCACATTTTTATATATATACAAACTATATAGAATATTCATGTGTTGAATTGCAATTCATTCGTTGAGTTGAAATTCATTTGTTGAATATTATTCGAATTTTAACAAATGGCTTTAGCGATAAAAATCACATTTTTATATATATACAAACTATATAGAATATTCATGTGTTGAATTGCAATTCATTCGTTGAGTTGAAGTTCATGTGTTGAATGTTATCATCTCTTAAAAATAAAATGAATCAACAATGAAAACTATATTTTTATAGTGAATAAGAAGTGTTAAAAATACCCATGCGTCGAATAAATATTTTTGATGATAAAAATATTCCTTTTATCATGTATACGCTTAGTTAAAAATAGCCATGTGTCGAATAAATATTTTTGATGATAAAAATATTCCTTTTATCATGTATACGCTTAGTTAAAAATACACATGCGTCGAATAAATATTTTTGATGATAAAAATATTCCTTTTATCACGTATACGCTTAGTTAAAAATACACATGTGTTGAAATCAATAATAATTTGCTAGAAATATTATTATTAGCTTTGTTCTGCATATATATACATGTGTTGAATAGGAAAAATGGATTAGCTGTAGAGTAAAGAAATTATTTGCGTGCCCGACAAATAGGTAAACCTTGATGAGTTGGCTGCGCAATTTTATTTATATATCAATTCCTGTGAATGCCATTGGATGCGGAGTGCTGGTTTTTCTGTGTGAAATAATAAATAATGCCATAGGATAGTAACCATTAATTTTGAACTACACTACATGGCATACTTCTTGACGATAGGCATACTTCATCATATTCCACATAAGCAATTGGAGCTTGTGTGACGAGGTGGAAGATTTACCATACAAGCAAGAGGCTTGTATGGCGATGACTATGTACTACAGGTTGAACTGAGGACTGATATGGACTATATAAATTATAACGATAAATTGCCAGATTAATAAAAACCCCACACGGGTCTGGAGTTGACAATAATCACGTCGCTCTAGTTATTAGATACGGCACATGGACTATTTATTTCCACACGGAAACAGGGTGACGGGAATTTATTCTCTGGAGTGATTATCAGTACATGCTCCCCCATAAACACCAGAATATATCACTATAAATATGTGAATGCATTTTAGGATTTATTGGGTACCTAATACGGCCCAATAAATTTCCAAACCCCTCCCCGTACAAAGGAGGTTATGGCGAAATTTTTCGAAATATTAAGGCGTTAGTGAAATATTTGAAGTGAAAACGAAGTTGAAAATATAAAATAAACCATAGTTGAAACAATAGAATGAACTATATTTATATATATATATATAATTAAAAGGAATAAAGGCCGACCAGTTCGCGTTTCGGAATCGTAATTTGAAACGATTAGTACGAGAAATCCGACCATCGGATTTTCCCGAAACCGCAACAGCTGGGTTCGCCTTGGAAATATCTTTCCAACGGCACCAACCTTGTAAAAATCCAACAGTTGGATTGTCCGGAATGTTTAATTCAAATCTGAAGAAAAACAGCGCCAGAATCGTTTATATTTATATATAAATATAAATATAATTAAATTAAATCGAATAACGACGCTGCAGTTCGAATTTTGAAACCGTAACTTCAAACGACTAGTGTGGAAGATCCGACCGCCGGATTCTCACGAAACTGGAACCGTTGGGTTCGCTTTGGGAATATCTTCCCACTGATATAGACTTTGTAGAAATCCAACGGTTAGATTTTCCGATATGTGTAAAACAAATTAAGGGAAAAACAGCGCCAGTGCCACGGCACGACCTGAAACGTCGTTTAATTAAATATGGCCAATTTTAAATGAATAAAAATGGCGAAAAATCGTTATAAAATATTATAAGCAATATTGATTGAGAATAAACCAAATGGGCTTGAATTGTTTGATATTTGATGGTTGTTTGTGTATGACATGAAAAATAACACTAAAGAACCGAAAGATGGATGTCGAATAATATAACCATAAAATGAATCGATTTAAATTCTAATGACGTGAATTATTTGAAAAGGCCGAGCTAACCCTCATTTCAAATAATTTATCGAGCGATTCGAATTGGAAAATGCAAAGACGATTCAAGACCGACGATCTTCGTATCGGTTGGATGGGCGCTACTGAGGTTCCTGACCGGAGTAGCTACCGGAAAGGGACGGAAGTAGTAGCCGTCTGAACGTATGTGTTGATTGGACGGATATACGAGGAATTTGACGCCTCCGGTTTCGTTCAGACCCAGGACGGACTTGTAAATGGACTGTGTGTCTGACATTGGATTTTGTTCTATACTGATTGATCTCTATTAAATATATATCTGTTTGGCGGCGGAGAATTTATTCTTTTGCTTAACGCACTTCTCTGAGACGTACGAGCTCAGAGGTTATATATCAATGGAAATCAATCGTAGGGAGTGGACTGCCTATGTGGCATGCCAAGATGCTGTGATCAAGGCTTCTGTTGCAGAGCAAAGTCTTGTGGATGATGATCAAAGCAAGTTCTACGTGGCCTAGCTTTGTGTATTTCGTAAATTCGCGAGCCTCACACCCCGGTATGAGTCTAAAACGGGATAAGGACTCAAGGAGGGCATGACGTTTCTTTCTAGCTATGGTGGTGTCAGTGACTTACCAGCCCTGACATATATATCTACTTTTCACCTTTGTGGTTGTTGGAATGCGAGGCGCCTCGATTATAGGTCTGTAAGGACCGGGAAACGTGTGTTCAGGCATAATTAATCCTCTAACGTAAGTGAGGACCGGCCTTGGAGGATCCAGGGGTTACCCAGAGTGTGTAGTCCCGAGGCATTTGCTAGAATCTCTCGAAGCGGAGAGGAGCTTGCCCCTTGCCTCGACTCATGACGGAAATCCAATTTCCAATACGAAATAACGGACTTGATTGTAGAACTAGTATGGCGACATAGTGGTATGGGGCACTTATGCCGTCTATGATTGATATTTATGATGCTATTCGCTTTTGAAACATATATGCACTAGTAATAATATCAATTGATTTGCTTTATACGTATCAAGCATATTTGGCCCTTATAAGGTAAAACTCTATCCTCCGGCTTGCGTTGCATTGTATGATGGGACCTGAGTCTTATACTGGCTTCATTCTTTCTAAAAGCATTGCGTTGTTTTAAAAGAATTTACTTTGTTTTAAATGCACTAGCAATCACTGGAGTAAACCCATTCCGCGAAAGTGGCGTGGTCCTATGATTTGCTATTACTGTTGTTTAACTGTTAAATACATTCCTCATACCAGTCCCCATGACTGACTCGTTGTTTGTTTCACTTTGCAAACGCGGGTGCCCTTATTTTCACACGGGCAGCCAAGTACACAGGTGACAGGTTGTTTTTGGCTCTGCACTGCTGCATAGGGTGCATTTTTGGCTCATGGCGAGGCTGACTTCACAGAGATGACTTTGACATTTTCCGCCATTACTATACTTATATTATGATTCCGCCACTGGCGATACAGACTGGTTTACTTTCCGTATTTCTCACTATATGTATATGTATTCCGCCTTCGGCGATGTAGACTGATACCCTTATTATGCCTCACTGCATGTATGTATTCCGCCTCTAGCGATGATGACTGATCACTTTCCTTTTTATTTACTAAGTTATATCCCACGTTATGCTATTCTGATATTCCTACATGTTGTGATTCCGCTGTCATATCCATGTAAAATTATTTTATTTATTGTTTCTGCTATTATCTGTACTCTGCTATGATGATTAATGTGTTATTTCCTAATGATTATCCTTAATACCGCCCTTCGGATTTTGGGATCGTCACATAGTGACCACTCAAGTGACAACTATATGTTCCATACCATATAGATTTCCCAGAATGTTACTTTGTTTAGTATTATATGTTTACAATAAATTTACATACGTTTAGGTTCGACATATTGCTATGCGAGGTAGTTGATCACATTGTACGACACATTTTGAGCAGTTACCTCAGCCTGTATCAGTTAGACTTCGTGATACACCAATTGGCGACTTTTTAGATTTACCTAGGTTTGCTCATGTTGACCGATGCCTTGTAGAGGCTATTAGTGAGGGATGGTGGCCTACTACACACACATTTCATTTCGTTGATTTTGAGTTAGGGCTTACTCCTTTAGATTTTTACGTGCTCACGGGCATCGAGGTTGATCGTCCAGATCGTGCCCCCGTCCCCTTTGATGTGTCATTTGAGGAGTTTGATAGATTTTCAGAGCAGTTACCGGGTTTTGATCCTCAGACCGTTGCTTCAGGTGTTGTTAGCCTACCTACAATGTAGGCCTATATTATATCACATCAGACCACTGAGGCTATGCACACCCCAGTTATCAGGGCCTTTTTATTATACCTTTTTGGTTCCGCCTTTTTTTAGCAACAACAGGGGGACTATTAGACTTGGTTTTTTGGATAGCCTTGTAGACATAGAGCAGTTGAATTCGTTCGATTGGGGTACAACGATATTAGGCTATTTGTACGTAGCTTTGGATCTCTACGCCGTACAGCGCTGCAAGCAGCTGTACGGTTTCTGGTATATTCTGCCGTTCTGGTATTACGAGTACATGGCGAACATGCACCTCCAACTTATTGATGAGGCCATCACTACACCTTACATATACTTTTCGAGGTTACGACAATGGGGTCCTGCTATGCATCTCGCTCATTCTGCACAGGGTGTTCATAACGAGCTTATGGAGGCGCGCAGGCAGATGGATTTGAGGAAGCGAGATGGCATTATTTGGCGTCCATGGTAGAGTACATAGATTTTTTAGCTCCTTAGCAGGACCACCCGCTCATTTTTCAGTCTAGTCTTTCGAGGCGTAGGGTATGCTTTCAGGTGCCTATGTGCCCTTTCATTTGGTATTTGGGGAAGCGCTGTTGTCTATAGCTATACGGAGTAGAGCGCATTCCTTCCGATCCACTCCCATGGGATCAGATGTTCAGGGATATACAGCTAGGATCAGCATATATTGAGGGTATGAGGGTTGCAGGCTGGGTGGATGGTGAGCCGTTTACAGTGCCCGGGGATTTTGATACTTATTGGGTTCGAGTTACACCACGCGCTTATGCTTTACCAGACTATATCTGGGGTTTGAAATCCGACCATATTGGGCCATCTATAGTATCAGGCAGACTCCCCGTGCATCCTGCTACCATTGCGCCTGTATCGTCGCAGTTCACGCAGAGTGGCACGTTGGACCCTCCGCTACACACTTTTAGGGCGTATGACGTACAGGGTCAGATTGTAGAGATTCCGTTGCAGTATCCACATGTTGACCCTCCCAGTGTACCGTTAGCCGGTTTGTATCATTCACATCAGGTACGTAAGAGTTATACACTAATACTAGTATATGATTTCATTATAAAAATGCATTCGTGTAATACAAGTTGTCACATTATCGGTACTCGCCATATATATGTATCATGTGATAGACGGATATTGGCTGCTTTTGAGCGTATGATGTTGGAATACACACAGTTGATGTACCAGAGTTTACATGGAGCTTTGGCACAACAGCAGTCTCAGTACAAGGCCCAGATTGCTTCCCTACAGATCCAGATACAGCAGCAGGGTCCTGTTGATAGATCACCTATGGCCGATGATTTTGATGACGTGCATGATGACAGTTCCGATGGGGCAGGTAGCGATGCTATGCTTATTGACTGATGGTTCATGCAGCGTCACGGTTGTATGTTTTTGTTATGGCTGGCATGGTTTATATTACATGTGTTGTTGATGATGACATGGTTATATATTTTTGTTATGAATGATGGCATGTTGATGATGACATTGTTGTATGTTTTTGTTATGACTGACGGTATGTTGATGATGCCATGGTTGTATATTTTTGTTATGACTGACGGTATGTTGATGATGACATGTTCTATATTTTCTGGTTTAAACATTGTTTAATGGAGTTTGAATATTTAAAATGATTTATTTTGAGAGTTAACGATTCAAAATTTATTTAAATCAAAGTTAGAACGTATAAATTTAATTTATTTTTAAACGAGCCTGAAATGGCGCGGTAGTTTGAATATTCGATTTTAAATTTCAATTGAATGTACAGGATTCAAAATAAATCGGATTTCAGTCCAACAAGAAATATTAGAACCTGTTTAATTATATCTTTCTAAGAATGCAAGAAATTGAGATTTCACTTTATAAATTGTGAGTTATGTCCAGTTTAAAATTTAAAATAGTCGCTATGAAATTTATATATATTAATATAATATAGAGCACTTAAAACTAATTTCGGGGGCCATGTACCGACTTCAAAAATTCCAAAAAAATTATATCTAGTTATGTTTTGATGATACGGATCCAACAAAAGTGGTTTCGTCGAAAAGGGAGGTTGTTTGAAAATGGGTATTTTTAAGGGCTTTATAATATTTAAAATATATATAAATTCCATAGCGACTATTTTAAATTTTAAACTGGACATAACTTTCAATTTATATTATGAAATCTGAATTTTTCACATTTGTTAGAAAGATATAATTAAACAGATTCGAATATTTTGGTTTTACTGAAATCTGACTTATATTTAATCCTATACATTCAGTTGAAATTTAAAACCGAATTTTCAAACTACCGCGCCATTTCAAACTCTATTTATAATTAAAATAAATTTATACGTTATAACTTTGATTAAAATAAATTTTTAGTTGTTATTAATTAAAATTAATCATTTTAAATATTCAAAAACCATTTAAATAGCTAAAATAAAAATTTACACCAACTAAAATGCAACTTTTAACCATTCCTACGCTACATAGACAAAATGCAACCTACACTAATTAAAATGCAACTTACACCAACTAAAATGCAACTTTTAACCATTCCTACGCTACATAGACAAAATGCAACTTACACCAACTAAAATGCAACCTACAATCACATAAACAAAATGCAACTTACACCAACTAAAATGCAACATTTAACCATTCCTACGCTACAGAGACAAAATGCAACTTACACCAACTAAAGTTTACATCCAAATTATCTACAATCACATACCTCCTTCTCTTCTTCGCTTCGTTATCTCAAATCTCCGAGACTCCATATACTCGCATTGCATATCATCCATTTGCGAAATATCCGTAAACATGACTGCATCATCCTCCTTTCGTCGTTTTACCTCAACAAGTTGGTGAATTGCGTCAATCCTTTCTTGGTGGTGAATGCTTCTTTTCTCGAGTGTGCTCAAATACATATCGTTATACTCCTTTAATAGTTTACGGATTTCGCCTTCATTTTCTCTAGCCACTTGTTTTTTCTTTGCCGCCTTGGATCCTTCGGGCCTAACATATCGGTCATCGGTAAGGTTTACATCTTCTTCTAAACCAATAGTAGCACTATCCTGCGAATCTCTCGGACTACAGTTGTCTCCAATTCTTGCAGCTTTCCCACGACTACTGCTTAATTGGACGTCTTGGACTATTTTCTGAAGTAAAGATTTCCATTTCACATGATTAACCAGTAGGTCATACACATGCATGAACTGATAGAAATGAGGTCCTTGTTTACTATCTGGTTTATATATTTGTTTGAATAACTTGTTTGCGGCAAGTCTCTGCATTAATAATATGAAGCTTTTACTACAACTCTAAGATGTTAAATACAAAAAAAACGTAAACAATTATTACCATATGAGTTTCACTTCCAAATCCGCTTGGGTTACTCTGCTTAAAGCTTGAACATCTGCGAATCAAAACATTGAGTTTGACGATTAATTTTACAATAACGACTTTTGATGGAAGCTACACTTCTATTCTGATCCATGTTCTTCCTGTTGTATGCATTAGTGATTCTACCCCAAAATGTTTCATCACTTTGATCGGCACCACGGACAGGATCTAGCGAAAGTGAGAAGTAGATGTAGCTAAGATCATAGTCCTCGGTAGCACTCCAACTTGAAGTAGTTAGCATTCCATCAAATGGTTGGCCTAAATCTTGTAAATCAAAAGTTTCGAAGCTAATTCTTGCGGCATCGACATCAAAATCAGTAACCATTTTTTTAAGAAATTTAGATGTGGTAGAAGATGAGTTGATGTGGAACAAAATAGAGGGGTGGTGTATTTGTAGGGTTTGAAAATTATAACCATTACTAAATTGAGCCGTTGAAAACATAGCGGTTGACCTCCTTGCGTCTGTTCAACAAGCGCAAGGATAATAAAGCCGTTGGCCTTTACGCGCTTGTTGAACAAGCGCTTTACTCTAAGCGCTTGTTAAACAAGCGCGTCGGCAGTTTGGAGATTCCGGAACTATCCACCCAGATTTCAGAACAGTGGTCAAAACTTACACGCTGTTGGAGCAAGTTTTGGGTGTGAATTTCACATTTTCGGATTTCCATGTAATTGTTGGATTTTCCCTAATAAGGGTAATCCCGCTTACGCTATTTTAATATTTTATATTTAATCATTGACACTATTATAATAGCGTATTATATTATATACTATGTAGTTTAATAGATCCTTAGGAGATGGAAATTCCCGTAACATCTTGTAACATCCTCCTATAGCAGTATCTCCTTCTGGAACAGATCGAGAACCATTTTAATATATTCCGGATCTGAATCTAAGAAACCTTCTTGTGAACTTTGGTTTTCTTCTTTTGGATTGGAATTGTCTAGGCCTTGAGGATTTTCCTGCTCCATTGCATCTTCGCTTCAGCTCCCGCTTCTTCTTGTTCTTGTACATCATCCTCTACGTGATCTTGAATGATAGGTTCGCGTTTGGGTTTCAATTGGGGTTCAGGTTACGGTTGGGATTTGGGCCGGTCTTCAGGCTCTTTTTGCGTCACAGGTTTAGGTAGACGCTGGCGTTAAGCCTCGGGTTCGGATTGAGACGAGGGAGTGGCAGCTGGGAGCTTACATTTTCTGGCCATGGCTGAATTTCAATTTTTCGGCTGCTAGCGTTTGGCGAATAGAAGTATTGAATTGATTTTTTTTCTCTCTCTCTCGCCCTCTAAGCTGGCTCTGATACCATGTTAGATTTAACACAGAGAGAAGAGAGAGAGAGAGAGAGAGTTACGACATTAACACAAAAGGAACTACAATGTTATTAATTGTTACACTCGGATTGCATGCAAACAAACTATTAAATAGATAATAAAATAACCAACTACTCCTAAACTTAAGCCACTAAAATACCCACAACACCACTTCTACCACACAAATAGCACACATGTGTTGGACTTCTTCTCAAACATGTGTTAACTCTAACAATAAATGTATTTTTGTTATTTATTGAATTGAATTCTAATTTAGTAATTATTTGGATAGGTAATTAAAATGTTAATAAAATGGATTAAGTAATCTCGTTTGACTCTTGTTAGTTAATCAGTACCGATTATATATTCATTTTTTAAATGTGTGCTGCTAAAAACACCCTGAAATGTGCTTTCTAGCACCATGCTTAATTTAATCACCTTTATTTAATCTAATGTACTTCCTAACACCAGTTTTATTCCTCCCCTCAATCCCTAATCACCGAGCGTATTCCATCTTCCTCCATTAGTTCAAACGTAAACACTATTTCTTTTTATCATCTTATCTCAATCGATCAAATATAAGCGTCGACCTAATTTGCTTTCTAACATGATCCGCCATCTACTTCTTCCCCAATTGATTCCTCTTAAACCCTAATTCTCAATTATATTGTAATTCGAGGAAAACTTATTTTAGTAATCATTACTGTTGGATTTCTTAGCAATGAAGAGCGAGAACTTATACACGAACAAAGATCTCGCGAATACCCAATGCTCTAATGAAGAAGATGAGGTTATTTATCTTAAATTTTTTTGTATGGTTGGGCGACTATTTTTTATTTCGTGGTGGCCCGAGGCATATGTGTATAGGAAGGATGGCGGTGTTTAGTTATAGTGTTAGGAAGCATATTTCTGTGTGCTTTTAGCAGCACACTTTTAAATTTACTTGCAATAATAAATAGTTGATTTGAATCAATATTTGGATCGAAAATATAGAATAATGTTTAAATATGGAAATTAGCATTATGTGGAATTACACTGGATCTTAACAAAACTGCTACTATTGGATCAGAAATGATAAATTATTGTATGCTGACGAGTTTCGTGACTATCAAATTTATTGTATGGTCGTACGAGGTCGAATTGCATAGAGATTAAATTTAGATGATTTAGTTGTTATTACTGGATTTTAAAATCTAACTTGCGTATGTGTTAGAATCAGGTTTCAATAATGGTTTCATTTAGTTTAGAATAAGGCTATTTGGTATAAGAAGCCTCTAAGCATGCCTTATACCTGGATCGAAGTCCCGAATTTCCCGATGTGAATAGTGCTTGCTACTCATAAATATGGCCTATACCCTTTAATTTTGACCTATGCTAGCTGGCCATTCTTTCTTCCTCAATCTGAAGGCCAGAGTTGATCAGTGAGATTAGCTTAATAAGGCGAAGCTTCCAGTTACGAAATTGTTTATCTTGATGAGTGGAGATTGATGTAGGGTTGCTTCGCTGCATGGAGGCCGTTGGTTGTCGGATTTGGGCCAAATAGGTCGCATGGGTTTTAGTGGTTTTTAGGTTGGTGGAGGCAAATTGGAGGGCTGCAATGGTGTTGAAGTCGCAGTGGTGTGGATTGTTGGCGGTCCCACGGTGGCTGCATTGTTGTCGATCGGGTTTTGTTTGGAGTCGTGTTTTTCTTCTTTTGGCCTGTGGCTTTAAACGAGAGTGTTATGGAAGAGATTATTAAAGTCAAGTGTAATTAGTTAATAACATAATTAGTAAAATTAATTTAATTATTTAATTCATTAATCTTGTAAATGCAATAACTTATTCGTTTGAGGTCGAAATCAAGCGCAGTCATTCACATTGTACTCGTAGGATAAGTGTCTTCATTCTAGAGTTGGATTGGTCGAGTTTCGAACTAACATGAATCGATGTTAAAATCGAACGTTTGTTCGATTTTGACACAAACTAAAATGTGAAAGCATCCGTTAGAATTTTGGTGAGTAATCACACTCAAGTTAATTATATAATATGAACGTTACGGCATGTGTTTCACACGCCAGTTTTTTTTTCTTTTTTTTTTCAAATCTTATATGTTTAACCCTTTCAAAATAAAATTATTTACATGTATATTTTAGCGTTAAATTATGTTTTTTATATTGCAATAATTATGTTTTATAAGTGTGAATCTTCATTTCAATCGTTTGCTAATGAAAAATGAATTTGTATATATAGATCATTTGTTAGATTCTATTTTAAGCGATATTAGACTTTGTTAATATTTATAGATGGATGTTTTGAACTTGTAAATAAATTTCATATGTAAGACCCTATTTTTAAGCGATATTGTGATCTAATAATATTTATAGATTGACACTTTAAATTATTAAGCGAAATTTATTTCTAAGATCCTATATTTTAGTAATAACAAGTTTATATAAGTTTATATATATATGTATGTATGTACGTGTGTGTGTAATGTGTGTGTGTGTGTACATATATATATATATATATATATATATATATATATATATATAAGTGCATTTTTGGTAGTTTTCTTTTACACCAAAAAAGAATGACTATTAATAAAGATTTGTTTTGCTATGAATTACTATTGCATGTATGTTTGATATATTATTACTGTTGAATTGTCTGTTTGAATTTAATTTACCATTTTATAACGAATGAGATAAATAACCATTTTGTTGTGGAGAAAAAAATAAAAAGAAAATTGAAATACATATAGTGAAGTATGTCGCGATGGAACACTCTGACATATTCACACTTATGTGTGATGTACAATGAAATTTTATTTATTTGGTTTTCATATGTTGCTTTTACTACATTCATTCAGCCATGCATATTTATATTTTGTCTGCATTCCTTCATTCGTATTCTTGTATTGCTCGTATTTATTTACTCATGCAGTGTTAGCTAATAGATTGAGTGTTGGGTGAAATCTAGCAGGGAAAACAAAATAATAGTAATATTAACTACCTTTGTAATGTTTCTATGGTAAAGGAGGTTAATTTTAGTGTTATTTTGCTGGATTGTGGTTAAGGTAGACTTGTACCAAGCTCTCATGATGTTTCTCGTATTCTTGTTTGATGCTTTAGATTTTTCTTTTTTCTTTTCTATATTCGACTGCCTTCTTTTGATTCTTTAGAATTTTCACCTTTTCTGTATTAGACTGCCTCATTTTAAATGGTCAATGTCTGGTACCTGATTTTAACCTTTGCCAGCACGTTAGAATACCAATCTGGATATTTCTAGTCGATTGAATTTTGATTAAAGATAAGCGGCCAACATTCATTTTATAATCAATATCTAGTGCGAGTCCGAGCTTCGCTTATATGCTGAGTTGTAGTTTGTAATAAACCAAATTTTGTTAGTAAATTTTAAATATTTAATTAATTCTAAATGTTTAAATAATTGGATTTTTTAATTTTTTTAATTTGAATTTCAATTTAGTGAATATTTGGATAGGTAATTCAAATGTTAGTTAAACGGGTTAAAAAAATTCATTTGACTCATTTTAGTTAAATAGTATCGATTATGTATCCATTTTGTAAATTTGTTTACAGTAATAAATTGTTTTGATTTGAATCGACATTTGGGTCGAAAATATAAAACTATGTTTAAGTATGGAAAATAACATTTTGTGGAATTATGTTGGAACTTGACGAAACTAGTACCATTGGATCAGGAATAATAAATTATTGTACATCAACGCGTTTCATGACTTTCAGACTTATTGTGTGGTTGTATGAGCTTGAAATGCATAGAGATTAATTTTAAATACATTAGTTGATATTATTGGATTCTAAATAATTCTAAATAATTTAGGTTTCAGTAGTAGTTTAATTGAGTTCGGAATAATGTTAATTCGTATAGAACGCCTCCGAGCATGCCTTACACCTCGATCAGAGTCTCGAATTTCCCAGTGTGGACTTGCTTATAAATATAGCCCATATCCTTTTGTTTTGACCTAAACCCTAATTTTGTTTGTTGGTTGCCATTCTTTCTTCCTCAATCCGAAGGCCAGAGTTGATCGGTGAGATTAAGGCCGAATTAGGCAAAGCTTCCAACTAAAAAATTGTTTTCCATGATGAGTGTCTTTGTTTTAGAGTTGGATTGGTCGAGTTTTGAACTAACTGGAATATGTGCAAAAGTTGAACTTCTGTTTGATTTTAGTTCAAATTGGAATGTGAAAGCATCCATTAGAATTTTGGGGAGTTAATTCTCACTCAAATTAATTATATTATATTTGTGTTTCTATAAATTACCGCTGTATGGATATTTAATATATTATTACGGTGGAATTGTCTGTTTGAATTTAATTTTCCGTTTTATAGCGTATGAGGTTAATAACTATTTTGTTTCGAAGAGAGAAATAAAAAGAAAAGCGGAGTGCACATAGTGAAGTGGGTTGCGATAGAACACTCATTCACACTTACGTGCGATGTATAAGGAATTTTTTATTCGATTTTCACATGTTGCTTTGCATCGTTTATTCGTCTATGCACATTTACATTATTTTCGCATTCATTCATTCATATTCATGTAGTGCTTTTACTTATTTTCTCATATATTCTCATAGTGCCTATGCTATCATTGACTTAAATAATTTAGATGCACTGTTTAACCTGAACTTGAGTTTGCACAAGACTGATATTTGAATTTAATTATCATCTTTTTTAGTCATATCACAAAATTAATTGCTTGTTTTAATTAATAATAAAGAGATTTAATTATTTATTTTAATTTATAATAATTGAATTTAATTATTATTTTAATTAATGATATTGGAATTTAATTAATAACTTTAATTATTAAAGTTGAAATTTAATTAATTATTTAATTAATGATTAGTTGAAATTTATTTATCATTTCAGTTAATGGTATTTGGAATTAAATAATCGTTTTACTTAAGGATGTTTAAATCTAATTAATCATTTTAATGAATGATGTCTGGGTTAAGATTACTTATTTTAACAAATGAGATTTGAATTTAATTGACCTTAAAAAGATGTTTTAAAAAATAAATTTAATTGACTCAATAAAAAGGAATAAAAATAATTTATGAATTAAGTAAGGAGTTTTAAACTTGATTAATTAATCTTCTAACAAAGGTTTAAAAATTATAGATTGACTGGTTAAATAAGATCATTAAATGTGATTAATTATTTTATTGGATACTTAACGTTGTTTTTTAAATTTATAAATAGATTTTTAATTAAATTTATTTTTCTTTAGGAAAAATAATATTGGTTTAAACTTAATAAAGGAGTAAAAAATTGTCTTCAAAGATGATTAACATTTATTTGTCTTAAGTTTATTAAGGTATTAACATTTTATTTACTATCCTTTTGGATAAATAGTATTGTTTTAAATTTATAAGCGATAGTTAAATGACGAGCCCTTTTTAAAATATTAATGTTTCGAAAATAAATCTAAGTATAGTTCGTTTTATTCTTATAGTTTGTTTTGGACTATTTATTCAAATCGTCATTCCTACCTCTACAACATGCGAGACAATCCTAACATGTAAAACCAAGCGCAAGTTCGGGTTTTAAAGTTTTGATATGCACATGAAGAGAAATTTCCATAAAATAGTATCATTTATATGAAAAGTATATAGTCATACTCATATCGCTATTTGACGAGATATGAAAACGTGTTCCTATCTCAATGATTAAAGACGCCGTCAAGATACTATCTGAAGGTAACGCTGCCTTCACTTGCTTGACTTCATTTTAGTTGAGGGAAAGTACGAGTTTGGAACCAATGTAGAGGGAATCAAATTTAATTTTCATATACCATCACTTTATATATTCTCGATAGTTAATTTATTGACAATGGGTTCATCTTTCTTTATTTGTATCATCAAATTAAAATGATTTGTTTCTTTTTGAGGTATATTATCCTTTATCGGAAAATGACTAAAACTAAAAAGCAAATGGATGTTTAGCTATGTGGGGTTGCTCTCATTAGGGTATTTTCACATCTACTTGGTATTGGATTCGGTTGTATGCTTGCAAAGATGTGAAGTGCTCGGTTATGTGAAGTACTCGGTTAAGTTATCAGGTTCAGCTAGTACTTCTGAAAGGTGTCACACGAGAAATGGCTGTTTCAAGTATATTTTTAGAGGTATACTTTTGTATGGCACGCTACCCTCCTAGTCATTTGCTGGAAAATTTCATTTTCTTCGATTTCAAATTTATAAAATTTTCCTTTGTTAATTACATTGGGAAGGAACGTAAACACTTCGCGATATTAAATATTTATATCCATGATTTTTTTTGGCATAGCATTATTTATATCCATAATTGAGATTATATGTTGTTATAAAAGGTGATATGTTATGTAGTTGGTGGTGCAGTTCCATAATTTCAGGAAAGTTATATTTTTGTTGTTTGATCTAAATCTTTGATTTAGTTTCTTTATTTACATACCGATGTGCCTGGTGCTCTTCTCCGTGTATTACTATTTTGTAGCTTCTCTTAAGTTATGCATTCTTATACACGTCATTCATTCTGTGTTTATTTCCGTATTTCTGATTTACATGCATGATTATTTATATATGTTATTCTTATGAGGTAAAACTCAGTTCATGATTAGTGACATGGTCTAACAAAATTATTATATGCTTCCTTTTTATTTGAGTTTTCCCAAACTAATTTTCTAGATCGACCCTTGTGTTATTTCATTATAATGTTCGAGTCAGATTGAGTATTTTCTAGGTTAACATTGGTTGGATATGTAATTTTGATCAAGGTAACCATATACATGTCAAATATGTATTAGAAAGAAACCTAAAAAACATTTGATATTTTTTTTTTCAAATCTAAAGTTTAATATTGAGAAAACAAATGATGGTAGGACATTATCAGTAACTTAATTTAAATCTAACATTGTGAGACCGCTTAATAATTTTGGACTTTTCCATTTTATCCTCTTCATCATGAGTTTTGGTAATATATTCTTCTTATCTCTCTTTTTTTTCCTATAGTTACTACACATTCTCATCGCTTTGATCACCCTGATGCTTAATGTAAATAACCTGACATTTACAAACCATTAGCTAGACAACACAAACCTAACGTTAATACAATTTAATATTAGTACAACATGGTCTATTTTTCAAAAAATTTATATGAAGATCAATAGTTTGCAACATACACAACAAATACATGAAAATGAAGTACATTACTGTAATAGAATGTCAGTTTGTTAGAACGAAAATTATAAGTACCTTTTTGATACATCTCTTTGTTTCAACTAAGAAAACAAACATACTTGCCATGATTTGAAACCAACCTTATTAAATAAACTATATTAAATTCAAGGAAGCACACGAGAAGGGGAAAGTGTACAATTTCAATGTATTTTATATGTGTTGGAAGTGACTTATTAGCATTGTTTTAAAAATAAAACTACTGATTCCTACACGCCTTTTTAAAAATATCACATATTATAACTACTGATTCCTACACGCCTTTAAAATATCGCATAATATAAACGATGAATTTTTATAGCTCATCACTACAAGCTTATTATACATGTGCAAATGCAGGGACGGAGCTATAGGGGGGCTAGTAGGGGCAATGCCCCCCCTTAATTTTTTGAAATTGTGTACAGGTAGTTCATAATTAGTGAGAGGAAAAAGGAAGAGATGGAGAAGGAAGCGGCAGTTGATGGAGAAAGAAGCGGTACTTGATGCGGCAGTTGATGGAGAAAGAAGCGGCATAATAGAAGAAGAAAGAAGCGGCAGTTATGGAGTAGGGTTTCCTTGAAGAAAGCAGGTGTCATAATTTTTATTTCGATCAGGCCTATTTTTTTGGGCTTCATTTCTCTTAGTTCATATATTTAGTAAGGAACATCTGATTAATTTATGTATATTTGTTACATCTTGCATTTGCTATTCATGTGCTGGATTAATTTGCAATTATAATTCGTATAAATTTTGTTTAATATTATTATTATGGGCTGTATAATTCATAATTAGTTGCTACAAAAGTTTATATAACACATTTATTAAAATTATTATTGAATACCGATTAACTATTTACAAAAGAGTATCGGAACAAAATTGTAGCGGAATTTTTGAAACCATCAAAATCGAACAGAAAATTTAAAATTTTCAAATGGTTGGAACTAAAATGGAAATAATTACATAAAAAGGAAAATAACATGGTTCGAAGTATCGGTCGATGGTCGGAATATATCCCTTCCATTTTCATCTGGAATTGGCAAACCCAAAATAAACCGGAATTGCCGGAATTTGCAAACGGGACCGTAATTTTAAGTTTTTTTTACGTGACCTGAACGGAACCGAAAACCGAGATTTCAAACCTTGGTTTTTATATTACATATCCTTCCAGCAACACAAATACCGTTAGCACCATAAGTGAAAAAAAATAGTCTACCATTGTCTTTGGAAAAAAATGGCCTCCCTTGGTTAAAATCCTGGCTTCGTACCTGTGCAAATGTGCCAAAATTTCGTAAATAACATCGTGTATCTGGTTTATCATGCACTGAAACTGATTAGTAAACAAAATCAAATCAAATATATTTGGAATGAGGCAAAACTAGTCAATGTGAAGTTTCAAGTGTGACTCATGCGACTACATTTAAAAGAAAAAGGTAGTTTGAAATTATAAGCATGAAAAATAGAGTAGCACTAAGTATGGAAATTAGGTATTAGTCTTGACATGTAAGACAAAAGAGATAACTAAATGTCCGAGACGAGATCCTCTTAGGGAATATTAAGCTGGAGTACCTGGAACATAACCCGGTCTGACCCTAGTATTATTAAAATAATAAACGGGTCAGTATAGGCTATAATGAATGATCAGTATAAGGTAGCAGAACATAATGAAATGAATCTTGATATAAATAGAAAGTGGATAAAATGATATCATCAGAATATATGTATAGAAATCATCCCAAAATTATAAGATCACCGAACCATATACTCAATATAGCATATAAAAGCATTTATTCTGAAAGGTACATAACATAAACTTCTAAATCTAGAAGTCAATAAATCAAATCTAGAAATCAAATATAAAACAAAATTGCATTATGCACAAACACCTTAAAATTGGTGAGCCTATGAGTTCATTGAACATGTATGCAAAAATTGGATGCCCTCCACGAGTAGGTCTAAACTCCAGAATTGGGTGTCCTCCACGATCGGGATTGTCAACACAAATAATTTGGAAATCCTCCATCATTGGTCTATACTCTCTATAATTGGATGCCTTTCAAGATTCTGATAATTGGGCGTCCTCCATAATTGGGTTGAAAACCAAATAATAGATACCATCCATGATTGGTTTGGAAACTCAATAATACTCTATAAGGAGAATGCTACTACGAGCAAGATTGAATCTCATCAACCATGAATTGGCCAGGAAATCCGAATAGCCCGTTGTAAGAAAAAAGCTTCTACAAATTAGGTAAAACGTGTCAAAAAATCTTGCACTTCCAAACAATAACCGATCATGTAGCATTAATGTATCTCATACCATGTGTGTTTACCCAAACATTTATTACGAGGACATGGACTTCAATCGATAAGTGTTATATACTTTGAAATAGTGACCACTCAAGTGACAACTATATGTTCCATACCATATAGATTTCCCAGAATGTTACTTTGTTTAGTATTATATGTTTACAATAAATTAACATACATTTAGGTTCGACATATTGCTATGCGAGGTAGTTGATCACATTGTACGACACATTTCGAGCAGTTACCTCAGCCTGTATCAGTTAGACTCCATGATACACCAATTGGCAACTTTTTAGATTTACCTAGGTTTGCTCATGTTGACCGATGCCTTGTAGAGGCTATTAGTAAAGGATGGTGGCCTACTACACACACATTTCATTTCGTTGATTTTGAGTTAGGGCTTACTCCTTTAGATTTTTACGTGCTCACGGGCATCGAGGTTGATCGTCCAGATCGTGTCCCCGTCCCCTTTGATGTGTCATTTGAGGAGTTTGATAGATTTTCAGAGCAGTTACCGGGTTTAGATCCTCAGACCATTGCTTCTGGTGTCGTTAGCCTACCTACTGTGCAGGCCTATATTACAGCACATCAGACCACTGAGGCTATGCACACCCCAGTTATCAGTGCCTTTTTATTATACCTTTTTGGTTCCGCCTTTTTTTAGCAACAACAGGGGGACTATTAGACTTGGTTTTTTGGCTAGCCTTGTAGACATAGAGCAGTTGCATTCGTTTGATTGGGGTACAATGATATTAGGCTATTTGTACGTACTTTGGATCTCTACGCCGTACAGCGCTGCAAGCAGTTGTACGGTTTCTGGTATATTCTGCCGTTCTGGTATTACGAGTACATGGCGAACATGCACCTCCAACTTATTGATGAGGCCATCACTACACCTTACATATACTTTTCGAGGTTACGACAATGGGGTCCTGCTATGCATCTCGCTCGTTTTGCACAGGGTGTGCATAACGAGCTTATGGAGGCGCGCATGTAGATGGATTTGAGGAAGCGAGATGGCATTATTTGGCGTCCATGGCAGAGTACATAGATTTTTTAGCTCCTTAGCAGGACCACCCGCTCATTTTTCAGTCTAGTCTTTCGAGGCGTAGGGTATGCTTTCAGGCGCCTACGTGCCTTTTCATTTGGTATTTGGGGAAGCGCTGTTGACTATAGCTATACGGAGTAGAGCGCATTCCTTCCGATCCACTCCCATGGGATCAGATGTTCGGGGATATACAGGTAAGATCAGCATATATTGAGGGTATGAGGGTTGCAGGCTGGGTGGATGGTGAGCCGTTTACAGTGCCTGGGGATTTTGATACTTATTGGGTTCGAGTTGCAACACGCGCTTATGCTTTACCAGACTATATCCGGGTTTGAACTCCAACCATATTGGGCCATCTATAGTATTAGTAAGACTCCCAGTGCATCCCACTACCATTGCGTCTGTATCGTCGCAGTTCACGCAGAGTGGTGCGTTGGACCCTCTGCCACACACATTTAGGGCGTATGACGTACAGGGTCAGATTGTAGAGATTCCGTTGCAGTATCCACATGTTGACCCTCCCAGTGTATCGTTAGCCGGTTTGTATCATTCACATCAGGTACGTAAGAGTTATACACTAATACTAGTATACGATTTCATTATTAAAATTGCATTTGTGTATTACAAGTTGTCACATTATCGGTACTCGCTGTATATGGACCATGTGATAGACGGATATTGGCTTCTTTTGAGAGTATGATGTTGGAATACACACAGTTGATGTACCACAGTTTACATGGAGCTTTGGCACAACAGCAGTCTCAGTACAAGGCCCAGATTGCTTCCCTACAGATCCAGATACAGCAGCAGGGTCCTGTTGATAGATCACCTATGGCCGATGATTTTGATGACGTGCATGATGACAGTTCCGATGGGGCAGGTAGCGATGCTATGCTTATTGACTGATGGTTCATGCAGCGTCACGGTTGTATGTTTTTGTTATGGCTGGCATGGTTTATATTACATGTGTTGTTGATGATGACATGGTTATATATTTTTGTTATGAATGATGGCATGTTGATGATGACATTGTTGTATGTTTTTGTTATGACTGACGGTATGTTGATGATGCCATGGTTGTATATTTTTGTTATGACTGACGGTATGTTGATGATGATATGTTCTATATTTTCTGGTTTAAACATTGTTTAATGGAGTTTGAATATTTAAAATGATTTATTTTGAGAGTTAACGATTCAAAATTTATTTAAATCAAAGTTAGAACGTATAAATTTAATTTATTTTTAAACGAGCCTGAAATGGCGCGGTAGTTTGAATATTCGATTTTAAATTTCAATTGAATGTACAGGATTCAAAATAAATCGGATTTCAGTCCAACAAGAAATATTAGAACCTGTTTAATTATATCTTTCTAAGAATGCAAGAAATTGAGATTTCACTTTATAAATTGTGAGTTATGTCCAGTTTAAAATTTAAAATAGTCGCTATGAAATTTATATATATTAATATAATATAGAGCACTTAAAACTAATTTCGGGGGCCATGTACCGACTTCAAAAATTCCAAAAAAATTATATCTAGTTATGTTTTGATGATACGGATCCAACAAAAGTGGTTTCGTCGAAAAGGGAGGTTGTTTGAAAATGGGTATTTTTAAGGGCTTTATAATATTTAAAATATATATAAATTCCATAGCGACTATTTTAAATTTTAAACTGGACATAACTTTCAATTTATATTATGAAATCTGAATTTTTCACATTTGTTAGAAAGATATAATTAAACAGATTCGAATATTTTGGTTTTACTGAAATCTGACTTATATTTAATCCTATACATTCAGTTGAAATTTAAAACCGAATTTTCAAACTACCGCGCCATTTCAAACTCTATTTATAATTAAAATAAATTTATACGTTATAACTTTGATTAAAATAAATTTTTAGTTGTTATTAATTAAAATTAATCATTTTAAATATTCAAAAACCATTTAAATAGCTAAAATAAAAATTTACACCAACTAAAATGCAACTTTTAACCATTCCTACGCTACATAGACAAAATGCAACCTACACTAATTAAAATGCAACTTACACCAACTAAAATGCAACTTTTAACCATTCCTACGCTACATAGACAAAATGCAACTTACACCAACTAAAATGCAACCTACAATCACATAAACAAAATGCAACTTACACCAACTAAAATGCAACATTTAACCATTCCTACGCTACAGAGACAAAATGCAACTTACACCAACTAAAGTTTACATCCAAATTATCTACAATCACATACCTCCTTCTCTTCTTCGCTTCGTTATCTCAAATCTCCGAGACTCCATATACTCGCATTGCATATCATCCATTTGCGAAATATCCGTAAACATGACTGCATCATCCTCCTTTCGTCGTTTTACCTCAACAAGTTGGTGAATTGCGTCAATCCTTTCTTGGTGGTGAATGCTTCTTCTCTCGAGTGTGCTCAAATACATATCGTTATACTCCTTTAATAGTTTACGGATTTCGCCTTCATTTTCTCTAGCCACTTGTTTTTTCTTTGCCGCCTTGGATCCTTCGGGCCTAACATATCGGTCATCGGTAAGGTTTACATCTTCTTCTAAACCAATAGTAGCACTATCCTGCGAATCTCTCGGACTACAGTTGTCTCCAATTCTTGCAGCTTTCCCACGACTACTGCTTAATTGGACGTCTTGGACTATTTTCTGAAGTAAAGATTTCCATTTCACATGATTAACCAGTAGGTCATACACATGCATGAACTGATAGAAATGAGGTCCTTGTTTACTATCTGGTTTATATATTTGTTTGAATAACTTGTTTGCGGCAAGTCTCTGCATTAATAATATGAAGCTTTTACTACAACTCTAAGATGTTAAATACAAAAAAAACGTAAACAATTATTACCATATGAGTTTCACTTCCAAATCCGCTTGGGTTACTCTGCTTAAAGCTTGAACATCTGCGAATCAAAACATTGAGTTTGACGATTAATTTTACAATAACGACTTTTGATGGAAGCTACACTTCTATTCTGATCCATGTTCTTCCTGTTGTATGCATTAGTGATTCTACCCCAAAATGTTTCATCACTTTGATCGGCACCACGGACAGGATCTAGCGAAAGTGAGAAGTAGATGTAGCTAAGATCATAGTCCTCGGTAGCACTCCAACTTGAAGTAGTTAGCATTCCATCAAATGGTTGGCCTAAATCTTGTAAATCAAAAGTTTCGAAGCTAATTCTTGCGGCATCGACATCAAAATCAGTAACCATTTTTTTAAGAAATTTAGATGTGGTAGAAGATGAGTTGATGTGGAACAAAATAGAGGGGTGGTGTATTTGTAGGGTTTGAAAATTATAACCATTACTAAATTGAGCCGTTGAAAACATAGCGGTTGACCTCCTTGCGTCTGTTCAACAAGCGCAAGGATAATAAAGCCGTTGGCCTTTACGCGCTTGTTGAACAAGCGCTTTACTCTAAGCGCTTGTTAAACAAGCGCGTCGGCAGTTTGGAGATTCCGGAACTATCCACCCAGATTTCAGAACAGTGGTCAAAACTTACACGCTGTTGGAGCAAGTTTTGGGTGTGAATTTCACATTTTCGGATTTCCATGTAATTGTTGGATTTTCCCTAATAAGGGTAATCCCGCTTACGCTATTTTAATATTTTATATTTAATCATCGACACTATTATAATAGCGTATTATATTATATACTATGTAGTTTAACAGATCCTTAGGAGATGGAAATTCCCGTAACATCTTGTAACCACCCGAAATTTCTGAACCAATTTAAAAAAATTATTTTTGCTATTTTAATGGGTTTTGAATATTTAAAATGATTTATTTTAAATAATAACGATTAAAAATTTATTTAAATCGAAGTTAGAACGTATAAATTTATTTTAATTATAAAACGAGCCTGAAATGGCGTGGTAGTTTGAAAATCCGATTTTAAATTTCAATTGAATGTATAGAATTCAAAATAAATCGGATTTCAGTAAAACCAGAATCATTTGAATATGTTTAATTATACCTTTCTAATGAATGTAAGAAACTGAGATTTTACTTTATAAATTGAAAGTTATGTCTGGTTTAAAATCTAAAATAGTTGCTATGGAATTTATATATATATATATATATATATATATATTATTAATATATAAAGCTCTTAAAAATACCATTTGCAAATGACCTCCATTTTGGACGAAACCACTTTTGTTGGATCTGGAATGTCAAATAATTGTCAGATTTCGAATTTCATAATTTTTGGGATTAATATGTTAGCATGGTAAATTTAAACATGTTTTGTAATTTAGTTTAAATTTATTTAACTATAAAAAGGTCATTTTTCAAACGATCTCCAAATTCGACAAAATTAATTTTGTTAGGACCGTATCGTCAAAACATAGCTAGATTTATTTTTCTGTAAGTTTTAGAGTCAGTATGTGACCCCGGTAAATTAAAATATGTATAAATTCAATATATATTGATTTATATTTTAGTTTTGAAAAAAAACCAGATTAAAACAACAGAATTGGCTTACGAAACATATTCCATTGTGTCCGTAATTGGGGTAATTGGCTAGGGGTGATAGTCGTTGGGATTCGTTTGGAGCTCGGGAAGTAAACAAGATATTTTCGAATTCAAATAATAATAAAATATATATAGATTAAATTTAGAAAACCCTTCATCCATCTCGACAAGCAGCTAGGGCTCGACGAGGGCTGCTTATCCAATGGTGGTGATCGTCACCAGTGGACTACCGTTGCCCTAGCAACGCTGTAAAGTTATGCGCTTCAATTGGATTTCGGGGGAGCTACATTGCGTCGAGTGGAGTGAGGTAGGGTGGCGCGAGGAGGCGAGGCGATGGCGGTCGAGGTGGGCTTGGCTGATCAACGGCGGAGGGCTCTAGGAGGGCGGCGACGGCGGATTTCTTGATCAACGATAGGTTACAGGCTTGAATCGTTTCCAAGAAGATAATTAAGGGGGAAATGTAATTAAGGAATTGTAATTATTTAATTAATTATTCTTTAATGTTATTCAATGTTTAAAATGCAATAACTTTTTCATACGAGGTCCAAATCCGACGAAACCGGTTGCGTTGGAATCATCTCAACGCGATCTACATTTCAGAACTGACCAGAACGAAAACAGAGGCAGTTGGAATTTTTGACAAAATTAAACGGATATTTAATTTTGTTAAAAAGATCATCAAATAAAGAATGACGGAGTGGAAACCGATTGTGAGAACTCCTCACTCAAACTATTTCTGTTATGTAATTATATCATAGGTTGCAGATGGGGCTTAGTAGCTCCTGAACTATTTTTTTGCAAACCATGGTTGATTGTTTGTTTGGATTGTGATTGGGATTGTCATTTATTGATATTGTTGTATATATAAAATTATGTATATAAAAAATATATAAAATTATCATGAAAAGAAATTGAAATAAATATTCATTTACAAGTCGGACGGCTTGTTTATGTACACCTATTTATCTGACATTGATTGGGACGATAATTTTTACACATCGCCCAACTGCACAAATAATAAACAGTATTTGTCGGTTGAAACCCCACACGGGTTTGGGATGATATTTGACACACTAATCCCAATATTTAGTTGTATCTCAGTCGATGGGTTAACAGACTATATAAGCGTTAATTATTTATTTTAATGCTTATACAGTTGTAAAATGTACTCTGGATGTTGTATGAATTTTTAATGATTCTTTATCATTATTGTGTATACATGCGATGTATGAAATCCATATAACTGAAATTATATGGTAATTGATTGAGTCTGATTCAAGTTTAGAATTAACGAATATTTTAAAATAATATTCCATGAATAATCAAAATATGAGTTTGATGTCCGATTTTGGATGGACACGAAAATATTGAAATGTGAAGCCGTGTTAAGTAGATAAACGCCATTTTAACACAACAGGATTTTCTGTCGATTTTATTCATTTTATAATGAATATCGAAAAGTGATTTCAAAATCTGATATTTTGATAATATGTAATGTCCAAGATTTTTCTACCATTTAAATTGGAATATTTAAATATGTTTTATATATTATATTGGAAATATAATGGATTTTATATCGAATTCGAATATATATAATTTATAATATTATTAAAACGAGCTCAAAACGATGCGATAGTTCGTAATTTAAAGTTTGAACATTAATTGGATATACAGGGTTCGATATAAGTCAGAATTCTGTGAAACAAGAATCGTGCAGATCGATGTGATTAAAATTTTCATATGGAAGAGAAAAATGGGGATTTCATATTATAGATTGCAAGTTATGTCCGATTAAAATTTTCAAATAGTCGCTATGGGAATTGTTTATAAATTATAGCGATTTATTTAATAAATATAAGGCATTTCTGTATAAATTAAATATCATTTAACCTGAATTTTTTATAATATTAAGTTTAAAATTTATATTGGTTTATTCTCAAGAACTATAGAACTTCATTTGGAGAAATACGATTTTTATTATGATTTAAACTGTATTGTTTTGGATTTAATTCTATTTATCGATATTATATAAGCCTTAAAAATGTTTTCTTTTCAAACAACCTACATTTTCAACAAAATAAGTTTAAATGGAATACGTATAACTGGTTATTGCTACGTTTCCAGTTTGAAGCTAATTGGAGTTGTTTGTCGGTAGACGAAATTTAAAAGTGAGTCGATAAATTAAAATAACGCCGTTTTGTAAAATGGATATCTGTTTTCAATGAAATTAATTTCATTGGGATCGGAACACTAAAACATAGTTGTGTGTCTAGTTTCGTTATTTTTGGAATTTGTGTGTGATCATACAATAATTAAACGTCGATATGGTATTGGGTATAATATTTTCACACAGTTGTTTCCTTTACTCGCACCTCAAATAATTTTCCTTACCGTCAATTTGTACAAACCGTAGCAGCCAAGTTCTTTTTCGAGAGTCCCCAAAACAGCTACTATAGGGTTATGCATACCTACACTCAAAAGACGGTGACACACGTAACTTCATCTGCATAATATAAAATTTTGTCTATACTATTACAAACCAAAATAAAAAAAATCTAACTTATTCAAACCAATACTTCAGCTCAAAGTCGCCCAGTATAACCTACCTCGGATTTCACCAAATATCGCGCAGCCTAATTTTTAAAAGTTGCGCCTGCCTTCACCTTAACGTACCACCTATTCCTACCCCTATCGCAGACCTATCTAATTTTAACCCGGGCGGACCAAGTTACCTAACTAAAAATGAATTTTCAATATTGTGCTTCCCACGATTGTTTTCCTATATATATGAATGCCTCCTCCAGTTTTCAGAAACCACAAGCTATAACTCAAAAGTTTCCTCCCAGTAAGCTCATATACATTCGGAAGATTCCAAAAAAATAAGGGAGAAACTAAAGACAGCAGCGTGAGCATGGGAAGGAATAAATCACGCAACTTTGCATGAAGGGGGGGGGGGAAATAAGGGGGTGGTCTTGTTTGCATGGAGATGTGGGAAGGATTTAGAAATAGAAAACGAAACTGGGAAATGGAGTTAAAAATAGAAGCTAGGGATGGTATGAACACGACAAGAAAAGCAGCGCGGGCAACCATGTCCGAGAAAAGTATCCAGCGAGTGATGTACAAGAAATGGAAACAGTATGGTACGTATGAAGTTTAAGCGTGCTCATTTCTTTTACTGGGGGGGGGGGGGTCTTGGTTGCGTGGAAATAAAGGAAGGAAGAACTTGCGTTGCTAATGCATGCGGGAAGGAGGAGCTGAACGGACTGAAGCAAGAAAATTAGCAGGAATGGGGCGTTCGATCCAATAATCGAACAAAAGAAAATAAAAGAAGTGAAAAGGGAAAGAAAGGGACGTGGGGAAGATGAAGTTTCAGGGAGATTTGAGTGGGTTTATTCGGTGGTGGAGGAAGAAAACTATAGCGAAATAGAAGGATAGAAGTAGTGGGCTGTGACTTTATGCGATGGACCTTGGGCCACATTATTAAAAAAAAATGAAAACGAAACGGTCTGGACATGCAAGGGGGACTGGAAGGTGACGGAAAGAAAACTGGCATCAGCATATTTGTTCAAAGACGCAGGTAGGTGGAAAATGTAGTTAAGATGCCTAATCACCATTTTTAATGCGTCTAGTCATAGCTGGCGTAACGTAAGTTATAATTTAACAAATAATTATTAAAGTATTAACCCTATTTATTAGAAAGGGGAGTAACGTGGGTCTGAAACTTTATTATGCCGAACGCAATTAGTAAAAGCCTTATCTAGTTTAAACCTGCCAATTAAGTTTTTATGGCCTTAGTAGACATACCTGAACTAACGTAGACTAACGTAAGTATAACATTTTTATAACATACGTATATAATACGTCTGTAATGTTAAACATGCTCAGGTATATTTTTAGTCCTCCCAATCTTAATGTAGCCGGGTTATATTATACATATAATGAAAGTAATTATGCGTAGATTTGTTTATTAATGTCCAATCCTTGTTGCATATGTACATATGTAAAGTTAGTAAAAATAATATATAGGATTATAGAAATAATAATATTAAATATAAGTTAGTTAAATATTACTATAGGTTTAGTGGGACCCGGAATCTTTTAGATATGCGCCTAACGCCGTGTCTCACTGAATAGTATATATGCGAACATATGTTGGAATAGGTCTAACCAAGATTTACGTATCTAGTATGTTTTATATATGTGTAAGTAAATTGAACGTGCCAAATTCTTGTGTAAGGTGACCATTTTATATAACATAATTTACGCTAAAATTTAATCAAAATGATAATTAATTTAACTTTAAACCAATATCTAGTAACGTACTGTATTTTACCAGAAATTTTCAAGATCGCAAGCGGTGGAACCGTATCGACAGACGTAATATTTTGGAGCTGGTTTGATCAAAGATGAGTGCTACTGAAACGAACTATTTTGATGACAAAACAAATCAAGGTGAGTTCAACTCACTCAGTTCACCCGTTTATATTTTATATAAGCTGGGTTTTTATTTTGTGTCCAATGTTTACTAAGCGTTTGTTTAATTTAATCGGATTAAATCGTTATTTTAACGATTAGATTCCAACAAGGTAATTTACCTTGTTGGTTACGTTTATAATAATATAAACATATTAAATAAATAACTAGATGCTTGATTGGATGTTATAAATTATTCATTGGCTATTGAATTATTTGTTTTTGTTTATCGTGATGAATAAATATATCATGTATTGAATTTGAGGTAACCCATTGTGATGCAGGGAAGGACAGGTTGGAGGGATCCAACCGGATTCCTCAAATATGTTGTTTATTTATATGAACTGTTAATCAATCTGATTGAGTGTTGATTGTTGAACCCAAATCAAACGCTTGTTTAATATTAACCATTGGATGATATTGATTGAGTAATCATCGGCAGATAGCCTGTAAATGAATCGTTTTACAGATATTGATTTACCATCAGGAAATCAATAGAAAGAAAGTTATAAGATTGTTTTATAACTAAAGACAGGCTTTGAAACCTATTTTGTATTGATTATTTTTTTGAAGTTATTTAAGTAAATGAATAATTATTTTTAATTATAAGATGAGTATATAAAACGAGATTTGTATGTTAATGAATTTTGTAGGCAAATGAGCAACGATTAACCAGATGGACAAGTATTAAATTAAGTATTATTTTTCCAATAGAGATTATCAAATTTAATTAGATTGTTAATTAAATCAAATAATTGGATTTAAATTAATTTTTATTTACTTAAAGAAATAACTAAGTAGAAATGGTTAACAAGTAACCTTGTGTAAGATGACCAAGTCTACTACTTGCACGAGAATTGTTTAGTAAAAACTATTATTGGATTGTTAATTTGTGTTGAAGTTATATATCATTTCAAAATAACCTTTTAAGAAAGATTAAATATTTTATTTGTAGTTGATAATGAAGTAAAATATTTGTTGTATAGGATGTTAGATAAATAAGAAAGAGTCAACCTGTAAACGAGACTTTTAAAGTATAGTATGAATATGAATTCATAAAGTGACTCGATAGATAAGATTTGAATATACAATAGTGTTTTCAAATGAAACTAAGTTATTTTGATATATCGAGTCCAGAACCGTATAAAAAGAATAAATGTTAATTTTTAAAGTGAATAATGTTTTAAAGGAACCAAGTTGAAGTGGAATTGGGGATAAAGGCAATTAGTTGGGTAAAACCTCGTTTATAATTAAAAAGGATTTTAATAAGTTTACTCATATTCATATGAGTTAGATTTTGGATTTATTTCCGGAAAGGAATTCTATAAAAGGGAAGTTTTAAACAAGATTTAATGTGAGTTGGAATCAAACAGAAACTTTAATGAATTGAACTTGGTTAACAAGTGAGAATCTAACGATAAAGATCTAGAGATGGATATTTTTAACTGAAAGGAGTTTAAATGAAGAAAAACTAAGATATATGGTTATTTAAAAAGGATTCTGATTAAATAGAAGTGCTGGGATATTATTTGAATGATATTTCGTTATAAACTTCTATATATTCTGAATATAAAAATGTTGTCGACTCAAGGTCTGAGAGGTAAATAAAATACCCTAACTTGGACGACTTCATGATTATCCAAGGATGATAGTTTAGAGACGAGGGTAGTTGAGGGAATTAAATTAATCTTCTATGAAGATATTATAAACTATAATCTGAGGAATTATAAGTTTGGGAATAAGAATGGAGAGAGCGATAGTCCAAATGTCGGAAGGTATAGAAAATTTAATTAACAACTATTTAAATATAAAGGCCAAGTGACGACGTATACTGAACCAATGAATCCACTTTATTTTTCTAAGGATGATGGTTGTCTATTTTGATAGTTAAATCATCGACTATCAAAATCTAGCCAAATCGATTGTTGGTATGGAAAGACAGGGATTGAATTTATATTCTAAAACCATTCCGACCAGGAAATACATAAAGTTGAAGATATCAGAAGATGGTCGAGATGGAGCATTGAAGATCGTGGAACTTCATAAGCGGAAAGATTTCTACTGAATTTCTCTGGCTAGCTACCAGAGGTTTTTAAACTGTGATTCGGTTGTGGTTGAGATTTTGCGGATTACAAGGACTTCTCGCTACCGATCTTAAGATATGGTAGGAGGGTGCCTTCGATTCATCCTGTTCCTGGGTGACTTGTATGGATGAGTGTCTGACAGAGTATTTCCAGATGGTCACGCACATTGATTTCTTCAAACATGCCCAGTGTATTTTTGAGGATGTCAATTACTGATTTGATGGATTTGACATTGTAACATTCAAAGTGATGTTGTAATATAATCGTAGCCTCAAGCCTCATCAACCGCGAAATGATAAAAATCGGGCAGGCAGCATGGGTATGTGGGTCGCTCCCATTAGGGTGTATAATCACCTATCTAGAGAATTCGTTTCATTCTTTAATCTATTTCGATGCTGTCCCTTTTCGGGAAATGGTGGGTCGCACCCAATCGTTGGTGATATACATTCGATACACTCAAGCGAAATGAGCGGTCGGTCATGTGTGGGTCAGGTTGCAAAACGTTCTTGTTGAACCCAATGTATTCCCCTCTAGAGATACACTATCAGAAGGTGGTTCCATACCTTGTCATAGTAGGTATCCAATATCCAATAAGCGCCCGCAGTTTTGATTGTATACTATATATGTGGAGCGTGAGATGCATCCGTTCCGCTAGATTGTTAATTATTTGTACTTAGACACTATTGTAATATCAGGATAAAATATGATTTCTAAAAGGTTTTGGGTTATAGTAAGGTAAAAACCATCCGTGTTTATGTGTGGGCTGGTCTTACTATTATCCTTTTCTTTCAAATGGATTTTGAACTTTAAAATCAATATGGATGTTATATAAATTTAGTGGGTTTCTCACTCTGGTTCACCAGACTGACTAAGTGTTGGAAATGCTCGGGATAGACCAGGTTGTATAGGTTCAAGTTATCGGATGCCGTGAAGTCCAGAGACGGGATGAAGGAGTTCAAATGTCTGATGTTATATAACTATTATTCCGCTGTGTGTAGTGTATGAGGACATGGTATTATAACTGTCCCGATGTACCGATGTACTCTGATGATTGTAAGTTATTTCAAGCTTTATATAAAAGTTATTTCTATATTATATTTTGTTCCGCTGCGATGTAAGACTCTATGTTGTGTTAATTCTCCTTCTTTTTCTATTCTAAATTTTCTTTCTTTCCTTTCTCACCCTCTAATTTCTTTATCTGCTTTTCTGTGCAATTTGAGTTGGACTTGAATTGTAATTAGTCAACTCAAAGGGTACGGGAAAGTCAGTATGTTACATAATATTATCATCTTAACATTATAATGATATATAAAATATTCAATTTTGATTTAAAAATTGAAATAGAAGTGGGAATCATTTTAAAATGAATTTATAAATATTTTATAAATACGTTTTAAACGGAAATCGATAAGATATATTATATATATATATATATTAATGGTTTGAATAGAACGCGCAACGACCGTTCACGAATTTCGACCATTAACTTCAAATTGACGTAACGAGAGATCCAACCGTCGGATTCTCCTAAAACCGGAATTGTTTGGTTCATATTGAAAAGATCTTTCGAATTATAATAAGATATTTGAAATCTAACGGATAGATTTTAAGATATGTCCAAATCAATTTTGGAAAAGGTCGCTATGGATGTAGTCGATAGCCGATATTGGAAACCGACTGTAAAGGCCTTAATAAAATTATTAAAAATATGGAAAAATTACGTAAAATCATAATAAATGATTTGGAAAGATTTTGGGTGAAAAATTCCAGTTTTGAAAAGATAAAAATATATTTTTATCTAAATGAACTAGTTAATAACTAGAACGATAATCCAAGGATTTTTTGGAAATAATAAATTGGATTGAAAATGGGTTTTAAAATAACCAGAATTTTTCCATCGTATAAATTAGAATGGATTTGGATGGAAATCATCTTCGGAATATTTCGATATTAGATTCCGTGATTATACGGATATTGTTGAGGAATTTGGATGATATATATACATATATATATATATATATATATATCGTTATTCCAAATACGATATTTGTTGGTTTCAGAATTTGATATTGAATATAAAACGATATAATTTCTATTCGGAGCCATATATTTGATATCAAATTGGATTTTAGGTTTGTCGTGAATGGTGTCTTTATTAACACAGTTCTTAAACCCAACTGAGAAAATAATATATCTTTTAATTAAGATTTAGAGAAGTTTTTCCGAATTAATTAACATTCAATTGGAAATTGAATTGGATTTTTGGGTTTATCTTGAACGGTATTTTATATAACATTTGTTCTTTAAACCAATTAACAACGAAGATACGATTTGGAATTTATAAATCTTTTAATCAAGATTTAATGGAAAATTTCCAAAGTAATATATTAAATTGGAATTGAATGGAATTTGATTCGGTAATAATCGAAATGAGCTTCTGTGAAGGAAGGCCGTTGCTATATATGGAATTTAAAAGGCTTTATCGTTAATCCATTTATATTATTAGTTGGATATGGGAATTTATATCGATTATACACTGTTATGATTTTCGTGTAGATTCCATTTTGATGGAAGATGATTTTGGGTTTATCGTGAATGATGTTTTAAATGACATTGGTTCTTTAATTAGATTTGGCCGTTGAATGGTAATTGAATTTACCAATAACACAGTGGGTGTTAGATATGGAGTACTACCTGTTTTGCTCCATGGGATAAATAGGTTGGGATTGGAAAATAAAATAAATAATTACTTCGGTAAGGCTCGATAATACCGACTAGTTTGATAAACCTTAATTTGGTTTAAAGTTGTAAAAAGATAATATAAAATCTTTTGAAATGGTTTCCAAGTGAAGATTTAAACAAGAGGTTTAAATGAATTAAATCTTTGATAAGATTTATGGGAGTAATTCCCAATGTAAAGAATATTTGAATAAAATAATATTCTGGGTTGGAATGAGGCGTATGATGTGTTGTTATACCACTTGATTATAAGATATGCAAGTTATTCGGAAAGGCCGGGATTAACCAATTCTGAATAATTGATACGACTACTAACAGTCGAAGAGATTGAAGATGGTGCAAGACCGACGATCTTCGCATCGAATGGATGGGTTTCTACTGATGCCCATGATTGGAGTAGCCACCTTGAAGGGGATACAGTGATAGCCGTCCAGACTTATTTGTTGATTGTTCGTATATGCGAGGGCCTCTCTCCTGTATTGGACATACGGGACAAGGAATAAGGTACCTCCGATTTCGTTCAGACCCAGAACGAACTTGCAAATGGATGGTGTGTCTGACATTGTATTCCTTTATACTATATTCGTTGATATCTACTAAATATATATCTGTTTGGTGGCGGAGAATTTATTCTCTTTCTTAACACCCTTCTCTGAGATGTACGAGCTTAGAGGTTATATATTTGTAGATGATCAATGATATGGTGTGGATTGAAAGTGCGACATGCTGAGATGCATAGATCCAAGCTTTTGTTGAAAAGCAAAGCTTGGTGGATGATGATCGAAGCACAGCTTTAAGTAGAACAACTTTGTGTAGGTTAATTCGCGAGCCTCAAATACCGGTATGGTGGTGAACTGATGGTTAGATCGGTATACTTTCGTGATGAGGATGGATTGGTCGACCGAGATAGGCTGGGTGTGGTATCTACACACCTGGTAGGATAGGGCACACCCTCCGTTTCCCAGAAGGATAGAGTATACGGCGTTTTCTCATGCACGGGACGTAAGCCGTTGAGATACTTGATATCGTGGATATAGTGCAGATGTGCATTATGACATTTTCTCATGCACGGGACGTAAGCCGTTGAGTATTACACTACGCGATCGATCGTTCGGATCAGTAGCCATCATGATGGAAATCCAACTTTCCAATATGACATTTTTATGTTTTAGTTGTAAACCTATATGTAAACATAGTGGGATGGGACGCTCATGCCGTCTATGATTGATACATTTATATTTGAAGTTGATTTCTTCACTTATAGTAATAATAAAAGATAAATTTTGCGTACCAAGCATATTTGGCTATTATAAAGGAAAACTCTATCCTCCGGCTTGAATTGCATTGTGTGATGGGACCCGAGTATTATAATAGCTTCATTGTTCTTTATTTAGCATTACGTTGTTTGTTTTATTCATTGGTATTCTTGGGGGTAAACCCGCTTCGTGTTATACGGCATGGTCCTTTGATTTAGCTATCGTTAAAAATTAAGATTAATAACTATTTTAGTTCTCACACCAGTCCCATGACTGACTCGGAGTTTATTGTTTCTACCTAAATTATGGGTGCCCATATTTTCCACATGGGCAGCCAGTAGTTTTGGTTTTCGCAGATATTTCTTTTCATAGGATCCGGGATTACAGCTGGAGCTATATTCGGAAAGCTTCGTATCCGTGTATTTCTTTCAGTTGTGCAAGTTGATATATTCCCGCTAGGCATTGTATTTATACATTTTATTTTCGCTACTATGTATTTTAATCTCTGATATTTTCCGCTGTATATTATTTATTCATACACTAATACATTCTTATACTCTAATGTAAATTGTTGTAATAGCAATAAAATGTTCAATTGTTTGTGTCTGATGAGTCGTTTTCTCAAAGCAATCCGAGCTTCAAAAGATCTTGGTCGATTTAGCGATCGATTCAGACCGAGCGAAATCCGTATCATTACTGTTGGTATAAGAGCTTTGGTTTAAAGATCTTGAGAACAAGACACATTAGAACCGAACGAAAGAATTCATCGGTGATAGGATTAGTAATATCCTATGAGAATAACTCGTTAGAGATAGGATCAGTAATATCCTAGAATGAGTTGGAAGAGTATTACTTTTATATAAAAAATGAATTTAGATTTGAAAATTTTATATCTTATTATTCGTATTTGAATATTTATTTTATATTGAATTTGGACGATCGAGTATATGAAAATTTTGAATATACGCTTAATTAACGTATATTCGAAGTCTCAAATATACTTGGTAGATATAGAATCACACTCTAGTCGCATGAAGATGATTTTGATGATTGTCATGACATCATCAGCATTTATGTTCGAGTTTCGAAAGTGGAATATCTATATATTTCCAATTGATTGGTGTGAGAAATAAAACATAGCTAGAAGTTATTGTTTGTGATTTGACACTGAAAATATGACTATGAGTCTATATAAAAGTTATATATTTGAAAAGCTAATCAACTAATGGGTTGCTGGTTGCATTGTGTGATTATTAGTTTAACTAATAAAAATATTGGAATAACAAATCCAATATGAGAATGAAAAGTTGAATCGAACCAAATCAAAACCAATATGAAAATGAAAGGTAAATTTAGCCAAATCAAGTCAAATATTGAACCAAATTGAAATTTGATTGGAATTGCATACATATACATATACATACATACATACATATATATATATATGTATATATGTATATATAATGAACAAGTCATAGCATGGAAGCTAAGAAGAGGAATAAAATTGTATGCCCTACAAATAGGTACATATTTACTGTATTTCTTGGGTTTTGATGATTTTATGAGCCGCTTGGGTTTTCTTTTTGATTGGTGAGGGCCCAGTGAGGCAAGTTGCAGTTTTACCGACAGGGTTGTACAAAGGAGGTTATCGCGATTTTTTTTTGAAAATTTAAGGTGTTAGCCAAATTTTTGAGGAATTAGAAAATTCTTAGGAACTGAAAAGTTGAAGAATGAAAGCCAAAATGAAAGTTGAGTTGGTTAGTTAAACAACTTTCAGCTCTGTTCCTTTTCGAGGAAGAAAAGATATTAAGTGGGGGAGATTGTAACAACCCGGAATTTCTGAACCAATTTAAAATTTTTATTTTAGCTATTTTAATGGGTTTTGAATATTTAAAATGATTTATTTTAAATAATAACGAGTAAAAATTTATTTAAATCGAAGTTAGAATGTATAAATTTATTTTAATTATAAAACGAGCCTGAAATGGCGTGGTAGTTTGAAAATTCGATTTTAAATTTCAATTGCATGTATAGAATTCAAAATAAATCAGATTTCAGTAAAAAAAAAAACATTTGAATCTGTTTAATTATATCTTTCAAATGAATGTAAGAAACTGAGATTTCACATTATCAATTGAAAGTTATGTCCAGTTTAAAATTTAAAATAGTCGCTATGGAATTTATATATATTTTAATAATATATAAAGCCCTTAAAAATAGCCATTTTTCAAACGACCTCCGTTTTCGACGAAACCTCTTTTGTTGGATCCGGAATGTCAAATAATTATCAGGTTTCAAATTTCATAATTTTTGGAATTAATATGTGAGCGTGGTAAATTAAAACGTGTTTTGAAAATTAAGTTTAAATTTAATCGACTATAAAAAGACCATTTTTCAAACGATCTCCAAATTCAACGAAATTAGTTTTGTTAGGACCGCATCGTTAAAACATAGCTATATATTTTTTTGTAATTTTTAGAGTCAGTATGTAGCCCCGGTAAATTAAAATGTATGTACAAATTCAATATATATTGATTTATATTTTAATTTTGACAAAAATAGATTAAAATCATAGAATTGGCTTATGAAACATATTCCATTGTGTCTGGAATGGGGGTATTTGGCTAGGGGCGATGTAATAACCCGAAAATCTGAGCCAATTTGAAAATTTTAAATTGGCAATTTTAATGAATTTTGAATATTTAAAATGAATTGTTTTAAATAATAACGACGAGAAATTTATTTTCAATAGAATTCGAATGTATATATTATATAGATCGTCGTTAGAATATAAATAATTATTTTAAATTATAAAAGGAATTGAAAATGGCGCGGCAGTTCGATAATTCGATTTCAAACTTCAAATGAATGTACCGGATGCAAAATAAACCGGATTTTAGTGAAACCAAAAATATTAGAATCTATTTGTGAATATCTTTCCAACGAATCCGAAAAAATTGAAATTTCATAGCGAGGATCAAAAGTTATGTCCAGTTGAAAATTCAGAATAGTCGCTATGGAATTCTGGCCCTTAAAAACGGCTATTTTGCAAACGACCTCGGAATTCGACGAAACCACTTTTGTTGGATCCGTGATGTCTAGTTATTGCTAGCTTTCAAATTTCATATTTTTTCGAATCAATATGTGAGCGTGGCAAAGGAAAACGCATTTGACCAGTTTCAGTTGATTTTAATCGACTGGAAAATGGCCATTTTTCAAACGGTCTCGGAATTCGATGAAACTAGTTTTGTTAGGACCGTATCGTCAATACGAAGTTGGAAAATATTTTTTCTGGAATTTTTCTGGTTAGTATGTGGCCCCGGTAAATTGAAATGCTCGTTCAAATTCAATATATAGAGTTATATGTGGATTTTGATGGAAACTGATTGAACCGATCGAATTGGCCTACGATACATATCCCATTGTGTTCGGAATAGGGGTAATTAGCTATGGACGACAGACGGTGGGTTTGATTCTGAGTTCAAAATAAAACGTCAACTTTTTGAAATTAAAAATAAATAAAATAAATTATATATTTACTTACCCTCACCCTCTCTCCCTCTCACGTTTTCAGTTCAGAAGAAAAAAAAAAAAAGAAAACCCCCTCTCGATCCCCTTTTCTCGCCCATCGCCCCTGAAGCCAGCCACCTCCGCCTCCTCCTCGACAGGCCCGCCCTTCCTCTTTCCTTCTCGCCTCTCCCTCCTTCTACCGAATCCGCGAAGAACCCCCTCGAATCGCCCTCGACTCCCACCCGCGAGACCGGCCTCCCCTTGCGACGCCCTCTCTCCTCCTCCAGACCTAGCATCGACTTCCCAATGCCCCCTCCAACAGTGAACCTCCGGCCTTCCCCCTCCTTTTGAAAAAAAAACGCACTGTAAGTCTTTGTAGCTTTATTTCATTCATTTATGTATTTTATTTTCCTTTTTGTGTGGTTAATGTTGAGATTAAATCTAGTTTAATTTTAGTTTTTAAATTATAAAAACCTTGTTTAAAATCTATTTTCAAATGAAAAAGAAGACATGGTTTTTAATGATAGGAAAGATTAGATCTTTAAATGTTTGAAGGACATAAAAAGATTATATTTTTAGTGATAAAAAGATTATATAAATACACTAAAAAAAAGATCGAATTTTTATACTAGAAAAGACGATATTTTTAAAAACAGTAAAGATGATATTTTTAAAATATGAAAAGATTATATTTTTATATATATTCAGTAGAAAGAATAAAAATATGATTTTTATATTATAGAAAGAATAAAAATATGATTTTTATATTATAGAATGAATAAAAATATGATTTTTGTATATGTAGCGTATGCGGACGATGAAAGTGACAAGAGAAGAACGATGAAGATTTCCTACTTATGAAGAGTCCTGGCGTTTGGTTTAGCAAGCCTGTGAGAACTTCTCACTTTTAATTTAATTTTCTAGTTAAAATATATACTAGGATGCAGATGGTGTTTAGTAGCACCCGACACCCGTCGTCCACAGACCATGGACGGGTTGTATGCTTGTTTGTTTGATTTTGATGTGTAGTTGATTGTGTGATGTGAAAAGAAATAAAATATTTATATAGTTAAAAATATTTTATAGTTGAAAATAGAAATTTTAACGTGGATATAAAATAAACAAATATAAACAGATCGGACGTTTTGTTTATATACACTGATTTGATTGATATTGATTGGGACGATAAATTTTACACATCGCCCAACTGCACAAATAAAATCTGTGTTTGATTGTTTGAAACCCCACACGGGTATTGGGATGATATATGACGTACACTAATCCCGATAATTAGTTGTATGTCGATCGATTGATTGACAGACTGTTATAAGCGTTGAATATGTATATTTGATGCTTATACAGTGTAGAATGCACTTTGGATGATGGATGATTATTTGTCATTGTGGATATATACATGCATTGTATGAAAATCCATAGAAATAAAATCTATGGTAATTGATTGGGCTTCATTCCAGTTTTGAATAGAAATATTTGAAATAGAAATATTTGAAATAGAAATATTTGAAATAGAATATTCGAAAATAGAAATATATGAAGCCGTGTTGATTAGATTGACGCCATTTTGACGTTAACGATATTTATATCGATTTTATTCATTTTATAATGAATATCGAAAGTGATTTCAAAATCTGATATTTTGAAAAGAATTTGAATTCGAATTGAAATTGAATAGAAATGAATTCGAATTGAAATTGAATGAAATTGAAAACGAACTGAAATTGAATTAAAATTCGATTTGAATTGAAATCAATTTTAAATGAATTTAAATCGAGTTTATAAGAAAAAAATTCAATTTTGATTTGAATTTGAAAAGAAGTTGAAATCGTTTTGAAAACGAATTTAAAACGATTTATATAATACGTTTTAAAAGGAAATCAACGAAGTATATATTATATATATAATATAATGGCCTGAATAGAACGCGCCACGCTGCGGCAGTTCATGAATTTCGACCATCGACTTCGAATGGATATTGCGGGAGATCCGACCGTCGGATTCTCCTAAATCCGGAACCGTTGGGTTCGTATCAAAAAAAGCTTTCTAACGAATATAAGAAATTAGAAATCTAACAGTTGGATTTGGAATTATGTCCAAATCAAATTCGAAAAAGGTCGCTGTAAGTGCAGTTCGATGGCCGTTAATGGAAATCGACTGTACGGGCCTTGATAAAATTATTAAAAATAATAGTAATTTGTGTAAAATCATAAGAAATGATTTATGAAGAATTTGGATGAAAAACTCCATATTTGAAAAGATAAAAATAGATTTTTATCGAAATGAACTAGTTTTGAACTAGAATTATAATTCTATTTATTTTTAAAATAAATAGATTGAATTTGAAATGGTTTTAAAAATAACCATAAGTTCCAATAATTGAATTGGAATGGATTTGAATCGAAATTGTCTTCGGAATATTTCAATGTTGGATTTCGTGATGATACAGATATTATTATGGGAATTTGAAAGATATATTAATATCGTTATTTCCAATACGATATTTGTTGGTCGTAGAATTTGATGTTGAATATTAGCCGGTATATTTTCTATTCAGAGCCTTGTATTTAATATCAAATGTGATTTGGGTTTGTCGTGAATGGTGTCTTCATTAACACTGTTCTTAAACCCAGTTGAGAAAAAAGATTAAATCTTTTTATTTAAATTTAATGAAGTGTACCAATTAAATAATATTTAATTGGAATTGAATTGGTATTGATTTTTGGGTTTATCGTGAACAGTGTTTTAAATAACACTTGTTCTTTAACCCGATAATTAATGGAATGTGATTTTGGGATTATCGTGAACCGTGTTTTAAATGACACGGATTCTTTAACCCAGTTAAGGATTAAAACTAAGTGGAGTTTTAATGAATCTTTAATTAGATTGAAAAGATCGAGAATGGAGTATCACCAGTTTTACTCCAGGCGATAGTTAAATCTTTAATTAGATTTAACGTGAAATGGTAATTGAATTTACCGATAACACCGTGGTGTTAGATATGAAGTATTACCAGTTTTACTTCATTGGATGAATAGGTTGGGATTGGGAAATTAAAATAAATGATTACTTCGGTGTGGTTCGCTAATCCCGACTAGTTTGAATTGATATTCAAAGAAGATTAAAGAATAAATTTAAAGAATTTACCTTTGATAAAATTAATGGGAACCTTTCCCAAAGTATAAGAATATTTGAATAAAAGAATATTCTGAATTGGAATGAGGCGTATGTTGTGTTTGTATAATACTTGTTTATTATATACGCGAGTTATTCAGAAAGACCGGGTTTATCCCATTCTGAATAACTGATTCGACGTGGTGTCGAAGATGAAAATGGTGGTTGAAGACCGGAGGTCTTCACGTCGTTTGGGTGATTACTTATGATCTTGATTGGGCTGTACACCCAAGAGGAGAGAAACAGTTGGTGAACGTCCAGACGTACTTGGAGATCGATGGATATGCGGGGTACTAGGTGCCTCCGGTTTCATTCAGACCCAGAACGAACTTGTAAATGGACTGTGTGTTTGACATTGGATTTTAGTCTGTGTGATTGATTTCTATTAAATATATATCTGTTTGGCGGCGGAGAATTTATTCTCTTTCTTAACGCCCTTCTCTGAGACGTACGAGCTCAGAGGTTATATATTGATGGATATCAAACGCATGGAGTGAATTGCCTGTGTGGCATGCCTAAGTGGCAATTG
Source organism: Allium sativum (assembly GCA_030737875.1). Lineage (NCBI taxonomy): Eukaryota > Viridiplantae > Streptophyta > Magnoliopsida > Asparagales > Amaryllidaceae > Allium > Allium sativum. The sequence goes on from CM060920.1 coordinate 719,854,076, forward strand.
ATCAAAGCTTCTGTTGAAAAGCAAAGTCTTGTGGTTGATGATCAAAGCACGGCATGTGTGGCATAGCTTTGTGTAACGTGAATTTGCGAGCCTCACACCCCGGTTGTGAACCAAAAACGGGAGAAGGACCTCAGGGACGGCATGCGTTTCCTTCTAGATAAAAGTGGCGTCAGTGGTTTTACACGCCCTGACGAGTTTGACTTATGTGGTTGTTGCTGTTGCGAGGCGCCTCGGATATATCGGTCGATCCGGGACCGATGGAGTCATTCGTTGGCTCATTTATGCCCCCAAAGGGTGGGGAATCACAGTGTTCAGGAATTTTAATCCACATCAGTGGACCGGCCCTGACGATCCAAGGGTCACTCGAGCTCTGATCCTGAGACATGGGCTAGATTGTCTCGAATCGGTGAGGACTATCTTTTGCCTCGGTTCGCAGATGGAAATCCAATTTCCAAATACGTGATTTTGCGGTTTTAATTGTAGAACTAGTATGGCGACATGATATATAGTACCCATGCCATCTATGATTGATATTTATGATTTGAAGTAGTTTTATACACTATGCACTTATAATAGTATCAAATGATTCGTTTTAAACGTACTAAGCATGTTTGGCTATTATAAGGGAAAACCTTATCCCCCGGCTTGTGTTGCATTGTGTTATAGGACCTGGGCCTTATAATAGCTTCATTTTTCCAAAAAGCATTGCGCTGTTTAGTTATATGCACTGGTATTCTTGGGAGGAATCCCGTTCCGTGTTTTACGGCGTGGTCCCTTGATATATCTGGTTTAAAGTAAAGTTTTAAATAACTGTTTTAGTTCTCACACCAGTCCCATGACTGACCTGGAGTTTATTGTTTTAACCTAAACTCTGGGTGCCCTTATTTTGACACGGGCAGCTAGTAGTTTTGGTTTTGCAGATTTATATTCACAGGATCCTGATCTACAGCTGGAACGTTATCCGGAAAGCTTTGTATCCGTATATCTCCTTCAGATGTGTGTTGTATTATTTTCCGCTGCTATGTAATATATTGTAATCTCTGATATTTTTTGTGTAATATTTATTCATTTATACTCTGTATATTCTTGTATCTGATGGAATTGTTGTAATATACAATGAAATGTTCTTCTGTCTGCGTTCTAATTTGTCGTGTTCTCAAAACAATCAGGCGTTTCGAACGGTCTTGATCGGTTTAGCGACTGATTCAGATCGAGCGGAATTCCCGGTCGTTACATCGTGGTATTAGAGCTTTGGTTTATAAAGCTCATAGAACAAGGCACAATACAACCATATGAAAGAATTCATCAGAAATTGGATTAGTAATATCCAATGGGAATAACTCGTTAGAGATAGGATCAGTAGTATCCTAGAACGAGTGTGAAGAGTATATTTTTTTTAAGTGAAAACAATTTTTGTTTTGAAAATTTAATTCAATTATACGTATTTGAATATTTATTTATATTGAATTTGGACAATCCAGTATATAAAGATTTTGCATATACGTCTGATCCACGAGTATTCAAAGTTTTAATATACTGGATAGATATAGAATCACTTTAGTCGCCCGAAGATGATTCTGATGATGCCGCGGCGTCATCAACATTTATATTCGAGTGTCGAAGGTGAGATATCTATATATTTCCATTGACTGGTGTGAGAACCAAAATTAGGTAGGGTCTATTGTTGTGATTTGACATCAAAAATGTGATTTTTGATTATATATCAAAGTTATGAATTTGAAAAGCTAATCAACTAATTGATTGATAGTTGTGTTGTTTGATTAGTTAAATTTGAACCATATAGCCAATTCGAACCAAATAGTAAATTGTATTGAAAATTTATCGCATTTGCTTGCATGTACATGTACTTACATTGAACAGGTCATAGCAAGGAGGCTAGAGCAGAAGAATAAAATTTGTTTGCTCGACAAATAGGTACATGTTTACCATAATTTACTGTTTTGTTTGGGTGATGATGATTTTATGAGCCGCTTGGCTTTTTCGTTTTCTTTTGGATTGAAGAAGGCCATGGGAGGCTATATGAAATATCCTGAAGTACCCGGTACAGGGGAGGTTCTGGCGAAATTTTTCGAAAATTTAGGGTGTTAGCCAAATTTTTGAAAAATTTGAAAAGTTCTTAGAAACTGAAAAGTTGAAGAACTTAAGCCGTAGTGAAAGCACTGAAAGTTGAGTTGATTTGTTAGACAACTTTCGGCTTCGTTCCTTTTCGGGGACGAAAAGTTTTAAGTGGTGGAGAATGTAATAACCCGAAAATCTGAGCCAATTTGAAAATTTTAAATTGGCAATTTTAATGAATTTCGAATATTTAAAATGAATTGTTTTAAATAATAACGATGAGAAATTTATTTTCAATAGAATTCAAACATATATATTATATAGATCGTCGTTAGAATATAAATAATTATTTTAAATTATAAAAGGAATTGAAAATGGTGCGGTAGTTCGATAATTCGATTTCAAACTTCAAATGAATGTACCCGATGCAAAATAAACCGGATTTTAGTGAAACCAAAAATATTAGAATCTATTTGTGAATATCTTTCCAACGAATCCGAAAAAATTGAAATTTCATAGCGGGGATCAAAAGTTATGTCCAGTTGAAAATTCAGAATAGTCGCTATGGAATTCTGGCCCTTAAAAATGGCCATTTTGCAAATGACCTCGGAATTCGACGAAACCTCTCTTGTTGGATCCATGATGTCTAGTTATTGCTAGGTTTCAAATTTCATATTTTTTCGAATCAATATGTGAGTGTGGCAAAGGAAAACGCGTTTGACCAGTTTCAGTTGATTTTAATCGACTGGAAAATGGTCATTTTTCAAACGGTCTCGGAATTCGACGAAACTAGTTTTGTTAGGACCGTATCATCAATACAAAGTTGGAAAATATTTTTCTGGAATTTTTTTGGTTAGTATGTGGCCCCGGTAAATTGAAATGCGCGTTCAAATTCAATATATAGAGTTATATGTGAATTTTGACGGAAACTGATCGAAACGATCGAATTGGCCTACGATACATATCCCATTGTGTTCTGAATAGGGGTAATTAGCTATGGATGACAGGCGGTGGGTTTGATTCTGAGTTCATAATAAAAAGTCAACTTTTTGAAATAAAAATAAATAAAATAAATTATATATTTACTAACCCTCACCCTCTCTCCCTCTCACGTTTTCAGTTCAGAAGAAAATAAAAAAAAGAAACCCCCCTCGATCCCCTTTTCTCGTCCATCGCCCCTGAAGCCAGCCACCTCCGCCTCCTCCTCGACAGGCGCGCCCTTCCTCTTTCCCTCTCGCCCCTCCCTCCTTCCACCGAATCCGTGAAGAACCCCCTCGAATCGCCCTCGACTCCCACCCGCGAGACCTGCCTCCCCTTGTGACGCCCTCTCTCCTCCTCCAGACCTAGCGCCGATTTCCCAATGCCCCCTCCGACAGTGAACCTCCGGCCTTCCCCCTCCTTTTGAAAAAAACGCGCTGTAAGTCTTTGTAGCTTTATTTCATTCATTTATGTATTTTATTTTCCTTTTTGTGTGGTTAATGTAGAGATTAAATCTAGTTTGATTTCAGTTTTTAAATTATAAAAACCTTGTTTAAAATCTATTTTCAAACGAAAAAGAAGACATGGTTTTTAATGATAGGAAAGGTTAGATCTTTAAATGTTTGAAGGACATAAAAAGATTATATTTTTAGTGATAAAAAGATTATATAAATACACTAAAAAAAAGATCGATTTTTTATACTAGAAAAGACGATATTTTCAAAAATAGTAAAGATGATATTTTTAAAATATGAAAAGATTATATTTTTATATATATTCAGTAGAAAGAATAAAAATATGATTTTTATATTATAGAAAGAATAAAAATATGATTTTTATATTATAGAAAGAATAAAAATATGATTTTTATATTATAGAATGAATAAAAATATGATTTTTGTATATGTAGCGTATGCAGACGATGCAAGTGACAAGAGAAGAACGATGAAGATTTCCTACATATGAAGAGTCGTGACTTCTGGTTTAGCTAGCCTGTGAGAACTTCTCACTTTTAATTTAATTTTCTAGTTAAAATTTATACTAGGATGCAGACGGTGTTTAGTATCATCCGACACCCGTCGTCCACAGACCATGGACGGCTTGTATGCATGTTTGTTTAATTTTGATGTGTAGTTGATTGTGTGATGTGATGTGAAAAGAAATAAAATATTTATACAGTTAAAATATTTTATAGTTGAAAATAGAAATTTTAACGTGGATATAAAATAAATAAATATAAACAGATTGGACGATTTGTTTACATACACTGATTTGATTGATACTGATTGGGACGATAAATTTTACACATCGCCCAACTGCACAAATAAAATCTGTGTTTGATTGTTTGAAACCCCACACGGGTATTGGGATGATATATGACATACACTAATCCCGATAATTAGTTGTATGTCGATCGATTGATTGACAGACTGTTATAAGCGTTGAATATTTATATTTGATGCTTATACAGTGTAGAATGCACTTTGGATGATGGTTGATTATTTGTCATTGTGGATATATACATGTGTTGTATGAAAATCCATGGAAATAAAATCTATGGTAATTGATTGGGCTTCATTCCAGTTTTGAATAGAAATATTTGAAATAGAAATATTTGAAATAGAATATTCGAAAATAGAAATATATGAAGCCGTGTTGATTAGATTGACGCCATTTTGACGTGAACGATATTTATATTGATTTTATTCATTTTATAATAAATATCGAAATTGATTTCAAAATCTGATATTTTGAAAAGAATTTGAATTCGAATTGAAATTGAATAGAAATGAATTCGAATTGAAATTGAATGAAATTGAAAACGAACTGAAATTGAATTAAAAATCGATTTGAATTGAAATCAATTTGAAATGAATTAAATCGAGTTTATAAGAAAAAAATTCAATTTTGATTTGAATTTGAAAAGAAGTTGAAATCGTTTTGAAAACGAATTTAAAACGATTTATATAATACGTTTTAAAAGGAAATTGACGAAATACATATTATATATATTATATATATAATATAATGGCCTGAATAGTACGCGTCGTGCTGCGGCAGTTCATGAATTTCAACCATTGACTTTGAATGGATATTGCAGGAGATCCGACCGTCGGATTCTCCTAAATCCGGAACCGTTGGGTTCGTATCGAAAAGAGATTTCTAACGAATATAAGAAATTAGAAATCTAACGGTTGGATTTGGAATTATATCCAAATCAAATTCGGAAAAGGTCGCTGTAAGTGCAGTTCGATGGCCGTTAATGGAAATCGACTGTACGGGCCTTGATAAAATTATTATTAATAATAATAATTTGTGTAAAATCATAAGAAATTATTTGTGAAGAATTGGGATGAAAAACTCCATATTTGAAAAGATAAAATAGATTTTTATCGAAATGAACTAGTTTTGAACTAGAATTATAATTATATTTATTTTTAAAATAAATAGATTGAATTTGAAATGGTTTTAAAAATAACCAGAAGTTCCAATAATTGAATTAGAATGGATTTGAATCGAAATTGTCTTCGGAATATTTCGATGTTGGATTTCGTGATGATATAGATATTGTTATGGGAATTTGAAAGATATATTAATATCGTTATTTCCAATACGATATTTGTTGGTCGTAGAATTTGATGTTGAATATAAGCCGGTATATTCTCTATTCAGAGCCTTGTATTTAATATCAAATGTGATTTGGGTTTGTCGTGAATGGTGTCTTCATTAACACTGTTCTTAAACCTAGTTGAGAAAAATGATTAAATCTTTTTATTTAAATTTAATGAAGTGTACCAATTAAATAATATTTAATTGGAATTGAATTGTTATTGATTTTTGGGTTTATCATGAACAGTGTTTTAAATAACACGTGTTCTTTAACCCGATAATTAATGGAATGTGATTTTGGGTTTATCGTGAACCGTGTTTTAAATGACACAGATTCTTTAACCTAGTTAAAGATTAAAACTAAGTGGAGTTTTAATGAATCTTTAATTAGATTGAAATGATCGAGAATGGAGTATCACCAGTTTTACTCCAGGCGATAGTTAAATCTTTAATTAGATTTGAATGTGAAATGGTAATTGAATTTACCGATAACACCGTGGTGTTAGATATGAAGTATTACCAGTTATACTTCATGGGATGAATAGGTTGGGATTGGGAAATTAAAATAAATGATTACTTCGGTGTGGTTCGCTAATCCCGACTAGTTTGAATTGATATTCAAAGAAGATTAAAGAATAAATTTAAAGAATTTATCTTTGATAAAATTAATGGGAACCTTTCCCAAAGTATAAGAATATTTGAATAAAAGAATATTCTGAATTGGAATGAGGCGTATGTTGTGTTTGTGTAACACTTGTTTATTATATACGTGAGTTATTCAGAAAGACCGGGTTTGTCCCATTCTGAATAACTGATTCGACGTGGTGTCGAAGATGAAGACGGTGGTTGAAGACCAGAGGTCTTCACGTCGTTTGGGTGATTACTGATGATCTTGATTGGGCTATACACCCAAGAGGAGAGAAACAGTTGGTGATCGTCCATACGTACTTGGAGATCGATGGATACGCAGGGTACTAGGTGCCTCCGGTTTCGTTCAGACCCAGAACGAACTTGTAAATGGACTGTGTGTCTGACATTGGATTTTAGTCTGTGTGATTGATTTCTATTAAATATATATCTGTTTGGCGGCGGAGAATTTATTCTCTTGCTTAACGCCCTTCTCTTGGACGTACGAGCTCAGAGGTTATATATTGATGGATATCAAACGCATGGAGTGAATTGCCTATGTGGCATGCCTAAGTGGCAATTGATCAAGGCTTCTGTTGAAAAGCAAAGTCTTGTGGTTGATGATCAAAGCACGGCCTGTGTGGCATAGCTTTGTGTAACGTGAATTCGCGAGCCTCACACCCCGATTGTCAACCAAAAACGGGAGAAGGACCTCAGGGAGAGCATGCGCTTCCTTCTAGATAAAAGTGGCGTCAGTGGTTTTACACGCCCTGACGAGTTTGACTTATGTGGTTGTTGCTGTTGCGAGGCGCCTCGGATATATCGGTCGATCCGGGACCGATGGAGTCATTCGTTGGCTCATTTACGCCCCAAAGGGCGGGGAAACGCAGTGTTCAAGAATTTTAATCCACATCGGTGGACCGGCCCTGACGATCCAAGGGTCACTCGAGCTCTGATCCTGAGACATGGGCTAGATTGTCTCGAATCGGTGAGGACTATCTTTTGCCTTGGTTCGCAGATGGAAATCCAATTTCCAAATACGTGATTTTGCGGTTTTAATTGTAGAACTAGTATGGCGACATGATATATGATATCCATGCCGTCTATGATTGATATTTATGATTTAAAGTTGTTTTATACACTATGCACTTATAATAGTATCAAATGATTCGTTTTAAACGTACTAAGCATGTTTGGCTATTATAAGGGAAAATCTTATCCCCCGGCTTGCGTTGCATTGCGTGATAGGACCTGGGTCTTATAATAGCTTCATTTTTTCAAAAAGCGCGCTCTTTTGTTATATGCACTGTTATTCTTGGGAGGAAACCCGTTCCGTGTTTTACGGCGTGGTCCCTTGATATATCTGGTTTAAAATAAAGTTTTAAATAACTGTTTTAGTTCTCACACCAGTCCCATGACTAACCTAGAGTTTATTGTTTTAACCTAAACTCTGGGTGCCCTTATTTTGACACGGGCAGCTATTAGTTTTGGTTTTGTAGATTTATATTCACAGGATCCTGATCTACAGCTGGAACGATATCCGGAATGCTTTGTATCCGTATATCTCTTTCAGTTGTGTGTTGTATTATTTTCCGCTGCTATGTAATATATTGTAATCTCTGATAATTTCTGTGTAATATTTATTCATTTATACTCTGTATATTCTTGTATCTGATGGAATTGTTGTAATATACAATGAAATGTTCTTCTGTCTGCGTTCTAATTTGTCGTGTTCTCAAAACAATCAGGCGTTTCGAACGGCCTTGATCGGTTTAGCGACTGATTCGGATCGAGCGGAATTCCCGGTCGTTACAGGCGATTGTCGTTGGGATTTGTTTGGTGTTCGGGAAGTAAATAAGATATTTTCAAATTAAAATAATAATAAAATATACATATATATATATATATTAAATTTAGAAAACCCTTTCCTCCTTATTTATGTTTTCTTCGCAGGCCCTAAAATCGAACGGCGATTTTCGGTCGATTGCTCCTCCAAAATTTCAAGATCTGTGCATCCATCTCGACATCTTCCGAAGGCAAATAGCTAGGATTCGACGAGGGCTGCTTATCCAACGGTGGTGATCGTCGCCAATGGACCACCGTGGCCCCAGCGGCAGTGCAAAGTTGCGCGCTTCAATCGGATTTTGGGGTAGCTATAGTGCGTCGAGTTGAGTGAAGTGGGGTGGCGCGAGGAGGCGAGGCGACGGCGGTCGAGGTGGGCTTGGCTGATCTACGACGGAGGGCTCCAGGAGGGCGGCGGCAGCGGATTTCTTAATCAACGATGGGTTATAGGCTTGAATTGTTTCCAGGAAGATAATTAAGGGGGAAATGTAATTAAGGAATTGTAATTATTTAATTAATTATTCTTTAATGTTATTCAATGTTTAAAATGCAATAACTTTTCCATACAAGGTCCAAATCCGACGAAACAAGTTGCGTTGGAATCGTCTCAATGCGATCTACATTTTAGAACTGACCAAAATGGAAACAAAGGCAGTTGGAATTTTTGACAAAATTAAATGGTTGTTTAATTTTGTTAAAACGATCATCAAATAAAGAATGACGGAGTGGAAACCGATTGTGAGAACTCCTCACTCAAACTATTTTTGTTATGTAATTATATCATAGGTTGCAGATGGGGCTTAGTAGCTCCTGACACTATTTTTTTTGCAAACCATGGTTGATTGTTTGTTTGGATTTTGATTGGGATTGTCATTTATTGATAATGTTGTATATATAAAATTATGTATATAAAATATATATTTAATTATCATGAAAAGAAATTGAAATAAATATTCATTTACAAGTCGGACGGCTTGTTTATGTACACCAATTTATCTGACATTGATTGGGACGATAATTTTTACACATTGCCCAACTGCACAAATATTAAACAGTATTTATCGGTTGAAACCCCACACGTGTATTGGGATGATATTTGACATACACTAATCCCAATATTTAGTTGTATGTTAATCGATGGGTTGACAAACTGTATAAGCGTTATTCATTTTAATGCTTGTACAGTTGTAAAATGCACTCTGGATATTGTAGGAATTTTTAATGATTGTTTATCATTATTGTGTATACATGCGATGTATGAAATCCATATAACTGAAATTATATCGTAATTGATTGAGTCTGATTCCAGTTCAGAATTAACGAATATTTTAAAATAATATTCTGTGAATAATCAAAATATGATTTTGATGTCCAATTTTGGATGACACGAAAATATTGAAATGTGAAGCCGTGTTAAGCAGTTAAACGCCATTTTAAAACGAACGGGATTTTCTGTCGACTTATTCATTTTATAATGAATATCGAAAAGTGATTTCAAAATTTGATATTTTGATAATATTATCATTTTAATATTATATTGATATAGAATATTCAATTTTGATTTAAAAATAAAAATAGAAGTGGAAATCATTTTAAAATGAATTTATAAGTATTTCATAAATACGTTTTGAATGGAAATAGACGAATTATGTATTATATATATATTAATATATTAATGTCTTTAATAGAACGCGCAACGTCCGTTCGCGAATTTCGACCATTAACTTCAAATTGACGTAATGGGAGATCCAACCGTCGGATTCTCCTAAAACCAGAAATGTTGGGTTGTATCGAAAAGAGCTTTCAAATTATAATAAGAGATTTGAAATCTAACGGTTAGATTTTAAGATATGTCCAAATCAATTTTGGAAAAGGTCGCTATGGATGTAGTTCGGTGGCCGATTTTGGAAACCGACTGTAAAGGCCTTAATAAAATTATTAAAAATATGGAAAAATTATGTAAAATCATAATAAATGATTTGGAAAGATTTTGGATAAAAAATTCCAGTTTTGAAAAGATAAAAATATATTTTTATGTAAATGAACTAGTTAATAACTAGAACAGTAATCCAAGGATTTTTTTAGAAATAATAAATTGGATTGAAAATGGGTTTTAAAATAACTAGAATTTTTCCAACGTATGAATTGGAATGGATTTGAATGGAAATCATCTTCGGAATATTTCGATATTAGATTATGTAATTATACGGATATTATTGAGGAATTTGGAAGATATATATCATTATTCCCAATACGATATTTGTTGGTTTCAGAATTTGATATTGAATATAAGCTGATACAATTTCTATTCAGAGCATTGTATTTGATATCAAATTGGATTTTGGGTTTGTCATGAATGGTGTCTTTATTAACACTGTTCTTAAACCCAGTTGAGAAAAGAGTAAATCTTTTAATTAAGTTTAGAAAAGTTTTTCCAAATTAATTAACATTTAACTGGAAATTGAATTGAAATTGGATTTTTGGGTTTATCGTGAACGGTGTTTTATATAACATTTGTTTTTAACCCAATCAACAAAGAAGACATGATTTGGAATTTATAAATCTTTTAATCAAGAATTAATGGAAATTTTCCAAAGTAAAGCTTTCCAATGTAATATATTAAATTGGAATTGAATGGAATTCGATTCGGTAATATTCGAAATGAGCTTCTGTGAAGGAAGGCCATTGCTATATATGGAGTTTAAAAGGCTTTGTCGTTATTCCGTTTACATTATTAGTCGGATACGGGAATTTATATCGATTATACACTATTATAATTTCCATGTAGATTCCATTTTGATGGAAGATAATTTTGGGTTTATCGTGAACGATGTTTTAAATGACATTGGTTCTTTAACCCAGTTAAAGACATGATTTATTTCCTAAATTTGAATAAACATTAAATAATGATTTTTGGAGATTAAAACTAAGTGGAGTTTTAATGAATCTTTATTTAGATTGAAATCTTCATGTGGTAATTAAATTTGCCAAATTTGATTTTTTTTTGAAAATGGAGTACCACCAGTTTTACTTCATGTGATAGTTAAATCTTTAAATAGATTTGAACGTTGAATGGTAATTGAATTTACCAACAACATAGTCGGTGTTAGATATGGAGTACTACCAGTTTTGCTCCATGGGATAAATAGGTTGGGATCGGAAAAATAAAATAAATGATTACTTCGGTAAGGCTCGATAATCCCTAATAGTTTGATAAACCTTAATTTGGTTTAAAGTCGTGAAAAGATAATACAAAATCTTTTGAAATGGTTTCCAAGTGAATATTTAAACAAGAGGTTTAAATGAATTAAATCTTTGATAAGATTTATGGGAGTAATTCCCAATGTAAAGAATATTTGAATAATAGAATATTCTGGATTGGAATGAGGCGTATGATGTGTTGTTACAGCACTTGATTATAAGATACGCGAGTTATTCGGAAAGACCGGTATTAACCCATTCTGAATAATTGATACGACGACTAACAGTCGAAGAGATTGAAGATGGTGCAAGACCGACGATCTTCACATCGAATGGATGGGTTGCTGCTGATGCCCATGATTGGAGTAGCTACCTTGAAGGGGCTACAGTGGTAGCTGTCTGAACGTATTTGTTGATTGTTCGGATATGCGAGGGCCTCTCTCCTGTATTGGACATACGGGACGAGGAATAAAGTGCCTCCGATTTCGTTCAAACCCAAAACGGACTTGCAAATGGATGGTGTGTCTGACATTGTATTCTTTATACTATATTCGTTGATCTCTACTAAATATATATCTGTTTGGTGGTGGAGAATTTATTCTCTTGCTTAACACATTCTCTGAGACGTACAAGCTTAGAAGTTATATATTGGTAAATGATCAATGATATGGTATGGACTAACAGTGTGGCATGCTAAGATGCATAGATCCAAGCTTTTGTTGAAAAGCAAAGCTTGGTGGATGATGATCAAAGCACAACTTTAAGTTGCATAGCTTTGTGAAGCGTTAATTCGGGAGCCTCACACACCTGTATGGTGGCGAACTGATGGTTAGATCAGTATACTTTCGAGATGAGGATGGATTGGTTGACCTAGATAGGCTGGGTGTGGTCGCTACATACATGGTAGGGATAGGGCACGCCCCCCGATTCCCAGAAGGATGGAGTATACGACATTTTCAAAAGCATGGGACATAAGCTGTTGAGATACTTGATATCCTGGATATAGTGCAGATATGTATTACGACGTTTTCTCATGCACGAGACGTAAGCCGTTGAGTATTACACTACGTGATCGATCTTTCGGATCAGCAGCCATCAAGACGGAAATCCAACTTTCCAATACGACATTTTTCGGTTTTAGTTGTAAACCTATATGGTGACATAGTGGGATGGGGTGCTCATGCCGTCTATGATTGATACATTTATATTTGAAGTTGATTTCTTCATTATAGTAATAATAAAAGATAAATTACGTGTACCAAGCATATTTGGCTATCTATATGGTAAAACTTTATCCTCCGGCTTGCGTTGCATTGTGTGATGGGGACTGAGTCTTATAATAGCTTCATTGTTCTTTATTTAGCATTGCGATGTTTGCTTTATGCACTGGTATTCTTGGGGTAAACCCGTTCCGTGTTATACGGCATGGTCCTTTGATTTACCTAACTTTAAAAATCAAGATTAGTAACTGTTTTAGTTCTCGCACTAGTCCCATGACTGGCTCGGAGTTTATTGTTACTACCTAAACTCTAAGTGTCCATATTTTCCACACGGGCAGCCAGTGGTTTTGGTTTTCGTAGATATTTCTCTCCATAAGATCCTGAATTACAGCTGGAGCTATATTCGGAAAGCTTTGTATCCGTGTATTTATTTCAGTTGTGCTAGTTGATGTATTCTCGCTATGCACTGTATTTATACTTTTTTTCTGCTGCTATGTATTTTAATCTCTGATATTTTCCGTTGTATATTATTTATTCATACTCTGATATTCTTGTACTCTGATGTTAATTGTTGTAATTGCAATAAAATGTTCTATTGTTTGTGTCTGATGAGTCGTGTTCTCAAAGCAATCCGGGCTTCGAACGGTCTTGGTCAGTTTAGCGATTGATTCAGACCGAGCGAAATCTGTATCGTTACACATCTCTTAAGTTATTGCACTTATATTATCACATGAATTTGATTTAACTGATATGAGAATATTTTAGTTCTGATCTGAGTATTTTTGTCTTTTCATTTGTGCTAGGGTCAGCCTGATTTTCAGTTATTGAAGACACTGTTTTGAAGATGAAGATGGAGCTTGCCAGAAGTATTATTATTTATTTCGCTGCAAATATTGGTATGTTTATGATAGTTAAATCTGGTAATTGTTGTAAAATAAAATGTATGTTTTAACAGCTTCATGAAGTGTTATTTATTTATTATATTTTGTCCTTCCGCTGTGAGATTTTGTGTTTGTTTTTCTTCTTTTTCTTAAATAAATCCCAATAACTATCTGTATTTTTGATTTTTTTAAAGTCGGCATAGAGGATCATTGTCGATTTGAACGGTCAAAATGTGGGTCGTTACATTTGGTATCAGAGCTTTGGTTTAGGGAAAACCTTGGCTTCATTAGGGATTAACTCACTTGAGGTAGGGTAGTAATACCCTAGAATGAGTTTGAGTGTATATGAGAGAGCGTACTTGTAATTTCGATATAAAATGATTTTGTGTTATGTTGGTTTGAGTATTTATGAATTTTGGTCGGTACTTGGTATGCCAAGGCATCGATAGGGATTTCTAAACACTCTAATAGGGCTCATTGTCATAACATTGTTTTGAATTATATTATATATATATATATAAAGAATTATTTGAAAATCTATGAATTTTGATTTTTTGTGATGATTAGATTATCATCATTTATTATTTGATTAATCAATAATTAAAACTATTGGTTATAGAATACTTTAAGAAAACTTTGAAATATCGAAAATAAATTGATAATGAAAAAAAAATGAGCTTAAATATGGAATTGAGATTTAAATTCAGGTGCTTTTGGGGTATTGTTTTGTGAATGGTTTAAAATAATATAACTGTATTTTAAAGATTGTACCATATAGAAATTGTTTTCAAATGAATTTTGGAAATAAGTGTGTATACCATTCTTATCTTTGGGAAATGACTTTGGTGATGAGTGTACGCATCATCGACGTTTATTTTCTAGAGTCTGAGTGGGGGGACCACTTAGAATTTTTATTTCTTATTTTGCAAAATTGAATTTCATTTAAATATTTTGTAGAATGGTTGTATATAAAAGATATGATATATGTATTGTTTTGAAAGTTGATTTGGAAATAAACCCAAAGTTGATTTTTTAATTCTAGAATAATTAATCAAGTGAATAAAACTTGTAATGTAGAAAAAACTTTTGATAAAAAGGGAGAACCTAAGAGAAATGAAATCAAAATAGAAACTCTTAGAAATATGAAATGATGAATTTGAAAATAAATTGAAACGGTTGAACTTATATAATAACCATTCTTTTTCTATAACATAATATAACGTACCAAATTATAAGAAGTCAAATTGTTATAGAAATAAGAAAAATTTCAATATACAAGTATTGGTATGAACATTGAAATAAAATTGATGGTTTATGAATATGAATGAAACTTAAGTTTTGACAATGAACGGTCTATAATTAGTTATGTTTGAAATTGAATTTAACTAAGTAAAAAAAAAATGAATCAATGAAATAAGTTAATAAAGTGAATTGTGTGGTTATGAATTAAATGTATTGATATTAATGTCTGGTTTTGTGAAAGCATAAGAAAATAGGTTTATAATTTATAAACTTAACTAACACTTAACGAATTAATTAAATTAACTAAAACGAGCTCATCGCGGAGCGGCAATTCATAATTTTCCGAATTAAAGTTTTAAAGAATGTATTGGATCCAAAATAAGTCAGAATTCTTTGAAAAAGGAATCTTTTGGATCTATTGGAATATAATTTTCTAATGAAAGAGAAAAAAATAAATTTTAACTTGT
Organism: Allium sativum; assembly: GCA_030737875.1. Classification (NCBI taxonomy): domain Eukaryota; kingdom Viridiplantae; phylum Streptophyta; class Magnoliopsida; order Asparagales; family Amaryllidaceae; genus Allium; species Allium sativum. Next base: position 719,869,220 of record CM060920.1, read on the forward strand.
AGATTTTAATATATGTGCAAATCAAATTATCGAAAAAATCGCGCTAAAGTAATTCGCGACTTAAAACTAAAATATTAATAAAATAGAGGATTTGAAATATGAATTTCAAGAGATAATAAGTTAAACTCAGTTTTGAAATTTTTGAACCAATTTAAGTTGAATAAAATGAACATGTTAGTGTTTATACACTTGGATAATATTAGAATATGTTGAAATTCGGAATAACTAAATTGTTAATGTGTACGAAATAAACTATGCTTATAATAGTGTAAAAAAAAACTAAAATATCAACATTTGAATATGTGCATTTATGTGTAACGACCCAGAAATCCGTACCAATTTGAACTGATAAATATCTACATATTCAACTCAAAGTGCACGAAAATTCAGATCATTAATAGAAAGAAATAAGAGGATGAGAAAGATAAGATAGAACTAATAGAATAGAAGAAGAAGAACACGACTGAGCAGAATCAGAGTAAACACGAATCTCACAGCGGAACGAATAAAATATATTATATAACATAACTTTGAAATACAAATCTGTTTTATATATACATACCATATCAGAGGATAACATAACATTTGATCCAGCGGAAATAACACTAAATAACCAACAGTGAAGACTCCTGCTTCAAGCTCCTCCAAGTGTATCTGTAAAGCCTGAAACACTTAACTGCCCGTACAAATTTGGGCACCCAAGAGTTTAGGGAAAACAAACAAAATAAACTCTGGGTCAGTCATGGGACTGGTGTGAGTAAATTCCAACCATACGGTTTAACTTTGAAAATCCTTTTGAAACAAAAGGATAATAGTAAGACCAACCCAAATATAAACATGGACGGTTTTTACCTTACTATAACCCAAAATATTTTGATATCAAAATCCAGTGATATTATAATAATGTCTAATCAAGTAAATAACCAAATAGCAGAACGCTTGCATCTCACTCTCTACATACATAGTATAAAATCAAAAATCGCAGGGCGCTTACTGGAGATTGGATTCCAACTATGACAAGGTATGGGACCACCTGCCGATAGTGTATCTCTAGAGGCGAGTACACTGGATTCAACAAGAATGTCTTGCAACCCAGCCCACACATGACCGACCACTCATTTCGCTTGAGTGTATCGAATGTATATCACCAACGGTTGGTGTAACAACCCGTATTTTCAATAACCTGTTATAACATAAATGGAGGCAGAATTAAACTGTAAAATCTGAATCAAGGGAAACGGGCTATGCCATTGCGTTTGTCTCGGAAAAATACGCGAAATAGAGTCCGAGTTTTCGATAATCGGAGTCCGTATGACCAAGATATGGCCTCGCGAAGTTTCACGAAAAATTCCCAAATTAAAGTATACTTAATTAAGTGAAATGGGTTGCGCAGAGAAATATATATATTGATATATATATATATATATAATTGAAAATTAAATAAATAAATATGCAAAAATGTTCAAAACAGCGAATTGGGAGAGGGGAATAACCGAACCGACCGATTTTTGAGGTCGACCCGAGCCCGCTGGGTCGACTAGGGGTTAATGCAGAGTGTTTGGCTGTCAACCCGTGGGCCAATTCGCTCAAATGCAGATTTTGCATTTGGATGGTTCTCATGGTTCATCTTTAATCTAAAGGCCCTAGATGGTTCCTACACTTGACTTCTTCCCCAAGACATGCTTTGATGGCTTGGATTGAATCTAGGTTTAATCCTATGGCCTAAAACACTTGCTTAATCTATAAATAAGACCCTAACCTATCCTAAATCCTCATTATTCATTCATGCAACTAAACTATGGCAAAATTGCTACTCTCATGGCCTCCACTTAACTATCCTAGCCTCCACTTCATTTCTATGAGAGGTTTCATGATCATGAGAGTGTTAGAGAGTCCCTATGTTAGTATGAGAGCTTCTCAAGTTGATTTCAAGGCAAAAGCTTTGATCTTTGTTCATAAAGATGGGGTTTTTTTTATTGATTTGGAGTGTTCATCTTTGGGTTTTTGGGTGATGGCATGCATAGGCTTCATCACAAGCTTTAATTTAATCGATTTAGGTCTTCATAGCAATGTAAGCCCTTTCCCTACTCTTGGATATTCACTATGAAGTTAAATGTTCATGTTGCAAGTTTGGGTTTGATCATTGAGAATGATACATGCTATCATGTTATGCAAGCTTATGAAGTCATTATCTTGATCTTATGAGCTAAAAGCTACAACCTTTATGTTGATATGTTGCATTATGCAACATGAGAACCTTCATACCCTTTATGTCAACTTGCATATGAAGTCATAACCCTTATATGATGATATATGCGAGTTACTAGTCATCATTCCATGTCTTTTGTCAACATGATTCTCTTATGTGCCAAGTTTGGGTTTATGCATGTTTTTGAGGCTTAAGAATGTAACATGCAAGCTAATGAACACATTTGTGCCTCATTTGCCACCATGATTAACTTGTGGTTTAATATCCATTTTTGTCATGCCTTTGCCAAGTCTCTTCTTTTAATCCATTACGTTGTTGCGAACGTATATGCGAGTTTAAAAAAGCGTTGGGGTCACATTATGGGAAAACATAATGATATGAACATGATTTGGGTAAATGGGTATAAACATGACAACGTGTAACGTTAAATATGACATGTGTTTATACTTGAAAACATGACTTGAAATATAACATGGAAGTTGACATGTAAGTATGCATAAAAACACAAGCTTGGGAATTTACCTATTAAGTTAGGTCTACCCTTTGGGAATTTACCTATTAAGTTAGGTCTACCCTTTGGGAATTTACCTATTAAGTTAGGTCTACCCAAATGCTTGAAAAACTTGTAACATGTTTGGAAACATGATGAACATGACACTTAGATAATATAAGTGTGGCCAACTCGAGGTTGGGTTGAGTTTGCAACGTAAAACTACCCGGAACCGACCGGCCTAACTAGTAGTTGCAAACAATAGGACCCAATGTGAGAAGTTGGCCATGTTGTGCTTAAACCAGAGGTTAGACCAAGTTGTGGTGTAAAGCTACCCGGAACCGACCGGCTTAACTAGTAACCGCAACAAAGTCTAATGTGAGAGGTTGAGGTGCATTAAGTAATTAATGCCACATGATAGGGTTAAGTTAATTTGATTAATGAATCTTAATCAAATATGACATGGACAAGTGGGTTAAGTAATTTGATTAGGCTAATGATACTTAACAAAACATGACAAGGTTGGGTAGGTTAAGTAACTTGATTTACCTAACGACACTTAACCATTTTTATACGACTAGTGGACGGGGTTAAGTAAACCAACACTTAATCAATCCAACACGATAATTTGGTAAGGTTAAGTAAGTTTTCTTAATAACACTTAACCGAAAGATACAGTTAATGGATGGGGTTAAGATTAGACTCAACTAGTCTAAACATGATAATCGGATGGGGTTAAGATTAGACTCAACTAGTCTAAACATGATAATCGGATGGGGTTAAGTTAGCCTAGACTTAATTAATCCCACTTGGTAGTTTAATGGGGTTAAGTTAAACACTTAACTAATCTAACTCGTTAATTTGATGTGGTTAAGTGAACTATACTTAACCAATCTAACCCGTTAATTTGATGTGGTTAAGTGACCTAAACTTAACCAATCTAACACGTTAATTTGATGTGGTTAAGTGATCTATACTTAACCAATCTAACTCGTGAATTTATTGAGGTTAAGTTAACCCACATTTAACCAATATAACGTGAAAACATGATAAGGCTAAGTCATGAATCGCTTGAATACACTTGACCGGTTTGACTAAGTAATTTGATAGGGTCAAGTTAATATATACTTAACCAACTTGAGCATGATTTGTAGACGGGTTAAGTCTCGAACTTGGATACTTAGCCAATTTTGACATGATTTGTAGACGGGTTAAGTCTCGAACTTGGATACTTAGCCAATTTTGACATGATTTGTAGACGGGTTAAGTCTCGAACTTGGATACTTAGCCAATTTTGACATGATTTGTAGACGGGTTAAGTCTCGAACTTGGATACTTAGCCAATTTTGACATGATTTGTAGACGGGATTAAGTCATGAACTTAAGTGACACTTAATCTGTTATATAAACCCTAATTCGGAGGATTAGATGGGTAACCGTAATTAACGAGGATAACGGGAATAAGGCTAAGTGGTAAACCTTAGTTGAAGGATAACTAAGTAATGATTCTTAGTCAAGGAAATTTAGACCAGTTCATAGATAGATGAGTAACCTGGTACGGTAGGTCATCGTTTAAGTATACGAGTAGGAGCAAGTATCTGATTTAGATAAAGGCTCCAGCGAACTGGGTAACGAAGCAGCGGCTTCGGAGAACGTGAGGATATTCTTGGGATCCCTCTATGAGCTGCCAGGTAATTATACTAGGCTCATGAGAGGTTAAGGTCTGCGTTAGAAGAACCAAGAGTATGCCTTGGTTGCTATGCGAGCGACCTAAAGACGGGGATGGATAGGGGATAGTCGACGATACACGGTCGTACTCTAGATAGCATTTTTCGTCAGGCTACCTACCATCTTTGGTCAAGCGTGTACGTACGGAAAGGCAGAGAACACCCAATAGACCATAATTGCTATCTAATTATGGTTGTGGTAAGGCTAGGATTGTGGGTTGGCCAGTAGTGTGTTCTCATACAGGATTTATCCTGTCTTGTCTTTCGCTAGTTGAGGGAGGGGTCCCGTGGGACCATAGCCACGGATAGAAAAACAGACCTTAGCATCTGCACCGGCAGATAAATCGAAAGCTCCCGACCGAGTCCTGTATTTCCTGACCTGCCCTGTGACAGGACTCGGATGGCACGATGTGATACATGTGCATACAGTCATGGAAAAACGATTCACGATGAATGCGTAGGGAAAAGGGTGCGGTTGGCGGTTAGCGTAATCCCTAGTGGCCCTAGGTGGTTGAACCCAAACAGAGATACGAAAACGTGCAATAGGTAAGCGTAATCCCTAGTAGCCCTAGGTAGCATAAGTCCTAGTTGTACAGACGATAATTCATGTTGGAAGACCCTAGCTAGGTTTAGGGTAACAGTCCAAACCGATCTTAAGGATCATGGAACTATGTTAAAGTAATATAGAATCTCATGGGAAAAGCCCGTATGGTCTACGGCAAGGGACTGAACATTTACATGGGATAAAACATACGAGTTGAGTAACCTATATATGCGATATATTAGGTTGGCATGGACCATTACACGACTTTTGAGTAAGGGTCATTCATGGTTAACACATGATACGATGGGGATACTAGTACGGTAGGTGCAGAGCTAAAAAGACAGGATAGATACCATGGGATGTTATACGTGATAGATATCTTGGGGATATTATATTTGATAGAAACCTGACGATGTGATACCTTGTTTTACCTTGACATCGTAATTTATCATGACACCTTAGTTTATCTGAGTTCAGTAGTTCATCCTGTTATTTTGATTTAGCTTATCTATCATGTCATCATGCTTATGTTCATATCAGTTTCTCATGCCAGTTAACTTTACTAGTTTTTATACTAATAGTAGATAGGGCTTACTCAGTCTTTTTGACTGACCCGTTTTGTTTCGCCTCTTTTCTTCCGTTTCCCCCCAGGTTACAGGGAGGAAATACTGTTGGTTATTTCAGACTTCTTCTGCTTGAAGGTCATCATGGATGGCTTGGACTTTTCTTGGCTATGGCTACTTTACTGTTTTTACTTGGGGAATAATTTATGGAAAAGTCTTTATGCTTCTTTATTTTTGCAAGACAGGTTTTGATGTACTCTGATGTAAAAGGCTTTAGACCTTACTTATTAATGAATTTATGAAAGTTCGATTTTACTTCCGCTATTTTATATGTTCTGTCTTGTGATATTTCTGTGCATGTTTACCAATAATGCCCCTCTAAAGCTAGTGCATTCCTTTGCGAGTGACCCTAGCGGAGGCGGGGTGTTACAGTTGGACTCAAACCACCGTTTTCCGAAAAGGGACAGCATCGAAGCAGATTAAAGAAGTAAAAGGAATTTCTCTAGATAGGTGATTATACACCCTAATGGGAGCAACCCACATAGCCATGCTGCCTGCCCGATTTTTGTCATTTCCCGGTTGTGAGGCTTGAGGCTATGTCTATCTTTTAGAAAATCTGGCCACCATACACTTTGAATGCCACATCGTCAAACCCATCAAATCACTAGTTGATCTGCCCAAAAATATTACGAGTATAAAAGCTAAGAGAAACGAATTTCTCCACCACCAGATGTAATACCTTGAAAAGATCGTCTTATGTGACCGTTAGGAATACTCTGTCAGACATTTGTCCATATAAGTTGTCCTGGGACTGGACAAACAGAAAACGCCATTTTGGAACATGACGACCCTTGCATTTCACTCCGTCTTCAATTATCTTCAGCATAATCAAATTCACAGTGCTTATGCCTATACGGAGTGGCTTCGGATAATAGATCCAACCGGTCTCTCTGTAACGACAACGATGGTCAAAACACTTTGATAGTCGGTTATTTAACTATCGAAGTAAAACAAACATCCATTCTAATGTATAACTAAACATCATACCATCACAGATGCATTCATTTTTATTATTCAAATTCCCATATCTTATTAGGTATTTCTCAAATCCTGTTTTCATTTCCTAGGAACTGCTGTATATAAAAATCACGCTTAAGTTTGGTTAACAACGTTAATTTATCTTACAGTTCAAAACTTGTCATATGCTGTAATATTCTTCTTATAAGCAATCTTGACATAACAGTCACGCTTAAGCCTAGTCAACAGCGTTATTTTATCGCTATAGTTCACAGACTTGCAATACGCTACTATATTCCACTTTATAATTAATCTCAACACCTCTTTCCATTACAAAAATCTTGACATCTCTTTCCGTTACAAAAATCTTGACATCTCTAATTCAATAACATTTTAAATGTGGCTCACTTAAGAAACAATTATTTAATTAAAAATAATTAACTAATATTTTACTTTATAAAATGAACTATAAAGTACCAGTTTATAATATAATTTCTATTACAGTTTAGAGCTTCACCTTAATTATAAAAATCTAATTTTTTTATAATCGACTGTATTGATTCGCCCGACGGCCAATCAACTTCTTGCAAAACGATGTGTTTATGGTCGGCTGTTGCCACTTTCTAAATCGATATCATTTATTTATTAAATCAAAACAAATGTTAAATTTTCATTCAACACGGTTCAAACAGTGCATATATAAAACAAACAACACATATAAATATTGAGGAATCCGGTTGGACTCCTCCAACCGGTTTCCTACATCCCCAGATGTTAGACAAATCAGTATCCAACCAATGATGTGTACATATGCAACGATATATATATTTCAACCAATTTTAACTGTAATTTACCTAAAACGACCATCACACAACTTTCAACCAATATTATAATATTTTAAAATAGGATCAGAGTTAGTGAATTTACTCACCATCGCGCGTTAACCGTTAAATAACGATTTGCGTCGGTACACTGGATCAGACGTTATAATTTCCAACGAGCTTTCAATGGTTTCGAACTAGTCCTAATCTACTCGGTTGCCTTCATCCCTTCACTGCAAATCTTTGCGTGATTCGTCCATCATCGCTTCTTCTCAAAACTCAACGCCCAAAACACCGTTTCCTTTCTCTTCGAAAACTCCTCCCATTCTATGTGTTTCATTGTATATATATGATTTCTTATATGCATATGTGGCTCACCACTTCGGTATGCTACTTCACGTACCACGTACTCGCTTTAATTCATACTCGAATGGTCGGACAACTCCATCGCCATTTTCTACTCCTCCCCTTCTTACCAGCGGGACCACCATGACCCCGCTTCTCCTCCCAATCAACAGCGACTTGGACCAACTGGCGAGGTCTACTCATCCTCACATTCGAACTCATCAACAATAACGACTCAAATCCAAGAATGTACCATCACCCTTTTACTTCCTTAACCTTTCTTCTTTACGTTTTTGGTCCCTTTTTCTCGTTAGCAGGTTTCCCTTTTATCACTACACGAAATTACAACAGTTCCATGCTATGTTCCAACTCGTTAACGTCCATACTACCCGTATATATACACAGCAGTATACGTCTACCACTTTCCTCCTTTGAATGCAAACTGCTCCGCTCCCACACCACATGCGGATACATACATAACGTGTCCATGGGTATAAACAAACACGCCTTCATGCTCATTTCTTTTCAATTGTATATAACCCTTTTATTTTTTTCACTTTCGAACCCATGAAAATCATCCAACTCCTCCCTTAACAGCAACATCTCCTGCACCAAATATTAACGCTGCACCCACTCTTTTACTTGTTCCTTCCATCGCATGCATGCAAATCATTATCACGTCCTCCCCTCCTTATTGCCACTGCCAATGGTGCGGCCCCTCTCCCGTTCACCCAAAATTTCAGCTGCCGGAAGCAACTGCCACTCTTCCCTACCTTCGCGGTCTCATCTCCAGTGCTGGTCACGCATCAGTGCGCTTGAGTGCACATAACTTTCTTTTTCCGTGAAGGTATAGGGGTCCGAATATAGTTGAGGTGTTATTCTTTCTTGAAATTGTGTTTTAAATGGAGGAATCCATAGGGAAGACAGAAGATTTTGGCGTGAATTTATAGTGTTACGAACCTTAAGGGCAAAGGAATAGGGTACTCTGTAGACCGAGGGTGGGCACGCTTTTCTTTATTACACTTCTATGTGAAGTCTGTGTCTTAGGTAGCTGTATACATTTGCAGTGATTTGTTTAAATCACAGAAACTTGATGCTTAAGGTAAGGGGTTGGCGAGTATAGGCTGTACGCAAGTGTAGATAGGCTTCCAGTGAGGTAAATTGGTATCTTCCATTCGATTTGATTTAATGAGGAGATAAGATCAATGTAGAATAGGTAGGCACTGTATCTTAGTCGTAGGCATGCTCGTTTGGTACAATTTCGATGGACCATTTGCTGCTAAAACATACGCAGGGGCTTTGCTAAGACAAATGACAACTCATGCTGATATACGGCTCCATGTACAAGACAACACAAAACATAAGTGTCGGCTTCTTAGATTTTCGTAGGAGCAATGGGTTGTCATTTGAAAGCATGGTGATAATTTAAGTTATATGTCTCACGTAAGTTATAGAATAGGGTAGATCTCTCGTTGGACTTGATGGGCATGTGCTTTCATTAAATTCCAGTATGGTTGTGCCATACCTCTAGGTGTCCGTAGACTTTTAGGGTAGGAAAGTTTGATTTGAAAATGCATCAATGAGGAACATAGGGTTTTTCTTAGGTCTGCTAAGTTTTGTTAGGGTAGGTTGGCATCAGTGAATGGTCATTTCCAGTGAAGTGGAGGTATTTAATATAGCAGTTACTTCATGGCAAAGTAAGGGAACGAGCCAAATTATTTTCATGTTTATAAAGTTTAAGTGTACCGCGTTACATAGAATTACGTTCATGTCCGAGCTGCTAGGGACAGAAATAAGGACACTGTCGTGTCGAACGATGAGTCACGATCCCAAAAATATAATAATATCGGTAGGTTAACTCATATTGTGAAACCCTAAAATATCGATATAGGGTGCAAAACACTCCAAATAAAAAGTTGTGTATTTAATTAATTAAAAATTACAGTAAAATTCTAAAAATTAAATTATCGCTACGTCCCAAAAGAATCTTATCTAAATTCAAAACCGATGTCTAGTTATATCGAATAAACCATTACGGTCGATAAACAATTCTACAACGACTATTTGAATATTTGATTTGGATATAAATCACAATCTATAACGCGAAATCTTGATTTTTCACTTCTGTTAGAAAGATACAGTCCAACAGATACCAACGCTTCTTGTTTCGAAGAAATCCGACTAATAACGGATTCTGTACACTCAGTTGAAGTTCAGAACGTTAAATTATGAACTGCCATGATATTACGGGCTCGAATATATTTAATATATATTTTTATACGTTCACCTTCGTTTAATGAATATATAAATTCACTTATATTACGAATTCAATATTTAAACTGATTTAAATATTCAAATACGAACTGATAAAAACGCGGGATGTTACATTATGCAAATGGAATGTACCAAATGAACTTGTATAATTAATACATTGAGATTTAAAATTTGTTATGCTGCTTGTTTGGATAAATGTGATTGTTGAATGTTTTATTTGTCATTTTGATTGTAATTTCTATTTCATATATATTTATTATAGATTTATTTCTTATATATATATATATTATTTGGCTATTGAGTGTTATAGTAGGTACTAAAGGCAATTTGCTTACTTTGGAGCTACTTGCGCATAAAAATTGCTTTTGCTTGCTTAAAAGTAAGTTAAATTGCTAATAACACAAATGAAAGGTACACATATTGAATTATATATTTTGGCATTATATATTGTTTCCCCATTTTTGGGATGCCTCATCACTGAGATGAGATGTATATTTGTGATTATAATTATATTGTTGTTTTCCGGACCTAACCGTACAAAGGAGACTCTACCGAAAATTTTTGTGAATTTATGACTTGGAAAATTTTGTGAAAGTTTGGGTTTTCAAACCTTTATTAAACTTTTGTGTAGATAATTGTTTCTAAGTTAAATAAAAAAATTATATGATTAAATATATAAATCGACAACTTTCTTACTACGTCTTTTCGAGGACGAAAAGTTTTAAGTGGGGAAGAGTGTAACATCCTGAGTTTTTATCGACAATTTAAAATATTAAATTTAATGTGATTTTGAACAAAATTGTTTTAAATATTAAAATTTATGATTTATGTCGTATATTGATAAGGTATGAACTAAAATTGACTTGTTAAACAATGAACTGCAATAACTATATATGATAATAACTTGTGTTGATAATTTACTTATGTTGGAATTGGAAGTTAATATTAAATTTACAATGTATAATGAATTAACAAATTTTGATATTTCATATTTATATTGAGAATTTTATATTTATTGAATATCATAATAATATACATTCATTGTTTGTACAATGAAGGTCGACTAGTAATAAATGTGATTATGTACATGAATTGAAAATATAAATTATAAACTGGTTTCCATTGTAAATATTGAAATTTGGATTTAATACTAACTTATTTGAATTAAGTTGAGTCAATGAGCTTATGTAACAACCCGGATTTTCAGAACCAATTTAAAAAATTTATTTTAGCTATTTTTATGGATTTTGAATATTTAAAATGATTTATTTTAAATAATAACGACTGAAAATTTATTTAAATCGATGTTAGAGCATATAAATATATTTTAATTATATCTTTCGAACGAATGTGAAAAACTGAGATTTCACTTTATAAAATGAAAGTTATGGCCAGTTTAAAATTTAAAATAGTCGCTATGAAATTTATATATTTTATAATATAATATATAGCCCTTAAAAATAGCCATTTTGCAAACGACCTCCGTTTTCGACGAAACCACTTTTGTTGGATCCGGAATATCAAATTATTGCTAGATTCCAAAATTCAGAATTTTTGGAATTAATATGTGAGCGTGGTGAATTAAAACGTGTTTGGTAATTTCAGTCTGAATTTAATTGACTGGAAAATGACCGTTTTTCAAACGGTCTCTAAATTCAACAAAATTAGTTTTGTTAGGACCGTATCATCAAAACATAGCCAGATTTATTTTTATGGAATTTTTGGAGTCAGTACATGGCCCTGGTAAATTAAAATGTACGTTAAAATCAATTTTGAGAGTTATATTAATTTATATTTTAATTTTGATGGAAACTGATCATAACAGTCGAATCGGCTTGCGGCACATATTCCATTGTGTTCGAAATGGGGGTACTTGGTAGGGATGACAGTCGGTGGGTTCGATTTGAAGTTCAAATTAAAAAGTTACTTTTTGGAATTAAAATTTTAATTAATTATACATTCTCCCCCCCCCATTTTCATCTTTAACGGTCAACGCACCTAATTAAAAAGAAAGAAAAAAAAATAAAACCCTCGATGTCACGCCCCTTTTTCTCCCGTCGTCTTCACCTCCCTCCTCTGCACCTCCAGCCCGTCGCCCCCTCCTCTTCTCCCTCTCCTCTCTCACCCCTTCGCCCAATTCGAGAATCCAACCCCCTGAAACCCTAGCCGTTGGCCACCAACCTCACCCTTCGACCACCGCTGCCTCCCGTGCCACCTCGCCGCCTCAGACCCCCCACTGAGCCACCCCCTTGCCCTCCAGAATGATACAGTGAGTTTTTTTAATTTATTTATTTTAATTATGTAATTAGTTTAACTAATTTAGTAATTAAAAAAGGGTGATTTTTGCTTGAATAAAAATGTGCTTTTTATTATATATAACATTGAAATAAAGATTTGATATATATATATATATAGCGATGATAAAGATTCGATTTTTATATATATATAGCGTTGTAAAAATATGATTTTTATATATATAGCATTACTAAAAATGTGATTTTTAACTAGTTCATGATATGCAAATATTTTTAGTAAGTTAAAAATACGATTTTTAACTAGTGTATGATATGAAAATATTTTCAAAAAGATAAAAATGTGATTTTTATCCTATGTATGCTATTTATAAAATAGTCAAGCTATGAAATAATTATTCGATAGTTAAAAATATGATTTTTAACGTATGTATGTTATTTATAAAATAGACATGCTGGATGTAACACCCCGTAATTTGAACATAAAAATTCACAAATTAAAGTATACTTAATCAAGTGAAATGGGTTGCGCAGAGAAATATATATATATTGATACATATATATATATATATATAATTGAAAATTAAATAAATAAATATGCAAAAATGTTCAAAACAGCGAATTGGGAGAGGGGAATAACCAAACCGGCCGATTTTTGAGGTCGAACCAAGCCCGCTGGGTCGACTAGGGGTTAATCCAGGGTGTTTGGCTGTCAACCCGTGGGCCGATTCGCTCAAATGCAGATTTTGCATTTGAATGGTTCTCATGGTTCAACTTTAATCTAAAGGCCCTAGATGGTTCCTACACTTGACTTCTTCCCCAAGACATGCTTTGATGGCTAGGATCTAAACTAAGGTTTATCCTATGGCTAAAACTATCCTAGTCTTCTATAAAAAGACCCCTAACCTAAACCTAAATGCTCATTATTCAATCCTATAGCTAAACTATGCCAAAATGTTCTCTCATGGCCTCCACCCTCATCCTCTTGTCATAATCTCCATCTCTAATCATATGAGAGAGTTTCTAAAGAAGTATAAGAGTTCCTAAGCTTGCTTTAGTGTTTCTAAGTTTGATTCAAGGCTTTTCTTCATCAAAGCTTGGATCTTTATTATTGATTTGGCTCAAGGGTTTTCATTTGGAGCATTCTTATTTGGAGTTTTTGAGTTAATAGCTTAGTGGCTTCGTCTCAATCTTTTAATATATTCATAAGAAGGCTAATCAACAAGTTGTGAGTTTTCTATAGCCTTAATGACCAATTATTGAAATGATTATGATAGGATATAATGAGGTTATGGCTATGAATGTGGATCAATGCAAGTTATGCAAGTTGTATGCTATGTGTTAATGATGTTATGCATATTATGCAAGTTATGTGCTATGTGTTAATGATGTTATGCATGACATGCAAGTTATATGCTATGTGTTTGTGATATTATGCAAGTTATGCAAGTAATATGCTACATGTTTGAGATGCTATGCAAGTTATGCAAACCATATGTTACATGTTCATGATGTCATGCAAGTTATGCAAGTCACAAGTTACATGTTCATGATGTTATGCAAGTTTGGTGTTTGTTAATATGCAAGTTCACCTATGACATGTTATGCAAGTTTGGTGTTTGTTAATATGCAAGTTCACCTATGACATGTTATGCAAGTTAAGTGTTTGATTATATGTAAGTTGACATATAATATGCTATGCAAGTTTGGTGTTTGTTAATATGCAAGTTCACCTATGACATGTTATGCAAGTTTGGTGTTTGTTAATATGCAAGTTCACCTATGACATGTTATGCAAGTTAAGTGTTTGATTATATGTAAGTTGACATATAATATGCTATGCAAGTTTGGTGTTTGTTAATATGCAAGTTCACCTATGACATGTTATGCAAGTTTGGTGGTTGTTAATATGCAAGTTCACCTATGACATGTTATGCAAGTTGGTGTTTGTTTATATGCAAGTGACATATGACATGTTATGCAAGTTTACCCCTTTGTATGTCATACATACATATGCAAGTTTAACCCTTTGTATGACATACATAAAAATGCAAGTTACCCTCTTTATGACATATGTGATTCATGCAAGTTTGGGTTAATGATTTATGCTAGTTGGGTTTAATGTATGATGCAAGTTGACACCTTTTAAACCCATGTTAATGCAAGTGTTATGCTAAGTTGAACCCATTATATTTATGATGAATCTTCCCAATTATATGTCATGTTATGAGAACGAATTACGTGGGAACGATGGGGTTAATCATATAAACATGTTATGATAAATTATGTGAAGTTGGTATGATTATACATACCATAAAGTGGATGGACATAATTGGGAATTTACCTATTAAGTTAGGTCTACCCATATTATGGAATTGGGAATTTACCTATTGAGTTAGGTCTACCCATATTCTTGAAAACTTGAATATGAACATGGATAATTAATACAAATTATGGGGGTGATTAATTAGGTGTAATAAATCGACTAAGACACGAGGTTGGACTCATTTGTAGCATAAGACTGCCCGGACCCAACCGGCTTAACCAGATACTACAAATGTTAGCCCAATGTTAGAGGTCTTAGGCACAAACTAAAAACGTGATTAAAGTAAAGACACGAGGATAGACCCTTTTATGACGTAAGGCTGCCCGGACCCAACCGGCATATCCAGCGGTCATAAAAGGTGGTTTAATGTGAGAGGTCGTTATGAGGTCATGATCTTAATTAATTAATTAAGAAACACTTAACCATATTAGCATGTAGAGGGACATGAGGGGTTAAGTGGGTGCCTTGGGTGGCATGTGGAAAAATCTAGTGGTTGCCTTGGGTGGCAATAGAAAATACGATTAAAATACTTAACCAAAGGGGAACATGTAACTAAACATGATTAAAGGGTTAATTGGGTGCCCTGGGTGGCATGTAGGAATCTAGTGGGTGCCTTGAGTGGCAACTGAAATATGATTAGATGACTTAACCAAACCTTAACATGTAAGTGGGCATGATTATAAAAAGGGGTTAAGTGGGATGCACTAGATTAAATGACAAGCTTAAGTAGTAGCTTGTGGGGGCCTTAAGTGACAATTGAAATATGATTAAATGACAAGCTTAAGTAGTAGCTTGTGGGGGCCTTAAGTGGCAATTGAAATATGATTAAATGACAAGCTTAAGTAGTAGCTTGTGGGGGCCTTGAGTGGCAATTGAAATATGATTAGATGACTTAACCAAACCTTAACATGTAAGTGGGCATGATTATAAAAAGGGGTTAAGTGGGATGCACTAGATAAAATGACAAGCTTAAGTAGTAGCTTGTGGGGGCCCATTTCAACCAGTAACCCATATGTATCTTATTGGGCTCGACCCATGTCGAGGACGGGACACGCGTACTGGGCTTGACTATAAGAGGCCAAAACGGGGTAGCGGTGGCAACGCGAGTCCAACGGGTTTCATATGCGTGTGTGGACCCGGGCTGGTAGGTAAGACGTTGTTGCATCGTGTAGATATAAGTCGTGCACCATTTTCGGATTGCCACTTTGGGGAGTGATACACCCCACTGTGGGGCCAGCACGGGTATCTACGGTAGGGAGCCGATCGCTTGGGAGTAGTGGGTACACCTAGTGGAGATAGGGGCATACGGCACCTATGCAGTCAGCTAGGGGTACACGAAACTACTGGGAAAATTTTCTAAGTCCTTGAGAGGGATCAACCTTTAAGTAGGAATGACTGGCGTGGTGCAGTTAGTAATTATCCTTGGGTGGGTAGATGCGTCTTTACCGTTATCTTAGTTATCCTATGTCTAGTTGGCTACTTAGTGTAGTCATTTATCCCCAGTCATCACGTGCCAAGTTTATATCATACCCTAATTATTTTAATGATTGTATGGTTAAAGTTATAGGGCTCACTCAGACTTATGTCTGACCCCGTTGTTTTTACCTTTTTCCCCCTCAGGTCCTCAGGTTGGGCCTAGCACTAGTGGGCTTTGATCAGACATCTTTATCTATCTTCTGGAGCTTGGACCGTGATGTAAAGCCCAGCCTATCTTTTCTTTTATGGCTATTGTTTATGTAGTGGGATTATGTACTTATGTTTTTATCAGGATGGATATTTAGTACTTGACTCTTTATGGTGTTGTAACTAAACATGTTTACCTTCTGCTGCTATGAAAGAATGTTTTAGATTTTCAAGTATTTTTATCTGTCTTGTTGTAATTTTTCTGTTCTATACTCACTTAAAATGCTCCACCGAAGTTAAGGCATTCACTTAGTGAGTGACCTTAGCGGGTGTGGGGTGTTACACGTGGTATCAGAGCTTAAGGTTACCAGAACAGATAAAATTTTTAGAAAAACTATTTTTCTAAAACATTTTTGGAAGAAGTATTTTCAAAAACATGTCTTTTAAGAGAAATTTTTTTGAAAGAAAAGCATAATCCCCAATAGCCATATCTTTATCTTTCGAATTCTCCGTTTTGAATCTCTTCCTCTCTCCTTTTGAATTTCCCCTCCGTGTATAGATGATCTTTCTAAGATAGATAAGAATGGAAAACCACTTCAAGGGACTTAGACATTTGTCGGATTAGAAGTTGGTTCAAGAAGGAGGAGGACTGGTAGATACCTATAGGATAGACGATGGGAGGAAGGCTCAAATAGTTGTTTGGTTAATGAAGGACGAAACCTCATTGGTGGGAGATTACGAGTGGAGAATGGGAATAAGAGGGCTAATAGTTATCCTTTTGGAGGAATAGGACACCTTATTAGGATTGTCCAAAGGGGCAAGGGAAAGGTATGGAATCTTCTGGAGGGTAGTTGTATTCCCTCACGGCTAGTGTACCAGATGGGGATAGGACCGTCTAGGTTGGAATTTGGATTTCTTTATTATCTGGTTCGAACTTTATTTTGATTCTGACGCATCGAGTTCGTTTATCTCATCGTTGTTAGTTGAGCCACTGCACTTAGACACCAGTTTAGTAGATGATCCCTTAGTTGTTTCAAACCCAATTGGGGGCTCCATGATGTGTTTGGGTTTGGAAGTTTCTATACTTAGCGTTGAGTTTAGATGTGATGCTTTTTGGGCTTCACGGGCTATGGGTTAATTTTGGGCATGGACTGGTTATCCAATAATGGTGCCGTTCTTGTTTGTGAAAGGAGAGTTGTTAGGCTTATGACCCGCTTGGGTAACACTCTCGAGATCTCTTGTAATCCCATGGAATCTGTTATGCTAAGTTATCTAGAATCGCTTGACACGTCGGTCGAGAGTTTGTGATCTGTTAGAGTGGTCCGGGAATACTCGGATGTGTTTGAGGAGGTGAAGGGCTTACCTCCGGAGCGGGAGATTGACTTCTGAATATATCCGGTAGACAATGCCAAACCAGTATCTTGGCCAGTGTGCCACATGGCTCCTCGTGAGAGGAGGGAACTCCATAAGCAAGTAGGCGATTTGCTTGAGAAGGGGTTCAGAAGACGAAGTATATCGGAGTGGGGTGCTCCAGTAGTTTTTGCCACGAAGGCGGATGGGTCCCTCAGACTTTGTGTAGACTATAGAGAGTTTAACAAGATAACAAAGAAGAATAGACACCCATTGCCGAGGATTGATGATCTCTTTGATCAGTTGGTTGGCGCCTCGGTGTTTTCGCAGTTGGACTTAGCCACGGGGTTTCGTCAGTTGAGAGTGGCTGAGGATAGTATAGAGAAGACTGCCTTTAGGACTCCGGATGGTTTTTATGAGTGGCTGGTGATGCCATTTGGTTTGACGAACGCCCCCGCATACTTTGTTGATTTGATGAGAAGGGTGTTCATGGAGTACCTAAATAAGTTCGTGATGGTCTTTGTGGATGACATCTTGGTCATTTCTAGGAGAGAAATAAGTTTTCGTATGTGCTTAATAGGTTGAGCAAAGCCAGTTATGGGATAAACGGTGGTTTTGGAGCGAGACTGGCGAGGACATCCAGAGTTGGACAAAGGCTTAATTGTTTAGCCGTTTTTACTAGTATCATCTCACGTAGGTAGTCTGAATTCGAAGGAGGTATCCCTTGGGTGTTTGTCTGATATTGGTTTAGGCCTTTGGGGCTTGCACTTGGGGGATGTCAAGTTCGACTAGGATGGTCTGCGTGAGAGATGGACAGTTGTGATGATTTTGGATAGGGTAATATCCTGGTTTTCTCTAGAAATGGAGAAGAGCATGCCCTACATCTTAGGTAAGTGTTGGAGACTCTTCGAGCGCATAGTCTTAGGACAGCAAAAGTGGATGGGATTCTTAGCATCCTATGAGTTTGAGATAGCGTATACCCATGGCAAGGGTAACGTGGTAGCGGACGCCTTAAGTAGAAAAAGGTTGTCCTTGAGTTCATTGTTCGTTGAACGACGGAGCTTGGAATTTATCTCGATATTTGACTTCAGACCTTCTGTTGACTTTATACCCGGTTTGCTAGCATCCTTAGAGGACAGACCTAGTATTTTGGGACGGATTGGTGAGGCACAGCGGGACGACCCACGGTTGGTTGAGTTAGTGGAGAAGCTCATAAGGAGGGAGTCGTCCAGCCATTTGAGTAGGTACACCCTAGATGATAAGGGGTGGTTGCGTAGAGACGGTAGACTTTGTGTACCGCAAGACGAGGGTTTGAGGAAGGCTATACTTGATGATGCACATCGTTCGAAGATGACCATTCATCCCGGTGGGGACAAGATGTACCAAGACATGAAGCGAGTTTTCTTTTGGGCCGGTATGAAGAAAGATATGGCCGAGTATGTCGCTAGATGCTTGGTGTGCCATCAAGTGAAAGCGGAGCAAAAGAAACTCGGTGGGTTGCTTCACCCATTAGAAGTTCCGCAATGGAAGTGGGATAGCATCTCGATGGATTTTGTTGGTATTTGATTCGAAGAAGGATGAAAGCGGCGCAAGACAGACAGAAATCTTACGTGGATAAGAGGAGGACGGATCTTGAGTTTGATGCTGGGGACATAGTCTTTGTCAAAGTATCTCCGTTACGGAATGTTGTTCGCTTTGGGTCCGTTGGGAAGTTAGCACCAAGATTGGTGGGACCGTTTCCTATTAAGGAAAGGATTGGACAGATGGCATATAGAGTAGAGTTGCCCGAGAGACTTAGTGGTGTACATGATGTATTCCATGTATCACATTTGAGGAAGTGCCTACATGAGACTGCGGAGGTGGCAGAGCCGAGCTTGCTTGGAGAAGTGGAGATAGAACGTGATGCTATGATTCGACGAGCTCCTACTTGCATCCTTGGGTCAGAGAGTAGGAAGTTGAGTGTAACAACCCGTATTTTTGAATAACATGTTATAACATAAATGGAGGCAGAATTAAACTATAAAATCTGAATCAAGGGAAATGGGCTGTGCCATTGCGTTCGTCTCGGAAAAATACGCGAAATAGAGTCCGAGTTTTCGAAAATCGGAGTCCGTATGACCAAGATATGGCCTCGCGAAGTTTCACGAAAAATTCACAAATTAAAGTATACTTAATTAAGTGAAATGGGTAGCGCAGAGAAATATATATATATTGATATATATATATATATAACTGAAAATTAAATAAATAAATATGAAAAAATGTTCAAAACAGCGAATTGGGAGAGGGGAATAACCGAACCGGCCGATTTTTTAGGTCGACCCGAGCCCGTTGGGTCGACTAGGGGTTAATCCAGGGTGTTTGGCTGTCAACCCGTGGGCCGATTCGCTCAAATGCAGATTTTGCATTTGAATGGTTCTCATGGTTCAGCTTTAATCTAAAGGCCCTAGATGGTTCCTACACTTGACTTCTTCCCCAAGACATGCTTTGATGGCTTGGATTGAATCTAGGGTTAATCCTATGGCTAATACTATCCTAATCCTCTATAAAAAGACCCCAAACCTAGCCTAAATCACCATTATTCAATCCTACAACTAAACTATGTCAAATTAGTTCCTCTCATGGCCTCCACTCTCATGCTAAAATTTCCAAGTTAATTTCTATGAGAGATTTTGAGTTCATACAAGTGTTTTCAAACTTGTATGAGTGTTCTTAGCTTGCATTCAAGTCAAGTTGCAACATTTCTATTTCAAAGCAAGGGTTTTTATTGAATTGGCTCAAGGGTTTTCATTTGGAGCTTGCATATTTGGGTTTTTGGTGCTTGCATAAGGGCTTCGTCTCAATCTTTATAATAAATATTTATTTGTGTCTTCATAGCATTGTAAGCCCTTTTCTACTTTCTTTCTTTGAACTCTAAAGTTAAATGAATGATGCAAGTTTGGGGTTGATCATTATATGCAAGTTTGGTTGATCATTATATGCAAGTTTGGTTGGTCATTATATGCAAGTTTGGTTGATCATTATATGCAAGTTTGGTTGATCATTATATGCAAGTTTGGATGATCATTATGCAAGTTGGTTTAATCATTATGTATGACACATGTTGCTATGTTATGCAAGTTTGGGTTGATCATGTTATCATGTTATGCAAGTTAAACTTGAGGTTTTGAGTATAAAGCTCCAAGCTTTATATTAAAGGTTGCATTTTGGCAACATGAAAGTTATCATATCCCTTATGATAACTTGCATGTAAGGCAAAATGCGAACTTCTAGCAACTTCTACATGTTATTTATCACCATGTATCACTCTTATGCTAAGTTTGGTTTTATGCATGCTTTTGAAGCCTAATAATGCAATATGCAAGTATATGAACATATGTACATTTCATATGCCACCATGTTAAACTTGTGGCTTCAACACCTATATGTCAAGGTTATGCCAAGTTCCCTATTTTATCCTTTATGCGTTGTTGCGATTATGTAAACGATGGGATTACGTTGGGGTTGGGTAACATAATGACATGAACATGATTTTTGTAACATGACGAGATATGTTAACTTGTAATTATGTTTTGGAAACATAATGGACATGACACTTAGAAAATATGAGTGTGGCCAACTCGAGGTTGGGTTGAGTTTGTAGCATAAATCTACCCGGACCCGCCCGGCTTAACTAGTGGCTACAAACAATAGGACCCAATGTGAGAAGTTGGTCATGTTGTGCTCGAACCCGAGGTTAGACCTAGTTGTGGTGTAAAGCTACCCGGACCCGCCCGGCTTAACTAGTAACCACAACAAAGTCTAATGTGAGAGGTTAAAGCGCATTAAGTTAATTAATGCCTCATGATTAGGGTTAAGTCATGGTCCACTTAATACTTAACCAATTTGGGCTTGATGGGTTAATCGAGGTTAAGTCAGGAGCCTTGGGTACTCTTAACCGATTTAATCCACGTTTGGATCGGGTTAACCACATTTAACCCGTTAAGAAACCCTAGTTGCGTGGTCCTTCTCAGCAGTAACCTTCTAGGTAGTATCATAAGACCCTAGGACTAGGCTAGGGTAGGGCACGATTACTGGGCTGATTGTAAGAGACCAAAAGAGACGGCCGAATGATGCCCCGGTTGTTCAGGCGGACCATGGTCGTGCACATCAAGTCCGGAGTTGAACACGGGCAACGGTAGGTTTGGACTGTGCATCATGGTATGGTGTCAGAGGGTTACACCATAGGGCCTGATACACCCTAGGGTGGACCCTGCACAGTCAACTACATTACATGATTAAGCCGTATGACACCGACACTTGACGAGTTAGGCTTATAGGGAGCCGATCGACTAGACCGAGTAGTTGGACCTTGATTTAGGTCATCTCATGATGTTGGGCCAAGCTTGGGCCAAGCTTGGGCCAAGGGATCAATTCTTGTTTTTACTTGACATGTTAGAATGCTAGTACACCCGTGGTGCAAAACTTAACCTTAATTATGCGATGACACCTTTATCTATCTTGTTAGTAAATCATCATGCCAGTATGTTGTTATCCTTATGTTCATCTCAGCTTCTCATGCCAGTTAACTTTATTAGTTCATAGACAGATAGTAGTAGGGCTTACCAGTCTTTTTGACTGACCTGTTTTCTTTCGCCTCTTTTCTTCCGTTCCCCCCCCCCCCCCAGGTTCTCAGGGTGGGAACATTGTAGCTTAGCTTGGATCTTTCTAGCTTGCTTACTGGATTTGCTCATGTATGGGTTTGGACATTGAGCTAGCTATGGTTTATCACTTCACTTTGGGGATAGTACTTTATGTATTTCAGTTTTTCAGTTTATGCTTTTATCTAGACTTTGTTCGTTGGAAAATAACGACTAAGTACTTTATTGTAACTTAACTGTGGTTTTGGAAATGCAAGTTTTATCCGCTGCTTTATTACTCTGTTTTACTTATATGTTCTGTCTTGTGATATCTGCATGCATGTTTACCTTGTTTAAACGCCCCTCCAAAGCTAGTGTCCTTGCAAGAGTGGCACTGGCGGAGGTGGGGTGTTACATTTGGTATCAGAGCGAGGTTTACAAGATTTGAGCAAAAGTGTTTTTGAAACTTACCTTTTGAAAAACTATTTTCAAAACCAATTAAGTATTTTCCAAGAAAAGTCTAGTTATTTTAAAAAGGCTATTCCCCAAAAGCCATAGCACTATCCTTCGTTTCTTCGTTCTGAATCTATCTTTTTCTTCGTTTTAGTATGGCCGATCGCTTTAACATCCCGGAAGGCGTACAAGTACCCGTCTGGTTCTGGAGATTTATGGAGGCAAGGGCGAATGAAGCCGGCCCCGCGAACATTCCTCCTCCTTCCCCCGTCGCTAACATCTCTCCTCCTCCCGTAGCTGAGGTTCCTCCTCCCCCTCAGCATCTGCAAGAGGATTTCGCAAAGCTTTGCAAAGACTTTAAGGCGATGGGTTGCAAGAATTTTGTCGGAACGGAGACTCCCGTGGAGGCAAGAAACTGGTTAAAGAAACTGAAGACCTCTTTGCTATCTTTGATGTGGAAGATCGTAGGAAAGTTCTGTTGGCGGTATGGCTATTGAAAGGGGAAGCTGCTTATTGGTGGGTAGTCACCACCACTACTAGACCCATTGAGACTTGGGATGACTTTAGGAGAAGGTTTGGACTAAAGTTTCTATCATCGACAGAAGAGAACCTTCAGCTAGAGAGGTTCCTATCACTAAAGCAAGGGGACATGACCGTTAGAGAATACATGGATAAGTTTAATCAACTTGCTCAGTTCGGTCTAGAATGGGTTAACACCGCTCGGAAGAAGGCCCTACGCTTTGCTCTAGGATTAAATGAGCCCTTGCGCGGTTTGGCCATATCTCATATACCCCTGGGGGCGACCTTCGAGAGTTTGGTGAATATGACCCTACTTCAAGAGGAAGATAAGAGTGGCAAGAAGGAGGTCAAGGCAAATGAGTCCCAAGGCAAGAAGGAAGGTACCGAGAAAAGAGATAAGAACAACAACAAGGCAAGAAAGACAAGAAAGTGCAACTTCTGTAGGATCACTGGGCACATAGCCAAGGATTGCAGGAAGAAGAAGAGGAAGTTAGGCAAGTGTTTTCATTGCGGAGAATCTGGACATCTTAGCAAGGATTGTCCCAAGAAGCATGGACAAGGGCAAGGACAAACTCAGCAACTAGGACCCTCTGGAGGGCAATTGCAGGCTCTCCTCGCTCTTCCATCTTTTGATCGAGGTAGAGTTTTTATAGAAATTCATGTTTACATTTCTGATTTTCCTGTTCGCACCTTATTTGATTCTGGCGCATCGCATAGTTTTATCTCTTCTGATATTGTTGAAAGTTTGCACCTAAGTACTAGCTAAGTTGAGGATCCCGTTTGTGTTTCAAATCCAATTGGGGGGTTCCGCCCATCTATCTATGATTTGTGTGGATTTGAAGATTTCTATCTTGACTGTAGAATTCACGTGTAATGCTTATGTTCTCGGGTTCACGAGATATGGGTTGATCTTGGGCATGGATTGGTTGTCCCGTTATGGAGCCATCCTTGATTGTGAACATAGGGTGGTGAGGCTCATGACTCGCCTCGGTAATACCCTAGAAATTTCTTGTAACCATAGAGGTCCCGTCATGTTATGTTATCTTGAATCTCTCGACTCGTTCATCGATGATCTGCAATATGTAAGGGTGGTCCGAGACTATCTCGATGTCTTTGAAGAAGTTAAGGGGTTACCCCCTAAACGAGAAATAGATTTCCGCATTTATCTAGTCGATAATGCCGAGCCAGTTACATTGCCCATTAGGCACATGGCCCCGCGAGAAAGGAGAGAGCTTGATAAGAAAAACAAGGAATAGCTTGGGAAAAATTTCATTAGGCGAAGCATTTCAGAATGGGGTGCGCCTGTGGTATTCGCTACTAAGGCGGATGGTTCGCTTCGCCTACGTGTTGATTATCGAGAGTTGAACAAGCTGATAAAGAAGAATAGGCACCCGTTACCGAGAATTGATGATCTCTTTGACCAGCTTGTAGGTGCTTCTGTTTTCTCTCAGCTCGATCTAGCCACCTGATTCCATCAGCTTAGAGTGGCTGAGGATAGCATTGATAAAACTGCGTTTAGGACTCCAGATGGATTCTTTGAATGGCTTGTCATGCCATTCGGTTTGACTAATGCACCCGCCTACTTCGTAGATTTGATGAGTAGGGTGTTCAGGGAGTTCCTTAACAAGTTTGTTGTTGTCTTCGTGGATGATATTCTGAACTTCTCAAAGGATGAGGAAGAGCATGCTAGGCATCTCAAGGAAGTGATGAATACGCTTAGAGCGCATCAGTTGAAAGCCAAGCTCTCCAAATGTCATTTCTGGAGAAGGGAAGTTCGGTTTCTTGGACATATAGTTTCTAAGCAAGGCATAGCGGTGGATCCCACGAAAATGGTTGTGGAAGACTCCTAGGAGTGCAACCGAAGTAAGAAGCTTTCTCGGTTTGGCGAGCTACTATAGGAAGTTCATCAGGGACTTCGCTAAGATTTCAGCCCCTCTTACTAAGTTGACGAAGAAGAACTTAGTCTGTGCATGGGACTTGGAGTGTGAGCTTGCTTTTCAAAGGCTCAAGAGAGCCCTTACCTCAGCTCCAGTTTGGCAACGTGGATTGGCACTGTTTTCAAGAGATAGTTTTCTGCGTGGGATACCGTATAGTATGTAAATGAGACCCAAGATTCACTAATGAATCTTGGAAAGCATGCATGAACCATGAGCACGCAGTTATGTTTAAGCCAAGTATTTTAGGAAAAGAATAAGTGGAAGTGGAACGAGAAGCAACGGTGAAATGAGTTCTAACTCATATTTTGGGAACAAGAATTAAGAACTACGGAATTGCGAAGATAAAAGACGGTCAGGGCACGATGGGATTAAGCACAAGAAAATGCGGCTTAGAAGATTGAAGTCTAGATACGCGCATTTAATCTCTTTCTAAGAGTATATCCTTGATCCCTGTTGTTCCGTAGAGCTTACTCGCATGCTACCTTTTAAGTATATCCTCTCAGTCCTATCCTCAATCTTAGTTCTGTTACAAACCCCCTAAGGAGTATGGCTAGCCTATTTGTGATATATGGTTGGGGTGAAGAAGTTCGCCACCAAACTATTTGGGCTTTATGGGATATGGGTAATAATTGATAGATTTACAAAGAGAGCCCATTTTATTCCGGTGAAAATCAAGAGGACCGTATCACGGCTAGCATCTGTTTATCTTCAAAAGATAGTGCGGCTGCATGGAGTTCCTTCTAGCATAGTTAGCGATCGTGACCCAATTTTCACTAGCCAGTTCTGGAACAGTTTGCAAGAAGCAATGGGTACGCGATTGAATCTGAGTACAGCCTATCATACCCGGACGGATGGCCAAACCGAAAGGGTGAATAGAGTGCTAGAAGATCTTTTGAGATTTTGTGTTCTCGACTTCGGTGGTACTTGGGAAGACCACCTTCCTCTTGTAGAGTTTGCCTATAATAATAACTATCAAGCCAGCATAGGGATGGCACCATTTGAAGCTTCGTATGGGAGGCCGTGCAAGCCACCAACATGTTGGTGGGAAGACGACGGATAAGCTTATAATTGAGCCCGACATGATAAGGGACACATCCGAGAGGGTTGAATTGATTCGAAGAAGGATGAAAGCGGCCCAAGATAGACAGAAATCCTATGCTGACAAGCGAAGGGCAGATTTGGAATTCGAAGTGGGAGACATGGTTTTCGTGAAGGTTTCTCCTTTGCGAAATGTGGTACGTTTTGGAGCAGCGGGGAAGCTGGCACCAAGGTTCGTAGGACCCTTCCCTATCATAGAGAGAATTGGAAAGATGGCCTATAAGGTGGGATTGCCCGAGAAGCTAGCCGGAGTGCATAATGTCTTTCATGTCTCGCATCTCCGAAAGTGCCTACATGAGTCCGTTGAGGTGGTTGAACCAAGCATTCTTGAAGACATTGAGGTAGAGAAAGAAGCAACCTTGAGAAGAGCTCTGATTCGTATCTTGGGAACAGAGATCAAGAAGCTAAGGAATCGAGAGGTCAAGTTGGTGAAAGTTCAGTGGGGTGAAGCCGATGAAGATGCAACTTGGGAAACCGAGGAGAAGATGCGTGGGCTTTATCCATTTCTTTTTGAGGGTACATTCTCGATCTCTTTTCCTAATTAGCATATCTTTCTTTTTATCCGCGTTTATCTAGTTTATCTTGTTTCGTAGATCTTGTCATGAGAACCTTAGGTAGAAACCCTTGGTTGAAACATGTATTTGAAACATGTTATGCTTGATGGTTGCAAGTGGTTGCAAGTGTTTGCACGTGGATACTCGTGGATGCATAATACACGTTAGGCACTAAGATCGGCTCACACACTTTCATACCGCATATGCATGAGTGTTTATGCTTATTCATGGATGAAAACTTGTTATGCTATCACTTGGATGTTGCATATGGATGAATGTTATGTGCACTCATGTAGAGATTATAAATTATGTTAGGAATTTGCATACATATGGACTCATTTCACTAACATATTTTGCATTAAGGGGGTTTACTGAATCAGTAACCTCTTGATTTTTGCATTAGATAAGTACATATACACACACCTTTGCATATGATCATACAGCATTTAGAACCTTTTAAGGACAATGATTGCTCGTGGATGATGTTTTGAGTAGATGGATGATGGATGGTAGGATACGTTCTTCCTAACTTGGAGATTTCGGGGACGAAATCCTTTAAGGAGGGGAGAATGTAACAACCCGTATTTTTGAATAACATGTTATAACATAAATGGAGGCAGAATTAAACTGTAAAATCTGAATCAAGGGAAACGGGCTGTGCCATTGCGTTCGTCTCGGAAAAATACGCGAAATAGAGTCCGAGTTTTCGAAAATCGGAGTCCGTATGACCAAGATATGGCCTCGCGAAGTTTCAAGAAAAATTCACAAATTAAAGTATACTTAATTAAGTGAAATGGGTAGCGCAGAGAAATATATATATATTGATATATATATATATAATTGAAAATTAAATAAATAAATATTCAAAAATGTTCAAAACAGCGAATTGGGAGAGGGGAATAACCGAACCGACCGATTTTTGAGGTCGACCCGAGCCCGTTGGGTCGACTAGGGGTTAATCCAGGGTGTTTGGCTGTCAACCCGTGGGCCGATTCGCTCAAATGCAGATTTTGCATTTGAATGGTTCTCATGGTTCAGCTTTAATCTAAAGGCCCTAGATGGTTCCTACACTTGACTTCTTCCCCAATACATGCTTTGATGGCTTGGATTGAATCTAGGGTTAATCCTATGGCTAATACTATCCTAATCCTCTATAAAAAGACCCCAAACCTAGCCTAAATCACCATTATTCAATCCTACAACTAAACTATGTCAAATTTGTTCCTCTCATGGCCTCCACTCTCATGCTAAAATTCCTAAGTTAATTTCTATGAGAGATTTTGAGTTCATACAAGTGTTTTCAAACTTGTATGAGTGTTCTTAGCTTGCATTCAAGTCAAGTTGCAACATTTCTATTTCAAAGCAAGAGTTTTTATTGAATTGGCTCAAGGGTTTTCATTTGGAGCTTGCATATTTGGGTTTTTGGTGCTTGCATAAGGGCTTCGTCTCAATCTTTATAATAAATATTTATTTGTGTCTTCATAGCATTGTAAGCCCTTTTCTACTTTCTTTCTTTGAACTCTAAAGTTAAATGAATGATGCAAGTTTGGGGTTGATCATTATATGCAAGTTTGGTTGATCATTATATGCAAGTTTGGTTGATCATTATATGCAAGTTTGGATGATCATTATGCAAGTTGGTTTAATCATTATGTATGACACATGTTGCTATGTTATGCAAGTTTGGGTTGATCATGTTATCATGTTATGCAAGTTAAACTTGAGGTTTTGAGCATAAAGCTCCAAGCTTTATATTAAAGGTTGCATTTTGGCAACATGAAAGTTATCATATCCCTTATGATAACTTGCATGTGAGGCAAAATGCGAACTTCTAGCAACTTCTACATGTTATTTATCACCATGTATCACTCATATGCTAAGTTTGGTTTTATGCATGCTTTTGAAGCCTAATAATGCAATATGCAAGTATATGAACATATGTACATTTCATATGCCACCATGTTAAACTTGTGGCTTCAACACCTATATGTCAAGGTTATGCCAAGTTCCCTGTTTTATCCTTTATGCGTTGTTGCGATTATGTAAACGATGGGATTACGTTGGGGTTGGGTAACATAATGACATGAACATGATTTTTGTAACATGACGTGATATGTTAACTTGTAATTATGTTTTGGAAACATAATGGACATGACACTTAGAAAATATGAGTGTGGCCAACTCGAGGTTGGGTTGAGTTTGTAGCATAAATCTACCCGGACCCGCCCGGCTTAACTAGTGGCTACAAACAATAGGACCCAATGTGAGAAGTTGGTCATGTTGTGCTCGAACCCGAGGTTAGACCTAGTTGTGGTGTAAAGCTACCCGGACCCGCCCGGCTTAACTAGTAACCACAACAAAGTCTAATGTGAGAGGTTAAAGCGCATTAAGTTAATTAATGCCTCATGATTAGGGTTAAGTCATGGTCCACTTAATACTTAACCAATTTGGGCTTGATGGGTTAATCGAGGTTAAGTCAGGAGCCTTGGGTACTCTTAACCGATTTAATCCACGTTTGGATCGGGTTAACCACATTTAACCCGTTAAGAAACCCTAGTTGCGTGGTCCTTTTCAGCAGTAACCTTCTAGGTAGTATCATAAGACCCTAGGACTAGGCTAGTCTGGGGCACGATTACTGGGCTGATTGTAAGAGACCAAAAGAGACGGCCGAATGATGCCCCGGTTGTTCAGGCGGACCATGGTCATGCACATCAAGTCCGGAGTTGAACACGGGCAACGGTAGGTTTGGACTGTGCATCATGGTATGGTGTCAGAGGGTTACACCATAGGGCCTGATACACCCTAGGGTGGACCCTGCACAGTCAACTACATTACATGATTAAGCCGTATGACACCGACACTTGACGAGTTAGGCTTATAGGGAGTCGATCGACTAGACCGAATAGTTGGACCTTGATTTAGGTCATCTCATGATGTTGGGCCAAGCTTGGGCCAGGGGATCAATTCTTGTTTTTACTTGACATGTTAGAATGCTAGTACACCCGTGGTGCAAAACTTAACCTTAATTATGCGATGACACCTTTATCTATCTTGTTAGTTAATCATCATGCCAGTATGTTGTTATCCTTATGTTCATCTCAGCTTCTCATGCTAGTTAACTTTACTAGTTCATAGACAGATAGTAGTAGGGCTTACCAGTCTTTTTGACTGACCTGTTTTCTTTTGCCTCTTTTCTTCCGTTTCCCCCCCCCCCCCTTAGGTTCTCAGGGTGGGAACATTGGAGCTTAGCTTGGATCTTTCTAGCTTGCTTACTGGATTTGCTCATGTACGGGTTTGGACATTGAGCTAGCTATGATTTATCACTTCACTTTGGGGATAGTACTTTATGTATTTCAGTTTATGCTTTTATCTAGACTTTGTTTGTTGGAAAATAATGACTAAGTACTTTATTGTAACTTAACTGTGGTTTTGGAAATGCAAGTTTTATCCGCTGCTTTACTACTCTGTTTTACTTATATGTTCTGTCTTGTGATATCTGCATGCATGTTTACCTTGTTTAAACGCCCCTCCAAAGCTAGTGTCCTTGCAAGAGTGGCACTGGCGGAGGTGGGGTGTTACATTGAGAAACAGAGAGGCTCAACTAGTCAAAGTACAATGGGGAGAAGATGAGAGCAACGCTACTTGGGAGACAGAAGTGAAGATGCGTTCATTATACCCATTCCTTTTTGAGGGTATGTCTTTTAATTTCTCCTTTATCGTTTGTCTATTACATATCTTATCTTTAGTATGTCCTCTCGTTAGTACCTTTGACCTTTAGATAGGGTAAACCTATGGTTGAAACATGTGTTTGAGACATGTTATGTATGATGGATACATGTGGATGCAAGTGTTTGCTAGTGGTTGCTCGTGGATGCATATACACACACTTTAGACACTAGATCGACTCAGTCACTTCATATTGCGTATTGCATATAATTGTGTGTAGGTAGCTATATTTATGGATGTATAATGGTTGTGTTATCTTATGGATGATGCATTTTGGTGTATGATTGTGCACACATGTAGAAATAGTATGTGTCGATAGGGTTCTTTCGCATACATATTGGATGCATGGCACTATCATGGTTTGCATTAAGGAGGTCCACTGAATCAGTAGACCGCCTGATTTTGCATTAGACAGGGAACATATACACACACTTCTTGCATATGTTCATACAACATTAGAAATTTTAAGGACAATGGATGCCAGTGTTTGATGGTTTAGTAGATGGTTGTTTGGTTGGTAGGATACATTCTTCTTGACTTAGAGATTTCGGGGACGAAATCCTTTAAGGAGGGGAGAATGTAACACCCCGTAATTTGAACATAAAAATTCACAAATTAAAGTATACTTAATCAAGTGAAATGGGTTGCGCAGAGAAATATATATATATATATATATATATATATATATATTGATATATATATATATAATTGAAAATTAAATAAATAAATATGCAACAATGTTCAAAGCAGCGAATTGGGAGAGGGGAATAACCAAACCGGCCGATTTTTGAGGTCGACCCAAGCCCACTGGGTCGACTAGGGGTTAATCCACGGTGTTTGGCTGTCAACCCGTGGGCCGATTCGCTCAAATGCAGATTTTGCATTTGAATGGTTCTCATGGTTCAGCTTTAATCTAAAGGCCCTAGATGGTTCCTACACTTGACTTCTTCCCCAAGACATGCTTTGATGGCTAGGATCTAAACTAAGGTTTATCCTATGGCTAAAACTATCCTAGTCTTCTATAAAAAGACCCCTAACCTAAACCTAAATGCTCATTATTCAATCCTATAGCTAAACTATGCCAAAATGTTCTCTCATGGCCTCCACCCTCATCCTCTTGTCATAATCTCCATCTCTAATCATATGAGAGAGTTTCTAAAGAAGAATAAGAGTTCCTAAGCTTGCTTAAGTGTTTCTAAGTTTGATTCAAGGCTTTTCTTCATCAAAGCTAGGATCTTTATTATTGATTTGGCTCAAGGGATTTCATTTGGAGCATTCTTATTTGGAGTTTTTGAGTTAATAGCTTAGTGGCTTCATCTCAATCTTTTAATATATTCATAAGAAGGCTAATCAACAAGTTGTGAGTTTTCTATAGCCTTAATGACCAATTATTGAAATGATTATGATAGGATATAATGAGGTTATGGCTATGAATGTGGATCAATGCAAGTTATGCAAGTTGTATGCTATGTGTTAATGATGTTATGCATATTATGCAAGTTATGTGCTATGTGTTAATGATGTTATGCATGACATGCAAGTTATATGCTATGTGTTTGTGATATTATGCAAGTTATGCAAGTAATATGCTACATGTTTGAGATGCTATGCAAGTTATGCAAGCCATATGTTACATGTTCATGATGTCATGCAAGTTATGCAAGTCACAAGTTACATGTTCATGATGTTATGCAAGTTTGGTGTTTGTTAATATGCAAGTTCACCTATGACATGTTATGCAAGTTTGGTGTTTGTTAATATGCAAGTTCACCTATGACATGTTATGCAAGTTAAGTGTTTGATTATATGTAAGTTGACACATAATATGCTATGCAAGTTTGGTGTTTGTTAATATGCAAGTTCACCTATGACATGTTATGCAAGTTTGGTGTTTGTTAATATGCAAGTTCACCTATGACATGTTATGCAAGTTAAGTGTTTGATTATATGTAAGTTGACATATAATATGCTATGCAAGTTTGGTGTTTGTTAATATGCAAGTTCACCTATGACATGTTATGCAAGTTTGGTGGTTGTTAATATGCAAGTTCACCTATGACATGTTATGCAAGTTGGTGTTTGTTTATATGCAAGTGACATATGACATGTTATGCAAGTTTACCCCTTTGTATGTCATACATACATATGCAAGTTTAACCCTTTGTTTGACATACATAAAAATGCAAGTTACCCTCTTTATGACATATGTGATTCATGCAAGTTTGGGTTAATGATTTATGCTAGTTGGGTTTAATGTATGATGCAAGTTGACACCTTTTAAACCCATGTTAATGCAAGTGTTATGCTAAGTTGAACCCATTATATTTATGATGAATCTTCCCAATTATATGTCATGTTATGAGAACGAATTACGTGGGAACGATGGGGTTAATCATATAAACATGTTATGATAAATTATGTGAAGTTGGTATGATTATACATACCATAAAGTGGATGGACATAATTGGGAATTTACCTATTAAGTTAGGTCTACCCATATTATGGAATTGGGAATTTACCTATTGAGTTAGGTCTACCCATATTCTTGAAAACTTGAATATGAACATGGATAATTAATACAAATTATGGGGGTGATTAATTAGGTGTAATTAATCGACTAAGACACGAGGTTGGACTCATTTGTAGCATAAGACTGCCCGGACCCAACCGGCTTAACCAGCTATTACAAATGTTAGCCCAATGTGAGAGGTCTTAGGCACAAACTAAAAACGTGATTAAAGTAAAGACACGAGGTTAGACCCTTTTATGACGTAAGGCTGCCCGGACCCAACCGGCATATCCAGCGGTCATAAAAGGTGGTTTAATGTGAGAGGTCTTTATGAGGTCATGATCTTAATTAATTAATTAAGAAACACTTAACCATATTAGCATGTAAAGGGACATGAGGGGTTAAGTGGGTGCCTTGGGTGGCATGTGGAAAAATCTAGTGGTTGCCTTGGGTGGCAATAGAAAATACGATTAAAATACTTAACCAAAGGGGAACATGTAACTAAACATGATTAAAGGGTTAAGTGGGTGCCTTGGGTGGCATGTAGGAATCTAGTGGGTGCCTTGAGTGGCAACTGAAATATGATTAGATGACTTAACCAAACCTTAACATGTAAGTGGGCATGATTATAAAAAGGGGTTAAGTGGGATGCACTAGATTAAATGACAAGCTTAAGTAGTAGCTTGTGGGGGCCTTAAGTGACAATTGAAATATGATTAAATGACAAGCTTAAGTAGTAGCTTGTGGGGGCCTTAAGTGGCAATTGAAATATGATCAAATGACAAGCTTAAGTAGTAGCTTGTGGGGGCCTTGAGTGGCAATTGAAATATGATTAGATGACTTAACCAAACCTTAACATGTAAGTGGGCATGATTATAAAAAGGGGTTAAGTGGGATGCACTAGATAAAATGACAAGCTTAAGTAGTAGCTTGTGGGGGCCCATTTCAACCAGTAACCCATATGTATCTTATTGGGCTCGACCCATGTCGAGGACGGGACACGCGTACTGGGCTTGACTATAAGAGGCCAAAACGGGGTAGCGGTGGCAACGCGAGTCCAACGGTTTTCATATGCGTGTGTGGACCCGGGCTGGTAGGTAAGACGTTGTTGCATCGTGTAGATATAAGCCGTGCACCATTTTCGGGTTGCCACTTTGGGGAGTGATACACCCCACTGTGGGGCCAGCACGGGTATCTACGGTAGGGAGCCGATCGCTTGGGAGTAGTGGGTACACCTAGTGGAGATAGGGGCAGACGGCACCTATGCAGTCAGCTAGGGGTACACAAAACTGCTGGGAAAATTTTCTAAGTCCTTGAGAGGGATCAACCTTTAAGTAGGAATGACTGGCGTGGTGCAGTTAGTAATTATCCTTGGGTGGGTAGATGCGTCTTTACCGTTATCTTAGTTATCCTATGTCTAGTTGGCTACTTAGTGTAGTCATTTATCCCCAGTCATCCCGTGCCAAGTTTATATCATACCCTAATTATTTTAATGATTGTGTGGTTAAAGTTATAGGGCTCACTCAGACTTATGTCTGACCCCGTTGTTTTTATCTTTTTCCCCCTCAGGTCCTCAGGTTGGGCCTAGCACTAGTGGGCTTTGATCAGACATCTTTATCTATCTTCTGGAGCTTGGACCGTGATGTAAAGCCCAACTTATCTTTTCTTTTATGGCTATTGTTTATGTAGTGAGATTATGTACTTATGTTTTTATCAGGATGGATATTTAGTACTTGACTCTTTATGGTGTTGTAACTAAACATGTTTACCTTCTGCTGCTATGAAAGAATGTTTTAGATTTTCAAGTATTTATATCTGTCTTGTTGTAATTTTTCTGTTCTATACTCACTTAAAATGCTCCACCGAAGTTAAGGCATTCCCTTAGTGAGTGACCTTAACGGGTGTGTGGGGTGTTACATTGGATTTCTGGAAATTTTTAAGATTGACAATCAAATAATGGCGGAGTGGAACCCGAGGTAAGAACTCCTTCTCACTCTAATTATTTTCTAGTTAAATATATATTAGGATGCAGATGGTGCTTAGTAGCACTCGACACCGTTTATTGTACAAACCATGGTTGTTTGTTTGGATTGAATTGACTGTATTGTGGTTGTTGATTAAATGTGTTGAAATAAATATTTTATAGTTAAAAATATAATTTTTAACCTGTATATGAATAAAATAAATATTCATTTACAAATCGGACGATTTGTTTATGTACATCCATTTAACTGATATTGATTGGGATGATAGATTTTACACATCTCCCAATTGCACAAATAAAATATGTGTTTGTTGATTGAAACCCCACATGGGTATTGGGATGATATTTGACATACACTAATCCCAATTGTTAAGTTGTATGTCGATCAAATGGTTGACAGACTATTGTAAACGTTAATTATTTATATTTAATGCTTATGCAGTTGTGTAATGCACTCTGGATGATGGATGATTGTTTATCATTGTTATTATATACATGTGTTGTATAGAATCCATATAAATAACATTATATGGTAATTGATTGGGTCTCATTCCAGTTTGGAAAATAAAGAATATTTTAAAATAATATTCAGAGAAGGATTAAAAACATTCATGTGTTGAATAAAATATTTAAACAATAAAAATATCATTTTTATTGAATGTATAAACCATTAAAAATATTCATGTGTTGAATAAAATATTTGAACAATAAAAATATCATTTTTATTGAGTGTATAAACCATTAAAAATATTCATGTGTTGAATAAAATATTCATGTGTTTAATAATAAAATAACGAATGTTTTAAAATAATATTCAGTAAAAGATCAAAATATGATTTTGATGTCCGATTTTGGATGGACACGAAAATATTGAAATATGTGAAGCCGTGTTGATTAGATTTGCGCCATTATGACGCGAACGATATTTATATCGATTTTATTCATTTTTATAATGAATATCGAAAAGGAAGTGATTTCAAAATCTAATGTTTTGAAAATATTATCATTTATAGATTAATGATAAGGATTATTCAATTTTTATTTGAAAATTGAAAATGAATTTGGAATCATTTTTTAAAACAAATTCAAAACGATTTATAAAGTACAATTTAAAGGAAAATCGATGAAATATATATAATATATATATTTAATGGCCTGAATAGAACGTGCCGCGCCACGACCGTTCGCGAATTTCGACCCTAGATTTGAATTGACGTTATGGGAGATCTGACCATCGGATTCTCCTAAAACCAGAACCGTTGGGTTCATATCGGAAAGTTCTTTCCAACGAATATAAGAGATTTGAAATCTAACGGTTGGATTTGGAATTATGTCCATATCAAAATTGGAAAATGTCGCTCTGGATGCAATTCGGTGGCCGTTATTGGAAATCGACTGTGCATGCCTTGATAAAATTATTAAAAATATTAATAATTTGTGCAAAATCATAATAAATGATTTCGAAAA
Organism: Allium sativum; assembly: GCA_030737875.1. Classification (NCBI taxonomy): domain Eukaryota; kingdom Viridiplantae; phylum Streptophyta; class Magnoliopsida; order Asparagales; family Amaryllidaceae; genus Allium; species Allium sativum. The sequence continues at coordinate 719,905,627 of CM060920.1, forward strand.
AATTTGGATGAAAAATTCCACGTTTGTGAAGATAAAAATATAATTTTATCGAAATGAACTAGTTATTAACTAGAAAGATAATCCAATATTTTTAAATAAATAAACTGGATTTGAAATGGTTTTAAAATAACCAGTATTTTCCAACAAATGAACTGGAATGGATTTGAATGGAAATAATCTTCGGAATATTTCATTTTTGGATTCCGAGATTATCCGGATATTGTGGAGGAATTTGGAAGATATTTATATCGTTATTCCCAATACGATATTTGTTGGTTTCAGAATTTGATATTGAATATAAGCCGATATAATTTCTATTCAGAGCCTTGTATTTAATGTCGAATTGGATTTTGGGTTTGTCGTGAATGGTGTCTTCATTAACACTTTCCTTAAACCCCGATGAGAAAAGAATAAATCTTTTAATTAAGATTTAGAAAATTACCAATTAATTAACATTTAATTGGAATTGAAGTGGAATGTTAATTGGGTTTATTGTGAACTGTGTTTTTTAACGACATTCATTCTTTAACCCAATTAACAGTGAAATGTGATTCGGAATTTATAGATCTTTTTATTAAGATTTAAGAAATTTTCCAAAGTAAAGTTTTCCAATTAATTAATATTTAATTTGAATTGAACGGAATTCAATTTAGTAATAATCGAAGTGAGCTTCTGTGGAGGAAGACTGTTACTATATATGGAATTGAAAAGGCTTTGTCGTTATTCCATTTATATTATTGGTCGGATACGGAAATTGATATTGATTATATATATAGATCTGTTTTCCGTGAAGATTCCATAATTAATGGAATGTGATTTTGGGTTTATCGTGAACTGTGTTTTAAATGACAATGGTTCTTTAACCCAGTTAAAGACATGATTACATGTCTCACATTGTATTTTGAACTATATGGTTGATCTTTGCTAAATATATATCTGTTTGGTGGTGGAGAATTTATTCTCTTGCTTAACACCCTTCTCTAAGACGTACGAACTTAGATGTTATATATCGGCAGAAATCAATAGTACAGTGTAGATTATCAGTGTGGCATGCTTGATTTCCCAAAGTTAAATAACCATTAATATTGATTTTTGGGAAGATTAAAACTAAGTGGAGTTTTAATGAATCTTTAATTAGATTGAAATGATCGAGAATGGAGTAACACCAGTTTTGCTCCAAGCGATAGTTAAATCTTTAATTAGATTTGAATAAGAAATGGTAATTAATTTTACCGATAACACCGTGGTGTTAGATATGGAGTATTACCAATTTTGCTCTATGGGATTAATAGGTTGGGATTGGGAAATATAATAAATGATTACTTCGGTAAGGTTCGCTAATCTCGACTAGTTTGGATAAACCTTAATTTGGTTTGAATTGATATCCAAAGAAGGGTTAAAGCATGAATTTAAAGAATTTATCTTTGATAAAATTAATGGGAACTTTTCCCTAATAATGTGAATATTTGAATAAAAGAATATCCTAGATTGGAATGAGGCGTATGTAGTGTGTTTATATCACTTGATTATAATATACGTGGGTTATTCGGAAAGGCCGGGTTTTTACCCATTCTGAATAACTGATACAACGATAAGTCGACGATCAAGACGATGATTGAAGACCGGAGATCTTCACATCGTTTGGATGATTACTGATGTCTTGATTGGGCTGTACACCCAAGACAAGGTAATAAGTGGTGATCGTCCAGACGTACTTGGAGATCGACAGGATATGCGAGGATCTATCTCATGTATTGGACATATGGGACGAGGAAAAAGGTGCCTCCTGTTTCGTTCAGACCCAACGAACTTGTAAATGGATGTGTGTCTACATTGGATTTTATTCTATGTTGATTGATCTCTATTAAATATATATCTGTTTGGTGGCGGAGAATTTATTCTCTTGCTTAACACCCTTCTTTGGTATGTACGAGCTCAGAGGTTATATATCGCTAGACATCAGTCGCATGACGTGAATTGCCTGTGTGGCATGCTGAGATGCAAATGATCAAGGCTTCTGTTGAAAAGCAGAGTCTTGTGGTTGATGATCAAAGCACGACCTTAAAGGGCATAGCTTTGTGTATAGCGTTAATTCGCGAGCCTCACACCACGGTATGAGTCAAAAACGGGATCGTGACCATAGGGAGAACATGACGTTTCTTTCTAGCTATGGGTGGTGTCATGGTATGGAGCCCAGACATTTATATATTTTTACCTATATGGATGATGGATTGCGAGGCGCCTCGGATATATCGGTTACTGCGGAGCCGACAGATATAGGCCCGATAGGACATGGAAACGTGTGTTCAGAAATAACTAATCCACTAAAGTATGTATGGACCGGCCCTACCGATCACAGGGTTGCCCCGCGGTGTGTAATCCTGAGGCATTTGCTAAAGTGTCTCGAATCGGTGAGGAGCCATCTCTAGCCTCGACTCATGACGGAAATACAATTTCCAGTACGTGACATTTCGGTTTTGATTGTAGAGCCTAGTATGGCGACATGATATATGGTACCCTTGCCATCTATGATTAATACATTTATATTTGAAGCTGTTTTGACACTATACACTTATTATAGTATCAAATGATTTATTTTTAAATGTACCAAGCATGTTTGGCTATTATAAGGGAAAACCCTATCCTCTGGCTTGCGTTGCATTGTGTGATGGGACCTGGGTCTTATAATAACTTCATTTTTTCAAAAAGCATTGCGATGTTTGTTTTATGCACTGGTATTCTTGGGAGTAAACCTGTTCCGTGTTATACGGCGTAGTCCCGTGATTTACTCCATTTTAGAGTAAAGTTTTAAATAACTGTTTTAGTTCTCACACTAGTCCCATGACTGACCTGGAGTTTATTGTTTTAACCTAAACTCTGGGTGCTCTTATTTTCCATATGGGCATCTAGTAGTTTCGGTTTTGTAGATATTATATTCACAGAATCCTGGTTTACAGCAGGAGCTATATTCGGAAACTCCGTATCCGTGTACTTCTTTCAGTTGTGTTTATGTATTATTTTCCCGCTGCTATGTATTTAAATCTCTGATATTTTTCTGCTGTATATTATTCATTCATACTATGTTATGTTCCTGTACTCTGATGGAAATTATTGTAATAGCAATGAAATATTCTTCTGTTTGTGTTCCAATTTGTCTTATTGTAACAGCCTGGAAAATCAGAACCAATTTAAAAATTTTATTTTAGCTATTTTAATGTATTTTGAATATTTAAAATGATTTATTTTAAATAATAACTAAAAATTTGTTTTCGACGAAGTTAGAATGAATAAATTTATTTTAATTATAAAATGAGCCTGAAGTGGAGCGGTAGTTTGGAAATTCGATTTTTAATTTCAATTGAATATACAAAATTCAATTTAAGTCAGAATTGGACGAAACAAGAAATATTTGAATCTGATTAATAATATCTTTCTAATGAATGTAAGAAACTGAGATTTCACTTTATAAATAACAAGTTATGTCCAGTTTAAAATTCAGAATAATCGCTATAAAATTTGTATATTTTTTATATAATATATAGCCCTTAAAAATAGCCATTTTGCAAACGACCTCCGTTTTCGATGAAACCACTTTTGTTGGATCCGGAATGTCAAATTATTGTTAGATTCCAATTTTCATAATTTTTTGAATTAATGTGTGAGCGTGGTAAATTTAAACGTGTTTGGAAATTTAAGTTTGAATTTAATCGACTGGAAAATGATCGTTTTCAAGCGGTCTCCAAATTCGATGAAATTAGTTTTGTTAGGACCGTATCGTCAAAACGTAGCCAGATTTATTTTTCTGGAATTTTTGGAGTCAGTATGTAGCCCCACGTAAATTAAAATGTACGTTTAAATTAAATATATAAAGATTTATATTTTAATTTAAAGAAAAAATTAACGAAACAGACGAATTGGCTTGCGGGACATATACCATTGTGTCCGGAATGGGGGTAATTATCGAGGAGCGATCGTCGTTGGGCTCGATTTGGAGTTTGAATTAAAAAGTTACTTTTTGGGATTAATTAAATAATTAAATTAAAATATATATAATAGTGCCTAACCCTAATTTTTCCTCAAAGTGAAAATCGCGCCCCTTTTTTAAAATAAAACCCCGTTGACCCTTAGCCCCTCTCCCAATTCGATCGTCGCCACCCACTTTCAGGCCCACCGAGCAGCCGCCGCCTCCGGCGAGGCCCCTCTCTCTCGATGATTGTGCCGCCCTTTCCCCTCCCCTCTCAGCTCCTCCCTCACCAAATCCGCACCCCAAGCCCTGAAATCTGCCACCACCAGACCCCCATTTTGCCGCCGCCACTTCCCCAACCCTAAGTATCACCAGTTTTGCTCCAAGCGATAGTTAAATCTTTAATTAGATTTGAACAGGAAATGGTAATTAATTTTTACCGATAACACTGTGGTGTTAGATATGGAGTATCACCAGTTTTTCTCCATGGGATGAATAGGTTAGGATTGGAAAATAAAATAAATGATTACTTCGGTGTGGTTCGCTAATCCCGACTAGTTTGGATAAACCTTAATTTTGTTTGTGTTGATATCCAAAGGAAGATTAAAGAATAAATTTTAAAGATTTTATCTTTGATAAATTAATGAGATTCTTTCCCTAAAAATGTGAATATTTGAATAAAAGAATATTCTGGATTGGAATGAGGTGTATGTTGTGTTTGTGTAGCACTTGTTTGTAATATATGTGGGTTATTCGGAAAGACCGGGTTTATACCCATTCTGAATAACCGATTCGACGATATGTCGATGATGATGACGGTGGTTGAAGACTAGGGGGTCTTTACATCGTTTGGATGATTACTGATTTCTTGATTGGGTTGTACACCCAAGACGAGGTAATGATATACTCAGGCATTTGTTTCTAATGTTATATTGATGAAGGATGATACTACAATTTGTATATCATGTTCTGCATCTTTACTTTAATCTGTAATGCCGCCAGAATCACAAGGTATGAAAGCAAACCTTGAACTTTTCCTTAATCGAATCACAAGTGCATGCTGATTGAATCACTTGGCATTTAGCTCATATTATGAGAATTATTTGAATGGATTACTTTGAATTAAGAATGTGTGCCTTGGTATATGTTTTGAAATGCATTTGTTCAGACAAATGCACACAATCTTTTGTCAGGAACTTTATTTTTTCATTCATGGTGGTATGATAATGTTTTAATACTTGTATTAAGCACTTAAGCTGAATAATTGTAATATTTACATTGGATGTCGTTATTTAATGTTTAGGCCAGTTTGCCTTAAATATTTGATGATAAAAAAACAGAAAACTTTTTTAAATTCCCACACTATAAGAAAACCAGGCTTCAATATTTGGTGATAAGATCTTTTTCTCTAGTCACCTAAATTCTAACTCTAAACCACAATACATGTCAAGCTAAGTCCTGCCTGATTGTGCAGAACACAAGAAATGTGCTAACAAGCCAGAATGCAATGTGATACATTTTAGAAGAATTTATTTGCATGTTATGGTTGTTCTTATGGTAAAATAAATTTTACTTTATGCCATAGGCGTAAGTTGTATGTTTAGAAGTGTTGATGTCAAATGAGATATTTCAAAACAGTTGCAAAAAGCTTCTTGTCATTTAAGTTTCAAATAAAAAAGGCACAAAATCATAAACAAAAACTACTCTTAAGGGAAACAAGTTTTCTTTTAATATGGAATCCACCCTTTTTTTCTTCAAAGCAAAGCATATTTATTAAAATCACTTAATAGTATCCAAGTTTTATCTGTTTTGTCCTGAGTCTTTAGTCAACTGTGCCCAAGTGTCTTCTTTTTTTCATGTAAGTTGCTTGCATATGAAATAATTATAAACATACGAAACCTCTATGGTTAATAGAATAACTCTTGCTAAATAATGCTAAATTCTAAATTTCCTTGACCTGCTTTTAGAATCTTTCATGCTTCTACATGGGTTACTAGTGTTTTCCAATCTAGAATAGTGTATCCTTTCTGATTCTAGCATGTCCAGCTATAAGAAAAGCTCCTTCACTAGCCATCCCTATCCTTTTAGCTTCTAACTTGAACCAATGGGTGAAACTGGATAAGTCTTACTACACATTTTCTTGAGAGTATATTAGGATCTGGTCAAGCTTCCCTTCTAGTGTTGAATTATCAAAAAAAATTGTGGGATGATAGAGACCATGAGTAAATATTACAATATTTGTACCTTTTGAACTACCAAGTTGTAGTTCTAGTCAAGTACACGAGAAAACCCGTATACCTCGATAAGCTTCCAATTGTTGCTACATTTATGTTGTGAAAAAGGTGCGAAATGGTTGTCTAGTTGGTGAAGTCATTAAATTTATATGTTGTATGAGTTCTGAATTATGGAGAAATAATGGACTGGTGTCCTGACTAAATAAGTATCTCAAGCGGCTCTGTTTTTGCAACATTTTCTATTTGTTGGTGAATCATTTCAACGTACCTCACCTTAATTATTAAGAAGTCCATTTTTTCATCCTTACCTATTTATTTGACTAATCATTTTCTTAAAGCCGAATTAGCCTAATGCCCATCGTACACAATATTAAGTTATGTATTATTTTATATGATTTTTCTGTTGGGGGTGGGGTGGGGAAGAGCTCAGGAGGTGCTTCAGCCATCAGAAACCAAATACTTGCAACTTCCTCATTGCCTAGATTATTTTATATGCTTATAGGAGTATAAGGTATGATGCTGACTTTTTTTAAAATGCTATATTGTGATGTAACTGTAACATTGAATATTTTGTACATCTGAAATATTGTAGATTGATCTATTTTCTATATTATGTGTGGAGATGGGCTTATGCTCTCGACCTGAGGGCGAACTGACTGTGGAAAAAAAGGACTGACAGTGGCGAGATGCATACAAAGCATGCAACATAGAGATGATAGTTTGGGAGAATGGCTGCTGCTGGTCAGTGGAGTTGGCTGCAGCTGCATGGATGGGGACAAGTGTGAAAGTGCAATGTTAGGTCAGACAAAGAGTGCAGCTTTTGTGTGAAGACCCGTAAAGGAAAGAGCGGATACTTTGAGGACAATACGAATCAGTACGCAAACAGAAAAACATTTCATTGTATATTACAACAATTCCATCAGAATACAAGAATATACAGAGTATGAATAAATATTACACAGAAAATATCAGAGATTTAAATTACATTTAAATATATCGCAGCGGAAAATAATACAAAACACAACTAGAAGTAATACACGGATACGGAGCTTTCCGAGTATCATTCCAGCTGTAAATCAGGATCCTGTGACTATAAATCTGCAAAACCAAAACTACTAGCTGCCTATGTCAAAAATAAGGGCATCCAGAGTTTAGGTTAAAACAATAAACTCCAGGTCAGTCATGTGACTGGTGTGAGAACTAAAACAGTTATTAATCTTTATTTTAAAGTTAGGTAAATCAAGGGACCACGCCGTATAAAACGGAACGGGTTTCCTCCCAAGAACACCAGTGCATAAAACAACAGCGCAATGCTAAATAAAGAACAATGAAGCCATTATAAGACCCAGGTCCCATCACACAATGCAACACAAGCCGGAGGATAGGGTTTTACCTTATAATAATCAAAGCATGCTTGATACGCTAAATTTCATGTTTTATTATTACTATAAGTGTATAGTTTCAAAACAGTTTCAATCATAAGTATCAATCATAGACGGCATAAGTGCCCCATACCACTATGTTGCCATATATAGGTATACAATCAAAACCGCAAAGTCACGTATTGGAAGTTGGATTTCCATCTGTGAACCGAGGCAAAAGATAGTCCTCACCGATTCGAGAGCCTCTAGCACGCCCCTCAGGACCCAGACTCAGGTGGGCCCTTGGATCGTCAGGGCCGGTCCACCGATGTGGATTAAAATGCCTGAACACTGCGTTTCCCCGCCATTGGGGGGCATAAATGAGTCCTATGACTCCATCGGCTCCACACAGTCACCGATATATCCGAGGCGCCTCGCAATCCAACAACCACATAAGTCAAACTCATCAGGGCGTGTAAAACCACTGACGCCACTTCTAGCTAGAAGGAAACACATGCCCTCCCTGATGTCCTCTCCCGTTTTTGGTTCACAATCGGGGTGTGAGGCTCGCGAATCAACGTTACACAAAGCTATGCCACACAGGCGGTGCTTTGATCATCAACCACAAGACTTTGCTTTTCAACAAAAGCCTTGATCAATTGCCACTTAGGCATGCTACACAGGCAATTCACTCCATGCGATTGATATCCATCAATATATAACCCCTGAGCTCGTACGTCTCAGAGAAGGGCGTTAAGCAAGAAAATAAATTCTCTGCCGCCAAACAGATATATATTGAATAGAAATCAATCACACAGAATAAAATCCAATGTCAGACACACAGTCCATTTACAAGTTCGTTCTGGGTCTGAACGAAACCGGAGGCACCTTGTACCTCGCATATCCATCGATCTCCAAGTACGTCTGGACGATCACCAACTGATTCCCTCCTCTTGGGTGTACGGCCCAACCAAGATCATCAGTAATTATCCAAATGCCGTGAAGACCTCCGGTCTTTGACCACCATTTTCATCCTCGACACATCGTCGAATCAGTTATTCAGAATGGGATAAACCTGGTCTTTCTGAATAACTCGCGTATATAATAAACAAGTGTTACACAAACACAACATACGCCTCATTCCAATTCAGAATATTCTTTTATTCAAATGTTCTTATACTTTAGGAAAGGTTCCCATTAATTTTATCAAAGATAAATTCTTTAAATTCATTCTTTAATCTTCCTTTGAATATCAATTCAAATTAGTCGGGAGTAGCGAACCACACCGAAGTAATCATTTATTTTATTCCCAATCCCAACCTATTCATCCCATGAAGTAAAACTGGTCATACTTCATATCTAACACCACGGTGTTATCGGTAAATTCAATTACCATTTCACGTTCAAATCTAATTAAAGATTTAAGTATCGCCTGGAGCAAAACCGGTGATGCTCCATTCTCGATTATTTCAATCTAATTAAAGATTCATTAAAACTCCACTTGGTTTGAATCTTCCTAAAAATCACTATCAACGATTATTTAACTTGGGAAATCATATCCTGTCTTTAACTGGGTTAAAGAACCAATGTCATTTAAAACACGGTTCACGATAAACCCAAAATCACATCTGATATTAAATACAAGGCTCTGAATAGAAAATATTTCGGCTTATATTCAATATCAAATTCTACGACCAACAAATATCGTATTGGAAATAATGATATAAATATATCTTTCAAATTTCCATAACAATATCTGTATAATCACGAAATCCAACAACAAAATATTCCAAAGACAATTTCGATTCAAATCCATTCCAATTCAATTATTGGAAATTCTGGTTATTTTCAAAACCATTTCAAATCCAATTTATTTATTTTTAAAAATAAATGGGATTATAATTCTAGTTCAAAACTAGTTCATTTCAATAAAAATCTATTTTTATCTTTTCAAATTTGGAATTTTTCATCCCAATTCTTCACAAGTCATTTCTTATGATTTTACATAAATTATTACTATTTTTAATAATTTTATCAAGGCCTGTACAGTCGATTTCCATCAACGGCCATCGATCTGCACTTACAGCGACCTTTTCCAAATTTGATTTGGACATAATTCCAAATCCAACCGTTAGATTTCAAATCTCTAATATTCGTTAGAAAACTCTTTTCGTTACGAACCCAATGGTTCCGGTTTTAGGAGAATCCGACGGTCGGATCTCCCGTAACGTCCATTCGAAGTCAATGGTCGAAATTCGCGAACTGCCGCGGCGCGTTCTATTCAGGCCATTATATTATATATAATATATATATTTCGTCGATTTCCTTTTAAAACGTATTTTATAAATCGTTTTAAATTCGTTTTCATAACGATTTCAACTTCATATTCAAATTCTAATCAAAATTGAATATTCCATATCATTAATCTATAAATGATAATATTTTCAAAACATTATATTTTGAATTCACTTCCTTTTCTATATTCATTTTAAAAACGACTATAATCGATATAAATATCGTTCGCGTCAAAATGGCGCATATCTAACCAACACGACTTTATATATTTCAATAACTTCGTTATTCTATTCAACAAATGAATATTTTTTCAACACATGAATATATATTTTTATTCAACACATGAATATTTATTTTATTCAACACATGAATTTTCTTTCTATTCAACACATGAATTTTCTTTTATATTCAACACATGAATTTTCTTTCTATTCAACACATGAATATGTATATTTTATTCAACACATGAATTTTTATTCTATTCAACACATGAATTTTTATTCTATTCAACACATGAATATATATACATATATATATTTTATTCAACACATGAATTTTTATTCTATTCAACACATGAATTTTTATTCTATTCAACACATGAATTTTTTTCTATTCAACACATGAATTTTCTTTTATAATATTCCTTATTTTCCAAATTGGAATGAGGCCCAATCAATTACCATATAATGTTAATTATATGGATTTTCTATAACACATGTATATAATAGCAACGATAAATCATCAACCATCATCCAGAGTGCACCACACAACTGCATAAGCATTAAATATAAATAATTAACGCTTACACAGTCTGTCAACCTATCGATTGACATACAACTAAACAATCGGGATTAGTGTACGTCAAATATCATCCCAATACCCGTGTGGGGTTTCAAATCAATAAACACAGATTTTATTTGTGCAGTTGGGCGATGTGTAAATTTTATCGTCCCAATCAATATCAGTCAAATCAGTGTATATAAACAAATCGTCCGATTTGTTTATAAATATTTATTTTATATACACGTTAAAAATTATATTTTTAACTATAAAATATTTATTCAATCCACATCACACAATCAATTTTCACAACACATTAATCAAACAAACAAGCCATCCGTGGTCTGTGGACGACGGGTGTCGGGTGCTGCTAAGCACCGTCTACATCCTAGCATATATTTCAACTAGAAATTAAAATAAAAGTGAGGAGTTCTCACCCATAAGCTAAACCAAACGCCGTGACTCTTCATATGTAGAAAATCTTCGCCGCTCGCCTTTTGTCACTTTTGTTGTTCGTATCTACTACATATATAAAAATCGCATTTTTATATTGTTGCTATGTATATAATAAAAATCAGATTTTTATTCCGCTACTTATATAAAAATCGAATCTTTATTCTCACTACTTCATAATAAAGTTCATATTTTTATTTCACTTCATATACTGTAAAGATTATATTTTTTATTTCACTTCTCATATAATAAAAATTATGTTTTTATTATGTTATTCATATAAAAATCACATTTTTATATTCCTAGTATATAAAAATTCTATTTTTAATCCTCTATTCTTATAAAAATTGAATTTTTATTTCGCTACAACATATATAAAAATCGTATTTTTATATTCTCTATCTTATAACAATCATATTTTTTATAATCTCTACTATATAAAAATCGTATTTTTATTACTCTACATAATTAAAATTTATATTTTTATATCATTAAAAATCTAACCTTTTTCGCATTAAAAATTATGTCTTTAACTAAATAAAGATCATGCCTTGAACTAAATAAAAACCTTGACTTTCACCTATTAAAAATCTAAACTTTCATATCATAAAAATTTCAGATTTTAATATCATGAAAATTCAGAATACTTACTGTGTAAATCAGTGGAGGGGGGGTGTTGTCTGCGCAAATCAACGAGAAGGGGGGTGTTCGCGTTGGGTTTTCTCGATTCAGAGGGGGTGAGAGAGGGTGGGTGAGAGGAGGGTGGAGGATGGACGGATGGAGGGCGGCCGACGTGGGGGAGAGTGGCGGACCGCGGCAGCTCCGATTTGGGGGAAACGGGTTTTCCCCGTTCTTTTTTTTAATTTTATTTTTCTATTTTGAAAAGTGTTGACTGATTGGTGAGAAGGGAGAGGGAGAGTATAAGGAGGAGGAATTATATAATATAATATATATATTTAACTATTTTTAAATTCAAAAGCAACTTTTTATTTCAAACTCAAAATCGAACCCACCGACTGTCGTCCCTAGCGTATTACCCCCATTACGAACACAATGGGATATTTATCGCAAGCCAGTTCGACCATATCGATCAGTTTCTGTTAAAATCAAAATATAAATCTATATATTGAATTTGAACGCGCATTTCAATTTACCGGGGTCACATACGGACTCTAAAAATTCCCAAAAAATATTTTCTAACCTCGTATTGACAATACGGTTCTAACAAAACTAATTTCGTCAAATTCTGAGACCGTTTGAAAAATGGTCATTTTCCAGTCGATTAAAGTCAACTAAAACTGGTCAAACGCGTTTTCCTTTGCCACGCTCACATATTGAATTCAAAAATTATGAAAATTGGAATCTAGCAATAACTTGACATCCCGGATCCAACAAAAGTGATTTCGTCGAAAACCGAGGTCGTTTGCAAAATTTCCATTTTTAAGGGCCAGAATTCCATAACGACTATTCTGAATTTTCAACTGGGCATAACTTGTTATCCCCACTATGAAATTTAAATTTTCCGGATTCGTTGGAAAGATATTTTCAAATAGATTCTAATATTTTTGGTTTTGCCAAAATACTGTTTATTTTGAATCCTGTACATTCATTTGAACTTTGAAATCGAAATTTCAAACTACCGCGCCATTTTCAATTCCATTTATAATTATAAATAATTATTTATTTTGTAACGTCAATTCAAATTAATATATACGTTCTAATTCTATTCAAAATAAATTTCTTGTCATTATTATTTAAAATAAATCATTTTAAATATTCAAAATTCATCAAAATTGCCAAAATAAAAATTTTAAATTGACTCAGATTTTCCGGGTTGTTACAATTTGAAGGAGGAGGTGGACTAGCGTGGGTAGAAGGAGGAGTTAAAATGCGACTATGGTAATAAAATCCATGTTGAGGCTTAGTGTTAAAAGGCGGTGATGACTGATGAATTTACTTGAAATGCAGATCTGCTGGCAAGGTAATAATTCAACCCCATTTTGTTGTAGTGGATGTTGCTACATACATGTGATTGCAACTGTACAGCAATTCAAAAACCCCGTCTTCTCACTCTTTTCCCAAAACAAAGAAAATACATTATTAATTAAATAATCAAATTTTACTCTTTAGGGTGCGTTCGCAGCAAATAAATGGCACGCTGAAGTTTTTGTTCGCGTCCGACGCGTCCGACGCGAATATCATTTTCCACGTTCAAATGAAACGATTGCTGAACGTTGAAAATCAAGTCGTTGACGTCGGACGCCAATGGCTTGATTTTCAATGTTCCTCCCACACACCTATAAAACCCTCTCACCTACACATTCCTCTTCATCCACACTACACTCCTCCATTCCTCTTCTAAAATTTTCTTCCACATTATTAAATTTTCCATTTTTTAGTATGACCAATCGAAAGGTTGCACATCATTGGTCGTTTACTGCAACTCAGATTATGCTGCAATGTTCGGTTGATGCATATGGTGCTTGTGGCATCAACAAAAAAGGTGTACATAAAGCAATTGCAGAAAAGTTCAACGATGCAATAGAAACCATTCCAGACATCGTACCGATTGACGAAACCAAGATCCGAAACAAATATGACAGTCTTCGATGGGATTGGATGAAATGGGATGCACTGATGAACAAGACTGGCGCGTGTTAGGATGCATACAAAGGAACGGTCTCTGGAAGCGATGAATGGTGGGAAGATCTGTAAATTTATTTTGTTACCATTCCTTTGTAGACAGTTTCTTACAATTTATTTCTTACATTTAGGAATTTGGAACGAGTGTCTTGAAATATAAGAAACGACCAATAGAAAACTTAGAGCTGATGCATCAATTATTTCGTGGGACGAATGCAACTGGTCAATCGTCGTACACTCCTGCTGCTAGTGTACAACCGTCGCAGACTGGCACGCCGCCATCAACACAAAGCACGTTTGACAGGACATGGAATTTCGACGGGTTTTTGGAACCATTAGAAGACACGCAAAATAATCATATTCCAAACTTGAATTCGCCATCAAATCCTCCACTGCATCAAACTTCAATGAATACACCAAATTGTGAAGCTCCAAGAATCCTCCGTCAACCCAAATTCCAATGAATCCGCCCATTCAACCAACTGCACGTCAAAATTCAAGAAGAAAACGTGGTGAAATTGACGATAAGATGGTTATGCTCATTGACCTAATGCACGAGAGACAGATGAAAAAATCTCGGACGCACTCTGATAGTCCTAATACGGGTACTAGCGTGGAATCAACGGGACGTTCTACAACTTATGCAAATACGGTAGCTCGTATGCAACGTCTTAGAGCAACGGGTGAGTTTGATGTTGCAGACGCACTATTATTTGTGTTGGACCCCAAAATAAATGATATGTTCACTGCTCTTCCGGATGAGATAGCGAAAAGCTGGTTGATTAGAGGGCTTGCAGACAAACGCCACGACCAAGAATACCAAACTTATCTGATAAATAGCAACAAGTAGGAAGTTCATGTCATCGTGTTATTGTATTTCTGTCGTATTTATGTTTGTATTTTCTTTTGTGTAATGAAATGTAGTCATTTTGTTCAACTGAAATTAGTATTTAATTAACTCAAAACAAACAAATTAACAATTAAAATATCACACTCAAATACCACGCTCAAATATCCCGTTCGTAGCTAAAAACACATTTCCCCTTCGCTACAGTACCATGCTCAAATGCCACGCTCACGTTCGTTAAGAACGCACCCTTAGACTCCACCTGTACAGCAATTCAGTTCAGATCCTGAACGGGTACAGATCGATATCCAAAGAACAAACATTATTGTTAGGATGGAAGAGTTTGGGTTCTGGATCTAGGAGTTACGCTGTTATTTTTGATGCGGGGAGTTCAAGAAGTATAGTTCCTGTTTTTTGTTTTGATCAAAATTTGGATCTGGTTCATATTAGAAAAGAGCTTGAGTTGTTTGTGCATAAAAAGCCAGGCTTAAGTTCATATGCTGAAGATCCCAAGAAGGCTGCCAATTCACTAGTTTCTCCTTTGGTTGAAGCGGAGAGTATAACTCCTTTAGAGCTGCGGTCATCAACGCCTGTTCGAGTTGGGGCAACCACTGGTTTGAGAAACTTAGGAGTTGCCATAGCTGGAAATATTTTGCTAGCTGTTAGAGGCTTGTTAAAAAGTTCTCTTAAATCGCGGCCAGATTGGATCACTGTCTTGGATGACTTAAGAAGGCGCTTATGGGTGACAATAAATTATTTACTAGGAAATTTGGGTCAGAAATATTCAAACGCTATTGGGGTTGTTGACCTTGGTGGTGGATCAGTTCAAATGGCTTATGCTATTTCAGAAAACGAAGCCGCTGAAGCTTCAGTACCTGCTGCCGGTGAAGATAAGTATGTGAAGGAGCTTTTTCTTAAGGGCAGAAAATATTACCTCTATGTTCACTGTTACTTGCACTATGACTTACTGGCTGCTCGGCAGAAATGTTGAAGGTTGGAAATGGCTCTTACAGCAATTGTACTGTGAAGGGTTATAAAGGAACCTACAAGTACAACGGGGACGAATTCCCAGTGGTTCCTTCACCATCTGGAGCTAGTTTTTCAACATGCAAGAGTGATGCCATTAGGAATTCCCAGTATGGCGATGTTCTGGTCGAAGCAGCATGGCCATTGGGTAGTGCAACTAAAGTGGCATCTATGTTGTAATTTGTAAAGAACTCCTTTTTGACTCATTCGTCGTATTTATAAATTTGTTCTACTTTGGAAATTCTTTTTGGTTAATAATCCAGTAGGCATCCCATTCAATTTTACATAGGTAAGGGCTCATTCCTGATATTCTACATATAGGACTGCATTATGCATTTTAAATTTTGTAATGTTTTTGTAGTCCTGAGCCATGTTTAAGTTCCTTAAAGATCTTCCTTTTGTCTTTAAAAAAATAAAAAAAAATAAATACATGTGACTGCATATAATTGATTATCAGTCAATTATAAATCAACAAAAAGTTTATTTGAAGAAATCGGAGATTACGAAACCTTATTAATGTTGCAAAGTAAATGTATTAAATTGATTATTGGTCAATCATAAATCAAGTGGACATCTATTTTTTTGGCCATAAATCAGTTTGTTATCCACCAAAATAAATGTAACTTTTATCATGAACAATTGGCTATTTCAAGCTCCCTTTCTGTTTTTACGTATGTGAACCATTATCCTGATTTGAAGCTACATATCGTTAATCCAGTTCCTATATTTTGGTTCATGACCTATATATTTAATAAGCCATAAATCCAATTTTTGTGTACAGATCCTCATAACCTAACATATTAATATGTGCATTTATTTTCAGCTGGGGAAGTTTTCTGACAATACAGGGAAGGAAGCACCTTATATAAGTGAAGCAACACCACTACTTACTCCACATTTAGTATAGTGCAATGCACACACGGAGAAAGGGGCAGGTACTTTCCGCTTAAGATCATTCGCAAAAATGAAAAGCCAACACATGACCAAAATTCATCCCAATACAAATCAATCAACCAAAGAACCTTCAACCACCACACATGGGTGAATGTTTCTTTTTCTAAGCAGTAATATTTACATTCTGATCTCTCTTTTTTCTAAAAAGATGATATATTTACATTCTGTTCTTTTTTTTCCAACGCAGATGAGTACATATTTGACTGATAGAGAAATATTAAATAGCTAGCTTTAGTAACTAGACTGGTTTCCTCCTTTGGTAGATCTTTTACTGGCAAAACATTGCTACAAGGTGCGTGTTATTTTGAGATATGAAAATTTGTACATGGACAAGTTTAAAACATCTCAAAAGTTTGAACCTTATATATATATACATGGTAGACAATGTCAGGTTCGATATTTTCATATTCTATATGCAACAAATAACCACCAAAAGGGCAGTAATAATTTTAGTACTTATGCAAGCATACCATGAATTTCAAGTGATTAATTTGGGTATGAGTAAATTAAATATTAACTTGATCACGACAAATATAATACATTTTATAATACTAGATAAGATATTTATAATGGACCATTGTTGATTGAGATTTGAGTTTGATACATCATTACTTGAACATAAGCTGATCTTTGACAATCAGTTATTAGTTCAAAATATTGGCTAGACAGAGATGGTATAAGATGGAAGGTAAGGGCAAAACTGTGCATGTTTTACCTAACGAATGCATCATACATGGTAATTTCTTATTTGAGCCGATGAGGCCACGTATATAATTAGGCATACTTGGCCCTCTTCTGTCATATAAGCCAAATATATGTTGGGTCCTTTCTATTATATAAGTTGTTATGTGCTTATTTACGCTAACTTTTTTGCACCGCTGATATGCTCAAGTAAATTACTACGATGTAAGGCGCTTTCAAACAATCTTCTATTAGTTGAATTAATCTAATCACGTAAATTACTTTCAGTAAGAACAAGTTTTCAAGTTTTGTTTTGTTTTTTACCTCTGAAGAGCCTATTTTTGTTGTCCTGTCCAACTGTCTATGGATACTGTTCAAGTTTTGTTCTATTAGAGGCCTGCTGCGTAGCATGTACCCGTTGCGGGCTTGCAGCCATTGAATTGCTAGAAACTTAAATTTCTGCCAATCAAAGGGGACTGATCAAAATTATGGAAACTACTCTTTTGTTCCTTATTCTAATAGGAACGAGAAATTGGGCTTATACATAGAAGCATCGCAGGATTACCCAGAGTGTGTAGTCCTGAGACATTTGCTAGAGTGTCTCGAAGCGGTGAGGAGATGATCCCTTGCCTCGACTCATGATGGAATCCAATTTCCAATAGTACATTTCGGTTTTGGTTGTAATCTTATATATGGAGACATAGTGGGATGAGGCGCTCATGTCGTCTATGATTGATACATTTATATATGAAATTTCACGTATCAAGCATTATTTGGCTATTATAAGGTAAAACTCTATCCTCCAGCTTGCGTTGCATTGTGTGATGGGACCTGAGTCTTATAATAGCTTCATTTTCTTTAATTAGCATTGCGCTGTTTATTTTATGCACTAGTATTCTTGGGAGGAAACCTGTTCTGTGTTATATGGCATGGTCCCTTGATTTACTTAACTCTAAAGTAAAGTTTTAAATAACTGGTTTAGTTATCACACTAGTCACATGACTGACCTAGAGTTTATTGTTTTAACCTAAACTCTGGGTGCCCTTATTTCCCATACGGGTAGCCAGCTGTTTTGGGTTTTGCAGATATTTATTTTCCAGGTTCCTGGATTTACAGCTGGAGCTATATTCAGAACGCTCTGTATCCGTGTATTTCTTACAGTTGGGTTATGTATTATTTTTCCGCTGCATTGTAATTTAAATCTCTGATATTTTTCTGATGTATATTATTTATTCATACTCTGATATATTCTTGTACTCTGATGTAATTGTTGTAATAAGCAATGATATATTCTTCTGTATGTGTTCTGATTTGTTGTGTTCTCAACTCAATCTGGGCTTTCCTTTATGGGGAAGTTTGGGTCGTTATACTTGTCCTCAAAACAATCCGTGCTTTCTCTTCTCTATGGAGACCGGCACTACTACAAAAGTGGGCATATTCGACACTAATTTGTGTGCGCTGCATGAAAAGTATGGCGAAAGCTATGCTTTCTTTGATCTTCTGCAACAATATTCATATGTTGTTGCACTAGACGTGAATGCACTATTGCGGTGGAAATTTTAGTGTATTGACATGTAACACCAGTTAAAAGCGTAGCTTTACATATATACAATCCACCTCAGCGATCCGCGTTATCAACATAAACAAAACTCCAACCGTTGATGCATAATTAATCCAACGGTTCAATCCAATCCCTACATCCATTATGTAAACTTTTGGCGCGATCACGAAATACTTTCCCACTCTATGGAATCCTCTCTTCCGCCTCAATTCCGAAATCTCTTTCCCATCTGCAAAACGAAGTGAAACTAAATCCCTAATTTCAGATCTTCACTTATGTCTATGTTGCATTACCAAATTCGGCCTTCAATTAAATTAAAATTTCCCTGTATTGAATTTTTATTTCCCCCCACTTTCATCTCTGCCAACTTAGGTCTTCAATTTATGAATGTCTTCTTCCGCTGATGCTAGAGGCGCTCTGCATGTGACAGTTGAACTCGAAATTTGGTAGCTTGCTTCTTCAATTCGGTAGCCCCTTTTCCATGCCTGGAAATTCGATAGCTTGCTTCTTCAATCAATCCCTCTTCCTTTTCTCCAGTTCCAGGTTTGTTTAATTTATATGTTGGCACCGATGGTTACTTAAGCAGTACGACACATATTAATAAGGATATGATATACTTCATATGCATGCCTTACGTTTTATTATCCTGTTGTGATTAGCTTAGCTTTTGGATCATATAGTGTTGTAGATGTCGACTTACAGTTGATTCCTTCTACTTTTATTTAAATATCTTGCTAGTTTCCATGCTGTTTCTAGCTAACTGAAAAAAAACCTTGTTTGTCAAAGAGTTGATTAGCATATTCCCTTCCCTCATATTTTATGCCAAAGGCTCTTGCGGAGCTAGCAATGGACCCAAGGTAGCATACAAAATCCTTAAACTCATATCGTTTTGTATAACATGTCTTATTGAGCTAAAGAAAGAATGGACAAAGTAAACTACTTCTATTGTAAAATGAATAAATAAAGAGATAAAGTGAGATATTGTTATGTTAATTTTTTGTTTTGATGGAAGTGTCAAATTCATCTCAGTTTAAAAGACAAATTACTCGCAATTAAGACAAAAGAGCAGCCGTCAACTTTGGACTGCATGCAAATTACAAGCCATTAATTAGTTTCTTGTAGCTTCTTCATCTATTTTTTTTAGCAAAAGATGTGTGATCTTCCAAAAGGAAGAGAGCACACACACATATATATATATATATATATATATATATATATATATAAAATAAAGTGATACAAATATTCATATACAGACCCAAAACGAGAGTCACAAATAGTAATGTAAGGGATAATAGAAAGATGAGTTCCGGCAAGGCCACCACCCATCATACTTCATTATCGAATTCCGGCAAGGCCACCACCCGATAAGAAGTATATCTATTCCCATACATATAACGAACTATGAGCAAAAAAAACAAGTGGTGTAACAAACCACCAAAAAAAACAAACACCCCTACTCCTCATACACCAATATATCCAAAGCAAATCAAAAATGATCAATCCAAGCAGCAACCCCAAAAGCTCCACAGAACCATCTACAACCTGTAATCAATGCATCCAGAGCAAATCTAGATGATCAATCCAAATAGCAATCCCAAAAGCTCCACAGTTACATCTACAACCTATAATCTGAGAGACTGAAACAAATTATCAGTAACTTACACGTATATGTGATTATATGCCTATGTATATATATATATATATAAATATATAAATAAGCATATATTCATATATACGTGTGTAAAGAGAATAATATATGAAACAAACAAGTAAGCAAATAGAGTCAAACCAAGAATCAAGAAATCAACACCCCAGACGAGGTCTATCACATCTAAAATAGTTATTAATGCGAATAAATAAACTCAGGTTAAAACTTACCTTAACCAAAAAACACCCAAATTGCGATTTGCCAAATAGCTTATAGGTCGAATTCGACATCCAAAACAAACAGAATTTTACTATGTTAACAATCAAATTATCCTTAGGTACAGATATTAAATGAAAAATTCTCTGGTTCCTCTCAACCCAAATGAACCAACTAATAAATATTACTAAGGTATCCAATATGTATTTTTGTCTGGAATTATATCGTAATCTATGGCAATTCCAATAATCAGTACAACTACTAAAGGAGTTAAAACAATCAAAAGTAAAAATTCTAATAATCATATTAAAAATAGAAGAGGTGACAATGCAAGAAAAAAATAAATGGTCTACATCCTCCTCTCCATTATTACAAAAACAACATTTTACGTCAAAAATAACATTTTTCCTTTTTAACATCTCGATCGTATTAAGCTTCTTATGAATGATTAACCACATTAAAAACTTTGCTTTAGGTGTAGAGCTAGATTTCCAGAGAAATTTAAAGGGGAAAAATGAAATGCCAGAAAAATTAATAAAACTATACATTGAATTAACAGTGTAAACTAAACTCTTATCTAAACCCCAGCTAATAGAATCTTCGTATTCATCTAAATGGTATAATGCTAACTTAGCTTTGAGCAATGCCAATTGTCTTAATAAATCCTCTTCTAACATATTATCAAAAGAGAATACCCACGGAGGGTCTAAATCTGATTTATAAACATCCTTTATTAAAGCATTCTTAAAACTACTAATGTTAAAGAGCTTACTAAATTCAATTTTTAGAGGCACTCTAGAAATCCAGGCATCGTGCCAAAAATATGTAAGGTTTCCTGAATGAACTAACACATTGCAACCTAAGTTAAAAAAATCAAAGCAATTCAATACAGATTTCCAAAATTGGGATAAACTGTTATCCCATCTACCACTATTTCCGAGAAAAAACTCTCCTCTTGAATAATAAAATTTGGAAACTATTGACTTCCAAGAAGCCTTTACTTCTGGGCATCTATATTTCCATAACCATTTAGCGAGTAAAGCGGAGTTAAAAGTATGTAGATTAATGATCCCCAAACCTCCCTCTAACTTAGATTTACAACATATGTCCCAATTAACTAGACATTTATAACCCCTACAACTGGAATCACCATTCCAAAGATAATTACGTCTAATCCTATCTATTTTCTCAATGACCCATTTGGGGAATCGATGTACCGCCATCCAATATGAGGGGATGGCTGAGAGGACCGAATTAACTAGGACTAACCTACCTGCTCTAGACAGGAATCTATTGTTCCAATTCGATAGTCTATTACTAATCTTATCAATGATAACTATCCAATCTTCCTTTTTAAGCTTCGACGGTCTTATTTTAAAACCTAAATAATCAAAAGGAAATTTCATAATCGAACAGTTCAAAGTACTTGCTACCAAAGTCTCAACATTGTTGAAATCATTAAGAAACATCATGGCACTTTTATCAAAATTAATTTTAAGACCTGATAACATCTCAAAACAGTAAAGAATAAACTTAAGAGCAATGATATGCTCAGACAAGTGGGAAGAAAATAATAATGTGTCATCTGCGAATTGAAGTATCGATAACTCATTATTAAATTCCTCATTCCCAACACTACCTAGGACACCTAATCTCCCAGCTCTCTTTATGATTCTAGCGAAGACATCAACTGCTAAGTTAAATAGAAAAGGCGATAAAGGGTCACCTTGTCTGAGTCCCCTCCTAGATTGTATTTTCTTACCCACTACCCCATTCACAACAATGTTGGAACAACCCGACTTAAGCAATAATAAGATCCAATTGGTCCATCTAACACTAAAACCCCTAGCGAGACATAATTCACATATAAAGTCCCAATCAATTGAATCGAAAGCCTTCTCGAAGTCTAACTTCAAGATGGCACATGATATATTATTCTTACAGCAAACATTAATGTATTCCTGCACCGTTGCCACTCCATCCGCTATATTCCTACCTTTAATAAAGGCAGTTTCGGAGCAGTCAATAAGGTCATTCATCTTACTACTTAGCCTATTCGCTAGAACTTTAGAAATAATCTTAACGGAAACATTAATAAGGGAGATAGGCCTAAAATCCTTAGGAGAATTAGCCCCCTCTCTCTTATGTATAAGAACGACATTGGCAAATTTGAAACTTCCTAGACGCAAATCACCACTATAAAATTCATTAAATAAATTAATAATATCGAACTTCAGAACTTCCCAAAATTGTTTGTAAAAATTAACCGAAAATCCATCAGGACCAGGAGCATTGTCACTAGGCATATCACTAATTGCCTTCTAAATCTCCTGCTCAGAGAAAGGATTATCTAAATCCACAAGATTAACTCTAGTGTCAGAAGGATATAAGTCTTGCCAACTTACGTTAATTCTTCTCTTAATCTTATTACCAAAAATCTGTTTATAATAGTTAGTGAAAACTTCATTTAAATCCTTCTGTAATGTCAATTCTACATTGTTATCAATAATCGAATGAATCATATTATCGCGTCTTCTCTTGTTAGCCACACTATGAAAAAACTTAGTATTATTATCCCCTTCCTTAATCCATTGAATGCGAGACCTTTGCCTCCACATCATCTCTTCTTTTTCTAAGATCTGCTTAAGGTCTTGTCTTAGAGTACAGTATCTATCTTTCTCGGTGGAATTAAGAATCCTAGACTCACTTATTTTATCTAAATCTAGTAATTCACACATGATCTTATCCTTACTAAATCTTACATTACCAAAAACGAACTTATTCCATCGTTTAAGAAAAAATCTTAACTTTCCTAACTTCGCAGCATAAATCTTAGCAGAGTTACCGCTATAAACATGATTGAAATAAAACAGGGACTTCCATTTAACAGAAACAAGGTAAATGAAACTATGATCCAGCAACCACATCTTCTCATATTTAAAACTACTACTAATTGAAATATTCGAATTACACGTAAGAATAATTGGACAATGATCAGAATGTAAAAACGGTAATCCCTTAACTCTACAGATCGAATATCTATCATCTAACTCAGGGCTAATAAAAAATCTGTCTAATAATGCAAATGAAGGGCTATCCCGGACATTCGACCATGTGAACGCCCTATTGTCGAGAGGGATCTCTATTAGATTATTTTCTAAAATAAAATCGTTAAATTCCTCCATATCTGAGAAATCTCCTTCACGTGGTGATCTTTCTCCTAAAAATCTAGTTACATTAAAATCCCCCCCCCATAATCCAAAGATTGGGTGAAAGAGTCCTAAATCTAGAACACTCCTCCCATAAAAGTCTCCTTTCCTCCTTAGTGTGGGGACCATACACATTAGAAATACCCAAGGAAGAATTATCAGAACGGGATTCTAAAATGATATGTAAAGAATGTAGCTTAGGAAACTCGTGTACCAACCTATATTGATTGTCTTTCCAGCCAATCATAATTCCTCCTGCAGTACCAACTGCCGGAAGACAAGCCCAGTTTTGAAAGAAGGACCCTCCTAACCTAATATAAAATCTAAAATCTGGACATTCAATTTTTGTTTCTTGCAATAGAACAATATCAATGTGGTAATCTTGTAAAAAAGTCCTAACTTTAGTGCATTTTTTAGGTTCATTTAGACCCCTAACATTCCAGCTAACTATCCTCATCTAATCAAAGAAGCAGCTCTTTCTAATTCCCTACTCCTAATATAATCAGAATCTAACTCAATATCAGTGAAAATAAAAGCAGTATCACTGGCAAGCTGAAATAACTGACTAGTAGACAAACTACTCAAAGCATACGGAGAATACTCACTACCATAAACAGAAGTCATACCTGAGCCCAAGGCCGAATTGCTACTACTAACATCCGAACCCGGGGACCTACCTCTAAATGGTGAGGAACTAGATCTGATCCTGGCGCTGCGACGAACCACTCCAGAACAAGGAACAACTCTTCTACGTCTTCCTCTTCTAGACGAAGAAGAGGAAAAAACACTACTCTGACATAATGCGCCGCTGGACATCCGTGGATCATCCTCACACGAAGAGCTTGAACTTTTATCTTCGCTAACTGATGGGCTGGATACAATTCCAGCAAAGCTTACCAAACGGTATAAAAATCCTCCCAATTAAACAAGCACGGACTCGGCTTCAATATCAATGTGCAAAGCTTTGTATCGCTTGTGATGATAGCCACCGAGAATACACAATTTCGCCATGAGCTGAAACACGATAGAAAGACAGAAGCTGTTGACTCAGAAGTCATGCCATCCAGCCTCGTTGTTGTACCAACCTTCCTGTAACAACCCGTATTTTCAATAACCTGTTATAACATAAATTGAGGCAGAATTTAATTTATAAATCTGAATCAAGGGAAACGGGCTATGCCATTGCGTTTGTCTCGGAAAAATATGTGAAATAGAGTCCGAGTTTTCGAAAATCGGAGTCCGTATGACCCGATTAAGGCCCAACGAAGTTTTTAGAAAATTTCAAAGTAAAAACAGATTTCAAATTCAAGTTTGAATTTGGAAAATTAGGTCAGATTGGGCCAGGTGGGAAAATTCCCGCCAGAGCACCCAAGTCGACAGCCCTGTCGACTTGGGAGTCGACTTGGTTGACCCAAGTCGACAGCCCTGTCGACTTGGCTGTCGATTTGGCTCAGCCGGGCAGTTTTGCCTGGTGCACCATTTTGGGGTTGTGTTGAGTTTGGGGGCTAGATTCGGTTTTGAGGGCTGAGATTAGAACTAGGGTTCAATCCTAAGGCTAGAACTAATCCTAATCTCTATAAATAAGCCCCTAACCTAACCCTAAATCATCATTATTCATTCATACAACTAAACTATGGCAAAATCATTCCTCTCATGGCCTCCACTCTCTTCATAAATTTCCTAAGTCATTTCTATGAGAGATTTTCCATGCATACAAGTGTTTTCAAGCTTGTATGAGCATCATTAGCTTACATTCAAGTCAAGTTTCTATATTTGCATCATAAAGAAAGAGTTTTGATCATTTTGGCTCAAGGGTTTTTCTATTAGAGCTTGCATTTTGGGTCTATTTGATTGCATAAGGGCTTTGTCATATTTTTTGTGCCTTCATAAGCATTGTAAGCCCTTTTCTACTTTCAAATTTAAACTATAAAGTTAATGAATGATGCAAGTTGTGTTTGATCATTATGATATGCAAGTTTACTATGATGTGTTATGCAAGTTTACAATGATGTGTTATGCAAGTTTATCATGTTATGTTATGCAAGTTTGATATGCAAGTTTGTCATATGATATGCAAGTTATGTTATGCAAGTTTGATATGCAAGTTTGTCATATGATATGCAAGTTATGTTATGCAAGTTTGGGTTGATCCTTTTGTTCATGTTATCATGTTATGCAAGCTTATCTTGGGTTTATGAGCTTAAAGCTTCAAGCTTTATGCTAAAGGTTGCATTTTGGCAACATGTAAGTTATCATATCTCTTATGATAACTTGCATGTGAGGCTAAATGCGAACTTATGGCCATTTCTACATGTCATTTATCACCATGTATCACCAATATGCTAAGTTTGGTTTTATGCATGCTTTTGAGGCCTAAAAATGTAATATGCAAGTATATGAACATATGTACATTTCATATGCCACCATGTTAAACTTGTGGCTTCAACACCTTTATGTCATGATTATGCCAAGTTCCCTCTTTCTATCCTTTATGCGCTATTGCGATATGTAAGTGATGGGATTGCGTTTGGGGTTGGGTAAACTTAAAAGACATAAAAGCATAAGCTTGGGAATTTACCTATTAAGTTAGGTCTACCCTTTGGGAATTTACCTATTAAGTTAGGTCTACCCAAATACTTGAAAACTTGTAACATGTTTTGGAAACATGATGGACATGACACTTAGAAAAGATAAGTGTGACCAACTCGAGGTTGGGTTGAGTTTGTAGCGTAAACCTACCCGGAACCGACCGGCTTAACTAGTTGCTACAAACAATAGGACCCAATGTGAGAAGTTGGTCATGTTGTACCTTGAACCCGAGGTTAGACCAAGTTGTGGTGTAAAGCTACCCGGCCCGCCCGGCTTAACTAGTAACCACAACAAGGTCTAATGTGAGAGGTTAAGGCACGTTAATTAATTAATGCCTCATGATTAGGGTCAAGTCATGGTCCACTTAATACTTAACCAATTTGGGCTTGGTAGATTAATCAGGGTTAAGTCGTGAACTCATCGTTATACTTAACCAAGTTAATCCATAATTAGCAAGAGGGTTAAACCGTACTTAACCCACTAGAAAAATCCTAGCAATGGGGGTCCACTCCAGCAGTAATCCCAAGTTTGTATCATTAAGACCCTAGGGACTAGGCTAGGGAGGGGGCATGATTACTGGACTGGAGGTAAGTGACCAAAAGTGACGGCAGAGTGGTACGCCGGTGTAGTTCCGGGCGGACCATGGTCGTGCACATAGTCCGAAGCTGGGGAAAACATGCACGGGTACCAGTAGATTGAGACTGTGCACTCATGTTTATGGTGTCCAGGGGTTGACACCCTAGGGCTTGATACACCCGACGGGAGACCCTGCACAGTCTGACTACAATTATGTTTGGGCCGTATTGACACCAACACGTGACGAGTTAGGCTTAGGGAGCCGATCGATTAGACCGTTTGGTTGGACCTCGTATTAGGGTCACTTCATGTTATTGGACCTCGTATTAGGGTCACTTCATGTTATTGGGCCAAAGCTTGGGCCAAGGGATCAATACTTGTTTATTCAAGTCATGTTAGTCTGCTAGTACACCTGTGGTGCAAAAACCTTAAACCTGATGATGCGATGACACCTTTATCTACCTTGTTAGTTAATCATCATGCCAGTATGTAGTTATCCATATGTTCATCTCAGCTTTCATCATGCCAGTTAACTTTATCAGTTTACATTGTTTGTAGTAGGGCTTACTCAGTCTTTTTGACTGACCTGTTTTCTTTCGCCTCTTTTCTTCCGTTCCCCCCCCCCCCCCCAGGTTCTCAGGGTGGGAATATTGGAGCTTAGCTTGGATTTCTGATCGCTTGCTTGTGGGATTTTAGCTCATGTACGGTCTTAACATGAAGCTAGCTATGGTTATCACTTATTTTGGGGATAGTACTTATGTATTTCAGTTTTTCAGTAATGTTGTTTTTATCTAGACTTGTGTATTTGGAAAGTTGGCATTATGTTGTACCAGACTTGTTTTGAAATGGTTTGAAATCTTCCGCTGTTTTATCTATGTTATTTCCTCTGTTTGCATATATACATATGTTCTTGTTCTGCCTTGATATATCATTATGCATGTTTACCTGATTCAAACGCCCCTCCAAAGTCAGAGTGCTTGCAAGAGCCACCCTGGCGGAGGTGGGGTGTTACATTTGGTATCAGAGCATATGGTTTACGAGAAGGAACAAAAAGGTTTTTAGAAAACTTTTGGAAAACTATTTTCAAAACCAAGTATAAAGTATTTTCCAAAAGAAAAGTCTAGTTTATTTTAAAGGCTATTCCTCAAAAAGCCATTAGCAAAATTCCTTCGTTTTTCTCCATTCTGAATCTGTCTTTTTCTTCGTTTTCATTATTGCCGATAACTTTGCTATTCCGGAGGGAGTACACGTACCTGTTTGGTATAGGAGACTTTTGGAGGCTAGGGCGACCGAAGCCGGTCCCGCAGATGTCCCTCCTCCTCCTCCTCCTCCAGTAGTTAATGTTCCTCCTCCTCCTGTCGCTGAGGTTCCTCTTCCTCCTCCCCCTCAGCATCCTCAAGCTGACTTTGCAAAGGCTTGCAAAGATTTCAAAGCAATGGGTGGCAAGAACTTTCAAGGCACTGAGACTTTTGTAGAGGCCAGAAATTGGTTGAAAGAGACCGAGGATTTATTTGCTATCTTTGGGTTAGACGATCAGAGGAAGATCTTGTTGGCGGTTTGGCTTATGAAGGATGAAGCCGCTTATTGGTGGGAAGTCACCAATGGTACTAGGCCTGTTGAGACTTGGGCCGATTTCAGGGCAAGGTTCGTGCTTAAGTTTCTATCTTCTGCTGAGGAGAATCTGCAAATGGAGAGGTTCATAACTTTGAAACAAGGAGATATGTCTATCAAAGAATATGTGAACAAGTTCAATCAGTTAGCTCATTTTGGCTTGGATACGTTGAGTACTCCTCAGAAGAAGGCTCTTCGTTTTGCTAGAGGATTGAATGAGCCGTTGCAGGGATTGGCTATGTCACATATTCCCCATGGGGCCACGTTTGGGAGCTTGGTTGATATTTCGTTACTTCAGGGAGATGTCAAGAAAGAGATCAAGATGAATGATACTCAAGCCAAGAAGACTGATTCCCAGTGGAAAGGAAATCAGGGTAATCCAAGTGGTCAGAGCAGTCAAGGCAATCAGAACAAGAACAAGAACAAGAGTCAAGGCAATAAGGGGAACAACAACAAGGGCAAGAACAACAAGGGGAAGTGCCATTATTGCGGTTCAGTTGGGCATCTTATTAAGGATTTAAGAAGAGGAAAAGGAAGAATGGTGAATGCTTTTTCTGCGGTGAGACTGGACATTTCAGTAAGGATTGCCCGAAGAAGCAAGGGCAAGGCCAGGGTCAGACTCAGCGTGCTGGACCTTCAAGAGGGCAAGTTCATGCTCTCAATGTCGCTCCAGTTCCCGATCGAGGTAGTATTTCTGTTGAGAGCCTTGTATATATTTCTGATTTTCCAGTTTGTACCTTGTTTGATTCTGGTGCATCGCATAGCTTTATCTCATCTGATCTTGTTGATAGTTTGCACCTTAGCACTAGCTTGGTAGATGATCCCGTCTGTGTCTCAAATCCTATTGGGGGTTCCGCCCATCTGTCTATGATATGTGGGGATTTGAGGATCCCTATACTGAGTGTAGAGTTCTTGTGTAGTGCTTATGTTCTTGGTTTTAGGGGATACAGATTGATATTGGGCATGGATTGGTTGTCCAGATATGGAGCCATCCTTGATTGTGAGCATAGGGTTGTGAGGCTCGT
The DNA here is from genome assembly GCA_030737875.1 of Allium sativum. Lineage (NCBI taxonomy): Eukaryota > Viridiplantae > Streptophyta > Magnoliopsida > Asparagales > Amaryllidaceae > Allium > Allium sativum. The sequence goes on from CM060920.1 coordinate 719,935,300, forward strand.
GACTCGCCTCGGAAACACCCTAGAAATTTCTTGTAATCCGAGAGGTCCCGTCATGTTGTGCTATCTTGAATCACTCGACTCGCAATGGAAACTCTTCCGTCTGTGAGAGTGGTTCGAGAGTATCCGGATGTTTTCGATGAAGTTAGGGGGTTGCCCCCTAAGCGAGAGATTGATTTCCGCATTTATCTGGTGGATAATGCAAAGCCGGTTTCTTTGCCCGTTCGGCACATGGCTCCGCGTGAAAGGCGGGAGCTAAGTAAGCAAGTGAAGGAGTTGCTTGAGAAGAACTTCATTAGACGAAGTATATCTGAATGGGGAGCGCCTGTGGTATTTGCTACCAAGGCAGATGGTTCTCTCCGACTTTGTGTAGACTATCGAGCGTTGAATAAGCTGACTAAGAAGAACAGACACCCGTTGCCGAGGATTGATGATCTCTTTGACCAGCTTGTCGGTGCTTCTGTTTTCTCTCAGCTTGGTCTTGCTATTGGATTCCATCAGCTCAGGGTAGCTGAAGATAGTATAGACAAGACTGCGTTCAAAACTCCAGATGGATTCTTCGAATGGCTTGTCATGCCGTTTGGCTTGACTAATGCACCCGCATATTTCGTGGACTTGATGAGTAGGGTGTTTAGGGAGTTCTTGAACAAGTTTGTCGTGGTCTTCGTAGATGATATTCTGATCTTCTCTAAGGATGAGGAAGAGCACGCAAGGCATCTCGTGGAGGTGATGGATACGCTTAGAGCGCATCAGTTGAAGGCCAAGTTCTCCAAGTGTCACTTTTGGAGAAGGGAAGTTAGATTCCTTGGGCATATAGTATCTAAGCAAGGCTTAGCGGTGGATCCCGCTAAGGTAGTTGCAGTTCAGGATTGGAAGACTCCAAGAAATGCAACCGAAGTGAGAAGTTTTCTAGGTCTTGCAGGCTTTTACCGGAAGTTCATCAAGGACTTCGCGAAGATTTCCGCTCCTCTCACTAAATTGACGAAGAAGAATTTAGTTTTTGCTTGGATTATAGAATGTGAGCTTGCTTTTCAGAAGCTCAAGAGAGCTCTCACATCAGCACCTGTTCTAGCTTTGCCCGATGGAGGGAAGTTATTTACAGTATACACCGATGCATGTGGCACGGGGTTAGGAGCTGTTCTTATGCAAGAAGGAAGAGTGATATGCTTTGGCGGTAGACAACTCAAAGTGCATGAGAAGAATTATCCCACTCATGACTTAGAGTTGGCAGCAATAGTATATGCACTCAAGGCTTGGCGCCATTATCTTCTGGGAGAAAGATTTGAGCTTTATACCGATCACAAGTCATTGAAGTATCTTTTTTCTCAGAAGGATCTGAATCTGAGGCAACAAAGAAGGATGGAATTCTTGGCATCCTACGATTTTGAGATAGCTTATACCCCTGGCAAGGGGAATGTGGTAGCAGATGCATTGAGTAGAAAAAGGTTGACTCTGAGTCCTCTATTCGTTGAGATGAAGAATTTAGAGTATGTGGCAACCTTTGATTTCTCTTTGGCGATTGAGTCGATGACCGGTTCTTTAGCATCTCTGGAACTCAGACCTACCCTTCTTGATCAAGTTGGGGATTCGCAGAGAGAAGACCCTCAGATAGTTGAGATTATGGATAAGCTGATTCGAGGAGAGGCGTCTAGTCATCTCGCTCGATATTCTATTGATGACAAGGGTTGGCTGAGGAGAGACGGAAGGTTATGTGTTCCAATGGTAGAAGATTTAGTAAGAAAAGTTCTTGAGGAAGCGCATCGCTCTAAGTTGACAATACATCCAGGCGGAGATAAGATGTATAAAGATATGAAGCGCATTTTCTTTTGGCCTGGGATAAAGAAGGATGTGGCAGAGTTTGTCTCTAGATGTATCAATTGCCAGCAAGTTAAGGTCGAGACGAAAAAGCCCGGTGGGCTATTGCATCCTCTAGACGTTCCACTATGGAAGTGGGAGAGTATTTCCATGGATTTTATCGATGGGCTACCAAGGTCAAGGAAAGGGAATACGAGCATTTGGGTTATTGTGGATAGACTTACGAAGAGTGCTCATTTCATTCCGGTGAAGAGCAAGAGGTCCGCATCTTGGCTAGCGTCTGTATATCTTCGTGAGATTGTGAGACTACATGGAGTCCCTTCTAGTATAGTCAGTGACCGTGACCCAATCTTTACAAGTCAATTCTGGAATAGCTTCCAAGAAGCTATGGGCACAAGGTTGAATCTAAGTACGGCTTATCACCCACAGACGGACGGTCAAACCGAAAGGGTGAATAGGGTACTCGAGGATCTGTTGAGGCTTTGTATTCTGGATTTTGGTGGTACTTGGGAAGACCATCTTCCTCTTGTTGAGTTTGCATATAATAACAGTTATCAGGCAAGCATAGGGATGGCACCATTTGAAGCTTTATATGGGAGGCCGTGCAAGTCGCCTACATGTTGGTGGGAGACTACAGATGAGCTTATACTTGGGCCTGATATGATCAGAGATACATCCGAGAAGGTCGAGTTGATTCGGAGACGGATGAAAGCGGCCCAAGACCGATAGAAATCCTATGCTGATAAGCGAAGAACTGATTTGGAGTTTGATGTTGGGGATATGGTTTTCGTGAAGGTTTCTCCTTTGCGGAATGTGGTCCGATTTGGAGCCGTTGGGAAGTTAGCACCGAGGTTTGTTGGACCATTCCCTATTATAGAGAGGATCGGGCAGATGGCTTATAGAGTGGAGTTGCCCGAGAAGCTTGCCGGAGTACACGATGTTTTTCATGTCTCGCATCTCCGGAAGTGTTTGCATGAATCAGCAGAGGTTGTTGAGCCAAGTGTTCTGAAAGATGTGGAAGTGGAGAAAGAGGCTACCTTGAGGAGAGCTCCGATTTGTATCTTGGGGACGGAGACCAAGAAGCTAAGGAATCGAGAGGTCAAGTTGGTGAAGGTTCAATGGGGTGAAGCCGAAGAAGACGCAACTTGGGAAACCGAGGAGAAGATGCGTGGGCTTTATCCATTCCTTTTTGAGGGTACACTCTCAATCTCTTTTCTTTGTTAGCATATCTTTCTCTTTGCTATCCATGTTTATCTAGTTTATCGTGTTAATCTTGTCATGAGAACCTTAGGTAGAAACCCTTTGGATGAAACATGTGTTTGAAACATGTTATGCTTGATGTTTGCAAGTGGTTGCAAGTGTTTGCAAGTGGTTACTCGTGGATGCATTATACACGTTAGGCACTAGATCGGCTCACACACTCCTCATATTACATATGCATGAGTGTTTATGCTTATTCATGGATGAAAATTTTTGTGTTATCACATGGATGTTGCATATGGATGTATGTTATGTGCACACATATAGATGTTATACATTATGTTAGCAATTGCATACATATGGATTCATTTCACTAACATAATTTGCATTGATGATATTTGCATTAGATAAGTACATATACACACACCTTTGCATATGTTCATATAACATTTAGAATCTTGTAAGGACAATGATTGCTCGTGGATGATGTTTTGAGTAGATGGATGTTGGATGGTAGGATATGTTCTTCCTAACTTGAAGATTTCGGGGACGAAATCCTTTAAGGAGGGGAGAATGTAACAACCCGTATTTTCAATAACCTGTTATAACATAAATCGAGGCAGAATTTAATTTATAAATCTGAATCAAGGGAAATGGGCTATGCCATTGCGTTCATCTCAGAAAAATACGCGAAATAGAGTCCGAGTTTTCGAAAATCGGAGTCCGTATGACCCGATTAAGGCCCAACGAAGTTTTCAGAAAATTTCAAAGTAAAAACAGATTTCAAATTCAAGTTTGAATTTGGAAAATTAGGTCAGATTGGGCCAGGCGGGAAAATTCCCGCCAGAGCACCCAAGTCGACAGCCCTGTCGACTTGGGAGTCGACTTGGTTGACCCAAGTCGACAGCCCTGTCGACTTGGCTGTCGACTTGGCTCAGCCGGGCAGTTTTGCCTGGTGCACCATTTTGGGGTTGTGTTGAGTTTGGGGGCCAGATTCGGTTTTGAGGGCTGAGATTAGAACTAGGGTTTAATCCTAAGGCTAGAACTAATCCTAATCTCTATAAATAAGCCCCTAACCTAACCCTAAATCATCATTATTCATTCATACAACTAAACTATGGCAAAATCAATCCTCTCATGGCCTCCACTCTCTTCATAAATTTCCTAAGTCATTTCTATGAGAGATTTTCCATGCATACAAGTGTTTTCAAGCTTGTATGAGCATCATTAGCTTGCATTCAAGTCAAGTTTCTATATTTGCATCATAGAGAAAGAGTTTTGATCATTTTGGCTCAAGGGTTTTTCTATTAGAGCTTGCATTTTGGGTCTATTTGATTGCATAAGGGCATTGTCATATTTTTTGTGCCTTCATAAGCATTGTAAGCGCTTTTCTACTTTCATATTTAAACTCTAAAGTTAATGAATGATGCAAGTTGTGTTTGATCATTATGATATGCAAGTTTACTATGATGTGTTATGCAAGTTTACTATGATGTGTTATGCAAGTTTATCATGTTATGTTATGCAAGTTTGATATGCAAGTTTGTCATATGATATGCAAGTTATGTTATGCAAGTTTGATATGCAAGTTATGTTATGCAAGTTTGGGTTGATCCTTTTGTTCATGTTATCATGTTATGCAAGCTTATCTTGGGTTTATGAGCTTAAAGCTTCAAGCTTTATGCTAAAGGTTGCATTTTGGCAACATGTAAGTTATCATATCTCTTATGATAACTTGCATGTGAGGCTAAATGCGAACTTATGGCCATTTCTACATGTCATTTATCACCATGTATCACCAATATGCTAAGTTTGGTTTTATGCATGCTTTTGAGGCCTAAAAATGTAATATGCAAGTATATGAACATATGTACATTTCATATGCCACCATGTTAAACTTGTGGGTTCAACATCTTTATGTCATGATTATGCCAAGTTCCCTCTTTCTATCCTTTATGCGCTATTGCGATATGTAAGCGATGGGATTGCGTTTGGGGTTGGGTAAACTTAAAAGACATAAAAACATAAGCTTGGGAATTTACCTATTAAGTTAGGTCTACCCTTTGGGAATTTACCTATTAAGTTAGGTCTACCCAAATGCTTGAAAACTTGTAACATGTTTTGAAAACATGATGGACATGACACTTAGAAAAGAGAAGTGTGACCAACTCGAGGTTGGGTTGAGTTTGTAGCGTAAACCTACCTGGAACCGACCGGCTTAACTAGTTGCTACAAACAATAGGACCCAATGTGGGAAGTTGGTCATGTTGTACCTTGAACCCGAGGTTAGACCAAGTTGTGGTGTAAAGCTACCCGGACCCGCCCGGCTTAACTAGTAACCACAACAAGGTCTAATATGAGAGGTTAAGGCACGTTAATTAATTAATGCCTCATTGTTAGGGTTAAGTCATGGTCCACTTAATACTTAACCAATTTGGGCTTGGTAGATTAATCAGGGTTAAGTCGTGAACTCATCGTTACACTTAACCAAGTTAATCCATGATTAGCAAGAGGGTTAAACCGTACTTAACCCACTAGAAAAATCCTAGCAATGGGGGTCCACTCCAGCAGTAATCCCAAGTTTGTATCATTAAGACCTTAGGGACTAGGCTAGGGAGGGGGCACGATTACTGGACTGGAGGTAAGTGACCAAAAGCGACGGCAGAGTGGTACGCCAGTGTAGTTCCGGGCGGACCATGGTCGTGCACATAGTCCGAAGCCGGGGAAAACATGCACGGGTACCAGTAGATCGAGACTGTGCACTCATGTTTATGGTGTCCAGGGGTTGACACCCTAGGGCTTGATACACCCGACGGGAGACCCTGCACAGTCTGACTACAATTATGTTTGGGCCGTATTGACACCAACACGTGACGAGTTAGGCTTAGGGAGCCGATCGATTAGACCATTTGGTTGGACCTCGTATTAGGGTCACTTCATGTTATTGGACCTCGTATTAGGGTCACTTCATGTTATTGGGCCAAAGCTTGGGCCAAGGGATCGATACTTGTTTATTCAAGTCATGTTAGTCTGCTAGTACACCTGTGGTGCAAAAACCCTAAACCTGATTATGCGATGACACCTTTATCTACCTTGTTAGTTAATCATCATGCCAGTATGTAGTTATCCATATGTTCATCTCAGCTTTCATCATGCCAGTTAACTTTATCAGTTTACATTGATTGTAGTAGGGCTTACTCAGTCTTTTTGACTGACCTGTTTTCTTTCGCCTCTTTTCTTCCGTTCCCCCCCCCCCCAAGGTTCTCAGGGTGGGAATATTGGAGCTTAGCTTGGATTTCTGATCGCTTGCTTGTGGGATTTTAGCTCATGTACAGTCTTGACATGAAGCTAGCTATGGTTATCACTTATTTTGGGGATAGTACTTATGTATTTCAGTTTTTCAGTAATGTTGTTTTTATCTAGACTTGTGTATTTGGAAAGTTGGCATTATGTTGTACCAGACTTGTTTTGAAATGGTTTGAAATCTTCCGCTGTTTTATCTATGTTATTTCCTCTGTTTACATATATACATATGTTCTTGTTCTGCCTTGATATATCATTATGCATGTTTACCTGATTCAAACGCCCCTCCAAAGTCAGAGTGCTTGCAAGAGCCACCCTGGCGGAGGTGGGGTGTTACACTTCCTATCCACCACCAAAACCGACTGATCATCCCGCCTATATGTCTCATCCCCCACTGTGATAGCCTGATCACTATAGCTTGCCATTCGTTCCACTACCACATTGGTTAATATATCATTGTTAACCACCTTATCACTTACCACCCTAAAATTACTAGAAGCTTTCTTATGATGCAACAAATTCCATTTAAGCTTTTTAACCCGAAAACCTCTCCTCGACGAAAAACCATACTTCAGACCATCCTCCAACCCAGTGTCAACCATAACCTCGCTCCTCGATGCCAGCCCATCATCAACATCATCAACTGCCAGGACATCAAAACTGTTCGAGAGTACCATGTCTTCTGCCACTGACCATATAGTCCCCTCATCTTTCCTTGTAACGTTAATATGCTCCCTCAACGAAACTCCCTCTTGACCCACTTCTCCCATGTCAATGTCATCCACGACAATCATCACTGCACTAGCTTTGTCCCGCTTGTCACCATAACGAACCTCATCTGTCCCTGAATCATTCTTGAGCCCCATACATTTCGTTACAACCGGGTCAAACATCATAGGATCATCACACAAAGTCCAACGCGAATCAATATTATTCAACATTTCACCTTCAAGACAGCTCACTTCTTCCGCTACAATATTTACATTCATACCCATATCCTCCCCTGTTTTCAGATTATTCACCTTCCTACCATTTCTCGGATATTCACCAACAGTAACAGAGTGGCTCTCCAAATCTCTATATTCACATATAAGGGCAGAATTTAAAGCATCGAAGTGATCTAGTAATCTGTCCAACAATCTAACTGCCATCATATTTTTTCTCGTATGTTGATCAGAAAGCAACCTCCGTAACTTAACCAAATTTAAACTGAACGCAAAAGCATGTTCATTTCTGTTCAGCGGCAATGGCAACGGAGGAAAAATCTTCGTATTTTCAACCTTCTTACTCCACAAAATACCATCCATCATCCCTTCTAAATTCCAACCCAATGCCAACAATAGGTAGGCACCTTCATTTAAACAGTCCAGAGAATCCAAAGCCAGAAAATCTAGAAGCTCAATTATAATCTGGCAAATTCTCAAACAGTTAATGTGCATGAGTTCCCACACCGATTTTCCAGTAAAACTCATTGAACAATTGAACTTTTTATGCCCAATTCCACCACAGTTAAAGCATCTCAGACCATTTCTACAATCTCTTGCTAGATGATTCAATTCCCCACAGCGGAAGCAAACTCTAGCACCCGCGCTTTTTCTAATACGAACTTTTTCAGCCTTAAGAGAATTCCAATTTGGCATATTAAGCATTGTTTTCCTCACCATATCAGCATAAGAGTAATTAAATTTTGAAGCGGAATGCTGCAGACAACTTGCAGAGTTGAATGTTTTCGAAACCTCACACTGCCTAAAAGTCAAGTTAAGTCTCATCCCATTCATGTTAGTCCTGTTTCTGATCAAATCCGGGGCTGAGTTATTGAAGATACCTGAAACGCCATGATAAATTCCTCTTGATTTGCCACCAAAAATCAGCACATCGCCTGATTCTAGAATAATACTCCTGACAGCGTTTCCTTCATCTCTATATACGAACTCTGCAGAATCCCCAATCGAAAAAGAAACAACAGGAAGACCAAGCGCCAGACTTACCTTGCTTTCATCCTTGTCCTGATGCATTCCTAGTTTCCCATCTCGATTGTAGAAATTGATTATACAAACATCAGGAATCATGCATGCAAGTTCTTCAGGTTTCCGCCCATTATCAACCAATTCCTTATGCGCAAAATCGATGGAATCACATACCAGCTTTTTGAATTCTTCAGGGATTTTTGGGGGAATAGAACCGTCAGTATTCCTCCTATCTTCGTAGATTCTGGATTGAGGATTCCAGACTTTTCCTAGACACATCAGGAATAGATTTAACAAAGCGCCATTATCGAAGCACGGTCTGTAGAACCCTCCATCCCCAATTCCAAGATCTTGAACTCTTTTAACAATCTGTACTTGCTCATCAAGGCTAACGAAATTCTTTAGTAATATCATACCCGAACTCAGAAATTGTGTTTCTTGAATCTTTAGCCGATTTATCCCCAAATCACCTGTCCAATCCGATAGAATTCTCCTTCGATTATCCAATAACCCTCCATTGTAACAGTACCTCGCGAGATGATCACTCCCTCCACATCGAAAACAACGCTTCTGAAATCGGATGGAAACCAGGTCTGGACGGGAGGTAGACCTCGCCTTTTTCCTCTTTACATACGGTTTACCCGATAGAGAATGATTTGGACAAGATCCATTCAAAGGAAGAGAAGAAAAATCTGGCCGAGATTCGCTCGAGAAAGAAGAAGATAAGAAATCCGCCATTAAATTTTTTTATATTAGTTCATAAGGAATTTTATGAGTCCGTAGCTTCTTCATCTATAAAATATGAAAATACTTGTGAACATAGGCCATAAATTATCGTAATATGTTAAATGCTGTTGAATATGCTTGCAATGTTTTAGTTGGCCTAACTTCAAAATTTATGGTGTAAAATTAAAAGCGCCTTGCATCGTCCTTATTTTCACAAAAAGTCATTCTAAATATATTTTGTAGATAAAGAAGCTAACAAATAAGATATTATCGACAAGCATAGTAGGAAATTACATTTTTTGTAGCCAATAAACAGTCCTATTTTACTATATGATCACAATGAGGTTGCAACTTCTATTCTCTTGTTACTTTAAGGCACCTTTTCTTTTAGCTTGCAGCTTTCTACACGGTTATATTCTTCTTCTTGGTTGTTACTGATATCGTGGTAGTTAAATACTAAATACATTTCTGGATATATGCATGTCGAGGGAAGCATATTATTATCTCCAGTTTTGTGGTCATGTGGTATTACAAATGTTGCTTATGGGTAAAGTAAGGAAAATAAATGTGATTGCATTGGCCCAGTCATCTCTACTATTTAAGATAATTCGGTGAATATGATTTAATTGTGCTTGTTTGAAATTTTAAAAATATCCTCATTCATTAACAGAGTCTCATTAACTGTTTGGAATCTTCATCATTGTCCCTTTTTTAATTTCTTATTGATGGAATTTTCTACCAATTTGTCATCGAATTTACTGACAAAACAACTAGAAATAAAGGTGGCATGACTATTAAAACTTGTAGATGCATGTACGTGTAGTTTATGCTAGTTTATTTTTGTTTGTTTGATCATATCCGGATGTTCATCTCAATCTATATCATTGTTCCTTATTCGTATAAATAACAATTTGGACATACATGCTGCTATCTAATGATTGTTTTTTGATGTGCTGCAGTTTTTGGGCAAAGATGAGTATCTGAAGGGAATTGGGATATATGAGTCAATTATTCAAAAGTTTGCCTCTCACAGTAATGATGCATCTGGCAAAGAAACAAGAGCAGAACTACAGGGAGCATTCAGTTTCATTACCCACAGGTTCCGTTCTATTTTTATCATTCGGTCTATAATGGAATGATCCTGGGGCATAGTAGTTTTCAGGCAACCGTGCTTGTCTTGTACAAATACGACTGTTCGACAGACGTGAAACGAAAGCCTGATTCTACGTGTTAATTTAATTAATGTTCGGATCCGATTACAGGTTTAATGCATTTATTTGGAGAGTGATTCGGTGAAATCTAGGCACTCAAGACCGTAGAACATTGACCCGTCCAATACAGTTTTTGGAAACCAACTGCTCTCTCCCCTCTTCTGGGTCCTCCATCATATTTGGTTACATATTTTTGGTTTACCAATGTTGCTCATCAACATTAAAGATTATTTCCCTGTTTTAAAGAGGATTGAGACAAGCATTTATGTTTATTGGCTACATGATCCATACTATTGTTCCATATTAATATACTTTAATGTAGGAACATAAGTACATCAAGAGAAGAACACAATGGTTTTAAAAACTGAACTTTGTCGATTTAGTGGTGATAAGGTATACTAGGAAAGGGTAACTGATTTGTGCACGTTGATTCTCAGTTTTTTCTTTTTTCAAACTCAAAATGCAAGCGCTATTTTCACAGCCCTCTGAAGCCTGCTAAACTTACCTAGACAACAATGTATAGGAAGCAACACAAAAAGAACATCCATGATGAGGCTGTAAAGAAGAAGCACCGTGCTACAAAAATTTCACAAGCAAATTGTTAAACGTATTTCAGCAAGCAAATAGCGTTCACTCCAAATATTTTGCTCCTTTTCGTTTTGAGCAAAGTTCTCACTTTCAGCTTTGGAAATATTTTTGAATTAGTACATATTTTAGTGCTAATGAGATTGATCATTCTGATACGCTTCCTTCTATTGGCGACCTTTATATATAACTTCATCAATATCTTCATTATTCTCATCATTACTAGCAGTAAAACTTGAGGCATTAGAGAATAGCAGCGATCCTTTTGACTTCTTGTCCCCCTCTTTATTGTCAACATTATAACCTTGAGTATCATTCTGTCTTCTCATCTCATCATCACTACCACATCTTTCATAATAATAATCCTCAGTATCAGGGCACTTAACTTCAGTATTCTCATCACAGAAGCCATCATTATTTGCACTGTCATAATTGGCATCCAACCACGATACCTTCTCTTGATATAGTTCTTCAGTATCACTTCGTTCCTGCGTATGATCTACACTTTCACCTGAATCTTCACTCTGAGATTCAGTGTTTGGAAAATCAGCAGTTTTCGCATTGGTCGTATCCTCATGACTATCAAAGGCAAATGGCTTTAGCATGTCGATCACCATCTGGAGGATATTGCGATCCTGGAAATTCAACTGATTTTCATCACTAATACATGATGCTAATTTGTTTGTTATATCATGCAGTTGAGCAACCAGTGGACTTAATCGATCTCCATCACTTGGAAATTGATCCATTTTTGCACTCGCAATATAACAAGCTTTTCAAATCTATACCAAAAGTCTTTGGTATAGTATGTAACGGAAAATGGAACTCCTCGTATACACTGGGTACTACTGAGAAGTTAGAATTCCTAGGCAGAAAAGGATCATGAATATGAGTTCTTGAAGCATTTCCTTTCTTGGAAACTAGTTCGCCATCTGAGACTCTAAAACCACTACATTGAGTTGGTGGTTCAACAATTGGAAGCCTTGGAAACGTAAACTTCAGAAGACCAAAGGGAAATTTGTCCTCAAAAGTCACAGATTTACAAATACTGCAGGTACTCTCCTTAAGCAGCTTCCACTCTGTGTCAACTTAGTTTTTGTAGTTATTATAATTAAAGTACAGTTCTTAGACATTACTTTGTACACTGTAGAAAAGATAACGTTATGGGGGTGATAATTTATGGATATTTTGATATGGAGAACTGAATAGATGGGGAAGCACTAATGAGTGGGAAACCTTCAATAATAGGAAAAATAGCAACAACTTGGTCGTGACTTAGTAATTTTGCTAAAAGAAATGAATAGGTAGGTAGCAACAACTTTTTAGTTTGACTTATTGTAATCTCATCAATCATATAGTATTCTGGCTGGTGTTTACATTTGCTGGTTGATTTGGAGATGCATGAATGATTAATTCTACTTTTAGCTAGCAGCTAACACTTTCTACTTTTATCCCTTAACTTGAGCTCAAATCTAAATGCATATTTTTTTGCTAATGCGAAGATAGTTAAAATCGGTTGCCGAGTAAGAACAGGTGCCGCTAGTAAGGACCAAGGAAAAAGAATCTGAGCTTGCTGCTTAGGTTTCAAAGTTCAAATATGCTTATTTGACTCGGATTCATCTGTGTCATTGTTCAGTTCACGAGCAATTATTCTGTTTTACTCCTTACATAAACTATGTTTGGATTTGTGCACTTTAGGTGTACCAAGCAAATGCTTTTAACTATGTTTTTATGCCCAAATCTAAATACATATTTTTTTCTAAAGTGGTTATATATGCAAAGGCGATGCTTTCATGGCTATGGAAGATTTGTCCTCAGCAAAAAAGACGTACTCGTATGCATTGCAAATTGATCATTCGATTCGTAGATCAAAGTCGTTCAAGGTATATTTAATTTGTTCTCTAGTTTGGAGTAAATATGTCATATAATGTGATAAGCTCTTTTTTGCACTAAGAAAAAGGGTGTGTGAGCAAAGTGTATCTTTTTATATTTTTGTTGTACTTCAGGCTCGGATTGCGAAGCTTCAAGAGAAACTCTCTCTGTCAGTAGCTTCTTCGCCATAGAACTTAGCATAGAGAGAACTTTTCTTGGAAAGCTCGGCTTGGGGGGGAGTTCAACCTAATCGGTTTGGGTGATTTTTCCATGCCATTCTTCTTGTTTATTGTCGAATTTTACTTTTAAATTATGTATTTGATCGTATGTGTTGCACTTGTGATATATTTGAAGAATTGGTATGACATGTAGAATATTTTGGATAGTTTGAATGTGATGATGAATGTTTTGAATAAGTTTATTTTATGTATAAAACTAGTACTACATAATTTTTAATTAAAGCGTTGCATCTGCTTTCTTCTAATGTAGCATTTGCCTTCGTTACTGTTGCATTTGATTTTTTTTTCTGATGTTGCATTTCAAGATAATGCTGTTGCATTGCATAATGCAGTGGTGTTGCATTAAATAAAATATTATCAATTCCACATAGCATGTGGGCCCCACAGCTGTGTGGCGTGTGACACGTGGGCAGCTGACATGGAGAGCTGACGTGGCGTGTGACACGTGTGTATCTTACGTGGAAGCTGACGTGGCCCTCACTATCATGACCTGGAGGCTAGACTCTAACTTATGCTTAAGGCAATGCTGTAAATTGTTGCATTACTTGCATATACTGTTGCAATATGGTTATAATGCAACACTTTCTTTCCATGGCAGTAGATGGGTAAAAGCGTTGCCTTAGAGGGCTAATGCAACGACCACAGATGCCACGCCCCTCTGGTGTTGCCTATTTGAAAAAAGGGCCTACGACAACGCTTTTTTGATCTACGACCACATAAAAGTAGTGTCGAATATGCCCACTTTTGTAGTAGTGCGGGGAAGTTCGGGCTGCTTCATTTGGTATCAGAGCTTTGGTTTACAGAGCTCGAGAACAAGACACATTAGAACCGAACGAAAGAATTCATCAGAGGTTAGATTAGTAATATCCAATAAGAATGACTCGTTAGAGATGGGATCAGTAGTATCCTAGAATGAGTTTGAAGAGTATTATTTATTAAAAAAAAATTGATTTTGAAAAATATATCTTATAATACGTATTTGAATATTTTATTTTATATTGAATTTGGACAATCGAGTATATGAAGATTTTGCATATACGCGTCATGAACGTATATTCGATGTCTCAAATATACTGGATAGATATAGAATCACACTCTAGTCGCCTGGGGATAATTCTAGTGATGTCTGGACATCATCAGTATTTATGTTCGAGTTTCGAAAGTGGGATATATATATATCCAATTGACTAGTGTGAGATCCAAAACTAGATAGGGTTTATTGTTGTGATTTGGCATCAAAAATATGATTTTTGACTATATATAAAAGTATATGTTTGAAAAGCTAATCAACTAACTGATTGTTGGTTGTGTTGTTTGAGTATTAGTTTAACTAATAAAATTATTGAAACCAATATGTAAGTGAAAGGTAAATTAGCCAAATCGAATCAAATATTGTACTGAATTGGAAATGGATTGAAAATGCATACATGTACATATATATGTGTGAACAGTTCATAGCATGGAAGCTAAGAAGAGGAATAAAATTGTATGCCCGACAAATAGGTACATATTTACTGTATTTATAAGGGTTTGATGATTTTATGAGCCGATTGGCTAGCTGTTTGGCTTTTTCTTTTGGATTGATGAGGGCCCTGTGAGGCAAATTGCGGTTTTAAATATCAACCCGTACAAAGGAGGTTATGGTGAAACTTTTCGAAAATTTAGGGTGTTAGCCAAATTTTTGAGAAATTAGAAAATTCTTAGAAACTGAAAAGTTGAAGAAAGAAAGCCATAATGAAAGTTGAGTTGATTAGTTAAACAACTTTCAGCTCCGTTCCTTTTCGAGGACGAAAAGATTTTTAAGTGGGGGAGATTGCAACAACCCGAATTTTCAGAACCAATTTAAAATTTTTATTTTAGCTATTTTTATGGATTTTGAATATTTAAAATGATTTATTTTAAATAATAACGATTGAAAATTTATTTAAATCGAAGTTAGAGCATATAAATTTATTTTAATTATAAAACGAGCCTGAAATGGTGTGGTAGTTTGAAAATTCAATTTTAATTTTCAAATGAATGTACATAATTCAAAATAAATCGTATTTCAGTATAACAAGAACATTTGAATCTGTTTGATTATATCTTTCTAACGAATGTGAAAAACTGAGATTTCACTTTATAAATTGAAAGTTATGGCCAGTTTAAATTTTAAAATAGTCGCTATGGAATTTATATATATTTTAATATAATATATAGCTCTTAAAAATAGCCATTTTGCAAATGACCTCCGTTTTCGACGAAACCACTTTTGTTGGATCCGGAATGACAAATTATTGCTAGATTCCAAAATTCAGAATTTTTGGAATTAATATGTGAGCGTGGCGAATTAAAACGTGTTTGCTAATTTCAGTCTGAATTTAATCGACTGGAAAATGACCGTTTTTCAAACGGTCTCCAAATTCGACGAAATTAGTTTTGTTAGGACCGTATCATCAAAACATAGCCAGATTTATTCTTCTAGAATTTTTGGAGTCAGTATGTGGCCCCGGTAAATTAAAATGTACGTTACAATCAATTTTGAACGTTTATTTTTTGAAAATTGGTTCACTTTATTAATTACTAAAATTCATACAGAAAAAGGTTAGCATACTAACCATTACAGATAAAATAGAAACATAGAAACTAAAATAAAACTGGAAATACAAGTATTAAAAGAAACTAACAAAAAATAACAGCCCATGATGAGGCAATCATCCCGCATATGTGCATCATTGCACCTTCCACGAGCCAAAACTTCTCTTGCTCATGACCTTCAAACCGAAACACCATTAAAGAAATACCAGAGAATACAATCCATTACATTGAGTTTTCCAGAATAGTAAAACATATGGCTGCAAATAGATGGCAAACTTTTGAACGCTTCAACACCAAGCCAGCTGAGTTGTGTTTAATGAGCAGCTGAAAACCAATTATATGAAATAAAGCCATCAAAACTATACTGGAATGTAATCACTGAATTCTAAAGTCCGTCTATCTTTTAGATCAGTATCCAAACTCTATATTCCAACTCATAATCGGGTTCACATGAGATTGGTCTAAAGGTTAAAACACTAATTAAAATTAAAAACGGATAAGTTCCTAAGCTATGAAACAGCTCTGAATCCAGTATATTGAACTATAGATCCTCACAAAATCAGTAGTGTCACTCTCATTAGCATATGAAGGATCATCACAATGATAGCTCCTGCTCATGAATTCTGCTGTTCATGCTAATCAACCCCAAACATCCTAAAAATTGCTTGCCGATTAAATTGAAAAGCATGAAAAAGTCTATTCCAAACTTTCCTAGAACAGGACCTAATCTTCGGAAATATCATGCAGCCCTTAATTATATATGGTTAACATCTAAATTCAACCTAATGAAGTCCCAAAAAATATTCAATTCCATTCTATACTCTAGGTCTGGTTGATGATTTATAGACTCCTATAAATCAATCCTAGAGCCAGAATCAACAGTTTGAAGATATCATATCAGTAAAAATTCAAATGCCACCATGTAGATTTGCCAAACCTGTGCACTACTTTATCAATTAGAGAAAGAGGACCAACTGCTCATAAACATGTAACCAAAGCCATATTATCCAAAAACTGAACTGGGTGATAAAAACATAAACCAGATCCAGGTATTTTCCAAAACTGATTTATGTCATGTTTAGACCCCAAACTGTATTACCAGATATCCATATTCAGCTT
This sequence comes from Allium sativum, assembly GCA_030737875.1. Taxonomy (NCBI): domain Eukaryota; kingdom Viridiplantae; phylum Streptophyta; class Magnoliopsida; order Asparagales; family Amaryllidaceae; genus Allium; species Allium sativum. Next base: position 719,951,911 of record CM060920.1, read on the forward strand.
ACTGGACTCAATTGAAGAAATCATCCATATTATTTTGTAATCCAACGAGAAGATCAGAAAACCAATCAGGTTATTAGTTGAATAACAGAGTTGGACAACCTAAGCAGTTTGGGTGAAAGCATTCTTATCTTGTAAATCTGACTAAAACCATATGTAATGAACTGATAATGGACGCATTTCTCTTTTCATCTACGAAGCACTGAATAGATCTTCACAAGGCAGCTTAAAACAATTATCACTATAAACCACGAACCAAAAACGAACTAAACCCCAATTTATCAACCCCAAACTTATGCAAATATTCTGGTAATCAGATCTATTCACATACCGGAAAGTGAAATTAGTGAAAAAACTAGAGAAACGGTTATGAAGAATCGGAAGTGTTTCCACTTGCGCCGGCAATGCCAGATCCCAATTCTCCAGATGTCTTGTTCTTTAGCTTTCGAACTAATTCAAATCGGTTATGGATCTGTGATTTGAGCATAGATGCGACATGGTATAAGGTAGATCTGGGGTTTAGCCATCAAAAGAATTTCGAATTTGTGGGAAGTTAAGGATAGAAGATGGATTAAAATTTTCAGGTCTGAAAATTTGTGAAAAGCCGATGGTAAGTAAGTGGTGAAGTAAAACAGATGTATTACCAACGATAAAATCGTTGAAGGTTGGTGAAGTAAAAATCGCAAAGCGATTTGAGGAAGGTGAAGAAAGGTGAAGATGTAGATGATGCTCACGTGTGACGAAAACTGGAGAGTATTTCTCCAGTCGCCATTAACGAGCACACCTCCTCTATATCAATTTCGAACGTTATATTAATTTATATTTTAATTTGGATGAAAACTGATCATAACAGTCGAATCGGCTTGCGGGACATATTCCATTGTGTTCGGAATGGGGGTAATTGGTTAGAGATGACAGTCGGTGGGTTCGATCTGGAGTTCGAATTAAAAAGTTACTTTTTGGAATTAAAAATTTAATTAATTATATAAATTATATATTCTCTTCCCCCCCTTTTCTTCTTTAACGGTCAACGCACCAAATTAAAAAGAAAGAAAAAAAATAAAACCCTTGATGTCGCGCCCCTTTTTCTCCCGTCGCCTTCACCTTCCTCCGTCGTGCCTCCAGGCGGCTACCGCCGCACCTCCAGCCCGTCGCCCCTCCTCTTCTCCCTCTCCACTCTCACCCCTTCGCCCAATTCGAGAATCCAACCCCCGAAACAACCTGAAACCCTTGCCGCCGTCCACCACCCCTACCCTCCGACCGTCGCTGCCTCAGACCCCCCACTGATCTACCCCCTTGCCCTCCAGAGTGATACAGTGAGTTTTTTAATTTATTTATTTTTATTATTAATTAGTTAAACTAATTTAGTAATAAAAAAGGTTATTTTTGCTTAAATAAAAATGTGCTTTTTATTATATATAAAATTGAAACAAAGATTGGATTTATATATATATATATGTATGTATGTATGTATGTATATATAGCGATGATAAAGATTCGATTTACATATATAGCGCTGTAAAAATATGATTTTTATACATATAGCATTATTAAAAATGTGATTTTTAACTAGCTCATGATATGCAAATATTTTTAGTAAGTTAAAAATACGATTTTTAACTAGTGTATGATATGAAAATATTTTCAGAAAGATAAAAAATATGATTTTTAGCCTATGTATGCTAAAATAAATATTCATTTACAAATCGGACGATTTGTTTATGTACACCCATTTAACTGATATTGATTGGGAGGATAAATTTTACACAACGCCCAACTGCACAAATAAAACCTATGTTTGTTGATTGAAACCGCACACGGGTATTGGGATGATATTTGACTTACACTAATCCCAATTGTTTAGTTGTATGTCGATCGATTGGTTGACAGACTGTTGTAAGCGTTAATTATTTATATTTAATGCTTATGCTGTTGTGTAATGCACTCAGGATGATGGATGATTATTTATCATTGTTATTATATACATGTGTTGTATGGAATCCATATAAATAACATTATATGGTAATTGATTAGGTCCATTCCAGTTTGGAAAATAAAGAATATTTTAAAATAATATTCAGAGAAGGATTAAAAACATTCATGTGTTGAATAAAATATTCATGTGTTGAATAAAATATTTAAAAAATAAAAATATCATTTTTATTGAACATATAAACCAGTAAAAATATTCATGTATTGAATAAAATATTTGAACTATAAAAATATCATTTTTATTGAATGTATAAACCATTAAAAATATTCATGTGTTGAATAAAATATTTGAACAATAAAAATATCATTTTTGTTGAATGCATAAACCATTAAAAATATTCATGTGTTGAATAAAATATTCATGTGTTGAATAAAATAAAATAACAAATATTTTAAAATAATATTCGGTAAAAGATCAAAATATGATTTTAATGTCCGATTTTGGATGGACACGAAAATATTGAAATATGTGAGCCGTGTTTATTAGATTTGCACCATTTTGACGTGAACGATATTTATATCGATTTTATTCATTTTTATAATGAATATCGAAAAGGAAGTGATTTCAAAATCTCATGTTTTGAAAATATTATCATTTATAGATTAATGATAAGGATTATTCAATTCTGATTTGAAAATTGACAATGAATTGGAATCGTTTTTTAAAACAAATTTAAAATGATTTATAAAGTAAGATTTAAAGGAAAATCAATGAAATATAATATATATATATATATATATTATATTGAAGGGCCTGAATAGAACGTGCCGCGCCGCGACCGTTCGCGAATTTCGATCATAGACTTTGAATTGACATTATGGGAGATCCGACCGTCGGATTCTCCTAAAACTGGAACCGTTGGATTTGTATCGGAAAGAGCTTTCCAACGAGTATAAGATATTTCAAATCTAACGGTTGGATTTGGAACTATGTCCAAATCAAATTTAGAAAAGGTCGCTATGGATGCTGTTCGTTGGCCGTTATTGGAAACCGACTGTACAGGCCTTGATAAAATTATTAAAAATGTTAATAATTTGTGTAAAATCATAATAAATGATTTGGAAAGAATTTGGATGAAAAATTCCACGTTTGTGAAGATAAAAATATATTTTTATCGAAATGAACTAGTTATTAACTAGAAAGATAATCCAATATTTTTAAATAAATAAATTGGATTTGAAATGGTTTTAAAATAACCAGAATTTTCCAATGAATGAATTGGTATGGATTTGAATGGAAATAATCTTCGGAATATTTCAATATTGGATTCCGAGATTATATGGATATTGTGGAGGAATTTGGAAGATATTTATATTATTATTCCCAATACGATATTTATTGATTTCAGAATTTGATATTGAATATAAGCCGATATAATTTCTATTCAGAGCATTGTATTTAATATCAAATTGGATTTTGGGTTTGTCGTGAATGGTGTCTTCATTAACACTGTTCTTAAACCCCGATGAGAAAAGAATAAATATTTTAATTAAGACTTAGAGAATTACCAATTAATTAACATTTAATTGGAATTGAAGTGGAATGTGAATTGGGTTTATTGTGAACTGTGTTTTTTAACGACGTTCGTCTTTTAACCCAATAACAGTGAAATGTGATTTGGAATTCATAGATCTTTTTTTTTAAGATTTAAGAAGTTTTCCGAAGTAAATTTTTCCAATTAATTAATATTTAATTGGAATTGAATGAAATTCGATTTAGTAATAATCGAAGTGAGCTTCTGTGGAGGAAGACTGTTACTATATATGGAATTTAAAAGGCTTTGCCGTTATTCCATTTATATTATTGGTTGGATACGGAAATTGATATCGATTATATATATTGATCTATTTTCTATGAAGATTCCATAATTAGTGGAATGTGATTTTGGATTTATCGTGAACTGTGTTTTAAATGGCATTGGTTGTTTAACCCAGTTGAAGACAGGATTACATGTCTAACATTGTATTTCGAACTGTATGGTTGATCTTTGCTAAATATATATCTGTTTGGTGGCGGAGAATTATTCTCTTGCTTAACACCCTTCTCTAAGACGTATGAGCTTAGGCAGAAATCTATAGTACGGTGTAGATTATCAGTGTGGCATGTTTGATTTCCCGAAGTTAAATAATCATTAATATTGATTTTTTGGAAGATTAAAACTAAGTGGAGTTTTAATGAATCTTTAATTGAATTGAAATGATCGAGAATGGAGTATCACCAGTTTTGCTCCAAGCGATAGTTAAATCTTTAATTAGATTTGAATGAGAAATGGTAATTAATTTTACCGATAACACCGTAGTGTTAGATATGGAGTATTACATGTTTTGCTCAATGGGATGAATAGTTAGGATTGGGAAATATAATAAATGATTACTTCGGTAAGGTTCGCTAATCCCGACCAGTTTGGATAAACCTCAATTTGGTTTGAATTGATATCCAAAGAAAGGTTAAAGCATAAATTTAAACACTACTACAAAAGTGGGCATATTCGACACTAATTTGTGTGCGTTGCATGAAAAGTGTGGCGAAAGCTATGTATTCTTTGATCGTCTGCAACAACATTCATTTGTTGTTGCATTAGATGTGAACGTAGTGTTGCGGTTGGAATTCTTGTGCTGTGACGTGCAACACCAGTTCAAAGTGTTGCATTACATAAATACATGCCAGGTCAGCAATCCGCGTTATCAGTTTAAACAAATAAATAACCGTAGATGTTGATTAATCCAACGGTTCAAGCCGAACCTTGCTACAGCTTAGTGAAAATTTGGAGCGATAGTTTCCCCATTCACGAAATACTTCCCCCCAAAACAAATTTCTCCCGTACTCCTCCTTCTGTCCATTTCTCTATCCACGAAATCCATCCAAGAACACCTCCGATTGGTACTCTTCCTCAGGTTACAAACTATAAGCCTTCGATTGCTCCTATTTTACAAACTTTACACCTCCAATTTGGATTATTTAGGACAATTACAGGTAGTTAGGGCATCATCATTTCAGTTTTATTTAGTTGATTTCATCTCTAACTTATTTTGGTCTACGTTCAAAGTCTCTGGGTGATTTGGGTATACCGATTGCCTTAAATTAGGGTTTTTTATACTTGAAGTGTTGTATTTATATGTTTGCATGTGTTGAAATTGTGCAAGTTCTGTATTTTTATGTTTACTAAACCATTGATGTATTGGTAAATAATGCTTATTTCGAAAGGTGGAAACAAAATTTAGAGGACAAAAGAAATCCAAATTAAATGTTTAAATGTCTATTTCTGTTTGTAGTTAAATAATGCCTATTTCTCTTCCTACATCGTATGACTATGAAGATACCCTAGGCATGGGTTATCTACGACTGTCAAACCCATCATCACCTAAAACTCCTATTCATTTTTATATAGAGATGCAAGAAAAGCACTACGATGATTTGCGTGAGTATGAACTAGAGCAAGAAGAACTCCGAAGGCAATGGCGAGAAGAAGAACGACGTGAAGAAAGGGCGATGTGATGGCATAGTCGTGCTGTCTTGCGTCGTCAACATCAAAACAACTAAGTGGTTAACGAACAGCAAGCTGACTCACCAATCATAATGTGTGATTGTGGGTATGCCGCTGTAGAAGATGTTATTTCGATTGGATTCAACATTGGTCGTCATTATTTTAGATGTCGTGTTTATCCCACAGGGTGTACCCTTTGGCAGTGGATTGACCAACAGTTTCCAAGTCGAGCCGCTGAGTACACAAATGAATTACAACATCAACTTACAAGGCTGGAAAATCGAGTTATTGGTTTTCAAACTGATTTTAGTAGACTTAACGACCAGCTTCAAGGGCGAAACATTAGAAGAAAAAATTAAATTATTGCATCATTCTTTGTATTAGGTACAACTGTATCGTCTTTGTATCACCTGTATAATCTTTGTATCTGTACTGTGTTTTGGTGTAGTCATGTAATGTTATGAATTTGTGTTCAGTATCCTTATTTTCTTGTTTTATGTATTCTCCTGATAACTCAGTTCCAAAAGTTAGTGATAATTCATATCAAAACAATCGTCTTTGTATCATCACACTGATTATGTATATTTGTAAATTATTAACTTGTTTTGTTTTTATTTATAATCTAGTCAAACATTACAGGGTAGCCCTTGTTCGTGTCTTGAAACTCTTAGTGGTATCAAATTTAGTCTTACTAGGCCGTGGTTAGATTGTGGCAATAGATATTGAGTACTACATATGGATAGGGCTTCCGAGATCGAGCGCAGAATATGTAAGAGGGGTAACAGCTTTTCTAAGAAATGCATTTCCCATTTATAAAGTACGTGATGAGATGAAGTGCCCCTACAAAAAATGTACATAACGTAATTGGTATTGTGAAAATGTCATATACGATCATCTTATTTTTAATGGCCCTTCTCCATTACATACCCGGTGGATTTGTGAAGTTTCATAGACAAAATTAATAGGTGTTGATGACCATATGGATTGTGCAACGGAGATGGATTTTGAGGATAATTTAGATATGATATTCAAATGTGCGGGTTACAAATTTGGTCAAAATCCCAAGGACTTTGTAGTAGAACCAAATCCAGAGGCCGAGAAATTTTATCGGCATGTTAAAGAAGGAAAAAAACCGTTATATCCTGGCTGCACTAAATTTTCTCGACTAAGTTTCTTGATCAGGCTTTATCATTTAAAGTGTGCTTATGGAATTAACGAGTCTGCGTTTGGGGAATTACTAAAGCTTATAAAAGAATCCTTTCCTGATGCCCAGTTGCCATTGTCTTCCTACGCTGCAAAGAATGTCATTAAGGATTTAGGTCTTAATTACCATAAAATACATGCCTGCCCAAACCATTGCATGTTATATTGGGCAGAGAATAAAGATAAAGAGGCTTGTGACATTTGTGGTTTCTCGAGGTGGGCTGTAAAAGAAAAAGAAGACATCGTTAATAATAATGATCCACCAAAGTCAATTTCCAAAGTGCCGGCAAATGTTATGAGGTACTTTCCTCTAAAACCAAGGTTACAAAGGATGTTTATGTGCAAAGAATTTTTCAAACTTATAAGATGACACCAAGTGGAACGAAAAGAAGATGGAAAACTAAGACATCCAGCAGATGGTGTGGCATGGAAGATGATGGATGCTCATTATCCTGATTTTTCATCCGAAAATCCTAATGTTAGATTGAGTCTAGCATCTGATGGATTTAATCCATATCGTTCAATGAATTCAAGTTATAGTACATGGCCAATTGTGTTGGTAAACTACAATCTTCCGCCTTGGTTATGTATGAAACAAGAGAATTTGATTCTTTCAACATTAATATCTGGTTCAGATTCTCCAAAGAATAGTATTGACGTATATATGCAGCCTTTAATTGTGGAATTGAAAGCATTATGGAATGTTGGCGTCGAAACATATGATTCCTTGACTGATGGGAATTTTAATTTATGTGCAAGCGTCTTATGGACCATTAGTGATTTTCCGGGATATGCCATGTTGTCAGGTTGGAGCACGAAGGGGAAACTAGCGTGTCCAGTATGCCATTATGAAACTTCTTCAAATTATTTAAAGCATAGCAAAAAATGTGTTATATGAACCATAGAAAGTTTCTTGATCCGACACATAAGTGGAGGATGGATAAGAGGATATTTAATGGTGAAACTGAAATGGGGAGCATTCCAGAAATATTATCAGGAACTGATATTGAAGAGTTATTGCAGGGGTTCAAAAATCGGTTTGGGGATAAGACGAAGAAACCTGGTAAAAGTGACGGCCCTTTTAAAAAAAGGTCAATACTGTTTGACTTACCATATTAGTGTCATAATCCCCTTCGACATAACCTAGATGTCATGCACATTGAGAAGAACATATGCGACAAAATATTAGGTACTTTACTTAATATAGGTCACATGTCGAAGGATCACCTAAACGCTCGTTTGGATTTACAGGAATTGGGAATAAGGAAGGCCCTTCATCCTGTTGAATGTGGTGACGGAAAGCATGTTGAAATTAGAGCTGCAATATTTGATATGACAAATAAGGAAAAAGAAATCATTTGCTCTGTATTGAAGAATGCCAAACTGCCCTACGGTTGTGCCTCGAATGTTAGTTGGTACGTGCACGTAAAAGAGAGAACGGTTGTGGGATATAAGAGCAATGATGCTCATTTCATACTCCACCATTTGTTACAATTTTCCGTGAAGAAAGCGTCAAAACCCGAGGTTGCATTATCAATGATCAGATTTAGTGCATTCCTTAGAGGACTATGAGCCAGGTTATCGCAGTGGATGATATCAAGAGGCTGCAAAAAGAAATTGTCGAGATACTTTGTCATTTTGAAATGATTTTTCCACATGCTTTTTTCGATATAATGGTACACTTGCCTGTTCATTTATGCAGAGAAATCGAATACGATGGGCCTGAACATCTTAGATGCATGTATCCAATTGAGTGATATCTAGGAAAGTTGAAATCTTATATGCGAAATAGAAACAGACCGGAAGGTTCGATTGCAGAAGGTTACTTGGCAGAAGAGTGTGTGACCTTCTGTTCAAGATTTTTAAGCGTTGATGGAGGAACAGAAAACATGTCGATTGATTTTGGAAGATGTCCAACAGATTTGGAATATCATATTGGAACAAAGAAGAATAAAGATGGAAAGATGTTCAATTTGAAAGATGCAGATTGGAAGGCAACGCATCGCTATATTCTGTTCAATTCCGATAATAAAGAAATTGAGAGTTTGATCGAGTAAGTTCTTTAGTTCCTATATCATTTTCCTTAACTATAAAGTAACATCTGCATTTCGTAGTTTTTTACCTTAATTATTATTTAGGGTACATCGAGCTCTTTTGGATGGTCTTGCAAATCGAAGAACATACAAGAGGGAACGAGAACATTTCGAAGAGTTTTGGAATTGACTTAAAGAAGAGGTTCTGAAAAAGGACAATATTTCAATAGATGTTTGCATTAAGTCCTAATCGAGTAGCTAGGAAGTTTACCGGTTATATAGTAAATGGATATAGATTCCACACAAAATTTAGAGATTCTCGATGTACCACACAAAATAGTGGTGTATTTTTGACTGTCAAAAACACCAGCTTTGCAAGTTCGAAAGACCAAAACCCAATAGTAGGTGATGTCAATTACTATGGATCAATCGAAGAAATTTTTGAGCTTGATTATTTGGGAGCTTTCACAGTGGTCCTTTTTAAGTGTTGCTGGTACCAAGAGGAAAAAGATTCATATAGTCTTACTCGAGTAAATTTTAGCAAGTGCCATAAAACTGATCCTTATGTCCTATCTTCGCAAGTGTAACAAGTATTTTATGTGGAAGATGCAGTTGAAAAGAACAGTCATTACGTTATTAAAAAATTGCCGAGAGATTGGTGTGATACTGAAAATCAAAACGCAATGGAAGAAGACATGAGCAGTACGCATTCACATGATATGGGCATAGGTGGTGAACTAGAACCAGAAGTTGTTGATGGGGGTTGGATTAGGGATGATGCCCCCGTAATACAACTAGAAACAGAACTAGAAGCAGAAGTTCCTGATCCTGTTCCATCTCGTTAGGACAAAAAATTCCTCTTTCTTATTGCTTTAATTTGGTCTAATTTATCATGTATTTTGCACTTTTTGTTTTAGCTGGAAATTATTATCTTTAATGAATGTATTTGGCACTCTTTTCTCATATTGCAATCTACACTGTTCACATGTTTTATGATCTAATTTCTTTCTTTACTGTCATCTAAATTGGTTATAGACCAAAATGTTATAGTTATTATTTTTTGTCCACTTTAACATGTATGTACCTTGTTCTAATGTATTCAGTTTGTATAGGATGGATGAACTTATTAATATCCGACTGCAACATGGCGGATAGTTTTGAAGGACATGTTATGTCAGCGGAGAATCCTTCGTAGTAACAAAATATGATGTTGACCGGTTTTCCTACAGTGTGCTTATGGACTTTGTTAAAGATTGTCTCCATACACTGAAATAGGAGGAGTCTATATCAGCAAAGGAACGAGGGGTGGCTGGCAGCTAATATTGAATGACAAGGACGTAAACGAGTACGTATAGGGCTGCAATAAGCAAGAAGAAGTGCTTTTTTACATCGACAACACCATTGACAAAGACAGTGAGCCGTTGATTCAACTGCAGCAACATGTAATCATACGGCCAAGGAAAAACATAATTCTAGGTATATATGTATATGTAATATAGATCCATTCTTATATATATCTCTGTGTGTGTAAAGAACTATAAAGGAGGCCATCGTTATTATTTTTATTGTTCCAGGGTCTGCTAAGAAGCCGGTTGTAAAGCGCAAGTATACTACTACACATAGACTTCAGCAACAACACAAAATGATGAAAAATAACCCAACTCAAGTGGGTCAGAAGAAACTATCGTCGGAGCCTGATATGAATAATGATGAAGAAGATGTTACTGTGATGGACAAAGGAACCAGAAGGAAATTAAATGTAGAAAATGAAACAGGTAATGATGATGATACCCAAGAGAATAAAGCTGATGTTCAGGTATTTTTCAGTTTTCATTTCAGTTTATTAATCCGGATGAAATCTTATTCCGACCATGAAGGCTGCAGCTAATTCAAGTAACTAATTGTTCTTTGTGCATGCATTTTGTCAAAATAGGAAGAACTGTTTATACGTCGACTCTATTTGGTTAACTAGCTTAAATTTATCATCGATGGTGAGTAATAATGCTAATCTGCTTGCAGTTCTCACAACCATTAATTTTGTTGAAGTATGAACAAGAGCGAGTCGCGCGAATGCAAAAAAATGATGCAGTTAGTAGATCACTTGGGGTGCCTTCATTGGTTAGTTGTATGCAAGAGGCTGCCGCATGAAATAAGAAAGATAAAGGTAAAGATGTTGCTGGACGTGATGAATACGTCCCAGAAAATGCTGGTGAAGACGTCACTGATGATTCATCGGATTCGGAGGTATAAAGAAGTTATTTGAGTATTACTTATTGTATTTGCCTTTATGAACGTAAAAAATCTTGAACTTCGACTTAATTGTAGAGAATCAAAATTATTAAGTCAAAGGATCCTTTACCTGGACCGAGAACTCGTGCGCGAACCAATGCAGCCATTGAAATTGAGAAGGAAGCGATGAAGCGCACCCCCCCAAAGAAAGCTGGCTCCAACAAGGAGTTGATCATGACACACACTCCGAGCCAAATAAACTCAGTAACCGGGATAAATTCACAGAAACATTAAAGAAATTGACGAACCCTACACCGTCTTTTTTAGGAGTTTTAAAACCTACAACGTCTCGTCCATCCGTTTTAAAACCTACATGTAGCAAATTGTTCAAACAAACAACCAATTCATGTGAAGCTGCTGGTTCAGTTGCTGCTTATTTAGCTATGTGGAAACGTCAAAAGCAGAATATTGAAGCGCCTCTAACAATGGAAAATCTTACTGATCGATTAGAGCAGGAATGGATTGCACAGGAAGATGAAGCAGGTACAAGTACAATATAATGTTTCTTTATCTATGCACTTCACTGCACTGTTGAGTATGTCTTTTTTCTATTCACATTTTTGAACCTGGTAGGTAAAGTATAAGGTCCAAAAAAACCTAGAGGGAAGTCAAAAATGACCAAGGTGCATGCTAGAACCCATGATGATAAAGTAATCATTGAGTCGAATAAGGATGGTCAGCCAGTATCTGATAATATTACAGAGTTAAGCAATTTTCTTGGTACACTAGCAAAGGATAATGTGTCTCTTACTTACATCAATTGGCATGTTGTTCCTGATCAATTAAAGCGACAAATGTTGGATTATGCTCTGGTGCAATCTAATTTCCTTAACCATATATAGTTCAACTGACTTCGTAAATGTTTGGTTTTAATTAATTAGTTTGTCTCCTGAATTTTTTGATTGATATATTGTAGGCTAGGTATGTCATACCGGAAGGACACAAGTGGGTCTTGAACACGCTTAACGACTCTTGGAGGCAGTACAAGTCTCGCATCAAAGCAAGGTATTATAAAAAATATTCAACTGATGAGGAAGGCTTGCAAATAGGCCCCGTACAATTCTGTTGGAGGATTTTAAAATGCTTTTGGAATACTGGGGGGATGAAGCAGTTCAGGTACGACTTTAATGATATTCACAATTGTATAATGTTTAGTAGTTCACGTTATCTTGGTTAATGCTAATATTTTCTTTAGTAGTTCACATTATCCTTGTTTAGTGCTATTTTTTTTGGATTTCCAGGCCCTAGCTGATACCAATTCCGCGCATCGTAATTCATTAAATGAGACACATACCATGGGTCCCACAACTCATGCAGTAGCCAAAGAAAAGATAGTATGTGTTTTTTTGAACTTAAGTTATTTTTTATTGTGATTGAGTTGAATTGACCATGTGATAATTCTAATTTGTTATATCATTGAATTATTGGTAATCCTAATACTTGCCGGAGAAAGAAGGACCCAGAAAAAGCCTCCCCATCCGCTGCCTTGGTTTATTTGGAAACATATAAACGAGAACCGGGTAGAAGTTACAAGACTAACACGGATGAACTAAAGGCCAAATACGTGAGTGCATATATAATTAGATACTGAAATAGCAATACCTGTGTCAGTATAATTGGCACATTGTACGTTTGTTGGAGCTGCTTGTTAAATAGAACACATAGTTAGTTTAAAAGAGAACCAATTCTGTTAATAAATTCATTCCTGTCAACTGCCTATTTATCTATATGCTTGCCTAGTTTTCATTTTGTAGGCGAAGGTTCAAGCAATGGTGGATGCAGGAAACATTGCTGAGGCAAATGCACTTGTTTCTGGTGGGAATAGCCACACGCGGAACTGGCTTGTAGGAAGGCGAGGTAAATTGGCTGAAAAGTCTCCAACAACTCCTGGTTCTTCGGACAGTTATGTGCAAGAGCTGACAAAAAAAATGTGGCAAGAGCTTGAGGCGGATTTGGAAGAAAAGGTGAATAGAAAAGTGAAAGAGAACGTTTCATGGGTGTTAAAAAAGATAGGTGAAGCCAATCCAGATCTTAATTTAGATGTCGGAGATTTTTGTGTCACCACAACAAGTGATGAAGATGCTGACATTTGTACTCCTTCAACCCCGGCAACTGACTGAAGTATTTGGATGGTATGTATTAGCACTTGTGATATATTCGAATTGTTCTTTTAAATGATGGCACTTGTGGTATGTGTTCGTGATGGCACTTGTGGTGTGTTTTGGTGATGGCACTTGTGGAATGTGTTGGTGATGACACTTGTGAGTTGGTATATATAATTGGTTGGTTTGACTGTGATGATGAATGTTTTGGGAAGATTTGTTGTATGAATATTTTGGTATATATGTATGAATGTGGTACAATGTTCTGGATTGAATATATGTACTGCAGAATCTATAATTACAGGGTTGTATTACAGTTGCAATTGATTTTTTTCTGGTGTCGCAGTTGATGTTTTCTAGTGTTGCATTAGATTGCTGTGGTGTTGCGTTAGACTATGTTGTGGTGTTGCATTAGACTATGCTGTGGTGTTGCATTAGACTTTGCTGTGGTATTGCATTAAGTGTAATATTATTAATTCCATAATGGTACGACACGTGGGGCCCACAGGTTACGGGGCGCCACGTGGATAGCTGACATGGCGAGCTGACGTGGCATGTGACACGTTGGCAACTGACGTGGAATGTCCATATGGACCCCACTATCATGACCTGGAAGCCAGGCTTTGGCTTCTACTTAAGGCAACGTTGTATGTTGTTGCATTACATGCATACACTGTTGCAATAGGGCAAAAGCTCTACTTAAGGCAACGCTTTCTGTCTGTGGCCGTAGATGGGCAAAAGCGTTGCCTTAGATGGCTAATGCAACGGCCGCGGATGCCACGCCCCCCTGGTGTTGCCTATTTGAAAAAAGGGCCTACGACAACACTTTTTTGATCTACGACCACAGCAAAATAGTGTCGAACATGCACACTTTTGTAGTAGTGAAAGAATTTATCTTTGATAAAATTAATGGGAACTTTTCCCTAATAATGTGAATATTTGAATAAAAGAATATTCTGGATTGGAATGAGGATATGTTGTGTGTTTATATCACTTGATTATAATATACGCGGGTTATTCGGAAAGGCCGGGTTTATACCCATTCTGAATAACTGATACGACGATAAGTCGATGATGAAGACGATGGTTGAAGACCGGAGGTCTTCACATCGTTTGGATGATTACCGATGTCTTGATTGGGCTGTACACCCAAGACAAGGTAATAAGTGGTGATCATCCAGACGTACTTGGAGATTGACCAGATATGCGAGGACCTCTCTCCTATATTGGACATATGGGACGAGGAATAAGGTGCCTCCGGTTTCGTTCAGACCCAGAACGAACTTGTAAATGGATGTGTGTCTAACATTGGATTTTATTCTGTGTTGATTGATCTCTATTAAAAATATATCTGTTTTGTGGCGGAGAATTTATTCTCTTGCTTAACACTCTTCTCTGAGACGTACGAGCTCAGAGGTTATATATCGATAGACATCAGTCGCATGGCGTGAATTGCCCGTGTGGCATGCTGAGATGCAAATGATCACGGCTTCTGTTGAAAAGAAGAGTCTTGTGGTTGATGATCAAAGCATGACTTTAAATAGCATAGCTTTGTGTATAGCGTTAATTCACGAGCCTCGCACCTCGGTATGAGTTAAAAACGAGATCGTGGCCGTAGGGAGAACATGACGTTTCTTTCTAGCTATGGGTGGTGTCATGGTATGGAGCCCAGACATTTATATATTTTTACCTATGCGGATGATAGATTGCGAGGCGCCTCGGATATGTCGGTTGTTATGGAGCCGATGGATATATGTCGATAGGACCGGGAAACGTGTATTCAGGAATAACTAATCCACTAAAGTATGTGTGGACCGGCCCTACCGATCACAGGGTTGCCCCGCGGCATGTAATCCTGAGGCATTTTTTTAGTGTCTCGAATCGGTGAGGAGCCATCCCTGGCCTCGACTCATGATGGAAATCCAATTTCCAATACATGACATTTCGGTTTTGATTGTAGAGCCTAGTATGGCGATATGATATATGGTACCCATGCCGTCTATGATTGATACATTTATATTTGAAGCTGTTTTGACACTATACACTTATTATAATATCAAATGATTTGTTTTTAAACGTACCAAGCATGTTTGGCTATTATAAGGGAAAACCCTATCCTCCGGCTTGCGTTGCATTATGTGATGGGACCTGGGTCTTATAATAGGTTCATTTTTCCGAAAAGCAATGCGCTGTTTGTTTTATGCACTGGTATTCTTGGGTGTAAACCCGTTCCGCGTTATACGGCGTGGTCCCTTGGTTTACTCCATATTAAAGTAAAGTTTTAAATAAATGTTTTAGTTCTCACACCAATCCCATGATTGACCTAGAGTTTATTGTTTTAACCTAAACTTTGGGTGCCCTTATTTTCCATACGGACAGCTAGTAGTTTCGGTTTTGCAGATATTATATTCACAGGATCCTGGTTTACAGCTGGAGCTATATTCGGAAGCTCTGTATCCGTGTATTTCTTTCAGTTGTGTTTATGTATTATTTTTCCGCTGCTATGTATTTAAATCTCTGATATTTTTCTGCTGTATATTATTCATTCATACTCTGTCATATTCTTATACTCTGATGGAAATTGTTGTAATAGTAATGAAATGTTCTTCTGTTTATGTTCCGATTTGTCTTGTCCTCAAAACAATCCGTTCTTTCTCTTCTCTTCGGAGACGGGAGAAGTTCGGGCTACTTCATTATAATTTAACATTTTAAATTAACTATAAAAGTTATGGTGGTAAATTGTTTAAGTAATTAGATTTAACTTATTTTGACAATAGCGGCTTATATTGATTACAAACAAAATTTTGAACTAGTTTATATTGATAAATAATGAAAGTTGAGACTTAATATTGAAATATGCTGATTTGTGTAAATTATAATTGAAATAAAAAAATTAAAGTATTTTGTTAATCAATATTAAAATTCACATAAAAATAAATTGTATTTATGAAATTTATTTGAATTCTATTTTTTTATTTGATTAGAGATTATAAACTGTTGAATTCAATTTTAAAGTGAATAAGTTAAAACTGAATATTTTATTAGTAAATATGTGAAATTTGACATTATTGCAAACAATCTAAGAATTCGATGAAATTTATTTTATTGGATCCGAAATTGTAAATTATTGTATGATCTAAAATTTCGTAACCATTGGAGTAATCGTTGAACAGAAGAATTTAATGTGTGCAGAAATTTATGTGTATAATTTAATTAAATAATCGAGTTTTAGAAGAAGCTGCTAGAGACTTTGGAATCAGGCTTTGAAACCTATTCCATTGCGTTCAGAAGTCATCAAAACCAATTATTAGGCTGTAAGCGGGCCTGATTTGGACATAGGACCGATTTTGGCTTTAAAACACGCTTAACGATAAATTTAATATTAAAATATTATTAAAACCCTAATCTAATTCTCTGGTCGCCGCCTCTATTACTTTCGATGGCCATAACCTTCCCAAAATTCATCGTTATTTCCTTCCAATTCATACATCGATTCGACAAATTTTCAAAACCCAAATCATAAACCTACATGAGATATATTAATCGATACAGCTAGATCATTTATTCATTGATGATCCGGTGTGATATTTGTCCCTTTTTGGCTCATGGTTTTAAGGCTTTTTGAGGCGTTTCTGGTCATCGGGGAAGGCCGGATTCTGGGCTTGGGCAGAGCACGGGGCGACACTTTGATTTATAGTCTCTGATCGAAGTTTAATGCATCGGGAGGAGGTGTGTAACAACCCGTATTTTAATAACATGTTAAAACCATAAATCAAGGCAAATTAATTTTTAAAATAAGAATCAAAGGAAATAGGTTGCGCCATTGCGTTCGTCTTGAAATTCTGCTTGGAAGCTAGTCCGAATTTTCGAAAATCAGAGTCTGTATGAGGGAGATATGACCCTCCGAAGTTTCAGAAATTTCTAGAAACCAAAACAGCTCGAAATTCGAATTCGAAATTCAAATTCAAACCCCGCAGCAGGCAGGGCGGGAAAACTCCCGCCCATGGACCAGGTCGACCTGGGGGTCGACCATAGTGTCGACCTCCCAGGGACCAGGTCGATCATAGTGTCGACCTGGGGTCGACCTGCCTCCCGAGCCCACTTTCTGAACCTGATGCATTCCGATGTATTTAGACTCGTTTTCTGTCCAGATTCGTCTGCCTAATCCTATATAAACAGCCTCCTAGCCTCATTCTCTTTACACCATTCTTCTCTAACCTTATGCTGCACAAAACTCTTGATGATCATGGCTTCTTCTTCTTCCTCTAAAATTAAATTAAATTAAATTAAATTGCGAAGATTATTTCTTGAAGACTATGGCTAGGAATTGGGGATTTTCTTCTACAATCAAAGCAAGATTCAACGATTCAACAATTCAACGACAAATTTCTAGACTTGACTTCTGCATGTAAATTTCTTAGACCATGATCTGTAAGTTCCAGTTACTTTTAGATAAAAACTATAAACTTAATATGGGCATGTTATAAATTGGAATTAATCTATGTATGATTCATATCTATTCTTGTTCATCTTGGATCTTGACTTTTGGGAATATTGCCTATGACGTTGAAACTATTGTTAATGACATAAGACTATGCCTACGCCTATGACTATGAACATAAGACTATGCCTATGACTATGAATATAAGACTATGCCTACGCCTCTGACTATGAACATAAGACTATGCCTATGCCTACGACTGTGAACATAAGACTGTTGTCTATGACTATGACAAGGACAATTATGGCTAATCACCGATGACTCATGACCATGAGGTTATTGCCTAGAATTATGACTATGAAATTGGATCTAAGATTGATTTTCTATTCAGACCTATTTTCTTTATTTGTCCTTGGATCTTGGTTTTGGGGATTTTTCTATTTAAGTTAGATCTATCCATGTTCTTGAACCTAGATTATTATTCAAACCTTTTCATGTTCATAATGTTATCAGATTTATATGCCTGCGATGTTTTAGTCAATTTATTCAGTTATGTCATGCCTTGGAAATAAATTGATAATAGAACAACGTTTATCATGTTATATGTGGAATTGAATGATGTTGATCTATGTCTATGGTCCTATTTTATTATCATGTTGAACTGGGAATTAATGAATAAGTCTATTCATATGAATATGAACTTGGAGTATAACCTGTTATGACAAGTTGTGTAGTTTATCATGTTATGCAAGTTTTAGGTTGTTAAATCATATCACATATGTGACCAAATGTTAGATCTACATGTTTATGTGCATATGTTAAACCTATGTCATATTTCAAGTTCACACTTATTCATATGTTCGTGATTGATTTGCAAAGTTCACATATATGTAAGTTGATTTAGTCTATGTTGCGAATTCACATATATGTATGTTGATTTAGTCTATGTTGCAAGTTCACACCTATGATATTCATGCTGATTATTTTGCAAGTACACACCTATAGTGTTCATATTGACTATGCCGAGAATGCCAAGTTTACACCTATGTCATGTTTATGTTAATGAATCGCTTTATGCAAATTTTGTGTACGTTAAGTTAGGCTAAGTTTTTAGTTTAATATTATATGTCAAAAATCATGCGGACGAAAAATTAGGCTAAGATTGTTAGCCTAATATTTAGACGGGGTAACGTTGGGAAAATTGGTAATTATAGGAAACTTGGTATGAAACTCGCCTTGAAGCTTGACACGAACTTGACATGAAAACTTGAACATGGACATGACACTAGAATGAACTTGAAAATGGCCAACTCGAGGTTGGGTTGAGTTTGCAGTGTAATTCTGCCCGGAACCGCCCAGCAAATCCAGTTATTGCAAACAATAGGATCCAATGTGGGTAGTTGGTCATATCGCACTTGAAACCCGAGGTCAGACTGAGTTGTGGTGTAAATCTGCCCGGAACCGCCCAGCATATCCAGTGACCACAACAACAGGTCTGATGTGAGAGGTTGGGGTGCATTAATGAATTAATGCCACATGATAGGGTAAGTCATGAACATGAAAGAAAACACTTAACCAACTTTACACATGATTCATAGGGTTAAGTCATGAACTTGAAGGACAACACTTAACCAACTTGACATGCTAGATTGATAGGGGTTAAGTCACGAATTTAAATGACAACACTTAACCTAGTGGACGGAAACCCTAGTTACGCGGTCCATTTCAGCAGTAACCCACTAGATGTATCATGGTACCCTGGAACTAGGCAGGGTGGGGCACGATTACTGGGCTGATTGTAAGTGACCAGAACGACGGCTGTGTTGGTGCACTAGTGTAGGTTCAGGCGGGCTATGGTCGTGCACGTGGTCCGGAGTTGAAAAAGCAGGCATTGGGCATCAGTAGGTTTATCTGTGCATACTTGATTCATGTCGGTGGTTGGCACCCAAGGGCTTGATACACCCTATGGTGGACCTAGCACAGGTGACTACATTCGTGATAGGGCCGTATGACACAGACACACGACGAGCTAGAACTTGTAGGGAGCCGATCGACTAGTGGATCTTTTCGTTGGACCTAGTAATGGGTCATTTCATGATATTGGGCCAAGGGGATCATTTCATGATTAATACAAGACATGGGTTTGGGATTCTAGTACAGTCGATGCAGCGAACCTTGAATATGTGATGCTATACTTGATTACACTTGAATTATCATGCTATCTTAGTCTATCTTGCCAATCTTGATAGCATCCTTATGTTTACTTTTAGTTTATACATGTCATGTTACCTTTATCTGTTTTTATATTGAAAGTCACTTGGACTTACCAATCTTTCTGACTGACCCGTTTTCTTTCGCCTCTTTTTCTTTCGTTTCCCCCCCTCAGGTTCTCAGGGAGGAAACTCTAGCACTTAGCTTGGATTTCGCTTGCTTTCGGTTCAGCTCAAGTATGGTTTGATCTTGAGTTATGCTATGGCTGCATTTTCTGCTACCTTTGGGGAATTAAGCTACTTTTGATGTTTTAAGTTTATGCTTCTTTATTTATGCAAGACAAAATTTGTTGTAATGGAAAATAATGACCTTGGCTATTTGGTACTTTTGATGTAAAAGGTTTTGACTCTTTTTGAAAGTAATGGAATTTATCTTTTGATTCTTCCGTTGTTTTATTTATGTTCTGTCTTGTAATATTTCTGTGTTTGTTTACCTCGATAACGCTCCTCCAAAACTAGCGCATTCCCATTGTGAGTGACCCTAGCGGAGGTGGGGTGTTACAAGGTGCATGATTCAAAGGTTAAGGGCGGCTTCGGTTCGTGAAGTATCTGTAGACTTACACGATTAAGAATGAGGAGTACACGCAGCACTAACGTGGAAGTACTTAAGTGGGTAGAAATTATTTATATCAATTTATATAATTTTGAAACTCAAATGTTTAAACACGAATATAGTTCACATACTATCTCAGATTTACACGCGGTTGGACCCGTTGGGATCGTGTCGAAATTCCGGACAACATGAAGCTGTCGTGGACTGATTTTGAGACTGCTGTTTTTGGGCTAAATTTTGGATTTTGATCTCGTTTGAAATCAAAATAAGTGATTAAATCCACTCACACCTAACTAAAATATTTGATTGTTAGTTAAATTTAATTTATGTTATGATATGATTCTATTGTTCATTGCTTGACTGTTTAAATTGATTATTTATGTTAATCTTCATAGACAATATAATTTAATTTAACTGTTAATATAAATTGTACAGTTAGAATTTAATTACTAGTTTTAAAAAAACCTCATACCTGATGATTAGTAAACTGATATCACATTGAAATGTTTAGATGTAGTGATTTTGATGGATGCGGTGGATTTATATATTTAATGTACTGATATGAAATTCATCTTGTTATCGATTAGTCCCAACCATTACCCTAGATGTTACGGGCATCAAATAAACTCAGGATTAATCATTGAAATGAATTAAGAGCGTAGGTTGAAATGATAAATACCTATGACCCTGATTTGGATTGAAATGATATATGTATATCCTTTCCCAAAATACTAAAATTAAATTTTAAGTATTACTTGGCCATAGGATAGAAAATTATATACGGACACCAGTTGGTTAAATAAAATTTGTTTTAACCATGACTCTTGAAATATTGTTTTAAAGACATTATAGATGTTGTTTTATAAATATATTTCTTTTGAACTTGAAGGTTGCATTTTGAAATATAAAAGATAAAGTAAATTTTTGATGTTGTAAATTGAAGTTAAAATGAATCGAATATAAATTGAATTTATGGAAATTGAATTCGTTATCCATCTTTGAAATTTGCTTTAAATTAACTTGATTTAAATTTTTATTTAAATTGTGAACTTGAGATTTTATAAGTTGAAATAATTCAAAGTGAGAATTATAGTTGAAATTCCAAATATTTGAATTGAATTGTTAAGTCAAATTGTTTGAATCGAGATATCGAAATTTAGTCGAGTTGATTTGAAACTGGAATATGATTCCACTTTGTTTATTAAAAAAACGATTCTAATTCCAACTACAGTATTTTAAAACCGTTTTATAAACTATTTTACCTTATAACTATTTTATTTTTATTAATTATTTTAAATAAACCATTTTAATAATTAACTATTTATTTTATAAACCACTTTAATATTTTAACTATAGATTTTACTAAATATGATAATCCTATTTTAAATACAGACTATTTATTTTCAAACTATTTCAATTATTTATCTAAACTATTTTAAATATACTTTTAACTATTTTAATATCCAAATTATTTTAAAGTT
This sequence comes from Allium sativum, assembly GCA_030737875.1. Classification (NCBI taxonomy): domain Eukaryota; kingdom Viridiplantae; phylum Streptophyta; class Magnoliopsida; order Asparagales; family Amaryllidaceae; genus Allium; species Allium sativum. The sequence goes on from CM060920.1 coordinate 719,973,757, forward strand.
GGAATTGTTTCAAGATTTTAATTAAGTTTGGTTTGAAATGGAGATTTTAATATGAAATATTCTATTTTGACTATTGAAACGTGTTTAAAGAAAAATCCGATACTTTGATATGAAGTATGAATCTCTTTGAAATGTAAAAGAACTAATCGGTGTGAAAAATGTAAACGTTTGGTTGTTAAAGAGACTGAGATCGGATATTGTCATACTCTCTGCCAATACCGAAAACCACTTTAACAACTGTGTGCGCGGTGGAGTTTTATAATGAAGTAGGTTGGATTGTCGAACGCTACTGGAATGAAGTAAGAGAACGATGATGGATGTCCTTGACCTTTAGTTCATAATTAAAATGACTAAAACAGGGCTATACCGGACCAAGTGGGGTTAGCTACCTCCATTGGGAACACTTCTTGCTTTATTACTATAGTCCCTCGGTTTGATTGATTTGATTTTGTGCGCACCCGTGATTTGGGAGTGTCGTTCGAGGTAGGCGGTAGATGCAGTTTTGCATTACCACCAGTCCAGGCATGCAACTTGTATATTCCTACTTTGGGCATTCCTCATATGCCTTGTCATATTATCTTGATCGAGCCCCTTACGATTTTGACTTAACATTGTCGTATCACAGTGCATCCCTATTCGCCGACGTACTGGTGTTCTATATGCAAAATCTACGACAACGGTATAAACGGTGTAAGGGTAATAATGGTAATCCCACTGACGCTATTTTAATATTTTATATTTAATCATAGACACTATTATAATAGCGTATTATATTATATAGTATCTAGTTTAACGGATCCTTAGGAGGTGGAAATTCCTGTAACATCTCTCAATTTATTGCACTCATATTATCACATGAATCTGATTTAATTGATATGAGAATATTTTAGTTGTGATCCGAGTATTTTTGTCCTTTCATTTGTGCTCGGGTCAGCCTGAGTTTTGGTTATCGAAGACACTGTTTTGAAGATGAACATGGACCTTGCTAGAAGTATTACTATTTATTTCCGCTGCAAATATTGGTATGTTTATGATAGTTAACTCTGATAATTGTTGTAAAATAAAATAAAATGTATTTTTTAACAGCTTCATGAATTGCAATTTATTTATTATATTTTGTCCTTCCGCTGTGAGATTCTGTGTTTGTTTTCCTTCTTTCTTCTTTTTCTTATGTAAATCCCAGTAACTATCTGTATTTTTGATTTTTTTAAGTCGACATTGAGGATTATTGTCGATTTGAATGGTCAAAATTTGGGTCATTACAAACGAATTTGAATGCATATGAATTGGATGTTAATATATTGGTTGTAAATCACTCGGATTTAATGAATGTAAGCATACATGGTGTGCAATATGAATGAAAATTAATAGTTTTGGGTGGAACTAAAGTTGTAGAAATATGAAATGTTGAGTTTCAACATAAGGGGGTTTTTGAAAAATTAATGGGTTTGTTGCATTTTTCCTACCTTAGTAACTTCGGGGATGAAATTCTTTTAAAGGGAAGAATGTAACGACCCAGATTTTTGGTCGATTAATTCTAAACATTTAACATTGTTTTAAATGTTGAGCTGATAATGTGAATGGATTTTTATATGGAATTTATCGATTTATAATCGAATACGATTTAATTTCGAGTATATCGAACTATCGTGATACAAAAACGCAAATAATTGAATTCAAAGTTAAAATTGAGTCGAAATGACTCAGATGATTAATATATATTCTATTTGAATATAAATGATTATTATTATAATTTATTATCAATGAGTTTAGTCATTTTAAATTTATACTTTTTCGATCTAATTAAGTACGTGACAATAGTTAATTTTCAAACAAACTTGGAATTTAACGAAACCGGTTCTATCAGATCCATAATAGTATATTATTATCGGATTTCAATTTTCGTAGCGCTTGGACTTAACGTTTGATCGTATGATTAGTAATCACCAAGAAATAATTTAATTTAATTTTAATCATAGATTTAAATTGTTATCTCCTCCATACGATCGAATTAGGCTTCAGAACCTGTCCTCGTATGTTCTGAATAGCAGTATAACACTGAAAAAATGGTTTCTACACTCAAATAAGAGTTCAGAACCACAAGATATTTTGATTTTAAATTTTATAGATAAGTACACAATCAAATCAAATAAATAAACATTGCTTTCAGCTCCTACATTTGTATATAGTAGCCGACGTTTAATTAAATTCACATACATCAGTTCCTTTCCTTCCTAGCAAAGCAATTCGTGAATTTAATAGAGTGTATGTATGTCTCCCCTTCTTTGTCTATATAACTGTACTCACCCCCTTCATTTCTATTAATTCTCGTTTCATAGAAAATCGAAAGCTTCAAAATCAAATGACCGCCTTTTTTTAATTCATAAAAAAATATACCTTACCCTCTCATTCCTATTTTGAAAATCCAAAGCTTCAGAATTAAAAGAAAAAGGGCCGCTCAACTAAAAGGATTCAAAATCGTTCAATAGAAAATGAAAATATGAATCAAAATTTCGATTCAATAAGGGTCGGAACTACTATTCGTTCGAAAAGGAGAGTTTAGGGATTTTGATCTTCGAACAGTTGCATATAGGGTTCGAACTTGAACGCAGCGACCTGGGGCTGTCTCTTGTCTGGAGCAACATGTCGACTTTGAAGTCGCGACTTCCGTTCGAGACTGGATGGAAGCGATGGGTTATGTACTAGCATTTGCACTGGAATTAGTCACTGGTTAAGCTCGCGTATGGTTTGAAGGGGGTGGCTGCTAGAGTCGTGGTTGTGCTATACTGCAGTGTGAAGATCGTCTTTGGCAGTAGTAGTGGCTTGGAGATGAGTTATGGGTTGGGGTCATTGAGCTGTGGCGATGAGGATTAAAAGTCAGGTGCTGGAATTGCAACGCAGTGGTGTAGTTGGATATGTGATTTGACTTTTTGGAACAGTTTGGAGGCGAAAGGCTTCGCAGTCTGTAGCTGAGTGGTTGGTATTAGGCTGGCGTAATCCAGGAGACGCATCCAGATTGTGGTTTGAGATGACGAGGGGATGGATAATTCGAAGGGAAGGCTGTTGAAATTGTCATAGTTTGATATAGTGAGATGTGGAAGTTGTTAGGACAATAGGAAGAACACGACAATGGCTACAAGAGGATAATCGTGAGATTGAAATTGAAATTTGAGGAGGGTGGATTAAACATGGATTAAGGTATAAATTTAATAATTAATTTAGTTCATTCGCTTTATTTTGTATAATAAAAATTATATAATGCAATTTATTTAATTTATACACGGTTGGAAAGTCGTGAAGTAAGGTTTTTGGAGCAATCAGAGTTAATTGGGATTTAATTTAAATCGAATGGTATTCGATTTAATTCAAATTAGGATATTCGGAAAATTAAAAATCTAGGTGAGTAAACTCACTCTGGTTCGTTTATAATTTATTATAAACAAATTTTATTCAATATATAATTTTTATACGTTTTTTGTTGGCTGTTTGGATGCATTGATGAATTATATATTAATTGTGGCTTATATATATATTATTTTTATCTAGGCTTGGTAGTTGGATATTCCCGTGATTTTTTAGCAGATGAGACCCTGTGCACCCCCATAATAGAGGATGACCATTTATACCGCGATATCTTGCCTTAAAGCAGGATCAGTATTATTTACCTTATCTAATATCTATGGATGCTGGAAAAACAAGTTGGAGGGATTCAACTGGACTCCTCAAAATTTATTATTGTTTGTTTTCATATATATTATAATGTATGATGTGATAAATAATCTTTGATTGATTATTGGGTGTTTTGTTGAATAACACTGGCCCTAAAATAAATGGTATTTAAATACCATAAAAATATATTCGATCTAAAGGGGAAAAAATTGGGTTTTAAAAAGGAAAAATTATTTTTCCTAAATAGAAGTTGAAATTCGAATGGGCTAGAAAATAAAAACTTGTTTAATAATAAAAACAAGTAGTTGAATTTATAAACGATATTTATAAATGAGGTTGAGTAATTATCATTGAAAATTTGGGAATGTAAATTCAAGTGTGAATGTAAGGGGGAAAGGGGAATCGTTTTGGGAAAAGGAAACGGTGAAAAATATTTTGATGTTCGGAATATTAACTGGATAGGAATAAATCATAAATTGATTTATGATATGAATTCGACTATGTCGAATTTATAAAAATAAATTATTTCCAGAAAGAATATTGGAATTGTGTTACATAGAAACTAAAAGATAAAATCAAATATGGAAATAGATTCTATATTTATATATGAGTTATAACAATGAAATATTCCAAAATAGGTATTGGCTTTCAAATGGATTTGAAATGGAAGCTTATTTTAATATATAAAACAAGGAAATTAATTTATAAACGATGTTCATAAATGTATTGAAATAAATTATCGCTGGCTAATTTGGAAGCTTAAATTCAAATGTGAATTAAAAAAGGAATTGGAAATCATTCTAAAAAGGGAACGATAGATTTTAATCCGGAATTCGAAATATAATCTGAATTGAGATAAATCCAAAGGATTTATAATTGGAATTCGATTAGGTCAAATTTTAAAAAATAATTTATTTCCAATGGAATTGGGATTTAGTATAGCAGTTGAGTTGTAAATGAAATTATAACTGAGTTATGCATTTTGAGTGAAATAATCTACTATTTAGGATAATCGGAATGTTTAAGTAAGATTTGGAAAAATGGTTTAATTTATATTAAAATATGGAAGAATGGAGTTAAAATTTATTGATAAACAAAGTTTAAATGTTTATATTTAAATTTAATTAAAACGAGTTCGCCGTAACGCGGTAGTTCATAATTAGACATTTCGAACTTCAATTGATTATATAGAACTCAATATAAGTTGGAATTCTTTGAAACAAGAATCGTCCGGACCTACTATGTAACACCCTATAATTTTAAAGGACACTATAAAGATAAATAAAAGATACTTAATTAAATATTGGGAATTAAGTAAAACAGACTATACCATTGCGTTCGTCTCAGAATCTTGCTTAAGATAGACTTCGAGTTTGCGTAAAACGGACATCATATGAAAAAGTTGTTAAGCTTAGAAGTTTGTATACGTATAAGAGAATTATATATATACAAACCAAGTTAGAATATTCAAAAAAAATCAAAATAGCGAAGCGGGGAAAGTATGGAGGGAATCGACCCATTGGGGGTCGACCCAAGACCTAGCTGGGTCGACCCACGGGTCGACCTAAGGGGGTGGGTCGACCCATGGGTGGGTTGGGTCGACCCAATGCAGATCTGGGCGAATTCTCTTTTCTGAACGTGGAATGATTTGTTGGCTTGGTTCGTTGGCTTCAGACTATAAATAGGACCTCATTTCTACTGTTTTTACACGTAAAAAACAGTGGAGACAACGAAATGTTGCCCCAGCTTGGATTGAATTAGCCAATTTTCTTCAACAACAGCTTATACGCATTCATGAATTTCTTCTGCAACATCTTCTTGTTATTCTTTATTCTTTAGATCCAGTCTTTGTGAGTTCATGTTATTTTTAGATATAAACATTTAACAAGTAATCCTGACATGTTTATAAATCTGGATCTAAATCTATGCCTGTTAAGAATCTGATTCATACCTTAACAGATCTGCCATTACATGTATTCCTCTATACACCTGATCTACTGTTCAGTTCTTACATGCCTATTTCTGTTATCATATGCCTATTCTGTTATTATGCCTATTTCTGTTCTTTTCTCTCCCTCTTTCCTTTTTTATTTTTATAGCTTAACCTACCTTCGAGCCTAGGCCTATCGATAAAACATGCAAACGAACGAAATTAGGAATGGTTAGGGAGGATAAATTGGGGCATATCTTATGTTATAAATCAAGACTGGGATTCGGGGGCATAACCTATACTGTAATGTATGACTGAAATCTTGGGCATATCTCACATGGTGAATTATGTCTTGAGGGTTGGGGCATGTAAATCAGTAGGCTTAATTTATAAATTAAGTGGAACATGTAATGAAACTATAAACAACACGTGAAACTTGTTTAGATCTGTGGGGGTTATATGAACCTGTTAAATTGTGGGGGTTAAGAAAACCTATTTAAACTGTGGGGATTAAGTAAATCTATTCAATCCGTGGGGGTTACACGAATCCGTTAAACTTAACCTCTATTCCGTTGGGGTTATGTGGGCTTGTTAATCTGTTAGGCATAACCTGGCAAAATCCTAGTAGTTGGGGATACGAGCCTAGGGGTGATTTGTGTCATCTATCGAATGGGACCCATATCAGTCAGCAACCCATTCTGGTATCAAAGGGGGACCCCACACTAGGTAGATGTCAGGACACGCCTAGTGAACTGATTATAAGAGGTTCATAAGGGTGGAGGTGTTCTGATGGCGCATTCCAACGGAGTCATGTGCGTGCATGGGTCCGGCTTGCTTGGGAAAATAAGCCGCTATAACACTAGTAAATAGGTCTATGTCCTTCTGGGGGTTGCCACTTTAGGAAGTGATACATCATACCGTGGGGTTGGCACAGGGTATTTACGGGATTGGGAGCTGATCGATTGGGGTAGTAATTAGGGTACATCTAGTTCTGCATGTTTAGGTGCCCATTGTTTCTGGTTGGGGTAACACCCGTTATTTCTGTTTGGGTAACTGTTATTACTGTTTGGAGTAAAATCCATTTCTAGAAGTACACCTAAGTCTACCATTATGTTTATTTTGGGATCATATCTATTATACTAGTATTGGTGCAGAGAAAAGTATTTGAGAAGTGTAATCTATTCAATTCATTCTGCTTATCCTGTTCGTACCTAATGTATGATATGTTAACTCTCATCTAGTTTATATGCCTATCATCATACTTTTACTTATTTATATGCTAAAAGTAACTAGACTCGCTAGACTTTATGTCTGACCCGTTTCGTTTCCTTTTCTCTCTCTTCCTTCCCCCTCAGGTTCTTAAGGTGGGAACGCTCAGGCTTGATTAGGACTCTCTCTTCTGTTCTACTTGGATTTGCTTCGATGTACCGCTTTGACTTCTTTTCTACATGTTTATGGCTGCTTATGGGAACTATGGCTTTTTACTTTTGTACTATGATGGTTTTTAGTGCAAGACAAACGCTTTTATTTGATGTATTTTTTCCAGTATTTTAGTCTGATGTTGTAACTAGATTTGAGACCATGATGTTTTTTGTTGGAAAATAAAGTTTTAAATTTCCGCCGCTACTTTATATATCTGTTTTATGAGATTCTGTTCTGTTTACCCATAACGCTTCATGGAACTTAATGCATTCTGTTAAATAGTGACATTAACGGACGTGGGGTGTCACATTTGGTATCAGAGCTGAAGGTTACAAGATCGGATAAAAGGTTTCGAAAATTGTTCTCAAAAGGCTTCATAAAGAAAGTATTTTCAAAGGAAAAGTATGTTTTGAAAAAACATATTCCCCAAAGCCATATGAAATATCTTTCGATTCTCTGTTTGAATCCCTTTTTCCTTTTCTTTTTAGCATGTCTGGGGAACCGAATATTCCCGAGGGTGTTCAGCTACCGGCTTGGTTCCGTAGATATTTCGAGGTTACAGAACCCGGTGGAGGCCAAGCAAACACCCCTACCCCAGCTGCAGCCGTTGTTCCTCCTCCTCCGCGAGCGGATAATTTCTCTAAGATATGCAAGGATTTCTCTGCTATGGGAGGAAAGCCATTCCGTGGAACTGAGAGCTTTGTGGAAGCACGGAACTGGCTGAAAGAGACGGAGGATTTGTTTGGGATTTTTGAGGTTGACGACCGTAGGAAGATTCAGTTGGCCACTTGGCAGCTGAAGGATGAGGCTTCATTCTGGTGGGAAGTGACGCAAGCAGGGTGTTCAATTGAGACTTAGGACGATTTCCGATCGAGATTCGAGATGAAGTTTATTTCTCAGGCAGAAGAGAGTATGAAAATGGAAAGGTTTCTGGCACTTGAGCAAGGAAGCATGTCTGTTAAAGAATATGTCAATAAGTTCAATTAGTTGGCAAGGTTTGGGTTGTAATATGTGAATACCCCGCACAAGAAAGCTTTGAGGTTCGTGAGAGGGTTGAATGAACCTCTCCAAGGATTGGCTTTGTCTCATATTCCGATGGGGGCTACTTTTGAGAAGCTGGTTGATATGGCATTAATAAACGAAGATGGTAAGGATGAGAAAAAGGAGGCTAAGACTGAAGAGACACAAAACAAGAAAGTGTGTCCCAAGAAAGAACAACAACAACAAAAGAAAGGCGAAAAGAACGACAAAGCTCAAGGCAAGAAGATATGTCATGGTTGTGGGAACGTGGGTCATTTGGTCAAAGATTGCCAAAAAAGGAAGAATGCTTGTTTCCACTGTGGTGAGGTCGGACACTATTCTAGGGAGTGCCCGAAGAAACAAGGACAGGGCTAAAGGGCAGGATCTTCTGGAGGGCAGGTGCATGCTCTCGAGGCTAGTGTACCAAACAGTGGTAGGAAAGTTTCTGTTGAAGGTTTGATTTCTTTTTCCGATCATCCTGTTATGACTCTTTTTTATTCTGGCGCTTCACATTCTTTTATATCTGATTATGTGGTTGAGTCTCTGCACCTTAGTACTGGTATTGTTTCGGATCCCATTGTTGTCTCAAACCCCATTGGGGCACGACTCATATGTCTATGATTTGTCAGAGTTTGAGGATATCTATGTTAGGGGTTGAGTTTGAATGCGACGCGTATGTGCTTGGTTTTATGGGCTATGGTTTGCTTCTAGGGATGGATTGGCTAGCCATGTATGGTGCCATTCTAAACTTTTAGAGGAGGGTCATTAGACTTATGACTTGCCGAGGAAGGACTCTTGAGATTTCTTATGACCCAAGGGTGTAATGACCCGGGTTTTCGCGATCCTGAGTAATCGACATAAACTCAATGTCAACTACCCAAGCATCGGAAATACCGGATAGTTAATAGAAAGAAGTTAGAGGGTGAGAATAGATAAGACAGAAAATTAGAATAGAAGAAGAAGACAACCACAACATCAGAGTAAACATGAATCTCATAGCGGAACGAATAAATATATTTCATAACATAACTTTGAAATAAAACAGTATCTGTATACAATACCATTATCTGAGCACAACACTTAAAACACAGCGGAAATAACAATAGCTATATAATCCTTAAGCCTCCTGCTCCAGCTCTCCACGTACATCTGAAAAATCCCGACTACTTGACTGCCCGTACAAAATTGGACACCCAAGAGTTTAGGGAAAACAAAACAAAATAAATTCTAGGTTAGTCATGTGACTGGTGTGAGTAAACTCCAACCATTTGTTTAACTTTTAGAATCCTTTTAAAAGAAAGAATAATCGTAAGACCGATCCACAAATAAACACGGATGGTTTTTACCTTATGATAACCCCAAACATTCTTTTAAAAATCTATACTCTTCTGATATTATCATAATGTCTAAATCAAGTAGATAGCAATCTAGTAGAATGCTTTCATCTCACGTTCTACATATATACTATACAATCAAAAACCGCGGGCTCTTATTGGGTAATGGGTTTCCAACTATGACAAGGTATAGAACCACCTTCTGATCAGTGTACTCTAGAAGCGATACACTAGAGTTCAACAAGAACATCTTGTAACTCGGCCACACATGACCGACCATTCATTTCGCTTGAATGTTTCGAATATATTATCACCTTACGGTTGGTATACCAACATAATCGTTCCCGGGAGATACAGAATTGAAAGAAGTAACAAATATGAATATTCTCTAGATGGTGACAATATACCCTAATTGGGTGCGACCCAATTTGCCATGCTGCCTGCCCGATTTCTGTCATTTCCTAGTTGATCAGGCTTGAGGTCATAACGTATCTTTTAATAGATCACTCCTTCATTTACTTTTAATGCCACATCGTCGTACCCGTCAAATCACAAATTGATTTTCCCAAAAATACCATGGGTATAAGCTAAGAGAAATGAATTCCTCCACTACCAACATAAATACATTTGAAACGATCAACTTACGCGAACTACCAGATATACTCTGTCAGACATTCATCCATTCAAGTTGTCCTGGGACTGGACAATCCGAAGGCACTATTCTGTAAATCCATCTTAGGCAATTTCTACCTAGGATTTATTGAACAACCCTTACATAACTCCGTCTTCAATTATCTTCATCATATTTGATTCACAGCGCTAATGCCATACGGAGTGGTTTTCAGATAATATCTCCGATCCCGGTCTCTCCGTATTGACAACGGAAATGGTCAAAATCTTTGATAGTCGGTGATTTAACTATCAAAGGAAAACATGTGTACAAACAACGGTCTTATTTCCAAATGGAAATCTTACCGATCAATCCTCATTTCATTTCCCAATTTTCCATTTATCGTTTCCATATATTCATAAATTCCCTATTTTCTAAAATTAGAAAATATACGTTATTAACTTTGGAAAACATTTCCACGTCTGATTCACGCATCAATATCTTCCCACCTCTATCAGTCTCTAATTGCAAACTAGTAAGAGAACAACTTCCCAAGCATAAACCCCAAAGGCCGAAACCAACATCGGATCGATACCCACAAAGCCATTCAACTCAACTAATTTCCAGTCAGTTTCTAATTTCAGTAATTCCATTCAAATTCCTAATTCAAACCCCAAATTCCTTTATGATATTTTATTTGTAGAATATTTACTTTAAATCAATATCACGTTACACCCGTGTGCGAAGCACGGGTCTAAACCTTCCTAATGTAAAAATCTCTTTTTATAAAACTTTATTCATTTTCCAAATATTTCCCTTTTATAATTCTATTTACTTTCTAAATCAACATTCCTTTTATAATTCTATTTATTTTCTAAATATTTCTTTATATGGAAATTCTATTTTTTTCTAAATAAATATTCCTTTTGTAAAATTCTATTTATTCTATATAAATCCTTTTATATAATTCTATTCATTTTATATAAATCCTTCATTTTCAATATTCAGTTTGAAAATTTCCATTTTACATTCCAGTATTTCACATGGTATTTAAAATACCAAAATAATATGACCAGTGTCATCATAATCAATCACAGATTATATATCACATCGTATATCACAATATATGTAAACAAACCGTATTGTAAATATTGAGGAATCCAGTTGGATCCCTCCAACCTGTTTCCCTGCATCACAGATGTTAAACAATATAAATAACATCGATTTCATTTCAATATGAAATATTCTGATAAACAGAATCAATATTTGATTAACGATTTTTATATATCGTTATCTATAATTTCAACCAATAATTCAGCAATTCAACCAAACAACAATACACAGCAATCAACCATCATTGATCAATTCTAAAAATTCGTTATAAAAATAAAACTGGGTAGAGTTAGTGAGATTTACTCACTTTGGTCAGTCATCATTAAATAACGATTAACGTTGATAGATTAAATCCGACGGTTTAATTTACCACAATTTCAAACGAGCTCCAAAACTTTCCAGATTAGTTCCCATACGTAGCCTATGTTCATACGTTCCTAAAGGATCCGGTTGCGTTATATTCTATTAACAGAAGAACAAGATACGATCATTATAATATTTGAGTTAAATAAAAATCCAATTTAATTTACTAATCTAGTTTAGCCCTTTTAATTACCAAAATTAAAATAATTAATCTTCCCACCCTGTAGGGAACAAAACTAGCGTCGTTAACGACCATCCATGACCAACCTGCCTCCACCAACCACCATTTCTTGTTTGGGTATCATCAGTGAATTTCCTCACATCCAACTCCCCATGTTTTCTGCCACTTCCTTGTAGCAAATTCGAAACTTCTTCCATAATTAAAATAATCGCGGTCTCCATTGTAAACAAACCCAGGCAATCCGCATTTGACTACTAGTATCTTGAATACGCCCGTCCGCATTTACCCTTAGTATCACATTTCTTCATAGTGACCGGATAATATTTCCGTTCTAAAATTAAATAAATAAAATCGTCTAAAGCAACTTTGACTAGCATCTATTACTTATTGTTTATATATAATTATAAAACAACAACTAGTATTGGGCCTCAACTTGGTTCGATCAGCCCAACTCTCCACCATATACCCGGGTTATACTTATACCCTCTTCTTCCCTTCAGTTCAAGTCCACGAGAACAAACTCCAAGCTCCTCCCTTAAGCAAATCTTTCCATCTCCTTCACCAGTTCACAGAAACCCGAGCCTCTCGTCACTGTTGCGTCATTGACCCTTACACGCACTCCACCAGTACATAACCGCGACTAAACTGTCTCCAGAACAATGCACCCGATGAAGCCACCCTCCATACTTCCCTTTTATAAAAACACCACCATTCTTCTTTCCATGATTCACCGAAAAGAAACCGGTAGCTGCTACACTACCTCCACAAGCACTGTAAAATGTCCCTCTCCCTTCAAACTTTGGACCGCACTCTCCAGGCATTTAGAAATGGCCATTTGGTAACTTCTTGCTTCCTTCAATTTGCTTTTCATCTTTCACTAGTCTTCCTGCAAATGCATCAGTACTTCATGTCCTCTCCCTTTTTAACTCCACTTCGTTACCAGGCAAAATCCGTGCCTTATTCAACGCGCATGAACCCAGTTGTTTCCCCTCTTTTCCCTTTTAAAGTTTCGAACGTCATATGAACTAGAAGTGGAAAGATAAGCGTGCGGCTTGGGTTTGATGCTCTGGGTTTTAGTATTTGACAAGTATTTGTTGCGGAATTTTTTTCTTTTTATGTACTGGGTTATTTTTTGTTTTTTTTCTTTGGAAACCCGAAAACTCGCTGAAGCCAAACGAAAGAACAAGGAGGAACGCAGCCTTATTTATAGGGTTATAATCTTCATGACTAAGTAATAGGTGCTACTATAGGTTTGCAGACTAAATCATAGCTTGTATGGGTTTGCAGTTTTATTTCTTGATGGATATGAGTTTTCATTTCACACATCACTGTTTGCTGTACATAGCTTATGAATTAAGTATTATTGATATGATTTGATGTCCGTGTAGACATAGGGGACAAGGAATGTATACACAGCCGTATATTAAGTAAGGAAAAATAAGGGTACTCTAATATATATATATATATATATATATATATTGCATTTCTGTAAGAATGTGCCAGTTCAACATCCTTCCAATGAGTCGGTTATAAATATAAATATTATCGGATCCTTCATCAACTTTGTTCACCGGATTTTTGCCATAAAGAAACGAGTTTGGATATTGATTTAACCATAAATATAGGCCCCTCCTTACTTGGTTAAGAACTGGTAGGCTTAAAGAGGAAAAGAAAAAGGAATGCTGCATTGGTATGTAAAGTTACGTGTGTACATGTGGTTTTTAAATTAGAAAATATGGGTATTTTACTTTTCTAAAACTTTGTTCACGTATGAACTACTATAGACAAAAATAAAAAAATACGATCATGTCAAGCACTGTGCCACGATTCCAAAACTGTTAAAAAAATAGACAAGTAAACTTGTTCTGTGAGATCCCAAAACGCTGATATAGGGTGCAAAATACTCCAAATAAAAAGTTGTTTATTTTCAAAAATAAAAATTACAGAAAAATTCTAAAAATTAAATTATAACTTCGTCTCAAATATCTTATCAAAATATGAAACCAATATTTATTTATAATTAAATATATCGTTATGGTTTATAAATGATTCCATAGCGACTATGTGAAAATTTTATTTGGACATAACTTATAATCTAAAATACAAAATCTCCATTTTTCTCTTCCATTGGAAAAATACAGCTCGACAAAATCGAACATTTCTTGTTTCAAAGAAATCCGACCAATAACGAATCATGTATAGTCGTTTGAATTTCAACACTCCATACTACGAACTGCCACGTCGTTACGAGTGCGATTATAATTAGTACGTTCAACTGTCATTTAAATAATATATTCGTTATTATAAATTCGAATATAAACTCAAATAAATATCTTATATTCTACAATTTACACAGTATTGCCAAATTCATCTATTTCCGTTTATTTCGGAAATAAATATTATTACGCCATTATAATATTAAATTTAGATATTTAAAATATTCGAATCCAAACCATCTAATTTATCAAACCAATATAATTAATTAATTAAATTAATTAATTATTAAACCACTAAAATTCTGGGATATTACATTCCTTCCCCCTTAAAAGAATTTTGTTCCCGAAATTTCTAAGTCGAAAAAATCCCATTACCCTAGATTAAAGATCTATTATTTCATTCCTTATTTTCAGTTCCAAGTGAACTAATTAATTCCAACTAAAATATTAATTCATTCATACTAATCAAAATTTTCAAAAATTCTAAAAATTTTCTAACACTTTAAATTTCTGGAATATTTCGTCAGCGTCTCATTTGCACGGCTCAATTGTTACAACTACAACTCGCATCTTTAGGCCCTTTCTAGTCCAAAAGAAAATCAAATAGCCAAGTGGCTTGCCAAACTGGCTCATAAAAATCTCATACCCAATATAAAATAAACTTATACCTTTTTGTTGGGCATCAAGCTCTATCTCTTTCATTTGCTACCAGTCAGCATATACTCTTGTATTCCAAATTTATCTCCAATCAACTTATCCTCAAATCCAATTATTCGCTTATATCTAAACTAAATTCCATTTCAAATTTTAATTCCCATCTCAATTTCAACTCTTAACTCATTAATCCAATTTCATTCCATATTATCACTAATCCAATCAAAATTTTATTTAACTTAGTCAAGTTAAATTCCAACTTATTTATCCACCTTTACCATTTCAATCCAATTTAACTTCATAAGTTATATTTTAAATTTCAAATTCCTGGGTTCTATTTCAAATCGGATTGAAATCATATATAATAATAACAATTCAAAACATTTGATTTTTAGAACAACTTATTTCCTCAAAATGATTTAAAACAAAATCTTGGTAGTAATCTGTCACTTAGAAACTCAAAAATGAACACTGATGATGTGGCCAACATCGTCAAATTTCTTTTCCAGTAATTGTAGTGAGTTCAATACTATATCATTTCAAAACTTATTTTCAAACATTTCCATTTTGAAATAACTTCAAAATATCCTTCATACTGCTTAGAAAACATTTCTTAATTCACCTAGGATCTTAAAATTTTCATATATTTTAAATCCCAAATCCATTTGCAAACACTTTCCAATTTTCCAGAGTTTTTATTTCCAATTATGTTTTAAATTCAGATTTAATTCATCTGATTTTAAATATTACTCTTTCACGAATTTTAATAGGTTATTTATAACTATTTCAATTATAATCTTATTCGATTATAACAATAATTAACAAACCCAATATATATATATAATAATTCCAATATATATTTATACTCTTTTATATCAAAATATATTTTGGGTAAAATTATTTCATTTACCCTCTTTTCAAAACATACTGTATCGGTTCATCGTATTCAAGTGTTTATAAACCCCTACCGATACAGTGGATCAAACTGATCGACCAGAACTCATAAACAACTCAACCAACAAATCTCCACAATATAAAATAGTTTTTATATCAAATAACAGATACGCACTCATATATGTATGATCAAACTCAATCTAGGGTATTACTCACCCTATCTCTACTGAGTCACGCCACAGAGCCAAGGTAATCACTTAACCTTATCACTACTACAAAAGTGGGCATATTCGACACTAATTTGTGTGCGTTGCATGAAAAGTGTGGCGAAAGCTATGCTTTCTTTGATCTTCTGCCACAATATTCATATGCTGTTACATTAGACGTGAATGCACTGTTGCGGTTGGAATTCTAGAACTGTGACAAGCAACACCACTTCAAAGCGTTGCTTTATAAAAATACAATCCAGATCAGCGATCCATGTTGTCAAAATAAACAAATAAATAACCGTAGATGATGATTTAATCCAACGGTTGAAACCAATATCTCTTTATTATCTAAAACTTTACTCCATCATCCAATCAGTGACAACCACCTCACTCTATCCTTCCGCCAAATTTTAGCGCGATATTTTCCACTTCACAAAATTCTAATCGTTCTTTTCTTTTTCTGACATTTTCTATTCACTTTTATTGAACAAAATTTAAACCTAATTTCACCAAAATTTAAACCTAAATTTTGCTCCTCTTTCACTTTCCCAATTCGATTTCCTCTTCTGTTCGACGCCTCCACAATCATCTCATATTCTATGTTAAAACTAGGGCAAGTTTGATTCGTGCTTGAAAACGAATGGGGAAACTATAATCAGATGAGAGCGATCATAGAAAAGCATTCTGGGTTCAATCTCATCCTCGGTGTTGATATCTACTTTTAGCTGTCGAGCAAGCTTATTGCTAAGATCATAAACATGCACGGTAACTTTATAATCCTCTTCTACCATTTCACCTGAATTCTAAAAATACTCAAACTCGAAAATTACAAGTAGATAGTGGAAACGAATAGATGGAGAGATTTAAATATAGGGAAGAGTTTGCCGTGTTCCTGGATAGGTCTCAAATCATTCTGTTAATTAGTTATTTTGCCATAATACATAACTGTTAATTTTGCCGTGTTCCTGGGTAGGCCTCAAATCATACTGTTAATTTGTTAGTTTGTCGTGTTCCTGTATGGGTAGAAAAGTCTAGTGCTGCATGAAAAGGTGGTTTAGACCATGCTGTTTATAGATATATCCTTGTCAAATATAAGACTTATGTATGTTGTAAATAATTAAACAGAGCAATGCTTGTATGTGTGAACCTGTTTTATGAATTTCGATCATTATATTGAATTGGTCAAGTTTTCTATGGAAAACTTGGGTTGCTAGGAGGTGAAAGAGATGACACTTAAATGATAAGTGCATATATCTTTTATAATCCTCATCAAGGGTGTTTATATTTATTTACCTGCATAAACGACAATAAGTTGGTCTGTTAGCAGCAGAAGAGGTGGCATGTAAGTGATGCATGTTTATGCACTTTTGCCATGTACATCAAAAATAGGATTTAAATGTATTTTAAATAATATTCGTATCCAGTTTTATGTATGGCAAGATTATCGGTTTGTTTGAGTGGATGCTCTAAATTTTAAAGTGTAAATGGGAGATATATTAAAGGATAAACGAGTATGGTTGTTCTTTAGAAATTTATCAGGTCTGGATTTGTACTATTGAAAAATATAAATGTTATTATTTGAGTAAGTAGAACATATATGTTAATATTTTCACCATAACCATTTTCTTGAAAATTAACATGAAATACATTTTTAGGCTAATTCTTTTCTTCTTCTTGTAATTGCAGATTTCCCACCATTCAAAGAAAGGTGTATATTTTATTATGTTTGTCGATGAAATTACAACAGAAGTATTAGTTAAAAGAAGGCCAAAATATGGTTCAATGAGGTTGAATCGTTTTACTCCTCGAGATCAGCTAAGTTTTGCCTACACTTATATGAAACTTAGAATGAATCCTGACAAACCTTTTCACCTTCATATGTTCAAGGTACAGGGTCTAACATGTTGTTTTCTTCGGTGAATCATTTGATTACATTTTGCAATTCAGTTATATTATCCTTCTTCTTTTTTGGTTAATTGCAGGATTGTGAAAGGCGGAAGATTGTAAAACTCTTTCGGCACAAATCAGAAGACAAACGGGTTCTTCCTTTTAATTCAGAAAGATGATCAGTGACACAAAGACTACTTCAGTCTTTAAGGTGAGATTTTATTTCTTGACTTTTCATTATGTTATATATATTCTTTTTATCTGTTCCATTATTTTTTGTTTATAAGTTTTGCTCGCATCTTTATTATAATTATTAATGCAGTTTTCATAGCATGCGATGTTCCTGCTAAATTTGTGTATTCTTTTGGGGTTCTTGAATCAGTTTTATACTGTCTAGTTAGACTGAAGATTATAACAGTTAAATAAGCTAAAGGTATTCAACATCCTGAATTGACACTTGAATTTTTGCTATGCTTTTTTTGCCTGCTGCGTCTTTTTCAAACAACTAGAGAAAAAGAATCAATTTGATTATTAGCAAACAAATGCTTCTGTGCTCTTACAAATATATTGAACTTGAGTTGGACTTCTAAATGAAATTGTGCTTGTGCTCAAGACATGGATATAATCATCTTTGCATGTGCTCAAGACATGATTCCTTTGAGATTGTGCTTGTAACAAAAACTAAAGCAATGCTGTTTTAGCATATTAACTGCAATTAAAAGAACTTGTTTTGCAACCAATTAAGCATGTTATTTCTAAACTAACGAGTCAATACCATGTAATGCGTCAGACAAATAATTGTGTCCAACTAATTTGGTTACAGATTATGTTCCCATTTGTATAAAATAGGATTCTTTTATAATAAATGTTGCATGTGTCCAAAATGATGTCTTTATACATGTTTATAGGACTATCGGAAAATGGTTTTTCTGAGAAATTGGAGCATTCTGGAGCTGCGAGGAAGGAAGGGGAGAAGCTTTGGTATTGTGATTACATGCTTTTAGTATGGCAGGTATTGTTGTTATTATGTCCTTGAATTACTGCTCATAAGAAACTGGAGCATTCCAGTGCCAAAATTGTTATTTTTTTGCAATCACCAGTGACACACAAAATACAACTGGGAGTTTCAGGTTATATGATTAACCATTTTTGTCGACTGTGATCATTTTTTTAGAAGTTTTATTGGAAATGTATAGCAACTTGTGCCCTCGTAAGCAAGATGTTTATAGATGACATGCTGAGTTATTATTTTACTTGACTTGGTAAGATATATGTACATGTTAAGTAAATCTTAATTGCAAGTAAGATTTGGTCTATGCAGTTGAATAGATAAATAGTTACACAAATGTTACTTCACTCCTTTTATCGGTTTGTGGATTTTGCTGTTGTTGTTTTCTCCTTAATTAAGGAAAAGTGTTGTTAACATTAGTTCTATTTCTATTAAATGTTTAAGGCTACTTGAGACAATTAGAAATGAGGTGTCAGTGCTGATTTTATAGCACTATTTTTCCAGCATTATAAGGGTGGACATACACCATCATTTGTTTATTTTCATTTGCCTTTAATCATATAATGATTTATCATGTTGATCTGGCATTATTCAGAGATGCACTTGGTGCTTCAGGCCTTGTCCGATACTGCTGCAAGCATATGCCGAAGACAATTGTTGCAAGCAGTGAGATTTTCCACTTGGTTCGTTCCTTTTGCTCAATGCCCTTATGTACATCTCTGTTTATTTGGATGTCTTACTACTGATGGGTTGCTAAGTGAATTAATTAACACAGTCATGGTTTGCTAAGTGTCTGTAAGTAGCATTTGCTCTTCCTAACAAGCCTTTCCATGCTTGTGTTCCATGCTTTAAATTACATCACTTAAGATGTTGTTCTTTCCAGGTCCATGACCAAGCCAGTAAAGATGCTGAATCTAAAGGTCCTAACAAGTCTGCGGTATGCGAAAATGCTGGTGGCAGTCCTAACAAGGTTGATGAACTTGAGGTGTCAGCTAACGCTACCAGTCTTCCTCATCCAGAGAGTAGCATGAATGAAGAACACAGGTTCATACTATAACTCTTTCTTTAATTTAATGGAAACTCGCTGTAGGATGTTTACTCTTATTGTAGCTTTTAATTAATTTGATGGAAGAGGAAGACACATTAGCGTGTAAACCCAAGTAGAATGGACCATAACAATCTTCCCATTCTGTCAACACGTCTACTTTAAGCAAACTTTCTTATATCTTGGGATCCGAAGTTCACTGCTCATTCTGTTATTATAAATACCGTTTAATCTGTGGTTTTTCGTGCAGACAAAAACTCAGACGCTTAGAGGCTGCGGTAATGGAATACCGTGAGATGCTTGAACAAGGTAATAGAAATCCGGAAGATATAGAGAAGAAAGTTGCAAGTCACCGAAGACGACTCCAATCAGAATTTGGTTTATTGGATTCAGGGGAGGGTTCAAACAAGCAATCATCACGTAAGATAAAAACATGAATTCATCTAATCTTAATGTTTCTTTACTTTTTTTCATTTGCATATATCCATTATCCAGTTAAACAAATGTCTCTTTTACTTCGGGATGATATAACCGCATTTCCATCAGAAATAACTCTATTCAACAGTTGCTCATTTAGTCCGTTTGTTCAATGATTGGCAGTATCACTAAATCAAGCAGTAGAGATAAAAACCCCAAAGTGCATTTCCAGTCACTTAAGATGCTTGCAACTCTAAAGACGCAGAATGCCAAAAATAATCACTTATGAGTAATGATCGTAGCGCATAGGCTGTATTTGCTGTAATGACGGTAGCACAGAATGCCAAATGGAGCCAAGTGAGGAAACAGACATGTTGTATTTGATGTGTCGGTACTCTTGCTACTGAAGAATGAGCGAATACTTTGGATCTGATATTTCATCATTCATGACACTGATACTCCTACAACCGAAGAATGAATATTTTTGACGGTATGTATTGGATGCAACCGAAGAATGATATGTAGAATATTTTAGATGGTTTGAATGTGATGATGAATGTTTCAGATGAGTTTATTTTATGTACAAAACTGGTATTGCAGAATATTTAATTAAACCGTTGTATTTGCTTTTTTCTAATGTAGCATTTGTCGTCTTCTGCTGTTGCATTTACTTTTTTTCTGATGTTGCATTTAAAGTAATGGTGTTGCATTACATAATACAGTGGTGTTGCATTAAATAAAATATTATTAATTCCACATGGCATGTGGACCCCACTGTTGACGTGGCGTGTGACACGTTGGCAGCTGACGTGGTTAGCTGACATGGCATGTGACACATGTGCAGCTGACGTGGAGAGCTGACGTGGCATGTGACACGTTGGCTGCAGACGTGGAAAGTTCATGTGGGCCCCGCTACCATGACCTGGAAGTCAGGCTCTGGCTTCTGCTTAAGGCAACGCTGTATGTTGTTGCATTACATGCATATGCTGTTGCAATAGGGTTATATAGGGTTATAATGCAACACTTTCTTTCCGTGGCCATAGATGGGCAAAAGCGTTGCCTTAGAGGCCTAATGCAACGGCCGCGGATGCCACGCCCCCTTGGTGTTGCCTATTTGAAAAAATGGCCTACGGCAACGCTTTTCTGATCTAAGGCCACAGTAAAATAGTTTCGAATATGCCCACTTTTGTAGTAGGGTATGCTCTGATACCACTGTAACGACCCGGATTTTCGCGATCCTGAGTAATCGACATAAACTCAATGTCAACTATCCAAGCATCGGAAATACCTGATAGTTAATAGAAAGAAGTTGGAGGGTGAGAATAGATAAGATAGAAAATTAGAATAGAAGAAGAAGTAGATAACTACAACATCAAAGTAAACATGAAATCTCACAGCAGAACGAATAAATATATTTCATAACATAACTTTGAAATAAAACAGTATCTGTATACAATACCATTATCTGAGCACAACACTTAAAACACAGCGGAAATAACAATAGCTATATAATTCTAAAGCCTCTTGCTCCAGCTCTCCACGTACATCTGAAAAATCCCGACTACTTGACTGCCCGTACAAAATTGGACACCGAAGAGTTTAGGGAAAACAAAACAAAATAAACTCTAGGTCAGTCATGTGACTGGTGTGAGTAAACTCCAACCATTTGTCTAACTTTTAAAATCCTTTTAAAAGAAAGAATAATCGTAAGACCGGTCCACAAATAAACACAGATGGTTTTTACCCTACGATAACCCCAAACATTCTTTTAAAAATCCATACTCTTCTGATATTATCATAATGTCTAAATCAAGTAGATAGCAATCTAGTAGAACGCATTCATCTCAGGTTCTACATATATACTATACAATCAAAAACCACAGGCTGTTATTTGGTAATGGATTTTCAACTATGAAAAGGTATGGAACCACCTTCTGATCAGTGTACTCTAGAAGCGATACACTGGAGTTCAACAAGAACATCTTGTAACTCAGCCATACATGACCGACCATTCATTTCGCTTGAATGTTCCGAATATATTATCACCTTACGGTTTGTATACCAACATAACCGTTCCCGGGAGATACAGAATTGAAAGAAGTAACAAATATGAATATTCTCTAGATGGTGACAATATACCCTAATTGGGTGCGACCCACTTAGCCATGCTGCCTGCCCGATTTCTGTCATTTCCCAGTTGATGAGGCTTGAGGTCATAACGTATCTTTTAACAGATCACTCCTTCGTTTACTTTGAATGCCACATCGTCATACTCGTCAAATCACAAATTTATTTTCCCAAAAATACCACTGGTACAAGCTAAGAGAAACTAATTCCTCCGCCACCAACGTAAATACGTTTGAAACGATCAACTTACGTGATCTACCAGATATACTCTATCAGATATTCGTCCATTCAAGTTGTCCTGGGACTGGACAACCCGAAGGCACTATTCTGTAAATCCATCTTAGGCAATTTCTACCTAGGATTTACTGAACAACCCTTACATAACTTCGTCTTCAATTATCTTCATCATATTCGATTCGCAACGCTAATGCCATACGGAGTGGTTTTCAGATAATAACTCTGATCCCGGTCTCTCCGTATTGACAACGAAAATGGTCAAAATCTTTGATAGTCGGTGATTTAACTATCAAAGGAAAACATGTGTACAAACAACGGTCGTATTTCCAAATGGAAATCTTACCGATCAATCATCATTTCATTTCCTAATTTTCCATTTATCGTTTCCATATATTCATAAATTCCCTATTCTCTAAAATTAGAAAATATACGTTATTAAATTTGGAAAACGTTTCCACTTCTGATTCACTCATTGATATCTTCCCACCTCTATCAGTTTCTAACTGTAAACTAGTAAGAGAACAACTTTCCAAGCATAAACCCCAAAGGCCGAGACCAACATCAGATCGATACCCAGAAAGCCATTCAACTCAACTAATTTTCCAGTCAGTTTCTAATTTTAGTAATTCCATTCAAATTTCTAATTCAAACCCCAAATTCCTTTATGATATTTTATTTGTAGAATAGTTACTTTAAATCAGTATCACGTTACACCCCTGTGCGAAGCACGGCTCTAAACCTTACTAATGTAAAATTTTCTTTTTATAAAACTTTTTTCATTTTCCAAATATTTCCCATTTATAATTCTATTTACTTTCTAAATCAATATTCCTTTTATAATTCTGTTTATTTTCTAAATATTTCCTTTTATAAAAATTCTATTTATTTTCTAAATAAATATTCCTTAATTATATTCCTTTTATAAAATTCTATTTATTCTATATAAATCCTTTTATATAATTCTATTCATTTTATATAAATCCTTCTTTTTCAATATTCACTTTGAAAATTTCCTTTTTACATTCCAGTATTTCATATGGTATTTAAAATACCAAAGTAACATGACCAGTGTCATCGTAATCAATCACAGATTATATATCACATCATATATCATAATATATGAAAACAAACCGTATTATAAATATTGAGGAATCCAGTTGGATCCCTCCAACTTGTTTCCCTGCATCATAGATGTTAAACAATATAAATAACATCGATTTCATTTCAATATGAAATATTCTGATAAACAGAATCAATATTTGATTTACGATTTATATATATCGTTATCTATAATTTCAACCAATAAATCAGCAATTCAACCAAACAACAATACATAACAATCAATCATCATTGATCAATTCAAAAAATTCGTTATAAAAATATAACTGGGTAGAGTTAGAGAGATTTACTCACTTTAGTCGGTCATCGTTAAATAACGATTAACGTTGATAGATTAAATCCGACGGTTTAATTTGTCACAATTTCAAACGAGCTCCAAAACTTTCCAAACTAGTTCCCATACGTAGCATGTGTTCATACGATCCTAAAGGATCCGGTTGCGTTATATTCTGTTAACAGAAGAACAAGATATGATCATTATAATATTTGAGTTAAATAAAAATCCAATTTAATTTACTATTCTCGTTAATCCCTTTTAATTACCATAGTTAAAATAATTAATCTTCCCACCCTATAGGGAACAAAACTAGCGTCGTTAACGACCATCCATGACCAACCTTGCCTCCACCAACCACCATTTCTTGTTTGGGTAACATCAGTGAATTTCCTCACATTCAACTCCCCATGTTTTCCGCCACTTCCTTGTAGCAAATTCGAAACTTCTTCCGTAATTAAAATAATTGTGGCCTCCATTGTAAACAAACCCAGGCAATCTGCATTTGACTACCAGTCTCCTGAATACGCTCGTCCGCATTTACCCTTAGTATCACATTTCTTCATAGTGACCGGATAATATTTCCGTTCTGAAATTAAATAAATAAAATCATCTAAAGCAACTTTGACTAGCATCAAAGTATTAATATTACTTATTGTTTGTATATAATTATAAAACAACAACTAGTATTGGGCCTCACCTTGGTTCGTTCAGCCCAACTCTCCACCATATACCCGCGTTATACTTATACCCTCTTCTTCCCTTCTGTTCAAGTCCGTGAGAACCAAATCCAAGCCCCTCCCTTAACGCAAATCTTTCCATCTCATTCACCAGTTCACAGAAACCCGAGCCTCTGGTCACTGTTACGTCATTGACCCTTACACGCACTCCACCAGCACATAACCGCGACTAAACTATCTCCAAAACAATGTACCCGATGAAGCCCCCCTCCATACTTCCCTTTTATGAAAACACCACCATTCTTCTTTCCATGATTAACCGAAAAGAAACCGGTAGCTGCTACTCTACCTCCACACACACTGTAAAATGTCCCTCTCCCTTCAGACTTTGGACCGCACTCTCCAGGCGTTTAGAAACGGCCATTTTGTAACTTCTTGCTTCCTTCAATTTGCTTTTTATCCTTCGCCAGACTTCTTGCAAGCGCAACAGTACTTCATGTCCTCTCCCTTTTTAACTCCACTTCGTTACCAAGCAAAATCTGTGCCTTATTCAACGCACATGAACCCAGTTGTTTCCCCTCTTTTCTCTTTTAAAGCTTCAAAAGTCATATGAACTAGAAGAGGAAAGATAAGCGTGCGGCTTGGGTTTGATGCTCTGGGTTTTAGTATTTGACAAGTATTTGTTGTGGAATTTTTTTTCTTTTTATGTATTGGTTTTTTTTTGTTTTTTTTCTTTGGAAACTCGAAAACTCCCTGAAGCCAAATGAAAGAACAAGGAGGAACGCAACATTATTTATAGGGTTATAATCTTCACGACTAAGTAATATGTGCTACCATAGGTTTGCAGACTAAATCATAGCTTGTATGGGTTTGCAGTTTTATTTCTTGATGGATATGAGTTTTCATTTCACACATCACTGTTTGTTGTACATAGCTTACGAATTAAGTATTATTGATATGATTTGATGTGCATGTAGACATAGGGGACAAGGAATGTATACACAGCCGTATATTAAGTTAGGAAAAATAAGGGTACTCTAATATATATATTTTGCATTTCTATAAGAATGTGCCAGTTCAACATCCTTCCAATGTGTCGGTTATAAATATAAATATTATCGGATCCTTCACCAACTTTGTTCACTGGATTTTTGCCATAAAGAAACGAGTTTGGATATTTATTTAACCATAAACATAGACCCCTCCTTACTTGGTTAAGAACTGGTAGGCTTAAAAAGAGGAAAAGAAAAAGGAATGCTGCGTTGGTATGTAAAGTTACGTGTGTACATGCGGTTTTTAAATTAGAAAATATGGGTATTTTACTTTTCTAAAACTTTGTTCACGTATGAACTACTATAGACAAAAATTAAAAAAATACGATCATGTCAAGCACTGTGCCACGATTCCAAAACTGTTAAAAATATAGACAAATTAACTTGTTCTTTGAGATCCCGAAACGCTGATATAGGGTGCAAAATACTCCAAATAAAAAGTTGTTTATTTTCAAAAATAAAAATTACAGAAAAATTATAAAAATTAAATTATAACTACGTCTCAAATATCTTATCAAAATATGAAACCAATATTTATTTATAATTAAATATATCGTTATGGTTTATAAATGATTCCATAGTGACTATCTGAAAATTTTATTTGGACATAACTTATAATCTAAAATACGTAATCTCCATTTTTCTCTTCCATTAGAAAAATACAACTCGATAGATTCGAACGTTTCTTGTTTCAAAGAAATCCGACCAATAACGAATCATGTATAGTCGTTTGAAGTTCAACACTCCATATTACGAACTGCCACGTCGTTACGCACGTGATTATAATTTATATTATAATTAGTACGTTCAACTGTCATTTAAATAATATATTCGTTATTATACATTCGAATATAAACTCAAATAAATATCTTATATTATCTAATTTACACAATATTGCCAAATTTAGCTATTTCCGTTTATTTCGGAAATAAATATTATTACGCCATTATAATATTAAATTTAGATATTTAAAGTATTCGAATCTAAACCATCTAAATTATCTAACCAATATAATTAATTAAATTAATTAATTATTAAATCACTAAAATTCTGGGACATTACAAAGGGGGTCTGTCATGCTTAGTTTCCTAGAATCACTTGATGCTTCTATCGATGATTTGCGATCTGTACCAGTAGTCTTTGAGTATTCGGATGTTTATGAGGAGGTTAGGGGCTTACCTCTAAGGCGCGAGATTGATTTCCGGATATACTTGGTGGATAATGCAAAGCCAGTCGCATTGCATGTGCGTCACATAGCTCCTAGGGAAAGAAGGAAGCTAAGCAAGCAAGTAGAGGAGCTACTTGAGAAGGGGTTTATTAGGCGAAGCATAACAAAATGGGGTGCTCCAGATGTCTTTGCAACTAAGGCGGATGGCTCGCTTCACTTATGTGTGGATTACAAGGAGTTGAATAAGCTCACTAAAAAGAATAGGCACTCACTTCCGAGGATTGATGATCTATTTCACCAGCTTGGTGCATCTATTTTCTCTCAGTTAGACTTGGCCATGGGGTTTCATCAGTTGAGGGTAGCCGAGGATAGTATAGATAAGACCGCTTTTAGAACTCCAGATGGTTTCTTTGAGTGGCTAGTCATGCCTTTTGGGCTGATAAATGCACCCGCGTATTTTGTGGATCTGACGAGTAGGGTGTTCCGGGAGTTTCTAAAAAGTTCGTTGTGGTCTTTGTAGATGACATTTTGATCTTTTCAAAGAGCAAGGAAGAGCATGCCCTACATTTAGGGGAGGTTTTGAGGACTCTCTGAGCGCACCAACTTAAGGCGAAATTTTCCAAATGTCACTTTTGGAGAGAGGAAGTAAGATTTCTGGGGCATGTGGTCTCCAAGGAAGGGATAGCGGTTGATCCCACGAAAGTAGTTGCAGTTCAAGATTGGAAGGTTCCAAAGAATGCAACGAAGGTGAGGAGTTTTCTTGGTTTAGCGGGATGTTCTAGAAAGTTTATCAAGGACTTCGCAAAGATATCAGCTCCACTCACCAGACTGACGAAGAAGAACCTGGCCTTTTCTTGGAGCATAGACTGTGAGGATGCTTTTCAGCGGTTAAAGAGGGCTCTGACAACAACCCCAGTTTTGACTTTGCCTTATGGGAGCAAAGTGTTCACAGTGTACACTGATGCATGTAGTACATGGCTCAGTGTCATCTTGATGCAAGAGGGAAGGGTAGTATGTTATGGTAGTAGACAGTTGAGAGTTCATGAGAAGAACTACCCTACCCATGATTTGGAGTTGGCTATTATAGTATCTGCGCTTAAGTCTTGGCAACATTATTTACTTGGAGAGAGGTCCGAGTTGTACATGGATCATAAATCTCTCAAGTATATGTTCTCGCTATGGGATCTCAACTTGAGACAACAGAGATGGATGGAGTTCTTAGCGTCATATGACTTTGAGATTGCTTATAACCGTGGCAAGGATAATGTGGTGGCGAATGCGTTGAGTAGGCAGAGGATGACTTTGAGTCCTCTATTCGTAGAGAGGCAGAGCTTGGAGTACATATCGACCTTCGATTTTAGGCCATCTACGGATCTTATACCTGGTTTGTTGGCATCCTTAGAGGTGCGACCTACTCTTATGGATCAGGTAAGAACTTGCAGCGAGTGGACCCACAGATAACATACATCTTAAATAGGCTCAGTAGAGGGGAGACATCTAGTCACCTTAGTACATATTTCACGGATGATAAAGGGTGGTTGCGACAGGATGGAAGGCTTTGTGTTCCCCGAGTTGGGAGTGTGTTAAAGACAGTCCTTAAGGAAGCCTATCATTCTAGGATGACTATCCATCCAGGCGGTGATAAGATGTATAGGGACATGAAGAGGGTTTTCTTTTGGGCTGGGATGAAGAAAGATGCAGCAGAGTTTGTCGCTCGATGTTTAGTTTTCCAGCAAGTCAAAGCTGAGCAAAGGAAGCCCTGTTGCTTACTTCATCCTTTGGAGGTCCCACATTGAAAGTGGGAGAGCGTCTCTATGAATTTCATTGATGGTTTGCCTAGATCGAGGAAAGGCAACACCAGTATCTGGATTATAGTAGACAGGCTTACTAAGAGCGGTCATTCCATTCCTGTTAAGAGTACGAGAACGGCAGGATGGTTGGCATTAGTTTATCTTCATGAGATAGTCCATCTACATGGAGTACCTTCTAGCATAGTGAGTGATCATGACCCCATCTTCACTAGTGAGTTCTGAAAGAGCCTGCAAGAGGCATTAGGTGCACAGTTGTGTCTGAGCACCGCATATCACTGTCAGACCGATTGGAAGACTAAGAGTGTGAATAGAGTTCTTTAGGATCTTTTGAGGTTGTGTATCCTAGACTTCAAAGGGACTAGGGAGGAGCATCTTCCATTGGTTGAGTTCGCCTGCAACAACAGTTATTAGGCTATTATAGGCATGGCACCCTTCGAGGCATTGTATGGACGGCCTTGTAGGTCACCGACTTGTTGGTGGGAGTCCCCAGATAGGCTCCTACTTGGGCCTGAGATGATTAGAGAAACTTCAGAAAAGATTGATCTTATCCGCAGACACATGAAGACAGCTCAGGACAGGCAGAAGTCCAATGCAGATAGGAGAAGGACTGATATTGAGTTTGAGGTGGGAGACATGGTTTTCATCAAAGTATCACCTTTGAGAAATGTGGTTCGCTTTGGATCTGTAGGGAAGTTGGCGCCAAGGTTTGTAGAGCCATTTCTCATAGTAGAGAGGATAAGTCAAATGGCCTATAGAGTAAAGGTACCAGAGAGACTGATAGGTATTCTTGATGTTTTCCACGTTTCTCATTTGCGAAAGTGTCTGCATAATACAGCAGAGATAGTTGAGCCGAGCATGCTTGAGGAAGAAGAGGTAGAACGGGAGGCGACAGTTAGACGAGTTCCTACCCGTATACTTGGATCATATGTTAAGAAGCTTCGCAACCGAAATGTCAAATTGATTAAAGTTCAATGGGGAGAAGACCAGGAAGATGCAAATTGGGAGACTGAAGACAAGATTCGCGCTTCGTACCCTTTCTTTTCAAGGGTATGTTCTTAACTTCTTTTTCCAAGCTTTTATCCATACTTGCTTCTGTCGTTCGAGTTTATCTTATCGACCGAATCTTCGACCTTTAGGTAGGGAAAACCAATGGATGTAAACATGTGTTTGAAACATGTTATGTTTGATGGATGCAAGTGAATGCAAGCGTTTGCTAGTGGTTGCTCGTGGATGCATACACACACACACATTAGGCACTAGATCGGCTCAATCACTTATATATTGCATATGGATGTGTGTGCATTTTAAATTTTATGGATGGAAATGGTTGTATCATCATATGGGTGTTGCATTTAGATGGATGATTATGCACACATATAGCGTTTACATGATATACTAGGACTATTGCCTACATATTGGATTCATGGCACTAACATACATTGCATTAAGGAGGTCAACTGAATCAGTAGACCGCCTGATTTTTCGCATAGCATAGGGACATATACACACACCTTTGCATATGTTCATATAAGCATTAGAACCTCTTAAGGACAATGGATGCCTGTGGTTGATGGATGAGTAGATGTTTGATGGATGTTAGGATAATCATTCTTAACTTAGGGATTTCAGGGACGAAATCCTTTAAGTAGGGGAGAATGTAACACTCCGTAATTTTAAAAGACATTATAACGATAAATTAAAGAATACTTAATTAAATATTGGGAATTAAGTAAAACGAACTGTATCATTGCGTTCGTCTCAGAATTCTTCTTAAGATAGACTCCGAGTTTGCGTAAAATGGACATCGTATAAGAAAGTTATTAAGCTTAGAAGTTTATATACGTATAAGAGAATTGTGTAACACCCCACGTCCATTAATGTCACTCACAAAGGGAATGCGTTAACTTCTATGGAGCGTTTTAAGTGTGTATAGAACAGAAACTTGACAACAAGACAAATATAAACAGTACTTGAAAATTAAAAATTTTATTCATTGCAACGGTAAACCCATAGGTTTGATTACATCATCAAAAACCAGAGTCAAAGTACATAATATCCATCTTGACTAAATCAGAGTACATAAATTGAAAGACATAACCCCAATACAAAATAGCCATAAATAAGATAGGCTGAACTTTTACTTCAGCGATCCAAGCAACTTCTAAAAGCAAGAGATACAGCTGTCCAAAATCAAGCTCCATTGGTGCTAGTTCCACCCTGAGCACATGGGGGGGAAAGGAAGAAAAGAGGTGGAAACAAAGGGGGTCAGACATAAAGTCTGGCGAGTGCGATAACTTTAACAATATAATTACCAAAATAACTAGGCTAAGGCATAAGTTGGAAAATAAGGAAATGACTGTGAGCAATTGGGTATGACAAAGTAAACAAGGAAATAAGATGAACAAAGCTAACGTTAAAGCGCGCCTAAACCACTATAAGATAATTACTATACTGCACCACCACTAGTCAACCTAAGGTTGATCCCGCCTACAGAACTTAATAATGATAATGGTAGTTTCGTGCACCCCTAGTTTCCTTCATAGGTTCCATCTGCCCCTATCTCCACTAGGTGTACCCACTACCCCCATGCGATCGGCTCCCTAACTCGTAGATACCCGTGCTGGCCCCACAGTGGGGTGTATCACTCCCCAAAGTGGCAACCCGATACCACCAATAATGCATGGCTTATACCTACACGATGCAACAACGTCTTACCTACCAGCCCGGGCCCACACACGCATATGAACCCGTTGGACTTGCGTTGCCACCGCTAACCCATTTTGGCCTCTTACAGTCAAGCCCAGTACGCGTGTCCCGTCCTCGACTTGGGTCGATCCCACAAAGATACTTATGGGTTACTGGTTGAAACGGGCCCCCATTACTTGACACAAGCTATCTACCTAAGCTTGGTCCCCTCTAGTACATCCCACTTAACCCTCTTCTTATTCATGTTCACTTAAATGTTTAAATTTTTGGTTAAGTGCATCTAATCGTATTTCAAACGCCACCCAAGGCACCCTCTAAATTCCACATGCCACCCAAGGCACCCACTTAACCCCCTCATGTCCCACTACATGTTTATCTGGTTAAGTGTTTCTTAATTCATTAAGACCGTAACCTTATAAAGACCTCCCACATTAGACTGGCATTTGTGGCAGCTGGATTTGCCGGGCGGGTCCGGGCAGTCTTACACCACAAAAGAGCCTAACCTCATGTCTTTACAACTTTTATGCATTTAATTTATGCCTAAGACCTCTCACGTTAGACTGACATTTGTGGCAGCTGGATTTGCCGGGCGGGTCCGGGCAGTCTTACACCACAAAAGAGCCTAATCTCGTGTCTTAGTAATTACACAAAATTAATTATCCCCCAATTTGAATTAATTTCCCTATTCATATTATCAATCAATTCCAAATTTAACTATGGCCATAATTGACTCAATTATGTCCATCTATTTATGGTATGAAAAATCATACCAATTTTCATCACAAAATTATTTTATGCCATTTAAGGCATTTATGCCAATTCTCAATATTAAATCTTTTAATATTATCCCATTACCCGACGTTGTACGTTCGTTCGTTTCACGTAAAAATATACGTTAGACTCGAATAGTCTAACTCATGGAATAAAGAGAAAACATCACAACATGCATATAGATAAAACTAGATCTAAACATAAGGGGTGAACTTGCATGTGTGAATAAGGATCTACATCTAAAACTTGCATAGGCCAAAGTTAGAAACTTGCATAAAACTGCATATGTCATAGATCTAAATCTAAAGGTGTAAACTTGTTTAGGTACTAGTCACAAACTTGCATGAACCATGTATGTCATAGATCTAATCATAAGGTGTAAACTTGCATAGGCAATAACCACAAACTTACATAACATGATTCATACTCCAAACATATATATAAAAACTTGCATATGTGATTTATGCAACATAACGATGGTGTAAACTTACATCTAAACATATAAACTAGCATGTAGAATTTAGCATATGACTCACACATGTCATAGCCTAACTTTAGATCCAATTTACACATAAAATAGGTGCCATGTAACATGTAAGGTTATATCTAAAATTTCACTAACTTGCATATGATCCATGCCTTAATTAACATCCTAACTTGCATACATACATATGATTTTGTCATATGAATTAGTTCCAACAACATAACCAAACTAGCATATGAAACATGATTATAAATACATAATCATAGGATTACAACATAGATGATAATATCACAACTTTACAACATAGATGATAACATCATAAAATTTACAACATAGATGATAACATCACAAATTTACAACATAGATGATAACATGTGGTCAATAATTCACAACATAACCATATAATCTGCATCATAACTTAATCCAATTAAATTGTTAATTATTTTGTTAAAGAAATCGAACTCACAACTCAAAGAAGGTCTTCAGTTCTGAATTCTGAGTTCTGAAGTTGAATTAGCTTTCCTTTGAAGTAGATTCATTGTTAGAGTTGAATAGAATTGAAATTGATTAGCTTTCTTCTTCTCTAATTGGTGGCGGCTATTCTGAGTTGTAAGGTGATGGCATGGAGGCCATGACTCTAATTTTAATTTGATTTTAGGGTTTGAGTCTACATGTCTTTTTATAGAGTTTAGGATTAGTTTAGGCCGTCCGATCAACCCAGAATTAATCCCAGCCAATCAGAGCAGATCAGAAACCCTAATGAGTCAGCATACAGTCACAAACAGGTCATCAATCAAATCTGCCCGGGCGGGAGGGGGGAGGGGGGCAGGTCGACCCTATGGTCGACCTGGCCCTAGCTGGAAATTTCCCGCCTAGCCCATCTGACTCTGAAATTTGAATTTTCGAAATCTATTTTGAATTTTCTGAAACTTCCGATGGCCATAACTTCTTCATACGAAGTCCAATTCACGCAAACTCGGACTCTATCTCAACCAGAATTCCGAGACGAACACAATGGCACAACCCATTTCCCTTATTTCTCACATCTGATATTAGTTATTCTTTAATTTATGAACATTAATATTGAAAATTACGGGGTGTTACATTCTCCCCTCCTTAAAGGATTTTGCCCCCGAAATCTCTAAGTTAAGGAGAATGCATATCCTAACATCCAATCAACCATCTACTCAACCATCAAACACAAACATCCATTGTCCTTATAAAATTCCTAATGTTGTATGAACATATGCAAGAAGCATGTGTATATGTTCTTTATCTAATGCAAAATCAGGCGGTCTACTGATTCAGTTGACCTCTTTAATGCAAACCATGATAGTGCTATGCGTCCATTATGTATGCGAAAGAATCCTATCGATACATATTATTTCTACATGTGTGCTCAACCATTCACCAAAATGCAACATCCATATGGTAGCACAATCATTATACATCCATTACTTAAATATGTACACACATTTATATGCAATATGCAATATGAAGTGACTGAGCCGATCTAGTTCCTAAAGTGTGTGTATATGCATCCACGAGCAACCACTAGCAACCACTTACATCCACATGCATCCATCATACATAACATGTTTCAAAAACATGTTTCAACCATAGGACTACCCTATCTAAAGGTCAAAGATACTAGCGAGAGGACATACTAAAGATAAAACAAGTACAAGCTAAGCGATAACGGAGAAATTAAAAGACATACCCTCGAAAAGAAAAGGGTACAATGAACACATTTTTTCTTCCGTCTCCCAAGAAGCGTTGCTCTCATCATCTCCCCATTGCACTTTGACTAGTTTGACCTCTCGATTCCTCAATTTCTTAATCTCCGACCCAAGAATACACGTAGGAGCTCGTCGAATCGTCGCATCGCGCTCTATCTCCACCTCTCTAAGCAAGCTCGGCTCTACCACTTCCACGGTCTCGTGCAAGCACTTCCTCAAATGTGATACATGGAATACATCATGTACACCACTAAGTCTCTCGGGCAACTCCACTCTATACGCCATCTGCCCAATCCTCGCCTTAATAGGAAACGACCCTACGAAACTTGGTGCTAACTTCCCAACGGACCCAAAGCGAACGACGTTCCGTAATGGAGACACCTTGGAAAAGACCATGTCTCCAATATCAAACTCAAGATCTGACCTCCTCTTTTCCGCATAAGATTTCTCCCAATCTTGCGCCGTCTTCATCCTCCTTCGAATCAAATCGATCTTTTCCGAAGTCTCTCTAATCATATCGGGCCCAAGCAAGATCTTATCTGTGGACTCCTACCAACATGTAGGCGAACGACACGGCCGTCCATATAGAGCCTCGAACGGTGCCATGCCAATGCTAGACTGAAAGCTATTATTATATGCAAACTCCATCAACGGAAGATGTTCCTCCCATGTACCTCCGAAGTCTAAGACACATAACCTCAATAGGTCCTCTAGAATACGATTCACCCTCTCGGTCTGGCCATCTGTCTGAGGATGATATGCGGTGCTCAAACATAACTGAGTCCCTACCTCTTATTGCAAGCTTTTCCAAAATTCGCTAGTGAAAATAGGATCGCGGTCGCTCACTATGCTAGAAGGAACACCGTGCAAACGAACTATCTCTCAAATGTATACAGAGGCTAACCATGGAGCAGTCCTCTTACTCTTCACGGGAATGAAATGGGCGCTCTTAGTAAGTCTGTCTACCATGACCCAAATTCCCGTATTACCCTTCCTCGATCTTGGTAACCCATCAACAAAATCCATCGAGACACTTTCCCACTTCCATTGTGGGACCTCCAATGGGTGTAGTAATCCACCGGGCTTCTTTTGCTCTGCTTTTACTTGTTGGCACACCAAACATCTAGCGACAAACTCTGCCACATCCCTCTTCATACCGGCCCAAAAGTAAACTCATCTCATGTCCATGTACATCTTGTCCCTGCCGGGATGGATGGTCATCTTCGAACGATGTGCATCATCAAGAATGGTCTTCCTCAAATTCTCGTCCCGTGGTACACAAAGTCTACCGTCCCTACTAACTCAACCAACTATGGGTCATCTCGTTGTGCCTCACCAATCCGTCCCAAAAGCGTAGGTCTGACCTCTAAAGATGCTAGCAAACCGGGTATAAAGTCAATGGAAGGTCTAAAGTCAAACGTAGAGATGAACTCTAAGCTTTGCCGCTCAACGAACAACGGACTCAAGGACAACCTTTTCCTACTTAAGGCATCTGCCACCACGTTACCCTTGCTAGGGGTATATGCTATTTCGAAATCGTAGGACGCTAAGAATTCCATCCACCTTTGCTGCTTTAAGTTCAAGTCCTTCTGAGAGAACAAGTATTTTATCGATTTGTGGTCAGTGAACAATTCAAATTTCTTGCCAAGAAGATAATGGCGCCAAGAATTAAGCGCGAAAACAATAGCAGCCAGCTCTAGGTCATGTGTAGGGTAATTTTTCTCATGCACTCTCAACTGCCTTCCACCATAGGCTATTACCCTCCCCTCTTGCATTAAGACTGCGTCTAGTCCAGTCCCACAAGCATCGGTATAAACGGTAAATTGCTTACTCCCATCTGGCAACACTAAGACTGGGGTTGTGGTCAAAGCTCTCTTTAAACGTTGGAACACATCATCACAATCTACGTCCCACGTAAAAACTAGGTTCTTCTTCGCCAAGCGTGTTAATGGGGCTGATATTTTTGTGAAGTCCTTGAAAAACTTCCTACAGTAGCCAGCCAACCCTAAGAAACTCCTCACCTCGGTAGCATTTTTAAGGACCTTCCAATCTTGGATGGCCACTACCTTCGCGGGATCCACATCTATCCCTTCCTTGGAAACCACGTGCCCTAAGAATCGCACTTCCTTCCTTCAAAAGTGACATTTAGAAAATTTAGCTTTAAGGCTATGCGCTCGAAGGGTCTCCAACACTTCCCTAAGATGTAGGGCATGCTCTTCCTCGCTCTTAGAAAAGATCAAGATGTATCCACAAAGACTACCACGAATTTATCAAGGTACTCCCTAAACACCCTACTCATCAAGTCAACAAAGTATGCGGGGGTGTTTGTCAAACTGAAGGGCATCACAAGCCACTCAAAGCAACCGTCCGAAGTCCTAAAGGCAGTCTTGTCTGTGCTATCCTCAGCCACTCTCATCTGATGGAAACCCTTGGCTAAGTCCAACTGCGAAAACACTGAGGCACCAACTAACTGATCGAAGATATCGTCAATCCTTGGCAGTGGGTGCCTATTCTTCTTAGTAAGCTTATTAAGTTCTCTATAGTCCACACAAAGTTTAAGGGACCCATCTACCTTCGTGGCAAATACTACTGGAGCACCCCACTCCGATATACTACGTCTGATGAACCCCTTCTCAAGCAATTCTTTCACTTGCTTATTGAGTTCCCTTCTCTCTCTTGGAGCCATATGGCGCACTGGCAATGCAACTGGCTTTGCATTATCTACTAGATATATTCGAAAGTCAATCTCACTTTTTGGGGGTAAACCCCTCACCTCATCGAAGACATCAACATATTCACGGACTATACGAACAGAATGTAAATCATCATCGGATGCGTCAAGGGATTCTAGGTAGCTAAGCATTACCGGACCTCTAGGGTCACAAGAAATATCAAGGGTCTTTCCATAACGAGTCAGCAATCTAACTACCCTTCTTTCACAATCTAGGATGGCCCCGTATCTAGTTAGCCAATCCATACCTAGAATCAAGCCGTAGCCTATGAAGCCAAGAACAAAGGCGTTGCATTCAAACTCAACGCCCAAGATAAACACTCTCAAATCCCGACAGATCATAGAAAGATGAGTCAAACCACCAATAGGATTTGAGACTACTAAGGGATCTGTAACTAGACTAGTATCTAGGTGCAGTGTTTCAACTAATGATGTAGAGATAAACGAATTTGATGCGCCAGAATTGAATAAAGTACGGACAGGATGATCAAACAGAAAAACTAAACTTTCAACGGAAATTGCTTTACCTCGTTATTGCAGCGGTGGGATCACAAGAGCCTGAACTTGCCCCCTTGCCTGCCCTAGTGCCATAAGAGCCTGCACCTGTCCTCCCGAGGTAGACCCTGCCCTCTGCCCTTTCCTTGGATAGTCCTTAATCAGATGTCCCGCTTCGCCACAGTGGAAACAGCCAGTCTTCTTTTTCTTCCTACAATCTTTGCTTAGATGGCTTGGTGTCCCACAGTTAAAGCATCTTTTCTTTCCCTTAGCATTGTTGCCTTTACCACCTTTCTTGTTCTGTTGTTGCTGTTGCGATATCTTTTGATCCCCTTTCTTCTTGGGGTGCCTTATTAGCATTGGCGCCCTTCTCCTCTTCATGCATAAGCGCCATGTCAACTAGTCTCTCAAAGGTAGCCCCCATAGGGATGTGGGTCATAGCTAACCCATGAAGCGGCTCATTCAAACCCTTAACAAATCTTAGGGCCTTCTTTTCTGGTGTATTCACCAAGTCCAAGCCAAATCTCGCCAATTGATTGAATTTGTTGACATATTCTTTCATTGGTAGATTACCTTGCTTCAACGCCAAAAACCTTTCCATGTATAAATTCTCTTCAGCCCGTGAGAGAAACTTTGTCTCAAACCTCCGCCTGAAATCTGGACATCTATCAACTGGACGCTCTCCATTAGCGACCTCCCACCAAAACGAGGCCTCATCCTTCATTAGCCAGGCAGCTAGCTGGACCTTTCTTCCATCTTCCACTTCAAAGATCCCAAACAATTCTTCCACCTCCTTTAGCCAATTTCGAGCTTCAACAAATGTCTCCGTCCCGTGAAAAGGTTTTCCACCCATTGCCCGAAAGTCCTTACATATCTTTGCAAAAGTATCGATACGAGGAGGAGGAGGAGGATTTGCTGGACCTGCGGTGGTGGCCTTAGTCTCCAAATACCTCCTAAACCATCCTGGTATCGTTATCCCCTCGGGTATCTCGGGAATTCCAGATATACTGAAACGAAAAAGGAAAGATTCAATACAAAAGAACCGAGGGAAAGATATATGGCTCTTGGGGTTATGCTTTATAAAATAAGCTTTTCTCTTGAAAAAACTTTCCTTAAAACATACTTTCGAAGGTACTTCTTTATAAAAGTGTTTTTGAAAAACAGTTTTTCAAAATTCATATCTGTTCTGGTAACCTTCAGCTCTGATACCACGTGTAACACCCCACGTCCATTAATGTCACTCACAAAGGGAATGCATTAACTTCTATGGAGCGTTTTAAGTGTGTATAGAACAGAAACTTAACAACAAGACAGATATAAACAGTACTTGAAAATTAAAAATTTTATTCATTGCAGCGGTAAACACATATGATTGATTACATCATCAAAAACCAGAGTCAAAGTACATAATATCCATCTTGACTAAATCAGAGTACATAAATTGAAAGACATAACCCAATACAAAATAGCCATAAATAAGATAGGCTGAACTTTTACTTTAGCAATCCAAGCAACTTCTAAAAGCAAGAGATACAGCTGTCCAAAATCAAGCTCCACTGGTGTTAGTTCCACCCTGAGCACCTGGGGGGAAAGGAAGAAAAGAGGTGGAAACAAAGGGGGTCAGACATAAAGTCTGGCGAGTGCGATAACTTTAACAATATAATTACCAAAATAACAAGGCTAAGGCATAAGTTGGAAAATAAGGAAATGACTGTGAACAATTGGGTATGACAGAGTAAATAAGGAAATAAGATGAACAAAGCTAACATTAAAGCACACCTAAACCACTATAAGATAATTACTATACTGCACCACCACTAGTCATACTAAGGTTGATCCCGCCTACAGAACTTAATAATGATAATGGTAGTTTCGTGCACCCCTAGTTGACTTCATACGTGAATCGAACTCACAACTCAAAGAAGGTCTTGAGTTCTGAATTCTGAGTTCTGAAGTTGAATTAGCTTTCCTTTGAAGTAGATTCGTTGTTAGAGTTGAATAGAATTGAATTTGATTAGCTTTCTTCCTCTCTAATTGGTGGCGGCTATTCTGAGTTACAAGGTGACGGCATGGAGGCCATGACTCTACTTTTAATTTGATTTTAGGGTTTGAGTCTACATGTCTTTTTATAGAGATTAGGATTAGTTTATGCCGTATGATCAACCCAGAATTAATCCCAGCCAATCAGAGCAGATCGGAAACCCAAATGAGTCAGCATACAGTCACAAACAGGTCATCAATCAAATCTGCCAGGGGGGCAGGTCGACCCCCAGGTCGACCCTATGGTCGACCTGGTGAAGGTAGGTCGACCCCTAGGTCGACCTGGCCCTGGCGGGAAATTTCCCGCCTAGCCCATCTGACTCTGAAATTTGAATTTTCGAAATTTGTTTTGAATTTTTTGAAACTTCCGATAGCCATAACTTCTTAATACAAAGTCCAATTCACGCAAACTCGGACTCTATCTCAAACAGAATTCCGAGACGAACACAATG
Source organism: Allium sativum (assembly GCA_030737875.1). Taxonomy (NCBI): domain Eukaryota; kingdom Viridiplantae; phylum Streptophyta; class Magnoliopsida; order Asparagales; family Amaryllidaceae; genus Allium; species Allium sativum. Next base: position 720,013,616 of record CM060920.1, read on the forward strand.
GCACAACCCGTTTCCCTTAATTCTCACATATGATATTAGTTATTCTTTAATTTATGAACATTAATATTGAAAATTACGAGGTGTTACAAATTATATATATACAAACCAAGTCAAAAAATTCAAAACAATAAAGTGGGGAAAATCTGGAGGGAATCAACCTGTTGGGGGTCGACCCGAGACCGGGCTGGGTCAACCCATGGGTTGACCTAGGGGTGTGGGTTGACCCAATGCAGATCTGGTCGACTTCTCTTTTCTGAACGTGGACTGATTTGTTGGCTTTAGGCTATAAATAGGACCTCATTTCTATTGTTTTTACACATAAAAAACAACGGAGACAACGAAATGTTGCCCCAGCTTGGATTGAATTAGCCTATTTTCTTCAACAATAGCTTATACGCATTCAAGAATTTCTTCTACAACATCTTCTTGTTATTCTCTGTTCTTTATATCCAGTCTTTGTGAGTTCATGTTATTTTTAAACATAAACATTTAACAAGTAATCCTGACATGTTTATAACTCTGGATCTAAACCTATGCATGTTAAGAATATGATTCATACCTAAACAGATCTGCATTACATTATTCCTCTGTACACCTGATCAACTGTTTAGTTCTTATATACCTATTTCTGATATGCATATTTCTGTTATCATATGCCTATTCTGTTATTATGCCTATTTCTGTTCTTTTCTCTCCCTCTTTCCCTTTTTATTTTTATAGCCTAGGCTACCTTCGAGCCTAGGCCTATTTCTAAAATATTCGAACGAACGAAATTGGGAATGGTTGGGAAGGATAAATTGGGGCATGTCTTGTGTTATAAATCATGACTGGGATTTGGGGGCATAACCTATACTGTGATGTATGACTAAAATTTGGTGGCATATCTCATATAGTGAATTATGACTTGAGGGTTAGGGCATGTAAATCTGTGGGCTTAATTTGTAAATTAAGCGGAACATGTAACGAAACTGTAAACAACATGTGAAACCTATTTAGATTTATGGGGGTTATATGAACCTGTTAAATTGTGGGGGTTAAGTAAACTTGTTTAAAATGTGGGGGTTAAGTAAATCTATTAAATCAATGTGGGTTACACGAATCCATTAAACTTAACTTGTTTTTCTGTTGAGGTTATGCGGGCTTGTTAATTTGTTAGGCATAACCTGGCAAAATCCTAGTAGTTGGGGATACAAGTTTAGGGGGTGGCTTGTGTCATCTGTTGCGTGGGACTCATATCAGTCAGTAACTCATTCTGGTATCAAGGGGGACCCCGCACTAGGTAGGAGTCAGGGCACCCTTACTAAATTGATTATAAGAGGTTCATATGGGTGGAGGTGTTCTGATGTCGCGTTCCAATGGAGTCATGTGCGTGCATGGGTTCGTCTTGCTTGGGAAAATAAGTCGCTACTATAACACCAGTAAATAGGTCTGTGCCCTTCTGGGGTTGTCACTTTAGGAAGTGATACATCATACTGTGGGGCCGACATAGGGTATTTACGGGATAGGGAGTCGATCGATTGGGGTCGTAATTATTGTACATCTAGTCTTGCCTATTTAGGAGCTCGTTGTTTCTGGTTAGGGTAACACCCGTTATTTCTGTTTGTGTACCTATTATTACTGTTTGGGGTAAAACACGTTACTAGAAGTACACCTAAGTCTACCATTATGTTTCTATTGGGATAATTTCTGTTATACTAGTATTGGTGTAGAGAAAAGTATTTGAGAAGTGTAATTTGTTCAGTTTATTATGCTTAGCTTGTTCATACCTGTTGTATGATACTGTTATCTCTCATCTAGTTTACATGCCTGTCATGATACTTTTACTTATTTATATGCTAAAAGTAACTGGACTCGCTAGACTTTATGTTTGGCCCGTTTCGTTTCCTTTTCTCTCTCTTCCTTCCCCCATGTTCTCAGGGTGGAAACGCTCAGGCTTGATTAGGAATCTTTCTTATGTTTTGCGTGGGACCCAAGGTTTACAAGATGTTCTTATTGAATCAAGTGTATTCCTCTCTAAAGATACACTATCAGAAGGTTGTTCCATACCTTGTCATAGTTGGAAAATCGTTCTCCAATAAGAGCCCACGGTTTTTGACTGCATACTATGTATGTGGAGCGTGAGATGCAAGCGTTCCACTAGATTGCTATTGATTTGAGTAGACATTATTATAATATCATAATTGACCTGGTATAAGGATTATTTTCGGTTATCGTAAGGGAAAAACCTTCTATATTTATGTGTGGATCGGTCTTATGATTATCTTTTCTTTCGAAAGGAATTTTCAATATATGTTAAGTGATTAGAGTTTACTCACACCAGTCCTATGACTGACCCAGAGTTTATTTTATATTGTTTTACCGTAAACTCTTGGGTATCCAAATTTGTACAGGTAGTCGAGTAGTTTAGGTGTTTACCGTTATACTTGGAGGAGCTTGAAGCATGAGGCTTCAACGTTAGATATCTACTGTTTATTTTCGTTGTGATGTGTTGTGTTGTAATCTGATAATGATATGCATAATGGTACAGAATTCTGTATTAAAAAAACGTTATATATAATATATTTTATTCCGCTGCGATGAGAGATTCTGTTATTATTTCTTTTCTTCTACCTTTTTATTCTTTATGCATAATGATTCATATTTTTGTGCAATTTGGGTTGGACGTGTGGTGTTCTTTGTCAACTTAAAGGGTACGAATTTACAGGCCGTTACATATAGATTTGTAAGTCGATAAACATAACTGCTTATGTTAGAATCCGATTTTGTCCATTTCCACGAAAAAATAAAAATCTCATGTCTGTAGTGATGCACTTCTCATATTTGATCTCTAATCTTAAAAACAAGCTACAAGTTGCTCATCATTTTTTTTAGGAAAACGGGTGTGTAGCGTGATACTACACAACCGTAAGTTGCTTTTCATTTTGCTTTTAATGTTCCCTTTAGATAATTAAATTGGTTCTTCCATTTTATTTCTGAGTTATATATTTTAATTTTCTTATTATCTACTATATTTACTTTTAAAATCATTCTACAATAACTGTATGCATGTGATTTAACAACTGTTCGCATATAGGGAGAGGATACTTACAACAAGTATTGATTTTTTGCTTAATGGGAGCGAATTTTGGATCGAATACCACCCCATTGGATTTGGATATGATGGAGTACAGGTATTTTTCATATCTACTAGATATTCATATCTTTTCTAAATCACTAAGTCGAATATTTAGTCATTATATTTGTCGCTATAATTTTGGATAATGACTACTTTATCATATAAGTTCAAATCAGTGTTGTACGATGACCTAAATGATTAAGATATTACTGTAGTCTTTTGCTAATTAGTAGGGAGATTTTGCAAATATTGTTGATATATGTTGACATATAAATAAAATTCAACCCAACTGTTCAAGTTTCAGCTGAAAGGATTAAAATTAATTTATATAAGCAAAGATTGTAGGGTTTTTCTTTCAGCGGCTCATGGCTTTTAGGATTTTCTCAAACTTGCCATAGCTTTACGCACTTTATTGATTGTAAATCATTTTGCATGGAAATTTTTATGTTTTCCTCCTGTATGTTAGTCTTTTAAGTTTCTTAGTTTTGTAGAAACATTCCGAGCTCATCCATGGAAAGTGTTCAATTTTACAATGTATATGCATGCTTCTTAAACCTTTTTTGCTTGATAAGATATTCATATCTTAATCCTTTAATGATGCCATTGACGGCTGCATTTCTATTTCACAATGCTTATTATTTGCAAATTTTTCTTATGTTAAAAATAGCTGATTTTGAATTAAATTTACCCTCAACACTATAAGAAAACACTTGAATTTTGCTACGTCTTTCCTATGCCAAAAAGTAGGGCATAAGAAAGACATAAGAAATGAGTAAAAAGAGGTAATGGCATAGCAAAAACATAAAAAAATTCCTACGTCTTTCCTACGCCCAAAAGCAGGGCGTAGGAAAGACATAAGAAATGAATGGAAGAGTAATGGTGTGGCAAAGATGTAGGAAGTTTCTTACATCTTTCCTACGCCTAGCCTAGCATTTAAAAAAATAATCGAGTTATTGAAAAAACATAAGAAATCACCTACATCAAAACCATTGTCATAGGAAAAACATAAATAATCTTCTACGTCATTTCTACGTTAATGTTATTTTTTTGTAAATTATAGTTGACGTAGAAAAATTCTAGCAGTAGCACTACGGTTCTGTCTAAGTGTAAAAAAGTTTTGCATAAAGGAAAAAAAAGATGCAATGGAAGCCCAGTTGATGTCCATGATACTTTTTATTTTCATCTCACAAAAAAAAGAATTGAAAAAAAATAAATCAGTACACTCACACGCCTGTCCTAAAAAAAGAAATACGATCAAAAATTTGTGACCCCAAGCCCAAATCAGTTTAGCATGCCTCCATTATTCTCCTCCCTATCATGGCACATTTTCAAGCCACGATTCTCCCCTCATTTCCATGCCACAATTCTCTCTTTCTGATCAAATATTGGCTTTCCGATTTCCCCCTGCTCTTCGGCCTCACACACAAATGCCCATTGTTCCACTCTATACGGGTGGACACATTGAAAATTTCTCCACAACCCTAACACCCACAAATGCCTCTACAATGACTAGGTTTGTCATAGACACTACTACTTCAATCGTATTGATTTCCGTTTCTCCTTATCCTGGATGGAGCTAATATCCGTTATGATATATGGCTCTCAATCCGAAACTAAATTTTATGGACTAATTCATTTGATTTACTAGCGAGTTTCTGACATGTTTGGAATTTTTTTGTCTAATTTAAGATGCATTAGATTTTTATCTAATTTTTTGAACGACGAATGGAAACTTGATTGAAAACTTAACCTACCATTATTGACAATGTTTTATGTTGAATGTTAACATTTTCTTTTATATGTTAGTACTTAACATCTATCACCTTATCATTATTGCTGGAAACTTTATTTTCTATTATGTGTATGACTCTATATGATTATCGTTCTGTTAACTTAATTCAGCTTCCCACTATATTCAACTATACTGTTAATTTAGAAATTTAATACCACCACTGAACTTACATATCAAGTTATATGAATTTTTTGTTATGCTGGGTTTTTTGTGAACTGTAAATGATTAAATCATAGTTTGCTTTATTCATGCATCATTTTTGCGCAGTGCTTTGCTAAGTTTAAAACCTAAGCTTGCATTTCGTTTGTGTTCTGAAATTATCAACATTCCCAAACAATTAGTATTTAAATATGTCTTATATATCTCAAGTACATTTACCACTAATCGTTTAATGTACGTTTTTTGGGATTAAAGTCCTTGTAGAATAAAAAGGTCATTAACATGGTATTATCTGAAACATTAATATTGCAGTGTTATTTTTGTTTATTTTTTTATATTATTTTATTATGGTATATTGTTTATGGTATGTTAATCAAGTTTTAATGTAATATGTGGGCATTTTGGTAATGTGATGTTAGCACTGCCATTAAAACTAGCATTTTAAATATATATATTTTTATATATTTTAGTGTATTGTGATCTCACTTCTCAGGTAATTTTATTTTTGTTGAAGAGGTTCTTCAAACGTTAAAACATAAAATTTATCATGTTTATTCGGAGAAAAAGCCAGCTAGCGACATTGATATTAATTGGTTGATTACTAATTTATTACTGCATATGCACTCATCTTTATTCCACTATAATCTAATTTTTAAAGCTACGAGAATCACTTTGATGTCTCGAAATGCAGGTTTCCCTGATCAGGTGATACTTTTTCATTTATAATTATACTTTATTGCAGTTCAGCAAGTGATTATAATATCTTGACATAGACATTTTTTTTTACAGTTGCAAGTGACGACTAAAAATTGGGCCGCATTGGTTGATTCTTCTAAATCCTTTCCCTAGGTCATGGACAGAGGTTAATTTCAAGATACATGCATAGATAAGAAGTTAGACAAATGTTAAATGCTTTTGTGTATATGCAGCCTGCAGAAGTGAAAGAGCTAGTTGTTATCCCTACCCACATATGCTTTTGGGGATTTGATTCATGCATTAGGCACATCCAACATCAGTAAATCATTTTGTGCCATTTATTTCATTTTTATTAACAGGTGTCTATTGTTATACCATCAAATTTTACCAAAACTTTTGTTTTTGTTTTACTTTCTCAGTGTAGGTGGGACTGGTTATGGATCAGTACAGACCGACACCTCTATGGACCGCAAGATAATCAAGTCCAAAGTAGCTAATTTGCCATCTCATTCATTATCTAACTCAGACAATCAACATAGTAACTTTGATGACTACGAGGAATATGGCATCGACCTAGTAAAAGAAGAAGCGTCACTCGGTTACCTATGCAATCTTTCTCCTCACAGGTATGTATTATCTCACTTCGGCTGTTTTATATATTTTAGTCGTGTTTAACGTTATATCATTCTTGTTATTGGATACAAAGTTGTGTATGCTAAGAGAATTCCTAAAAGCATAACCGGACGGTTGTTCTAGAAAAGTATCCTGATCACAATGGTGTAGTAACCATCATCTACCCTGAGAGGGAGAGTATGCAGTTGAAGCACAAACTAAGCATCCGATTTATGAAAAGTTCGGTGCAGAGACTTTCAAGGCGTTATTGAATGCTGCTTCAACTGATGAGCAGCTTTATACACCTGGTGCAGCTTATGTATTAGGTACGTACATAGTAAGCAATCCTTATGTTTGAAAAGAGGCCTTTTGAAAAATACTTTTATTATTTTTATCCTAATAGAAAAAAAATACTCTTGCTTTATGTGTTGTAGATTAAACCCTTGAAATTCAAATTGATCAATGTAAAAATCAAAAGTGCACGGTTGGTAAAATTCTGAGTCTAGTGTGTTTATATCGTATAATTGCATCAATAATATCATTTTATATAGATATACTCCAGAAAAATTAAGCGAAAGCATACAAATTTGAAATCATTATGTACATTACTTCATTAAAATTCTATGAACTCAAGCAGTTACATGTAGGTTGCTTTGCCAAGAATGCAACATGCAGTTCAAACAACTAAAGCTGTAAAAAACACACATGATTATAAACACCTTCTAGGTTATAACATTTATCTTCAATTAACGTGCTAATTTAATAATATAACGCAACAAATTTAGTGAAAACATCAGGATTCAAAACTTTTCAGTCCATTGCACTGTAAAGAATGTTTAAAGTCGGGGGGTTCACTCTAAATTTTGAATGACTTAAGGGATCTGCTTTAAAATTTGAAATGATTGAAGAGTTTCCGACCAATTTTGATAGCAGCAAACAATGGTGAAAACATATTTTCCACTTTTAAAAATGTGTGTAATTATGAAATGTAACTAACAAAAAGAAGAAATGTTGATGCAGTGTCTTATAGCTGTAATGACCAGGAACTAGGCTCGAACAGGACAGATAGGATTGTGAATTAGTTCAAGAAATGTGTCAGAAGAAAAGAAGCAATGGTGGTGATTCAGACTTGTTTGGGGCTAAAATCACAGGAAGTGGGTCAGGTGGATCTGTCTATGTTAATGCCAGAAACTCTATTCGAAGCAGTGAACAAATACCCGAGGTGAATATTTAAACTATTATGTATATAAGCAAGCAAGTGCATAACTTAGGCCCTTAAGACACTTAATTATTAAATTTTAATTTTAGTTTACAGATACAGTAGAGGTACCATGTAACACCCCACATTTTTAACTTCAAATAATAAAATAAGAATAACTTAATTAAACATTCAAAAATAAGTAAAACGGATTGTAACGTTGCGTTTGTCTTGGAATTCTGGTTCAGATAGACTTCGAGTTTGCGTAAAATGGATAACTTATGAATAAGTTATGGATAGCAGAAGTTTGAAGAAGAAAGCAGGAAGAGGGCCAAAACTACTGGTGCACTTGGCAAGTACGCTAGGCCATTTTTGCACTAGCGCACTTGAGAAGTGTGCCCATATCAATTTTCGGCCTCCGAACCCAAGGGGTCGACCCCTTCAAGGGGGGTCGACCCCTTCAAGGGGGGTCGACCCACCGCAGATCTGCGCATTTTTCCTGCGGTGTGGATGATTCTGATGCTTCTTATTTGAATCTAAAGGACCAGGTTTCTCCGCTTCACGTATAAATAAGTCTCTAGAGCTAACCCTAAACCTCATAATTCGGAGGCTACGCTGAAGCTCTGACTTTCCCCTCTCTCCTCAAATCTCTTCAGAAATTCAAAAGAATTATTAATTAGAAGATTTTAAAATCAAGATCTGGAAGAAAGAACTGATGAAAATAAAAGGGTGTCCAGAATCACGAAAAATAAGGTGATTTTTCTAGATCCAATCCATCCTAATTTCTTCCTCTTCCTTTTCTTTCTCTTTAATGAAAATAATCAATACATGGTTATTAGGTTTTGAATCAAATTAAGGGTAAAACCATGAATGCTAAAACTGGATCAGATCAAGAATTGGGAAAGCGCAGGAGGTGAGTGGGTTTAAGCTATAGCATTTTAGATAATAATATGTTATCGTTTACCATTCCCCATTTTGTATAATTGAAATGTGATAAGTTGAAATGTTAATATGAACAATTCATATGTCGAGTCAGTTAAAGTGTTGGAATGATTACATGTTGAAAAACAAACTTGTTAGAATATGGGTAATGACTACTGTTGTTATAATTACTTGATTCACTAGTGGTGTATTATTGAGTAAATGACATGTTAACATGTTAAATTTGAAAAATTACCCGATTGAATGTTTACATGTCAAAATAAAAAGGAATACATGATTATGGATTTGGGCATAAATCAAACTATGATTAAAGATCTTAATTTATGTATATGGTACATAATATGTATGACTTAGGAAAGGGGCATGGAAACCTATAACCAAATATGAATAATTATTAAAGAATGAAGATGCCTAGATTCATAGTAATTAGAAGCTGGAACCGCGCTTAGACACGAGGTTAGATTACACTTGTGATAGAAGTCTGCCCGGACCCGCCGGCATATCCAACAACCACAAGTGGCGAATCTAATGTGAGGGGTCTAAGTGCATAAACATGAGACGTGCCAAGACACGACGTTAAGTCCGACTTGTGGAAGAAGTCTGCCCAGACCCGACTGGCATATCCAGCATCCACAGATTGTAGGCTTAATGTGAGAGGTCGGGTACATACATATATATATATACACACATACATACATACATATATATAGCAGGACTGATAAACAACATTAATTGTAATTAACGGTAATAAATGGAATTGAATGAAAAGATGATAACAACAGTAAAAGGAAATGGGGAATGATAATAACCTATTATAAATAAATTATATTAATGAAAATGTTATATATAATAGGTAAACTTGTCCTAGGGACAGGTGGATATTATAATTTAGGCTATAATAAACTAGTAAGGACATGTGATAACTAGTGAAATGAGATAAGTGACACTTAATTTTAAATTAAGTAATCAATAAATGGGGAAAAAACTGAAAACAATCGTTTGTAGAGAAAAGGGGGAAAGTTTATGAAATGTAAGAAGTTGTACTTAACTATAAGTTAGGTAATCTATAAACTTGGAAGTATGAAATCTGCTGAAAAGAGTAACAAGCTTAGGCTTGTCCTAGGGGCAAGTGGGAATTATAATTAGGTTATAATAAAATAATAAGGAAATGGGAATAACTTAAGTTATGAGATAAATTATACTTAATTGTAAATAAAGTTATTTGTGAGAACAAAAATCTGGAATCTACGGATGAGGACAACATAAGTTATATTTATGGGAAGAGAAACTTATTATTGGACCTTAGTTAAGAAAACTAAGTTGACAAGTAAACAACGATAAGTTGTAGTGGCAATATAAGATAAATTATGATTAAATGAGAAAGAATGAGAAAAACTTATGAATTGAAATAAGATATATTTAATCATAAATGGTAGGTGACATGTTAATTAGAAAACATGTGAATTGAGATATACTTAATAATATATTAAGAAGAACATGTTATTGTAATCTTGAAATCAAACAAGAATATAAAAGGGATTGTGAAGTATAGACCTTGGATCACAATCTAGAAAATAACATGTTGTGGGCTTATTAATAAACTTAAATAGGTTAAGTTGTATAACTGGAATTAATAAGCAAGAGAGGCCCATTCCTCAGAGATATAAGGGGCTAAGAAGAACTTGGTAACCTGAATAAAAAGTTAAGATAACCAAGTTAAATGGGAACCTGATAAGGTAAAGCAAGCACGTAAAAGAATGTTTAGACATAGGGTTTAATAACTTATTAAAATGATGTGCTTGGACCAGTCCGCACGTTTGTGGTGTTATAAGGCACGAGGGGAGCACACATTCATCTGATTATTCTGAAACGACCCAAATTTCCCTGTAAAGGAAAGCCTAGATTGAGTTGAGAACACGACAAATCAGAATGCAAACAGGAGAACATTTCATTGTTATTACAACAATTACATCAGAGTACAAGAATAAAACAGAGTATGAATAAATAATAGACATTCAATAAATATCAGAGATTTAAATTATAATGCAGCAGAAAAATAATATATAACACAACTGGAAGAAATATATGGATACAGAGCTTTCCGAATATAGATTCAACTGTAAATCCAGGATCCTGGAAAATAAATTTACAAAACCAAAATTACTAGTTGCCCGTGTGGAAAATAGGGGCACCCAGAGTTTAGGTTAAAACAATAAACTCCAGGTCAGTCATGTGACTGGTGTGAGAACTAAAACAGTTATTAATATTTACTTTAAAGTTGGGTAAATCAAGGGACCACGCCGTATAACACGAAACGGGTTTCCTCCCAAGAATATCAGTGCATAAAAGAAACAGCGCAATGCTTTTTGAAAAAATGAAGCTATTATAAGACTCAGGTCCGATCACACAATCCAACGCAAGACGGAGGATAGAGTTTTCCCTTATAATAGCCAAACATGCTTGGTATGTTTTAAAAAAATCATTTGATACTATAATAAGTGTATAGCGTCAAAAACAGCTTCAAATATAAATGTGTCAATCATAGACGGCACGGGTACCATATATCATGTCGCCATACTAGTTCTACAATTAAAACCGCATGATGTCGTATTGGAAATTGGATTCCATCTATGAAACAAGGCAAGAGATCGTCCTTACCGATTCGAGACGCTCTAGCCCGTGCCTCGGGACAAGTACTCTGTCAAGTCCTTGGATCGTTAGGGTCGGCCCATACTTAGCGGGTTAAAAATACCATAAACTATATGCTAGCATGCCCTATGGGGCATAAAATCTGGTCAGTATATCGAGCCTAACATCCATCGATCCCGTAGTGACCGATATATCCGAGGCGCCTCTCTATCCATCAAGTAATAATAAGCAACATCCACATGAGTAAAATGTCTGGGCTCCATACCATGATACAACTCATAACTAGAAACCAGCATATGTCCATTACCCTGAAGTCCTCTCCCGTTTCAATTTCACAACGGGGTGTGAGGCTCGCGAACTAACGCTACACAAGGCTATGCTATATTAAAGCCGTGCTTTGATCATCAACCACAAGGCCCTGCTTTTCAACAAAATCCTTTATCACATGCCACTCAACATGCCACACGGTCAATCAATACCGTACCACTGATTTCTGCCGATATATAACCTCTAAGCTCATACGTCTTAGAGAAGGGTGTTAAGCAAGAGAATAAATTCTCCGCCACCAAAAAAAAAATTTAGCAGAGATCAACAAATACAGTATAAAGGAATAAATGTCAGACACACTATCCATTTACAAGTCCGTTCTGGGTCTGAACGAAATCGGAGGCACCTTATTCCTCGTCCCATATGTCCAATACAGGAGAGAGGTCCTCGCATATCCGGTCGATCTCCAAGTACGTCTGGACGATCACCACTTATTACCTTGGCTTGGGTGTATAGCCCAATCAAGACATCAGTAATCATCCAAATGGTGTGAATACCTCCAGTCTTCAACCACCGTCTTCATCGTTGACATATCGTCGAATCAGTTATTTAGAATGGGCATAAACCCGGTCTTTCCGAATTACCCGCGTATATTACAATCAAGTGATATAGATACACGACATACGCCTCATTCCAATCCAGAATATTCTTTTATTCAAATATTCACATTTTTAGGGAAAGGTTCCCAATTAATTTATCACAGATAAATTCTTTAAAATTTATTTTTTAATCTTCCTTTGGATATCAATTTAAACCATAATAAGGTTTATCCAAACTAGTCGGGACTAGCGAACCACACCGAAGTAATCATTTATTTTATTTCCCAATCCCAACTTATTCATCCCATAGAGCAAAACTGGTAATACTCAATATCTAACACCACGGTGTTATCGGTAAAAATTAATTACCATTTCACGTTCAAATCTAATTAAAGATTTAACTATCGCTTGGAGAAAAACTGGTGATACTCCATTCTCGATCATTTCCTGAATTTGATAATTTAAATTATCTCATTCATATTTCAATTGAATTAAAGATTTATTAAAACTCCACTTAGTTTTAATCTTCCCTAAAATCAATGTTAATGATTATTTAACTTTGGTAAATCAGTCATGTCTTTAACTGGGTTAAAGAACGAATGTCATTTAAAACACCGTTCACGACAAACCCAAAATCACATTCCATTAATTATGGAATCTTCACGAAAAACAGATCAATATATAATTGATATAGATTTCCGTATCCGACTAATAATATAAATGGTATAACGATAAAGCCTTTTAAATTCCAAATATATTAACTGTCTTCCTCCACAGAAGCTCACTTCGATTATTACCAAATTGAATTCCATTCAATTCCAATATATTAAATTGGAAAACTTTACTTTGGCAAAAATTTCCACTAAATCTTAATAAAAAGATTTATAAATTCCAAATCACATTTCACTGTTAATTGGGTTAAAGAACGAATGTCGTTAAAAACACAGTTCACAATAAACCCAATTCACATTCCATTTCAATTCCAATTAAATGTTAATTAATTGGTAATTCTTCTTTAAATCTTAATTAAAAGATTTATTCTTTTCACATAGGTTTTAAGAACAGTGTTATTTAATACACCATTCACGACAAACCCAAAATCCAATTCTTTTATTCAATTCCAATTAAATGTTAATTAATTGGAAAATTTCACTAAATCTTAATTAAAAGATTTATTCTTTTCTCAACTGGGTTTAAGAACAGTGTTATTTAGGACACCATTCACGACAAACCCAAAATCCAATTTGATATTAAATACAAGGCTCTGAATAGAAATTATATCGACTTATATTCAATATCAAATTCTGAAATCAACGGATATCGTATTAGGAATAACGATATATGTATCTTCCAAATTCCTCACAATATCTGTATAATCACGGAATCCAAAATCGAAATATTTCGAAGATTATTTCCATTCCAGATCCATTCCAGTTTATTCATTGGAAAATTCTGGTTATTTTAAAACCATTTACAAATCCAATTTATTTATTTCTAAAAATAATTGGATTATTATTCTAGTTAATAACTAGTTCACTTCGATAAAAATATATTTTTATCTTTTCATAGATGGAATTGTTCATCCAAATTCTTTCCAAATCATTTATTATGATTTTACACAAATTATTAATATTTTTAATAAATTTATCAAGGCCCGTACAGTCGGTTTCCATAAACGGTCATCGAACTGCACTTACAGCGACCTTTTCCAAATTGACTTGGACACAATTCCAAATCCAACCGTTAGATTTCAAATCTCTTATATTTGTTGGAAAGCTCTTTTCGATACGAACTCAACGGTTCTGGTTTTAGGAGAATCCTACAGTCGGATCTCCCGTAACGTCAATTCGAAGTCAATGGTCGATATTCGCGAATGATCGCGGCGCGGTGCGTTCTATTCAAGCCATTAATATATATATATATATATATATATATATAATATACATTATATATATTTCGTCGATTTCTATTTAAAACGTAATTTATAAATCGTTTTAAAAACGATTTCAACTTTGTATTCAATTTTAAATCAAAATTGAATATTCCCTATCGTTAATATAAAAATGATAATCTTTTCAAAACGTTATATTTTGAAATCACTTCCTTTTCGATATTCATTATAAAAATGAATAAAATCGATATAAATATCGTTCGCGTCAAAATGGCGCAAATCTAATCAACACGGCTTTATATATTTAAATATTTTCGTGTCCATCCAAAATCGGACATCAAGATCATAATTTGATCTTTCACTGAATATTATTTTAAAATATTCATTATTTTAAAATATTCGTTCTTTCTGAATTGGAATCAGACACAGTCAATTACCATATAATGTTATTTATATGGATTTCATACAACACATGTACATAACAATAATGATAAACAATCAACCATCATCCAAAGTGCACTACACAACCGCATAAGCATTAAATATAAATAATCAACGCTTACACAGTCTGTCAACCAATCGATCGACATACAACTAAACAATTGGGATTGGTGTACATCAAATATCATTCCAATACCCGTATGGGGTTTCAATCAACAAACACAGATTTTATTTGTGCAGTTGGGCGATGTGTAAAATTTATCGTCCCAGTCAATATCAGATAAATGGGTGTACATAAACAAATCGTCTGATTTGTAAATGAATATTTATTTTATTCATATACACGTTAAAAATTATATTTTTAATGATAAAATATTTTATTCAATACATGAATACTTTAATTTTCATTTCACACCACAATCCCAACATAATACAATTAAACAAGTCGTCCATGGTCTGTGGACGACGGTGTCAGGAGCTACTAAGCCCTGCCTACAACCTAGTTTATATTTAACTGTAAACAAAGTTAGAGTGAGAAGTTCTCACTTTGGGTTTCCACTCCTCCATTCTTTACTTCTGAACGGTTTGGATTTGGATTCATTTCCAGTCAATCTCATCGCAATCTGTTTCACATGATTTTTATATTAAAAATCACATTTTTCTTTTAATGCTATATAGATAAAAAATCATATTTTTATCTTCTTATTAAATATATAAAAATCAAATTTTTATCTTGCTACATATATTATAAAGATCATATTTTTATAATGTTATGCATATAATAAAAATCATATTTTTATCTCGTTATTATATACATAAAAATCACATCTTCATATCGTTGTTATGCATATAAAAATCACTTCTTTAACATGATGTTTAAACCATAAAAATCACATTTTTAATATGCTATTATATATATAATAAACGAATTTTTATCTTGCTATCATAAAGGTAAAAATTGAATTTTTATCCAGCTATTATATATATATATATATAAATTGGATTTTTACCATGTTATAATAATTAAAAATCTGAAAATAAATTTCAAATTGAAATTACTTACATCGATCGGAAAAGGAGGGGGTGTCGTGGAGGTTGCTGAAAGGGGGAGAGGCGGCGCCGCTGGTGGGCTGGAGGCATTGGTTTCTGGGCTTGGGGTTTTGGGGTTCGGGTTTGCCACTTGGACCGAGGAGAGAGAGGGAAGGATTGGAGGAGGAAGGAGGGGAGGCGGCAGATCTAGGGAGGCGATACGTGGCATTGGAGCACCTCTGGCACGACGACGACTTCAGGAAAAGGGGGGCGACGAGGGCTACGGGGTTTTAAAATTTTGGGGGTTCGTTTTCTGTTCTGAGAAGAATTAGGGTTTTAAGGATTATATATATTATTTTATTTTTCCAAAAAGTATGTTTTTCATTCGAACTCCGAATCAAACCCAACGACTGTCATCCCTAGCCAAATACCCTCATTCCGGACACAATGGGATATGTCCCATAAGCCAATTCTATTATTTCAATTTGTTTTTCTTTAAATTAAAATACAAATCAATATATATTCAATTTGAATGCACATCTTAATTTACCGGGGTCACATACTGACTCCAAAAATTCTAGAAAAATAAATCTAGCTATGTTTTGATGATACGGTCCAAACAAAACTAATTTCATCGAATTTCAAGACCATTTGAAAAACGGTCATTTTCCAGTCGATTAAATTCAAACTGAATTTACCAAACACATTTAAATTCACCACGCTCACATATCAATTCCAAAAATTTTGAAAATTGGAATCAAGCAATAATTTGACATTCCGGATCTAACCAAAGTGGTTTCATCGAAAACGAAAATCATTTGCAAAATGGCTATTTTTAAGGGTTATATATTATATTAAAATATTTATAAATTCCATAGCACTATTTCCAAATTTTAAATTTGACATAACTTACAATTTATAAAACGAAATCTCAGTTTCTCACATATGTTAGAAAGATATAGCTAAACAGATTCAAATATTTCTTATTTCATCCAATTCTGACTTATATTGAATTCTGTATATTCATTTGAAATTAGAAATCGAATTTTCAAACTGCCGCGCCATTTCAGGCTCGTTTTATATTTAAAGTAAATTTATACATTCTAGCTTCGATTAAAATATATTTTTAGTCATTATTATTTAAAATAAACCATTTTAAATATTCAAAATCCATTAAAATAAAAAATAAAAAAATTTAATTGGTTCTGATTTTCCGGGTTTTACATATTATGATGACTCCGAAGAACTGGAAGGGGATGCACGCGGCTTCCTAAGATACGTAAGGTGCTCCTAGTAGTCCTTTGTGCGGTGGCAGATATTTAGGCTGTGCTCGCAGAGGGGTGGGCTTTGACTGCAAGAGTAGCATTGCAGTCAGAATGTTGTGACGCGATGACACCAGGGTGATTCAGCGGTCGGCTCAACGGGGAGGCGAAGGGTCACGACCAACAAGGATAGTAGATCGTCGGATACCTGTCATCTGCAGCCAATGGGATGCGAAAAGACTTGTGACGGCCCGCCCCGCACCAACCGACATTTACTCCAAAGGTGCCCTATACACATGTCCAGTTAGAACGGAACGGGTCGTTAGAAGGAAAGGGAAGAAGGAAATGAACTAACAAGGAACCTGTAGAATGTCTCACAGCGCATAGGATAAAATATAATAATAACATACTTGACATAAAACAGGTGAGACAGTGTATAAGCTGAAACAACTAATATAGCAGCGGAAAATCCAAGAACAGCTTATGATCCAAAGTTAAACATTATTACAACTTTTCAAACTGTCTCAAAAGCAAAAGCAAGATAAAGGAGGTACACTACTAATGCCCAAGTAGCGACCACCAATGACACAGGGAGAATATCTATATATCATACGTGGAAGCCTCCTGCTCGCCTCCGAATCAGCTACTCGCGCACCACCAGCTAACCTGTCTCTAGTCTGCTCGCGTGAGCACCCAGAGTAATAAGAGGAGAAATAAAACTCTGGGTCAGACATAAAGCCTGGTATGAGAGATAAGCATCTAAACAGAACAATAACAGGTAGACTAAAACATACCTGAACCTGCAACCAAAGAGTTAGCACTACATACTGTACAACACTCTAAGGTGCCATATCAAACGGTGTAAAGATACGGAGGTGGGGGTGTGCATGTCATAGTGATGGTAAACAATCAAACATAGCATCCATCCTCACATCTCTCACTCAGTGCGTAAAGCATACGATATTCACCACTTTGATCACCCAACATACCTTGCTACGATCACTTTGCCCCATGAAGTCATAAATGGCTTCACCACACTGATAACGTAGCCACAAATCCATCGCTATGTCCACTTTGCCCCATGGAGTCACAAGGACCCCACTGCACTGGCTCATAGCCTTACTAATCCTTACTATGTCCACTCTGCCCCATGGAGTCATAATGACCCCACTGCACTGGCTCATAGTCTTACTACGCATCAACTTGCCCCTCGAGTCATAATGACTCTACTGAACTGATAACGTAGTCTTGCTACCATCACTTTGCCCCTCGAGTCATAGTGACTCTACTGCACTGATAAGTAGCCCATCATCCATTTTCAGTGGTGAATCGAAGTTATGAACGTCGACAACTCCTTAGCACACGTCCCGCAGCAAAGTCCAACTCATGAAGTCAACTCGTTGGTCCCCATCTGGATCCTGAGTCATAACTTCCAACTTGGACTACCTTTGCATCTCGGGTTATTGGTCTTCTCTCCTGTTCGGGTCGGTCGGTCAAGCACCTTTCATCCTGGTCGGTTTTCATCATCCCTGGTCGGTTTTCATCATCCCTGGTCGGTCGGTATTGCCCTCTTGGTCGGTCGAACACTTTACCAATCCTGGTCGGTCGTTGCCAGGGTCAGTCGGTCCCCCTCCACCATTCCTAGTCGGTCGTTCGATGTCAGGGTCGGTCGGTCCTCCTTCACCATTTCTGGTCGGTCGTTCGATGTCAGGGTCGGTCGGTCCGCCTTTACCATTTCTGGTCGGTCGTTCGATGTCAGGGTCGGTCGGTCCTCCTTCACCATTTCTGGTCGGTCGTTCGATGTCAGGGTCGGTCGGTCCTCCTTCACCATTTCTGGTCGGTCCAGGAACTCGGGTCGGTCTAAACCCCCCCTGGTCGGTTATCTCGACCCCAAACCTGCACCATTTCAGCAAGCTATTTTCGCATCTCGACGGCATTTTCGACCAATCTAACACTTCTAATCAATCACAAAGCATACCATACAGTCATAGAAACATAGAGAATCAACCACAAACATCAAAACATCAATATGATAGGTTAAAATGGATCAAACATACCCAAAACCCCATATTTCCCCTTAAGCATGTTTAGGTGAAACTAATGATGTGATTAGCAAAACTTAACCAAATTAACCCAAATTCATATCAGAGGTCTAAAACATCGTTTCGGATTTTATAAATATTTTTCCAGAATTTTATCATGTTTAAATTCGCTAATTAACACTAATTACCCTTAATTAGCCATAATTAGTGAGAAACTATGCAAATCACTCACCTTAGCCACAAATAAACTAAGATCTGAAATAAATCTCTGATTTGATGTGAATCCCGATGCTAAACAGCAGCTCCAATGTTGATTTGGTGTAGATCTCCCTTGATTTGATGTTGCTAAGCTTAATCCTTGATTAAAAGATGATTTGGAGGTGATTTAGAGGTTGGAGGCCATTTTTAGGGTTTCTTGGAGGTAAGTGGAGGCTAGAAAACTGGAATGGAATGATTCTCTAACTCCTTTCAGCCTCCCCATAATCCTAATCCCGAATTGGGTTATGGGCCCATTCACTAATCACCCTATTTGGCCCGGTTAAGCAGTTTTTCACCTTCCAAACCTTATTTCAGCCCTATCTCCCAAACGGTAAGTCCGTTTGGCTATTATGACCACTCTACGGAAAGGTAAACCATCAAAAGAATCTAATGGAAGTCGTTTCAGGTCAAAATTCCTTTCCAATCAAAAGTTATGGCCAAAACAAGATCAGTTAGGGGCAAAACGGTCTTTTAAAAATCGACAAAAATCATGAACATGGGAAATGAGTCTAATGGTTGTTTCCCAAAGTTACATGACCATACGACTTAATATGGGAAAGAAATAAATATTCTACAATCCTCCGATGCGTAGAATGCGGGTTGTTATATTCTCCCCCCTTTAAGAAATTTCGCTCCTGAAATTCCCTAACCAAAACATACAAAGGGCCCCGCATGCCTATCAACCATAAAACAACCATCAAACATGCAAAACAAGCAAAACAAGTATATCCTAGCATGCGGAATAACTAAATCACAAAGTAAATCTTACTAGGCAAAGAGTTCTGGATACGTCGTTCTAATGCTCTCCTCTGTCTCCCAAGTACAGTCATTCTCGTTCTCGCCCCACTGAACCTTGACTAGCTTCACCGCCTTCCTTCGAAGTTGTTTCGTATCGTACTCCACAATACGAATCGGCTTGCGGTTCCCAACCGCCTCAGGTTCGACTTCGAAGTCCTCTAACTGATCAGGTGAAATAGTCATATCTGGGTCATGAACGAACTTCCTTAGTTGGGAAACATGAAATACGTTGTGAACTCCCGCCATCTTCTCTGGTAAATCAACTTTATATGCCAAATTCCCGACTAGTTCAAGAACAGGGAATGGGCCAACAAATCTTGGTGCTAATTTGCCTCTCCTGCCAGATCGTATCACGCTCTTCAATGGAGAAATCTCGACAAACACCAAGTCACCAACGGAGAATTTTAAGTCTCTTCTCCTTTTATCAGCATGACTTTTCTGCCTATCTTGGGCAGCTTTCATTCGTTGTAGAATGGTCTTAATCTTATCTGAAGTTTCCCTCACCACATATGGTCCAAGCATAAACTTCTCGCCAGTCTCTATCCAACATGATGGTGAGTTGCACGGTCTTCCGTACAAAGCTTCATATGGAGCCATACCGATACTGGATTGGTAGCTATTATTATATGCAAACTCTACTAGATGCAAATGGTCATCCCATGATCCACCAAAATCCAATATACAAGCTCTCAAGAGATCTTCCAATATACGATTCACCCTCTCCGTCTGACCGTCGGTCCGAGGATGATATTCGGCACTGAGATGTAATTCTGACCCTAGAACCTCCTGTAAGCTCTTCCAAAACCCACTAGTGAACAACGGGTCTCGATCACTCACAATGCTTTTAGGTACTCCATGAAATCTCACTACCCACTTCATATACAATTCTGCTAACTTAGCTGCCGTTCTGGTCGATTTGACTGGTATAAATCTTGCACTCTTAGTCAATCGATCCACAATTACCCAAATGCTATCATGTCCCGACCTAGTCCTTGGTAAACCATCGATGAAATCCATCGAGACTTGCTCCCATTTCCATTCGGGAATTTCTAATGGTTGCAATAACCCACTAGGCTTCTTTTGCTCGGCTTTAACTAGCTGGCAATTCATGCATTTGGATATAAACTTCCCAACGTCTCTTTTCATCCCTTCCGAGTAGTAAGTCTGTCTCATGTCTCGATACATCTTATTACCACCGGGATGTATAGTCAGTTTTGAGTGATGACATTCTCTAAGCACTTCATCTCTCAACCCATTTACGTCGGGTACAACTAGTCTTCCATTCTTTCGAAGCCATCCATCTCGATCAAGCCCATACAAATTCATCTCCTCACCGTCAATGTCCATCTCTAACTTGGAGATGATTTCCAATAGATTAGGATCGTCCCTCTGGCTAGAACCAATCCGCTCTATCAAAGTGGGTATGATCACCAAACTAGCTAGCATGACTGGATCCAATTCGCACTTTGGTCTGAAATAAAACTCCGCGATATACTCCAGTTGCTTCCATTCAAGAAACATTGCCCCTAAACTGGCATGTCTCCTACTCAAGGCATCGGCTACCGCATTACCCTTCCCAGGTGTGTATGCGATATCAAAATCATACGAAGCCAAGAACTCTAACCATCTCTGCTGACGGAGATTTAGATCTTTCTGGGAGAAGAGATACTTTAACGATTTATGATCGGTGAACAACTCAAATCTTTCTCCCAAGAGATAATGTCTCCACATCTTCAGCGCAAACACGATCGCTGCTAATTCCAAATCTTGGGTAGGATACTTTTTCTCATGCGGCTTTAGCTGTCGACTAGCATAAGCTATGACCCTACCTCCTTGCATCAACACAGCACCTAGTCCGGTACCACAAGCATCCGTGTATACCATCATCTCTTCATTCCCCTTAGGAATGACCAATACTGGCGCACGCATCAACTTCTCTTTTAGACTCTTGAATGCCTTTTCACACACTCCGTCCCAGACGAAGGACTGATTTTTCTTAGTCAACTAAGTCAACGGTGTTGCTATCTTGGAGAAGTCCTGGATAAACTTACGATAATACCCAGCTAACCCCAAGAAACTTCTTACATCTGTTGCATTCTTGGGCGTAGGCCAATCCTGTACCGTAGCCACCTTCGCAGGGTCCACGACAATACCACTCTCTGAAACAACATGACCCAAGAATCTCACTTCCCTTCTCCAAAAGTGACACTTAGAGAATTTCGCTTTCAATTGGTGTTTCCTCAACACCTCCATCACCATCCTCAAGTGCCCCTTGTGTTCCTCCTCTGTCCTGAGTAAACAAGGATATCATCTACAAACACAAGAGCAAACTTATTCAATTGATCTCTGAATACTCGATTCATAAGATCCACAAAGTAGGCTGGTGCATTGGTCAACCCAAATGGCATGACCAACCACTCATAAAATCCAGACAGCGTCCTAAATGCCGTTTTCGGAACAATCTCATCCGCCACTCGGAGCTGATGAAATCCTGTCGTGAGGTCCAACTGGGAGAACACTCTTGCTCCTTCCAGTTGATCAAACAAATCATCTATCCGCGGTAGAGGATACTTATTCTTCCTCGTTACCTTATTCAACTCGCGATAGTCCACACACAAACGAAGGGAACCATCTGCCTTAGTGGCAAACACAACTGGTGCTCCCCACTCGGAGACACTTCTTCTAATAAATCCCTTCTTCAAAAGATTCCTGACTTGCACCCCGAGCTCTCGCTTCTCCCTTGGTGCCATACGACGAAGTGGCATCACTATAGGTCTGGCATCTTTCACTAAATCAATACGGAACTCAATCTCTCGGTGTGGTGGAAGCCCGGTCACCTCCTCGAAGACGTCCGGATACTGGCCAACCACGGGCACATCTGACAAATCATCCTGCGGGATGTCGAGGGAATTTACAAAACTAGCCATAACCCCATCACTAGGTAGACTACTAAACACTACCCTCCGCCCATCATCCGCCCTCACTGTCAACAAAAAGCCCTCACAGTCTACCACCAACCCGTATCTCTGGAGCCAATCGACTCCTAATATAATGCCATACCCAGTAAAGCCCAAAACAAAGCAATCACAAACAAACATACATCCATGACTCGATAAGACCAAATTCCTGCAAATCATACTAAGGCTAGTCGAACCACCAATCGGGTTCGTCACAACCAATGGTCTATCGACTATCTCAGGTTCCAGTCCCAACCTATCTACTAGGTCACTAGATATGAAGGAACGGGAAGCCCCAGTATCAAACAAAAGTCAAACTGGTACATCATAAATAGAAAGCATACCTTGAATAACAACATTCTTTCCTTTCTCCACCGCAGTTGGGGCATTCGACGAAGAAGGAACAACATCAATAGCATATGCTTTCACAATCTGCTTCTCCTTAAGAGGTTGCGGACACTTATCCTTATGATGTCCCACTTGGCCACAGTTGTAGCACTTCCTTTCCGTTGGCTTGGCCCGACATTCTTTAGCATAATGGCCCTTCTTACCACAGCTGAAGCACTCAACATCCTTCTTGTTCTTTTTCTGGCCACCCTTAGATTGTTCCTGCTTCCTCTTATTCTGAGAGTTATTCTTGCCTCCACCGCCTGCTTGCGGCTTCAGCCCTTCTGCAGATGCAGCTTCAGTCTTTGACTTAGGGTAAAGACTCTCTGATCTCAAAGCTTTCCCCAGAATCGATTCAAAAGTCTCATCGATGTGGTTGATAAGCCTTTCCCCCAAGTATCCATCCAACCCAGTAATGAACTTCTCATTCTTCTTCTCGGGAGTGTCGATAAGAGATAGTCCATACTTCGACAAAGTATCGAACTCAGCAATATAGTCAGAGACTGCCCTACTATTCTGCTTGAGTTTCAAGAATCTCTTAAACAACACTGACTTCTGGGCAGCTGGAATGAACTTCTCGCTAAAGCGAGCTTTGAACTGATCCCAAGTAACCTGATCTTCTGGAGTAGCTGTTCTAATAGCATTCCACCAATTCATCGCTCACCCTTGCAGCTGACGAGACGCTAACCTTCTTTTCATCGCATCCTCAAGACCCAAGTCGTCGAAGATACGATCACAGCTATCCATCCAATCTTGAACTTCTGTGGCCAACTCCGTCCCGTGGAACGGCTTCCCACCAAGGTTAGTGTAATCCTTGCACAACTTGGCGAAATCGACCCTAGGCACCTGCACTACTGGACCACCGCCAATTCAGGGATTGGGAACTGCCCCTTGCACCTCCCTAAGCATGTCTCTCATGAGGTCAGTAAACATCGCCCTCATGTTAGCAGCATTCCCATTATTGGCTCCCCTACCAGCACCTCTAGCATATCGGCTCATCGTCAATCTGAAAAAAGGAAACGATTAACGACCCCATAGTAGTGCTAGTGCAGTACGACTTCATTCTTATACTACTAATAGTATATACATATATAGCTTTTGAAAACCAAAGTAATCACAAATACGCGCTCTCATATACGTACTATCTCTCCCTAGTGTCTTTCCCTAGGTTAACTACGCAACCTAGAGCTCTGATAACAAGTGTGACGGCCCGCCCCGCACCAACTGACATTTACTCCAAAGGTGCGCTATACACATGTCAAGTTAGCACGGAACGGGTCATCAAAAGGAAAGGGAAGAAGGAAATGAACTAACAAGGAACCTGTAGAATGTCTCACAGCGCATAGGATAAAATATAATAATAATATACTTGACATAAAACAGGTGAGACAGTGTATAAGCTGAAACAACTAATATAGCAGCGGAAAATCCAAGAACAGCTTATGATCCAAAGTTAAACATTATTACAACTTTTCAAACTGTCTCAAAAGAAAAAGAAAGATAAAGGAGGTACACTACTAATGCCCAAGTAGCGACCACCAACGACACAAGGAGAATATCTATATATCATACGTGGAAGCCTCCTGCTCGCCTCCGAATCAGCTACTCGCGCACCACCAGCTAACCTGTCTCTAGTCTGCTCGTGTGAGCACCCAGAGTAATAAGAAGAGACATAAAACTCTGGGTCAGACATAAAGCCTAGTATGAGCGATAAGCATCTAAACAGAACAATAACAGGTAGACTAAAACATACCTGAACCTGCAACCAAAGAGTTAGCACTACATACTGTACAACACTCTAAGGTGCCATATCAAACGGTGTAAAGATACGGAGGTGAGGGTGTGCATGTCATAGTGATGGTAAACAATCAAACATAGCATCCATCCTCACATCTCTCACTCAGTGCGTAAAGCATACGATATTCACCACTTCGATCACCCAACATACCTTGCTACGATCACTTTGCCCCATGAAGTCATAAATGGCTTCACTGCACTGATAACGTAGCCACAAATCCTTCGCTATGTCCACTTTGCCCCATGAAGTCACAAGGACCCCACTGCACTGGCTCATAGCCTTACTAATCCTTACTATGTACACTCTGCCCCCATGGAGTCATAATGACCCCACTGCACTGGCTCATAGTCTTACTACGCATTACCTTGCCCCTCGAGCCATAATGACTCTACTGCACTGATAACGTAGTCTTGCTACCATCACTTTGCCCCTCGAGTCATAGTGACTCTACTGCACTGATAAGTAGCCCATCATCCATTTTCAGTGGTGAATCGAAGTTATGAACGTCGACAACTCCTTAGCACACGTCCCGCAGCAAAGTCCAACTCACGAAGTCAACTCGTTGGTCCCATATGGATCCTGAGTCATAACTTCCAACTTGGACTACCTTTGCATCTCGGGTTATTGGTCTTCTCTTCTGTTCGGGTCGGTCGGTCAAGCACCTTTCATCCTGGTCGATTTTCATCATCCCTGGTCGGTTTTCATCATCCCTGGTCGGTTTTCATCATCCCTGGTCGGTCGGTATTGCCCCCCTGGTCGGTCGAACACTTTACCAATCATGGTCGGTCGTTGCCAGGGTCGGTCGGTCCTCCTTCACCATTTCTGGTCGGTCGTTCGATGTCAGGGTCGGTCGGTCCTCCTTCACCATTTCTGGTCGATCGTTCGATGTCAGGGTCGATCGGTCCTCCTTCACCATTTCTGGTCGGTCCAGGAACTCGGGTCGGTCAAAACCCCCCCTGGTCGGTTATCTCGACCCCAAACCTGCACCATTTCAGCAAGCTATTTTCGCCTCTCGACGGTGTTTTCGACCAATCTAACAATTCTAATCAATCACAAAGCATACCATACAGTCATAGAAACATAGAGAATCAACCACAAACATCAAAACATGAAACACCCCACCTCCGTTAGGGTCACTCTCAAAGGGAATGCCCTAATTTTGGTGGAGGTTTATAAGTATAAGTCACAGATATACAAGACAGTTATAAGAACACATATTTGTAAACAGCGGAAAAACAACAACTTTTATTTCATAAAAGCAAATACGTGTTACAACAACATCACCATAATTGTCTTACATCTTTTCCAAAAACATAACATAACACTTTCATAATCTGTCTTGATTACATCATTTAAAGAAGCATAAATAAAACATAGATAAACTGCAAAAGCCCCATAGAGTTTGTCCAAAGCCATAGTTCAAAACGAAAAAAAAGTCCAAGCAATACATTTCTCTTCTTCAAGCTGGATGTTAAGGCTGGTCAAGCTGCAGTGTTTCCTCCCTGTGGACCTGGGGGGGGGGGGAACGGAAGAAAAGAAGACGAAAGAAAAGTAGAGTCAGACATAAAGCCTGAGTAAGTCTAGTACTATTCTGTCTATGAATAAAGAACTAGGTATGATAAGTATAAACAAGAAGTGGGAAAGCACTATAACTTGGTTAAGTTTTCTAGGGTCGAATAAACTATCGTACCCCATGTTAATCTCTAAACCCATATAAACTAGTTTCCAACTGGCACCCCATAATCAGGGTGATGTGATCCATTCTATGATGATCGGCACCTACTCGCATAGTTACATGTGTCTTACGGCCCCCGATGTTGTAGTTACCTATGCTGGTCCCACCATGGGGTGACTCAAGTCCCATGGCGGCGTCCCGACACAACCTTAGAATGCACAGGTATGCTACTGGTACCCAGTGCTTTATTTTTCTGCGCCGGAGTGTGTGCACGCCCGCACCCCGTTAGAACCAACACTGCTACACCACCGCCGTCGATTTGACCTCTTACAATCAGCCCAGTAATCGTGCCCCACCCTGCCTAGTTTCAGGGTATCCTGATATACCTTCTAGGGTTACTGCTGAAAAGGGTCCCCCCGTTACTAGGTTTTCTATCTCTAGCCAACATGCTAAGTTGGTTAAGTGTTTTCTAACCTAACCCCCACCAGTCCGTTTAGTTTAGCATGTTCCATTTTGATTAAGTCTGTAGTTCACTTAATCCTAACAATCCTGATTCAGCCTTAATTGTCTTATTAAAGCCTTGACCTCTCACATTAGACAGGTATTGTTGTGGCTGCCTGTTGCCGGTTGGTTCCGGGCAGTCTTACGCCACAACTCAGTCTAACCTCGGGTCCTTATTGGGCTCCATGTTTAACCTCCCACATTGGATAGGTATTGTTGTGACTACTGGACAGCCGGGCGGTTCCGGGCAGGTTTACATCACAACTCAATCCAACCTCGGGTTAAACACATCGTATGTTCTACATTTACATATTTTGTCTTTCTTCTTTATTTTCTTATATGTAAATATTTGCGGCCCATTATTAAGTTAATGGTGTAAAGGTTACACCAATCATGGGCCCAACCCATACTTAAATTTGGGCCCTTCTACTTTATGTTTTCATTCATTAGTAATTTTAACCCAACGTTATTTTCCCCCGTTTAACACGTCCGTTTATTATATATATGTTGGGCTTAGCCTTTTAAAGCCCAACTTAGCCATGCGAAAAGGGGAGGCTTAAAGCGTGATTACATACACGAAAAAGGGGAATGTGAACGCATGAACTTGCAATATGACGTTGGAAATACAAAATAGAAACTGGTGTACTTGCATAGTAGTGACATATACTTTGGTCATAAAGCATAAGTGACATGAATCAAAGCATGTAAACTTGTAGTTAAGTTAAGAATATCACTATCGACACATAGGCTTAACTACAACATAAACCTATATTTTTATTCAGGCATAATGTCAAACATAAGCAAATCATGTTCATAAGACTACTACATGTTTACAAAGGTGTCTACTTTTGTGACTAATACAAAAGTATAGTTAAATTTGTTCACATAACCATGGCATAAATATTTCTAACATGAAATCATGATTTTTACTTTAGTCATGCAAACTTGCAAATAGGGATTTTGAATCTAACCTAGCTATGTATCACATATGACATCATATAATATAGACTTAACATGGATTTCAATTATGCCAAATATCAATCATAGCCTAGTCATATTCATAAGTTTGCAAATAGGTTTTCTAGTACAAAAGCATGTCTTAATACATAAATCATGGTGCCAAATAGTTTCATATGAACTATAACAACCAAACTTGTTTCAATTACGTACAAAATGATTTATGTACAAAAATATACATCATGATGGCATAGTAGCAAAACCCCAAACTTGCATGAGTTTCAATTAAACAACTACATACATGTAGCTTCAACAAGGATTGCATAATTTGCGAATATTCCTAACGTATACTTGCATAAAACTACCGCATGTAGTTTTTCATAATGAATAACATAATTCGAGAATATCCAAACGTATACAATATTCCAAATCGATAAGAATCATAGTAACGCACAAATATGAATTACTTTATCGCCACAATTCAAGTATACAAACCAACACAATTATTTGTTCATACCAAAATAATACTCTACTTACAATGGTGTGGCGAATTCTCAAATTTAGGGATTTGAAGATGCGATTTGATTTGATTGAGTTGCTTTATGCCTTAGAATTTGTCTCCTAATCCTCTCTCCAATTGGTGGCTACTCTTAGTCGTTCCTCAGCAACATGGCGGCTTTGTTCTTATTTTTGAATGAATAGATTAGGGTTGAGTCTAGGGTCCTTTTTATAGGGGTTATGAACTGATTAGGACCATTGATGTTGCTTGGATTGATCGTAGCCATTCATCCTAAGGAGAGACCAATTAGAGCCTGCCACCTAGCCCTAATGACAAAGCAGACTACAGAAAATCGACCAACATAGAATAGGCCAGCCAGGTTGGACTGGGTTCGACCTGGCTCTGGACCAGGTCGACATGCCTGTCGACAGCCCTGTCGACCTGGCTAGACCAGGTCGACAGCCCAGTCGACCTGGGTGCCTTAGGCGGGTGTTTTTTCCGCCCTGGCCCATTGGGCCCCATTTTGGAATTTGAACTTGATTTTCTGAGCTATTTTATTCTGTTTGATTTTTAAACTTAATTTAGAAACTTCCGAAGGCCATATCTTCTTCATACGGACTCCGTTTTTCGAAAACTCGGACTCTATTTCACGTATTTTTCCGAGACGAACGCAATGGCGTATCCCGTTTCCCTTATTTCTTTGATTTGAAATTAATTATACTTTAATTTGTGAATTTCACAGTTATAGAATTCGCGGGGTGTTACATTCTCCCCCACTTAAAAGGATTTCGTCCCCGAAATCTTCAAGTTAGGAGGAATGTATATCCTAACATCCAATCATCCATCTACTCATCCAACAAACACGAGCAACCATTGTCCTTAAAAGACTTCTAATGCTTCATGATCATATGCAAAGTGTGTGTGTACATGTACTTATCTAATGCAAAATCAGGCGGTCTACTGATTCAGTTGACCTCCTTAATGCGAATTATGTATGTGTCATGAATCCATTATGTATGCAAATTTTCCTATTCTTGATTCTACATGAGTGCACAATCATTCAATACAAATGCAGCATCCACATGACAACACATTAAAGTTCAATCACATACGCATGCAAGCATATATGCATATGCAATATGAAGTGACTGAGCCGATTTAAAACCTAGATTGTGTGTGTATATGCAACCACGAGCAACCACTAGCAATCACTTGCAACCATTTGCAACCATCATCCATAACATGTTTCAATTACATGTTTCCATCCAAAGGGTTTCTACCTAAAAGATAAGGTCGAGGAAATATACCTAAAAAGATAGATAAAAGCGCAACTTAAGGAAAAGGAAAGATCAAGGATGTACCCTCGAACAGAAAAGGGTAGGCTGTACGGATTCTAGCTTCAGTTTCCCAAGTCGCGTCTTCCTCGGCGTCGCCCCACTGAACTTTGACGAGCTTGACTTCACGGTTGCGTAGCTTCTTCACTTCCGTTCCTAATATGAGGGTTGGAACTTTTCTTATGGTTGCTTCGTGCTCCACTTCGGCCTCTTCTAGGACATTTGGCTCTACCACCTCAGCAGACTCATGTAGACATTTTCGGAGATGTGAAACGTGAAAAACGTTGTGGACTCCAGCCAACTTCTCGGGTAGCTCTAATCTATAGGCCATTTTCCCAATTTTCTCGATGATAGGGAATGGCCCTACGAAACTTGGTGCCAGTTTTCCTGTGGTTCCAAAACGAACAACGTTCCTTAGTGGTGATACTTTGAGAAAAACTCTGTCTCCAACCTCAAATTCAAGGTCGGTCCTTCTCTTGTCGGCATAGGACTTTTGTCTGTCTTGGGCCGTCTTCTTCCTTCTTCGTATTAAGTCTACTTTCTCTGAAGTCTCTCGGATCATATCTGGTCCAAGTATGAGCTTATCAGTAGACTCCCACCAACAAGTGGGCGATCGGCACGGTCTTCCATATAAAGCTTCGAAGGGCGCCATTCCGATGGTTGCTTGATAGCTGTTGTTGTAGGCAAATTCCACCAAAGGAAGGTGGTCTTCCCAAGTCCCTCCGAAGTCAAGGACGCATAGTCTTAAAAGGTCTTCCAAAACTCTGTTCACTCTCTCTGTTTGGCCGTCGGTTTGGGGATGATAGGCTGTGCTCAAGCATAACTGTGTTCCTACTGCTTCTTGCAGACTCCGCCAAAACTCACTGGTGAAGATGGGGTCTCGGTCACTAACAATGCTAGATGGTATTCCATGGAGTCGAACGATTTCTTTGAGGTAAAGTGATGCTAGGGATGAGGCAGTTCTTTTACTTTTGACAGGTAAAAAGTGGGCGCTTTTAGTAAGCCTATCCACTATTACCCAAATGCTAGTGTTGCCTCTCCTAGACCTAGGCAGCCCATCGATGAAGTCCATTGAGATGCTATCCCACTTCAACTGCGGGACTTCCAAAGGATGTAGCAGTCCGCCAGGCTTTTTCTGTTCCGCCTTAACCTGTTGGCACACCATGCACTTAGAAACGAATTCTGCCACGTCCTTTTTCATGCCGTTCCAGAAGAAAGTCCTTTTTATATCTTTGTACATTTTATCTCCGCCTGGGTGTATCGTCATCTTGGAGTGATGTGCTTCCTCGAGAACCTTTTTTATCAAATCTTTTGTCTTTGGGACGCATAGTCTTCCGTCTCGCCTTAGCAAACCCTTATCGTCTATGGAGTATCTGTTGAGGTGACTTGAAGTATCACCCCTAATTAGCCTATCAATTGTTTCCACAAGCTGAGGGTCTTCGCGTTGTGTTGTCCCTACTGAATCCACTAAAGTTGGGCGCACTTCGAGAGATGCTAACAAGCCTGGTACGAAATCGGAGGAAGGCCTAAAGTCGAAGCTGGCTATAAACTCTAGGCTCTGTCTTTCAACAAACAACGGGCTTAGGGTCAATCTCTTTCGGCTCAACGCGTCTGCCACTACGTTGCCTTTGCCCGGAGTGTAGGAGATTTCGAAATCGTACGAGGCAAGAAACTCCATCCATCTTTGTTGCCTCAAGTTAAGATCCTTCTACGAGAAAAGATATTTCAACGATTTATGGTCAGTGTAAAGTTCGAACTTCTCACCTAGGAGATAGTGTCGCCAAGACTTGAGTGCAAAGACGATGGCGGCTAACTCAAGATCGTGGGTTGGGTAGTTCTTTTCGTGCACTTTCAACTGCCTCCCGCCATAAGCTACTACCCTTCCTTCTTGCATTAAGACGGCGCCTAGCCCTGTCCCACATGCATCTGTATAAACAGTGAACATCTTGCTCCCATCTGGCCACGTCAAAACTGGGGCTGTTGTAAGAGCCCTTTTTAGTCGTTGGAAAGCAAACTCGCAATCCAAGTCCCAATTGAACACTAGATTCTTCTTAGTCAATTTCGTAAGCGGAGCTGAGATTTTCGCAAAGTCCCTTATAAACTTTCGATAGAAACCCGCTAGTCCTAGAAAGCTTCGGACCTCAGTTGCATTCCTTGGTGTCTTCCAATCCTGTACCGCCACTACCTTAGCAGGGTCTACTGCTAACCCTTGTTTGGATACTATGTGCCCAAGGAACCTCACCTCTTCTCTCCAAAAGTGGCATTTGGAGAATTTGGCTTTTAGTTGATGGACTCGAAAAGTTTCCATGATTGCCCTTAAGTGCTGAGCATGTTCCTCTTCACTCTTTGAGAATAAGGATATCATCTACGAAGACCACTACGAATTTGTTGAGGAAATCTCTAAATACCCTACTCATCAGGTCCACGAAGTAAGCAGGTGCATTTGTCAAGCCAAAAGGCATGACAAGCCATTCAAAGAAGCCGTCTGGGGTTCTGAATGGCGTTTTATCAATGCTATCTTCAGCCACCCTTAGCTGATGAAAACCGGTTGCTAAATCGAGCTAGGAGAAAACAGACGCTCCTACAAGCTGGTCAAATAAATCGTCAATTCTAGGGAGCGGGTGCCTATTCTTTTTCGTTAGCTTGTTGAGCTCCCTATAGTCAACACATAGACGGAGTGAACCATCCGCCTTTGTAGCGAACACCACCGGAGCGCCCCATTCTGAAATGCTCCTCCTAATGAACCCCTTTTCTAGAAGCTCTTTAATCTGTTTACTGAGCTCTTTCCTTTCTCGTGGAGCCATGTGTCTGACAGGCAACGCAACGGGCTTTGCATTATCTACAAGATATATGCGGAAGTCTATTTCCCGCTTCGGAGGCAAGCCCTTCACCTCTTCGAAGACATCCAGATATTCCCGGACCACTCTAACTGATTGCAAATTTTCAACAGAGGCATCTAGCGATTCAAGATAACTAAGCATAACCGCATACGAGGGATTACAAGAAATTTCCAAAGTATTACCGAACTGGGTTAGGAGCCTAACAACCCTTTTCTCACAATCAAGGATGGCCCCATTACTGGATAGCCAATCCATACCCAAAATCAAACCATAACCCGAAAAGCCCAAAACAAAGGCACTACATTGAAATTCTACACTTAGAATAGAAATTTTCAATCCCACACAGATCATAGACAAATGAGCTGGGCCCCCAATTGGGTTTGAAACAATTAAGGGGTCATCTACCATACTAGTTTTTAGGTGCAGAGATTCTACTAAAGCAGATGAGATAAAGGAGTGTGATGCGCCAGAATCAAATAAAGTGCGAACGGGGTGATCATAAAGATAAACTACACTTTCTACAGAAGTATTTATACCTCGCTGTTGCAGAGGTGGTGCTTCCAGCACATGGACCTGTGCCCCTGGGGTGGATCCAGCCCTCTGCCCTTGTCCTCGTTTCTTTGGGCAGTCCTTAGCCCTGTGGCCTGTCTCACCGCAAGAAAAGCACCCACCATTCTCCTTGGCCTTCTTTTTCCGGCAGTCCTTAACTAAGTGCCCCACTTTGCCACAGAAATTGCACTTCCTCTTCTCTTTGTTGCCTTTCCCGCCCTTCTTAAAGTCTGTCTTCTTAGGCTGCAAACCCTCTTTCTTCCCTTGAGAGCTTTCTGCCTTTGTCTCCTTCTTGCCCTTATCCTCTTCATTCAGCAATGCCATTTGCACCAATCTTTCATACGTGGCTCCCATGGGTATATGGGTCATGGCCAAACTATGTAATGGCTCATTCAACCCTTTGACGAAACAGAGAGCCTTCTTGTGCGGGGTGTTGACTAGGTCAAGCCCAAACCTAGCCAGCTCATCAAACTGATTCACATACTCTCTGACTGTCTTGTCCCCTTGCTTAAGAAATAAGAATTTTTCCAACTGCAAACTTCTTTCCGCATCTGAGAGAAATTTAGTCTCAAACCTTGCCCTAAAGTCCTCCCATGTCTCCACTGGTCTTTCAGCATTAGTGACTTCCCACCAGTAGGAAGCCTCGCCCTTCAATAGCCACACTGCCAATTGTACTTTTTGTCTATCTTCTACCTCAAAGATGATGAATAGGTCCTCCGTTTCTTTCAGCCAATTTCTAGCTGCCACGAAGGACTCAGTTCCATGGAAATCCCTTCCTCCCATAGCTTTAAAATCTTTACATATCTTAGCAAATGTGTTTCCCCGAGGAGGAGGTGGAGGAAAAGGCGCCGCTGCAGCTGGATGATTTCCGGCAGCTGGGGGAGGAGGAATGGTAGGACCTGGCTGAGTGACTCTTGCTTCTAAGAACCGTCTAAACCAACCAGGTATTGGTACCCCTTCCGGCAAGTTAAGTTCTTCGGACATGCTGAAACAAAAAGGATAGATTCAAAACGAAGGATAAGAGATAGTACCTATGGCTTTGGGGAGTGGACTTTGCCTTTTTAAAATAAGATAATATTTTTCTTTTAAAAATGCTTCTTTAAATTTCCTTCTTGAAAATAATTTTTCAAAACTTTTTATCTTATCTGGTAAACCTATGCTCTGATACCAAGTGAAACACCCCACCTCCGTTAGGGTCACTCTCAAAGGGAATGCCCTAATTTTGGTGGAGGTTTATAAGTATAAGTCACAGATATACAAGACAGATATAAGAACACATATTTGTAAACAGCGGAAAAACAACAACTTTTATTTCATAAAAGCAAATACGTGTTACAACAACATCACCATAATTGTCTTACATCTTTTCCAAAAACATAACATAACACTTTCATAATCTGTCTTGATTACATCATTTAAAGAAGCATAAATAAAACATAGATAAACTGCAAAAGCCCCATAGAGTTTGTCCAAAGCCATAGTTCAAAACGAAAAAAAAGTCCAAGCAATACATTTCTCTTCTTCAAGCTGGATGTTAAGGCTGGTCAAGCTGCAGTGTTTCCTCCCTGTGGACCTGGGGGGGGGGGGGGGGACCGGAAGAAAAGAAGACAAAAGAAAAGTAGAGTCAGACATAAAGCCTGAGTAAGTCTAGTACTATTCTGTCTATGAATAAAGAACTGGGTATGATAAGTATAAACAAGAAGTGGGAAAGCACTATAACTTGGTTAAGTTGTCTAGGGTCGAATAAACTATCGTACCCCATGTTAATCTCTGAACCCATATAAACTAGTTTCCAACTGGCACCCCATAATCAGGGTGATGTGATCCATTCTATGATGATCGGCTCCTACTCGCATAGTTACATGTGTCTTACGGCCCCCGATGTTGTAGTTACCTATGCTGGTCCCACCATGGGGTGTATCAAGTCCCATGGCGGCGGCCCGACACAACCTTAGAATGCACAGGTATGCTACTGGTGCCCAGTGCTTTATTTTTCTGCACCGGAGTGTGTGCACGCCCGCACCCCGTTAGAACCTACACTGCTACACCACCGCCGTCGATTTGACCTCTTACAATCAGCCCAGTAATCGTGCCCCACCCTGCCTAGTTTCAGGGTATCCTGATACACCTTCAAGGGTTACTGCTGAAAAGGGTCCCCCCCGTTACTAGGTTTTCTATCTCTAGCCAACATGCTAAGTTGGTTAAGTGTTTTCTAACCTAACCCCCACCAGTCCGTTTAGTTTAGCATGTTCCATTTTGATTAAGTCTGTAGTTCACTTAATCCTAACAATCCTGATTCAGCCTTAATTTTCTTATTAAAGCCTTGACCTCTCACATTAGACAGGTATTGTTGTGGCTGCCTGTTGCCGGTTGGTTCCGGGCAGTCTTACGCCACAACTCAGTCTAACCTCGGGTCCTTATTGGGCTCCATGTTTAACCTCCCACATTGGATAGGTATTGTTGTGACTACTGGACAGCCGGGCGGTTCCGGGCAGGTTTACATCACAACTCAATCCAACCTCGGGTTAAACACATCGTATGTTCTACATTTACATATTTTGTCTTTCTTCTTTATTTTCTTATATGTAAATATTTGCGGCCCATTATTAAGTTAATGGTGTAAAGGTTACACCAATCATGGGCCCAACCCATACTTAAATTTGGGCCCTTCTACTTTATGTTTTCATTCATTAGTAATTTTAACCCAACGTTATTTTCCCCCGTTTAACACGTCCGTTTATTATATATATGTTGGGCTTAGCCTTTTAAAGCCCAACTTAGCCATGCGAAAAGGGGAGGCTTAAAGCGTGATTACATACACGAAAAAGGGGAATGTGAACGCATGAACTTGCAATATGACGTTGGAAATACAAAATAGAAACTGGTGTACTTGCATAGTAGTGACATATACTTTGGTCATAAAGCATAAGTGACATGAATCAAAGCATGTAAACTTGTAGTTAAGTTAAGAATATCACTATCGACACATAGGCTTAACTACAACATAAACCTATATTTTTATTCAGGCATAATGTCAAACATAAGCAAATCATGTTCATAAGACTACTACATGTTTACAAAGGTGTCTACTTTTGTGACTAATACAAAAGTATAGTTAAATTTGTTCACATAACCATGTCATAAATATTTCTAACATGAAATCATGATTTTTACTTTAGTCATGCAAACTTGCAAATAGGGATTTTGAATCTAACCTAGCTATGTATCACATATGACATCATATAATATAGACTTAACATGGATTTCAATTATACCAAATACCAATCATAGCCTAGTCATATTCATAAGTTTGCAAATAGGTTTTCTAGTACAAAAGCATGTCTTAATACATAAATCATGGTGCCAAATAGTTTCATATGAACTATAACAACCAAACTTGTTTCAATTACGTACAAAATGATTTATGTACAAAAATATACATCATGATGGCATAGTAGCAAAACCCCAAACTTGCATGAGTTTCAATTAAACAACTACATACATGTAGCTTCAACAAGGATTGCATAATTTGCGAATATTCCAAACGTATACTTGCATAAAACTACCGCATGTAGTTTTTCATAATGAATAACATAATTCGAGAATATCCAAACGTATACAATATTCCAAATCGATAAGAATCATAGTAACACACAAATATGAATTACTTTATCGCCACAATTCAAGTATACAAACCAACACAATTATTTGTTCATACCAAAATAATACTCTACTTACAATGGTGTGGCGAATTCTCAAATTTAGGGATTTGAAGATGCGATTTGATTTGATTGAGTTGCTTTATGCCTTAGAATTTGTCTCCTAATCCTCTCTCCAATTGGTGGCTACTCTTAGTCGTTCCTCAGCAACATGGCGGCTTTGTTCTTATTTTTGAATGAATAGATTAGGGTTGAGTCTAGGGTCCTTTTTATAGGGGTTATGAACTGATTAGGACCATTGATGTTGCTTGGATTGATCGTAGCCATTCATCCTAAGGAGAGACCAATTAGAGCCTGCCACCTAGCCCTAATGACAAAGCAGACTACAGAAAATCGACCAACATAGAATAGGCCAGCCAGGTTGGACTGGGTTCGACCTGGCTCTGGACCAGGTCGACATGCCTGTCGACAGCCCTGTCGACAGCCCTGTCGACCTGGCTAGACCAGGTCGACAGCCCAGTCGACCTGGGTGCCTTAGGCGGGTGTTTTTTCCGCCCTGGCCCATTGGGCCCCATTTTGGAATTTAAACTTGATTTTCTGAGCTATTTTATTCTGTTTGAATTTTAAACTTAATTTAGAAACTTCCGAAGGCCATATCTTCTTCATACGGACTCCGTTTTTCGAAAACTCGGACTCTATTTCGGGTATTTTTCCAAGACGAACGCAATGGCGTATCCCGTTTCCCTTAGTTCTTTGATTTGAAATTAATTATACTTTAATTTGTGAATTTCACAGTTATAGAATTCGCGGGGTGTTACATAACATCAATATGATAGGTTAAAATGGATCAAACATACCCAAAACCCCATATTTCCCCTTAAGCATGTTTAGGTGAAACTAATGATGTGATTAGCAAAACTTAACCAAACTAACCCAAATTCATATCAGAGGTCTAAACCATCATTTCGGATTTTATAAATATTTTTCCGGAATTTTATCATGTTTAAATTCTCTAATTAACACTAATTACCCTTAATTAGCCATAATTAGTAAGAAACTATGCAAATCACTCACCTTAGCCACAAACAAACTAAGATCTGAAATAAATCTCTGATTTGATGTGAATCCCGATGCTAAACAGCAGCTCCAATGTTGATTTGGTGTAGATCTCCCTTGATTTGATGTTGCTAAGCTTAATCCTTGATCAAAAGATGATTTGGAGGTGATTTAGAGGTTGGAGACCATTTTTTGGGTTTCTTAGAGGTAAGTGGAGGCTAGAAAACCGAAATGGAATGATTCTCTAACTCCTTTCAGCCTCCCCATAACCCTAATCCCGAAATGGGTTATGGGCCCATTCACTAATCACCCTATTTGGCCCGGTTAAGCAGTTTTTCACCTTCCAAACCTTATTTCAGTCATATCTCCCAAACGGTAAGTCCGTTTGGCTACTATGACCACTCTACGGAAAGGTAAACCATCAAACGAATCTAATGGAAGTGGTTTCAGGTCAAAATTCCTTTCCAATCAAAAGTTATGGCCAAAACAAGTTCAGTTAGGGGCAAAACGGTCATTTAAAAATCGACAAAAATCATAAACATGGAAAATGAGTCTAATGGTTGTTTCCCAAAGTTACATGACCATACGACTTCATATGGGAAAGAAATAAATATTCTACGATCCTCCGATGCGCAGAATGCGGGTTGTTACAAGACTAGAGCTATAAAACTTATAGACCATTCACCTTTCATTATCGGGGTACAGTGGTTGAGGGAAAACGCCAAATGGATGTTTAGATTGTTTTTTTAGGGGCAGTCGTTTAGCTCTTGTAGTCTCTACTAGTTGAGGGAGGGGCCGAGGTGGGGCCATAGCCACCGTGAAAACAGACCCTGGGAATATCTGTATTTTGAGGCTCTTAAAGGCGGGCCTGTACAGATATGGAAAAGCTTCCAACCGAGTTTCGTGTTTCTTGTATCGCCCTGCCACGGAATTTGGTGCACATTAGAGGATGTGTGGTTGAGGCATCGAGCTAAAATTAATGATACATACGTGGGACAGTCTAGATACATGCATATCTGCTCTAGGTGGTCTATCGTAAGCTTGAGGGCATTACTCCGGTATGGAATCTGATTCGAACAAAGGTGGCAATCCGTATGGTTGCGTAGCATAGTAATGACAGATATATGCGGAATGTAATATTGTCATTTAGAGATCCGTACCTCACTCCGGTGTAGGATGAGGGACTGCGTTCATTCCTGTGGCATTACGGTGGAGACCGTGCGAGTGGGGTACCATGGGGTGTACCTTAATATTGGGGGTAGCTACATATATACTATATTAGGTTAATCCACTGGGAAGTAAATGGGTACGACGTGTGTGTAACCCTTGAGTGCTGCTAAGCCAAGTAACCTAATAACTAAGAAAATGTGATTGAATGGTATATGTAGTGTTATCCAAAGTGTATAATTTAAATCCAGTCACCAGAACTTGTGTTTTGACCCCCTCCTCATAACATACTCGCAGGTTAGATTTGTGGCAGAGGCATGATAGCTTTGGATATTGGTTCGGCAGTATTATTAATATGGTAAGGCTATACTTTGAGTATATTATATTTTATCCATTCCGCTATGAGATATTTTATGAGCTCTGACATATTTTATGTCTCTGTCTTTTCTGCAGGATACCTGAGCAAACCAACACGAGTTTCGATAGATTAGAATTTTGAAAAAAAAACAGTCTGTCCGAATTCGGGCTGTTAAATCTTGTATTAGAGCGAGGTTTAGGATTCCTGTATAAATAGTCAGTGAATGTATTTGTATTTTTAAAGATATAAATATTTTATATATATACACCTAGATCCATAAAGGAACCCACTAAATAGAAATAGTATAATATGGTAAGAATTGGGATGACTGTTTTGTACACTAAAGAAAGGAATATGGAAATCTGAGACCCTTAGGTAATTTGGGTGGAAAGTGTACAAAGTGCTTTGTATGGAAGGAAGGTGAATCCCATATGATTAGTATTTTGGGTTAGTGGTTTGGAAGTAAAACCTTATAAATTGGAAAAGGTTAAAAAGAGAAAAAATGGATTAGGAATATATACAGTTGAGAGAATTGACCTTAGGGAGTGTCTAGGAAAGCCTAGAAAATTGGAAACCCACTTTGAGTCTAACCCCATTGTTAACTTTTAAGAACTTGAAATTGTAAAAGTTTTGGGAAAAATGGTTTATGGTGTTTTCAAGTTTTAATCTTAAAAGTTATAGTTTTAAATATGTAAAGAAGTACATATTGGGTTTTTAAAGCAAAATGGAGTATATTTTGGAAGCAATGATTTCTCATGAAAATTTTGTTTAAAGTAAAATTTTCTTAGTAAAAGGTGCATATTATAGAGCATGTATAGCTTGCTAGTTTTCTTGTTGTATTTCGTACAAGAATTTTTAATAAAGAAAGTTTCAAAATCTCTATTCTTTTTACAATCATTTTTGATAAATTGTTTTAGCAAGAAATTTTGTTAAACAAAATGAGTTGTAGAAATTAAGAATAGAGTAAATGTTTGCACATTGAAGTAAGAGACTGAACCAACCTTATATAGGTAAGAACAAGTCATAAACCTGATTCAGAAATAGTTGTCCGTATCTACTCCAGTTTTTGTGATTTGAAAAAAAAACCTGATGATTTACATTTTTTAAGACGACATGTTTTTTTATGGTTTGGCAAAAGCAAGTTTTGATGAGAAAAATAAAGTCTTGACACTTTTAAATTTCTGGAAGAAAAATTAAATAAAAAGGGCCAAACCGTGTTTTAAAAGGATGGATTAGGTAAGGATTAGAGCCTAGGGAAGATAGGAAAAGTTTTGAGGCTATGAAGTAAATAGCGAGAATTATCTTGGAAAAAAATGGTAAGTTCCTGTAAAATGCGTAAGCATTAGAAAGCCTGGGGTGTTGCTTGAAATAGTTGTTGGTACACAGCTAGGACTAGTGGTGACTACTAGATAGAAAAAGGGCAAGTAAGTGTTTAGAACCTGTTGCTAATTTTCATGTTGGGGGTAAAAACCCGTTACTGCATTTCTGTTGGGATCGTTCTGTTATTTTGTTCTTGTATTGTAATAACCTGGAAAATGTGAACCAGTTTAAAATTTTTAAGTTAGGTTATTAACAAGAAATTTGAATGATTAAAATAGCCTATTTCCATAAAATATAGAATTTGGTATAATAGGGCAGTTTGAAATTTTGAATATAAACTTTGTCTGACTATACCGGGTGGAAAATATAACGGATTTTAACGAAACTGAAAATATTTAAATCTGTTTATCAATACCTTTCTAACGAATCTGAAAAATCGAAATTTCATAACGGAAATCAAAAGTTATGGCCAAATGAATTTTCAGAAAGGTCGCTATATAGTATATATAGCCCTTGAAAATTGAGATTTTGCATACGACCTCGGAATTCGACGAAACCACTTTTGTTGGGTCCGAGATGTCAAATTATTGCTAGGTTTCAAATTTCATAATTTTTGAAGCTAGTATGTGAGCGGGGCAAAAGATAACGTGTTTGGTCAAATTCTGTTAAAATGGGTCGACCTAAAAATGGCCGTTTTTCAAACGAGCTCAGAATTCGACGAAACTGGTTTTGTTAGGACCGTATCGTCAAAACAAAGCTAGATTTATTTTTCTGGAATTTTTCGATTCAGTTTGTGGCCCTGGCAATTTGAAATGTACGTTTAAATTAAATATCGAATGTTTTATATTTTAATTTGAAAAATAACTGACTGTAACAGTCGAAATGGCCAACAAAACATATCCCGTTGTGTTCGGAATGGGGGTATTTAGCTAGGGCGACAGTCGTTGGGTGTGAATTAGAGGTCGGTTGTAGAAGTGGTATTTTTGGAATTAAATAAATTAAAAATTAAAATAAAAAGGGCTGGGCCAATCAGAATTCATCGTCTCCATCGAAAATCTCTGTCGCGACGCGGAAAACACTTCCGAATCTTCTCTCTTCAATTTCTCCGCATCCACTCAACGAAATCAAGCAAACCCAGTTCCAATTTGAAGAGCGTTCAGAGATCTTCAAATCCATAGTAATTTCACGAATTATCGTTGAGTATTGGGAGAGATATTGAGTCGGGAAGCTCCGACCTTTGCGCCGCCGCCGTGCCCTCCAGGAGGCGTCGAGTTGGCCATCTCAGGTGTCATCGGGAAGCTCTCTCCTTCCTCTTCGACGTAGCGCTGGCCGTTCGTCCTAAAGCTTCGTAGATTTGCCGAAAGATTCAACCCTAGTTTCGAAATCAAAAAGGGGTATACGGCTGAAACTGATTTTTACACTTTAAAGCGTTGCAAACTTGTAAAAATCATATCTTTTTGCTATGTTAACGAAATTCGATGAAACAGGAGACACCGTGACCGCAAGGAGGCTCTCTACATTCTAGAAGAAGCCGCGGATTTTTCTGACCTTCCTACGATTTTTAGCATCGCAAGAACCCATGTGAGGAATCTAAACTATTTGTGTGAATGTAATCGCGTTGTATAAATTATATAAGCGAAGTGTAAATTATATACGCATTGTATACCTCATGTACATGTGTTGTATAAGTTATATTAGCAATGTATAAATTATACAAGCGTTGTTTGAAACATATATGCTTTAAATTGTGATGAAATGCAAGTGAATTATTATATTATATATATATA
The DNA here is from genome assembly GCA_030737875.1 of Allium sativum. Classification (NCBI taxonomy): domain Eukaryota; kingdom Viridiplantae; phylum Streptophyta; class Magnoliopsida; order Asparagales; family Amaryllidaceae; genus Allium; species Allium sativum. The sequence goes on from CM060920.1 coordinate 720,056,210, forward strand.
TACTCCCCTCGTCCATAGACCATGGACGATATTTATTGCTTGTGATTGACATGATATCATATGATTGACGAATGGTTGGAAATAATTGTTTGTGGTTGATTTTATGGTTGAAAAATACCTTTGTGGTTGAAAAATACCCTCTTGTGGTTGAAACAAAATAGAATAGGATTGTGGAATTGAAAATAAAACATGCCGCCTGCGTGCGAATTAGATGCATGATCCCCATTGTCAAAAACCGCGAGGTTTTAAGGTAGAGCGAGGAGCCGTACTAGGGACGGTCCCGGTTTTAACTACCCTGCCGTTATGCTGCCGAAATTTCCTGAAATATTTATGTGTTAGAATAATTTTCATTCATTGAAACTATATATACAAACTATATCGAATATTCATGTGTTGAGTTGCAATTCATTCGTTGAGTTGAAATTCATGTGTTGAATATTATTTGAATTTAAACAAATGGCTTTAGCGATAAAAATCACATTTTTATATATATACAAACTATATCGAATATTCATGTGTTGAGTTGCAATTCATTCGTTGAGTTGAAATTCATGTGTTGAATATTATTTGAATTTAAACAAATGGCTTTAGCGATAAAAATCACATTTTTATATATATACAAACTATATCGAATATTCATGTGTTGAGTTGCAATTCATTCGTTGAGTTGAAATTCATGTGTTGAATATTATTTGAATTTAAACAAATGGCTTTAGCGATAAAAATCACATTTTTATATATATACAAACTATATCGAATATTCATGTGTTGAGTTGCAATTCATTCGTTGAGTTGAAATTCATGTGTTGAATATTATTTGAATTTAAACAAATGGCTTTAGCGATAAAAATCACATTTTTATATATACACAAACTATATCGAATATTCATGTGTTGAGTTGCAATTCATTCGTTGAGTTGAAATTCATGTGTTGAATATTATTTGAATTTAAACAAATGGCTTTAGCGATAAAAATCACATTTTTATATATACACAAACCATATCGAATATTCATGTGTTGAGTTGCAATTCATTCGTTGAGTTGAAATTCATGTATTGAATATTATTTGAATTTAAACAAATGGCTTTAGCAATAAAAATCACATTTTTATATATACACAAACTATATCGAATATTCATGTGTTGAATTGCAATTTGTTCGTCGAGTTGAAATTCATGTGTTGAATGTTATCGTCGTCTAAAAATAAAATGAATCGACAATGAGAACTATATTTTTATAGTGAATAAGAAGTGTTAAAAATACACTAGTGTCGAATAAATATTTTTGATGATAAAAATATTCCTTTTATCATGTATACGCTTAGTTAAAAATGCACTAGTGTCGAATAAATATTTTTGATGATAAAAATATTCCTTTTATCATGTATACGCTTAGTTAAAAATACACACGTGTTGAAATAAATAATAGTTTGCTAGAAATATTATTATTAGCTTGTTCTGCATATATATACATGTGTTGAACAGGAAAAATGGATTAGCTGTTGAGTAAAGAAATTATTTGCGTGCCCGACAAATAGGTAAACCTTGATGAGTTGGCTGCGCAATTTTATTTATATATCAACTCCTGTGAATGCCATTGGATGCGGAGTGCTGGTTTTTCTGTGTGGAATAATAAACAACGCCATAGGATAGTAACAATTAATTTTGAACTACACTACATGGCATACTTCTTGACGATAGGCATACTTCATCATATTCCACATAAGAAATTGGAGCTTGTGTGACGAGGTGGAAGATTTACCATACGAGCAAGAGGCTTGTATGGCGATGACTATATACTACAGGTTGAACTGATGACTGATATGGACTATATAAATTATAACGATAAATTGCCAGATTAATAAAACCCCACACGGGTCTGGAGTTGACAATAATCACGTCGCTCTAGTTATTAGATACGGCACATGGACTATTTATTTCCACACGGAAACGGGGTGACGGGAATTTATTCTCTGGAGTGATTATCAGTACATGCTCCCCCGTAAACACCAAAATATATCACTAAAAATATGTGAATGCTTTTTAGGATTTATTGGGTACCTAATACGGCCCAATAAATTTCCAAACCCCTCCCCGTACAAAGGAGGTTATGGCGAAATTTTTCGAAATATTAAGGCGTTAGTGAAATATTTGAAGTGAAAACGAAGTTGAAAATATAAAACGAACTATAGTTGAAACTATGGAATGAACTATATTTATATATATATATATATATATATAAATATAATTAAAGGGAATAGAGGCCGTGCAGTTCGCGTTTCGGAATCGTAATTTGAAACGATTAGTACGAGAAATCCGACCATCGGATTTTCCCGAAACCGCAACCGCTGGGTTTGCCTTGGAAATATCTTTTCAACGGCACCAACCTTGTAAAAATCCAACGGTTGGATTATCCGGAATGTTTAATTCAAATCTGAAGAAAAACAGCGCCAGAATCGTTTATATTTATATATAAATATAAATATAATTAAATTTAATCGAATAACGACGCTGTAGTTCGAATTTCGAAACCGTAACTTCAAAAGACTAGTGTGGAAGATCCGACCGTCGGTTTCTCACGAAACTGGAACCGTTGGGTTCGTTTTGGGAATACCTTCCCACTGATATAAACTTTGTGGAAATCCAACGGTTAGATTTCCCGATATGTGTAAAACAAATTAAGGAAGAAACAGCGCCAGTGACACGAAACGACCTGAAACGTCGTTTAATTAAATATGGCCATTTTTGAATAAATAAAAATGGCGAAAAATCGTTATAAAATATTATAAGCAACATAGGTTGCAAATAAACCAATTAGGCTTGAATTGTTTGATATTTGATGGTTGTATGTGTATGACATGGAAATAACGCTAAATAACTGAAAGATGGATGTCGAATAACATAACCATAAAACGAATCGATTTAAATTCTAATGACGTGAATTATTTGAAAAGGCCGAGCTAACCCTCATTTCAAATAATTTATCGAGCGATTCGAATTGGAAGATGCAAAGACGATTCAAGACCGACGATCTTCGTATCGGTTGGATGGGCGCTACTGAGGTCCCTAACCGGAGTAGCTACCGGAAGGGGACGGAAGTAGTAGCCGTCTGAACGTATGTGTTGATTGGACGGATTTGCGAGGAATTGACGCCTCCGGTTTCGTTCAGACCCAGGACGGACTTGTAAATGGACTGTGTGTCTGACATTGGATTTTGTTCTATACTGATTGATCTCTGTTAAATATATATCTGTTTGGCGGCGGAGAATTTATTCTTTTGCTTAACGCCCTTCTCTGAGACGTACGAGCTTAGAGGTTATATATCGATGGAAATCAATCGTATGGAGTGGACTGCCTATGTGGCATGCCAAGATGCTATGATCAAGGCTTCTGTTGCAAAGCAAAGTCTTGTGGATGATGATCAAAGCAAGGTCTACGTGGCCTAGCTTTGTGTATTTCGTAGATTCGCGAGCCTCACACCCCGGTATGAGTTAAAAACGGGATATGGACTGCAGGGAGAGCACGACGTTTCTTTCTAGCTATGGTGGTGTCAGTGACTTACCAGCCCTGACAGATATATCTATTTTTCACCTTTGTGGTTGTTGGAATGCGAGGCGCCTCGATTATAGGTCTGTAAGGACCGGGAAACGTGTGTTCAGGAATAACTAATCCTCTAACGTAAGTGAGGACCGGCCCTGAAGATCCAAGGGTTACCCAGAGTGTGTAGTCCCGAGGCATTTGCTAGAGTGTCTCGAAGCGGAGAGGAGCTTGCCCCTTGCCTCGACTCATGACGGAAATCCAATTTCCAATACGAAATAACGGACTTGATTGTAGAACTAGTATGGCGACAAAGTGGTATGGGGCACTTATGCCGTCTATGATTGATATTTATGATGCTATTCGTTTTTGAAACATATATGCACTAGTAATAATATCAAATGATTTCGCTTTATACGTATCAAGCATATTTGGCTATTATAAGGTAAAACTCTATCCTCCGGCTTGCGTTGCATTGTGTGATGGGACCTGAGTCTTATAATGGCTTCATCCTTTCTAAAAGCATTGCGTTGTTTTAAAAGAATTTATTTTGTTTTAAATGCACTAGCAATCACTGGAGTAAACCCATTCCGCGAAAGTGGCGTGGTCCTATGATTTGCTATTACTGTTGTTTAACTGTTAAATAGATTCCTCATACCAGTCCCCATGACTGACTCGTTGTTTGTTTCACTTTGCAAACGCGGGTGCCCTTATTTTCACACGGGCAGCCTAGTACACAGGTGACAGGTGGTTTTTGGTTCTGCACTGCTGCATAGCGTGCACTTTTGGCTCATGGCGAGGCTGACTTCATAGAGATGACTTAGATATTTTCCGCCATTACTGTGTTTATATTATGATTCCGCCACTGGCGATGCAGACTGATTTACTTTCCGTATTTCCCATTATATGTATATGTATTCCGCCTTCGGCGATGTAGACTGATACTCTTATTATGTCTCACTACATGTATGTATTCCGCCTCTGGCGATGATGACTGATCAATTTCTTTTTTACTTACTAAGTATATCCCACGTTATGCTATTCTGATATTCCTACATGTTGTGATTCCGCTGTCATATCCATGTAAAATTTATTTTAATTATTGTTTCTGCTATTTTCTGTACTCTGCTATGATGATTAATGTGTTATTTCCTAATGATTATCCTTAATACCGCCCCTCGGATTTTGGGATCGTCACAGTTGGTATCAAGCATATATGCACTAGTAATAATATCAAATGATTTCGCTTTATACGTATCAAGCATATTTGGCTATTATAAGGTAAAACTCTATCCTCCGGCTTGCGTTGCATTGTGTGATGGGACCTGAGTCTTATAATGGCTTCATCCTTTCTAAAAGCATTGCGTTGTTTTAAAAGAATTTATTTTGTTTTAAATGCACTAGCAATCACTGGAGTAAACCCGTTCCGCGAAAGTGGCGTGGTTCTATGATTTGCTATTACTGTTGTTTAACTGTTAAATAGATTCCTCATACCAGTCCCCATGACTGACTCGTTGTTTGTTTCACTTTGCAAACGCGGGTGCCCTTATTTTCACACGGGCAGCCTAGTACGCAGGTGACAGGTGGTTTTTGGTTCTGCACTGCTGCATAGCGTGCACTTTTGGCTCATGGCGAGGCTGACTTCATAGAGATGACTTAGATATTTTCCGCCATTACTGTGTTTATATTATGATTCCGCCACTGGCGATGCAGACTGATTTACTTTCCGTATTTCTCATTATATGTATATGTATTCCGCCTTCGGCGATGTAGACTGATACTCTTATTATGTCTCACTACATATATGTATTCCGCCTCTGGCGATGATGACTGATCACTTTCTTTTTTACTTACTAAGTATATCCCACGTTATGCTATTCTGATATTCCTACATGTTGTGATTCCGCTGTCATATCCATGTAAAATTTATTTTAATTATTGTTTCTGCTATTTTCTGTACCCTGCTATGATGATTAATGTGTTATTTCCTAATGATTATCCTTAATACCGCCCCTCGGATTTTGGGATCGTCACAGTTGGTATCAGAGCTAAGGAGGAAAAAGATTCATTTAGTCAAAGTGCAGTGGAGTAGTGATCCTAGAGACTGTACTTGGGAGACTGAGGAAAGCATTAAACAAGCCTATCCCAAATGCAGAGTGGACATCTCTGACTAACTCCGGTGCAAGGTACCTTTACAATACTTTGCATTTACATTTTACTTCCTGCTTAACTGTTATTTCCTTTTCGAGGACGAAAAGTTTTAAGTGGGGGAGATTTTAATAACCCGGAAAATGTGAACCAGTTTAAAATTTTTATGTTAGGTTATTAACAAGAAATTTGAATGATTAAAATAGCCTATTTCCATAAAATATAGAATTTGGTATAATAGGGCAGTTTGAAATTTTGAATATAAACTTTGTCTGACTATACCGGGTGGAAAATATAACGGATTTTAATGAAACTGAAAATATTTAAATCTGTTTATCAATACCTTTCTAACGAATCTGAAAAATCGAAATTTCATAACGGAAATCAAAAGTTATGGCCAAATGAATTTTCAGAAAGGTCGCTATATAGTATATATAGCCCTTGAAAATTGAGATTTTGCATACGACCTCGGAATTCGACGAAACCACTTTTGTTGGGTCCGGGATGTCAAATTATTGCTAGGTTTCAAATTTCATAATTTTTGAAGCTAGTATGTGAGCGGGGCAAAAGATAACGTGTTTGGTCAAATTCTGTTAAAATGGGTCGACCTAAAAATGGCCGTTTTTCAAACGAGCTCAGAATTCGACGAAACTGGTTTTGTTAGGACCATATCGTCAAAACAAAGCTAGATTTATTTTTCTGGAATTTTTCGATTCAGTTTGTGGCCCTGGCAATTTGAAATGTACGTTTAAATTAAATATCGAATGTTTTATATTTTAATTTGAAAAATAACTGACTGTAACAGTCGAAATGGCCAACGAAACATATCTCATTGTGTTCGGAATGGGGGTATTTAGCTAGGGGCGATAGTCGTTGGGTGTGAATTAGAGGTCGGTTGTAGAAGGGGTATTTTTGGAATTAAATAAATTAAAAATTAAAATAAAAAGGGCTGGGCCAATCAGAATTCATCGTCTCCATCGAAAATCTCTGTCGCGACGCGGAAAACACTTCCGAATCTTCTCTCTTCAATTTCTCCGCATCCACTCAACGAAATCAAGCAAACCCAGTTCCAATTTGAAGAGCGTTCAGAGATCTTCAAATCCATAGTAATTTCACGAATTATCATTGAGTATTGGGAGAGATATCGAGTCGGGAAGCTCCGACCTTTGCGCCGCCGCCGTGCCCTCCAGGAGGCGTCGAGTTGGCCATCTCAGGTGTCATCGGGAAGCTCTCTCCTTCCTCTTCGACGTAGCGCTGGCCGTTCGTCCTAAAGCTTCGTAGATTTGCCGAAAGATTCGACCCTAGTTTCGAAATCAAAAAGGGGTATACGGCTGAAACTGATTTTTACACTTTAAAGCGTTGCAAACTTGTAAAAATCATATCTTTTTGCTATGTTAACGAAATTCGATGAAACAGGAGACACCGTGACCGCAAGGAGGCTCTCTACATTCTAGAAGAAGCCGCGGATTTTTCTGACCTTCCTACGATTTTTAGCATCGCAAGAACCCATGTGAGGAATCTAAACTATTTGTGTGAATGTAATCGCGTTGTATAAATTATATAAGCGAAGTGTAAATTATATACGCATTGTATACCTCATGTACATGTGTTGTATAAGTTATATTAGCAATGTATAAATTATACAAGCGTTGTTTGAAACATATATGCTTTAAATTGTGATGAAATGCAAGTGAATTATTATATTATATATATATATACTCCCCTCGTCCACAGACCATGGACGATATTTATTGCTTGTGATTGACGTGATATCATATGATTGACGAATGGTTGGAAATAATTGTTTGTGGTTGATTTTATGGTTGAAAAATACCTTTGTGGTTGAAAAATACCCTCTTGTGGTTGAAACAACATAGAATAGGATTGTGGAATTGAAAATAAAACATGCCGCCTGCGTGCGAATTAGATGCATGATCCCCATTGTCAAAAACCGCGAGGTTTTAAGGTAGAGCGAGGAGCCGTACTAGGGACGGTCCCGGTTTTAACTACCCTGCCGTTATGCTGCCGAAATTTCCTGAAATATTTATGTGTTAGAATAATTTTCATTCATTGAAACTATATATACAAACTATATCGAATATTCATGTGTTGAGTTGCAATTCATTCGTTGAGTTGAAATTCATGTGTTGAATATTATTTGAATTTAAACAAATGGCTTTAGCGATAAAAATCACATTTTTATATATACACAAACTATATCGAATATTCATGTGTTGAGTTGCAATTCATTCGTTGAGTTGAAATTCATGTGTTGAATATTATTTGAATTTAAACAAATGGCTTTAGCGATAAAAATCACATTTTTATATATATACAAACTATATCGAATATTCATGTGTTGAGTTGCAATTCATTCGTTGAGTTGAAATTCATGTGTTGAATATTATTTGAATTTAAACAAATGGCTTTAGCGATAAAAATCACATTTTTATATATATACAAACTATATCGAATATTCATGTGTTGAGTTGCAATTCATTCGTTGAGTTGAAATTCATGTGTTGAATATTATTTGAATTTAAACAAATGGCTTTAGCGATAAAAATCACATTTTTATATATACACAAACTATATCGAATATTCATGTGTTGAGTTGCAATTCATTCGTTGAGTTGAAATTCATGTGTTGAATATTATTTGAATTTAAACAAATGGCTTTAGCGATAAAAATCACATTTTTATATATACACAAACTATATCGAATATTCATGTGTTGAGTTGCAATTCATTCGTTGAGTTGAAATTCATGTGTTGAATATTATTTGAATTTAAACAAATGGCTTTAGCGATAAAAATCACATTTTTATATATATACAAACTATATCGAATATTTATGTGTTGAGTTGCAATTCATTCGTTGAGTTGAAATTCATGTGTTGAATATTATTTGAATTTAAACAAATGGCTTTAGCGATAAAAATCACATTTTTATATATATACAAACTATATCGAATATTCATGTGTTGAGTTGCAATTCATTCGTTGAGTTGAAATTCATGTGTTGAATATTATTTGAATTTAAACAAATGGCTTTAGCGATAAAAATCACATTTTTATATATACACAAACTATATCGAATATTCATGTGTTGAGTTGCAATTCATTCGTTGAGTTGAAATTCATGTGTTGAATATTATTTGAATTTAAACAAATGGCTTTAGCGATAAAAATCACATTTTTATATATACACAAACTATATCGAATATTCATGTGTTGAGTTGCAATTCATTCGGTAGTTAGGGTAACACCTAAACCTGTCGTGGATCCCATAGTTTGGACTTCTCTGTCTGAGGGGGACATAGTCTCGAGATTCTTGGCTCTTGGTAGTAGCTGTGTAGGGTGTTTGTTCTCTTGCTTTAGTTGAAAGACTAGAAGGCTTATTTAAATTTAAACTTAGATTAGATGATTAAATAAGCTAAGAAAAGAGAAATGGTACAACTAAAAAGGAAACAACAAATTCAGTAAAGCAACAAACATGATAAGTTATGAGAAAAGATGGATAAAAATAAAAAAAATTCCAAGATAAGACGAACAAGAAAATCAGTAACAAAAGAAAATTTTCTTATGTGGGCTATGCTTGGAAAGGAAAATAGGGAATCTTTATGAATAGTTACATAAAATCCAAGTACGTTTGGAAAAAGGAACATAAAAGAAAAACGGAAGATGTGAAATTTTCCGTTTTCCACCTTTTTGTAACATAAGAAATCGAATTTAGGAAATTCGATTTTTCTGAAATTCGAAAAATAAAGTTGGTTGGTAGGATTATGGATGCAACAATTGGATGAACTACGCTCTTACTCAGTAAGAGTGTGGGAAAATTTGGATGAAAAAGCATTTTTGATTTTCAAAATATTGCATTCATGTAGAACTGCCAGTATATTTAGGATGTGAGCATCGTAATTTAAAAAGAATTTTTGAGGAATTTGCATACACATAGGAGATATCTCTTAGGCATACATACATTATTATGTTGTATTTCACTTCGCACAAGTGCACAATGTTTGCAAAAATTGGATGCACACATGATGGATGTATATTATGCGAGTGGTTATCTAATTTTACCCTTATCAAATTTCAGGGACGAAATTTTCTAAGGGTGGGAGAATGTAACACCCCGCAGTTTTAGCTCTAGATAATAAAATAAGAATAAGTTATTTAAATATTTAGAATTAGGTAAAACGGATTGTACAGTTTCGTTCGTCTCGGAATTCTGGTTTAGATAGACTCCGAGTTTGCGTAAAACGGATAACGTACGAATAAGTTATAGACGACAGAAGTTTGAAGAAGAAAGCAGGAAGCAGGCTAGAACTACTGGCGCACTTGGCAAGTGCGCCAGGCCATTTTTGCACTGGCGCACTTGTGAATTGCACCCATATCAATTTTCGACCTCCAGACCCACGGGTGTCGACCCCTTCGAGGGGGGTCGACCCATTGGTCGACCCAATTGAAGGGGGTCGACCCATCGCAGATCTGGGCGTTTTTCCTGCGACGTGGACGATTCTGATGCTTTTATTTGAATTTAAGGGACCAGGTTTCTCCGCTTCACCTATAAATAAGTCTCTAGAGCTAACTGTAAACCTCATAATTCTGAGGCTACGCTGAAGCTCTGCCTTTCCCCTCTCTCCTCAAATCTCTTTAGAAATTTAAAAGATTTATTAATTAGAAGATTTTAAAATCAAGATCTGGAAGAAAGAATTGATGAAAATAAAAAGGTGTCCGGAACCAAGAAAAATAAGGTGATTTTTCTAGATCCAATCTATCCAAATTTCTTCCTCTTTCTTTTCCTTTCTCTTTTAATGAAAATAATCAATCCATGGTTATTACGTTTTTAATCAAATTAAGGGTAAAACTATGGTTGCTAAAACTGGATCAGATCCAGAATTGGGAAAGCGCAGGAGGTGAGTAGATTTAAGCTATAGCATTTTAGATAATAATATTTTATCATTTATCATTCCCCATTTTTTATAATTGAAATGTGATAAGTTGAGATGTTAATATGAACAATTCATATGTTGAATAAGTTAACGTGTTGGAATGATTACATGTTGAAAAACAAACTTGTTAGAATATGGGTAATAACTACTGTTGTTATAATTACATGATTCACTTATGGCGTATTATTGAGTAAATGACATGTTAACACGTTAAATTTGAACAATTACCCGATTGAATGTTTACATGTCGAAATAAAATGGAATACATGAATATGGATTTGGGCATAAATCAAATTATGATTAAAGATACATAATAAGTATGACTTAGGAAAGGGGCATGGAAACCTATAATCAAATATGAATAATTATTAAAGAATGAACATGCCTAGATTCACAGTAATTAGAAGGTGTAACCGCGCTTAGACACGAGGTTAGATTACACTTGTGGTAGAAGTCTGCCTGGACCCGCCCGGCATATCCGGCAACCACAAGTGGTGAATCTAATGTGAGGGGTCTAAGTGCATAAACAAGAGACGTGCCAAGACACGAGGTTAAGTCCGACTTGTGGAAGAAGTCCGCCCGGACCCACTTGGCATATCCAGCATCCACAGGTTGTACGCTTAATATGAGAGGTTTGGTACCTGTATATATATATATATATATATGTGTGTGTGTGTGTGTGTGTGTAAATAGCAGGACTGATAAACAACATTAATTGTAATTAATGGTAATAAATGGAATTGAATGAAAAGATGATAACAACAGTAAAAGGAAATGGGGAATGATAATAACCTATTATAAATAAATTACATTAATGAAAATGTTATATATAATAGGTAGACTTGTCCTAGGGACAAGTGGATATTACAACTTAGGTTATAATAAACTACTAAGGACATGAGATAACTGGTGAAATGAGATAAGTGACACTTAATTTTAAATTAAGTAATCAGTAAATGGGGAAAACTGAATCCAGTCGTTTGTAGAGAAAAGGGGGAAAGTTTATGAAATGTAAGAAGTTGTACTTATTTATAAATTAAGTAATCTGTAAACTTGAAAGTATGAAATCTGCTGATAAGAGTAACATGCTTAGGCTTGTCCTAGGGACAAGTGGGAATTATTACTTAGATTATAATAAAATAATAAGGAAATGGGAATAACTTATGTTATGGGATAAATTGTACTTAATTGTAAATTAAGTTATTTGTGAGAACAAAAATCTGGAATCTACGGATGAGGACAACATAAGTTATATTTATGGGAAGAGAAACTTATTATTCGACCTTAGTTATGAAAAGTAAGTTGACAAGTAAACAACGATAAGTTGTAGTGGCAATATAAGATAAATTATCATTAAATGAGAAATAATGAGAAAAACTTATGAATCAAAATAAGTTATATTTAATCATAAATGGTAAGTGACATGTTATTAGAAAACATGTGAATTGAGATATACTTAATAATATATTAAGTAGAACATATTAGTGTAATCTTGAAATAAAACAAGAATATAAAAAGGATTGTGAAGTATAGACCTTGGATCACAATCTAGGAAATAACATGTTGTGGGCTTATTAATATACTTAAATAGGTTAAGTTGAATAACTGGAATTAATAAGCAAGAGAGGCCCATTCCTCGGAGATATTAGGGGCTAGGAAGAACTTGGTAACCTGAATAAAAAGTTAAGATAACCAAGTTAAACGTGAACCTGATAAGGTAAAGGAAGCGCGTAAAAGAATGTTTAGACATAGGGTCTAATAACATATTAAAATGAGGCGCTTGGACCAATCCGCACATTTGAGGGTGAATAACCCAACGGGGTAGATCATCGTGGTATCATAAGACACGAGGGGAGCACACATTCATTGATTATTCTGTCGACTCGGAAGGACTGGAAGGGGAAGCACGCGACTTCCGGAGATACGTAAGGTGCTTCTAGTAGTCCTCTGTGCGGTGGCAGATATTTAGGCTGTGCTCGCAGAGGTTGGGTCTGCGTGTAACTACTAGGTGGGTGGGCCTTGACTGCAAGAGTAGAATTGCAGTCAGAATGTTGTGACGCGATGACACCAGGGTGATTCGACGGTCTCCTCAACGGGGAGGCGAAGGGTCACGAACAACAAGGATAGTAGATCGTCGGATACCCGTAATCGGCAACCACTGGGATTCGAAAAGACTAGAGCTAAAACTAGTAGACCATTCACCTTTCATTATCGGGGTACGGTGGTTGAGGGAAGACGGCAAATGGATGTCTAGATTATTTTTTTAGGTGCAGTCGTTTAGCTCTTGTAGTCTTTACTAGTTGAGGGAGGGGCCGATGTGGGGCCATAGTCACCGTGAAAACAGACCTTAGGAATATCTATATTTTGAGGCTCTTAAAGGCGGTCCTGTACAGATATGGAAAAGTTCCCGACTGAGTTCCGTGTTTCTTTTATCGCCCTGCCACGGAACTCGGTGCACATTAGAGGACGTGCGGTTGAGGCATCGAGCTACAACTAACGATGCGTACGTGGGACAGTCTAAATACATGCATATCTGCTCTGGGTGGTGTATCGTAGGCTTGGAATCTGATTCGAACAAAGGTGGCAGTCCGTATGGTTGCGTAGCATAGAAATGAAAGATATATGCGGAATGTAATATTGTTATGTAGAGATCCATACGTCACTCCCGCATAGGATGAGAGACTGCGTTCATTTCTATGGCATTACGGTGCAGACCGTGCGAGTGGGGTACCATGGGGTGTACCATAATTTTCGGGGTAGCTACATATATACTATATTAGGTTAATCCACTGGGAAGTAAATGGGTACGACGTGTGTGTAAGCCTTGAGTGCTATTAAGCCAAGTAACCTAATATATAAGAAAATGTGATTGAATGGTATATGTAGTGTTATCCAAAGTGTATAATTTAAATCCAGTCACCAGAACTTGTGTTCTGACCCCCTCCTCATAACATACTCTCAGGTTAGATTTGTAGCTGAGACATGATAGTTTTGGATACTGGTTAGGCAGTATTATTAATACGGTAAGGCTATACTTTAAGTATATTATATTTTATCCATTCCGCTGTGAGATATTTTCTAAGCTCTGACATATTTTATGTCTCTGTCTTTTCCGCGGGATATTAGAGCAAACCAACACGAGTTTCGATAGATTAGAATTTTGAAAAAAAAAATCGATCTGTCGGAATTCGGGTTGTTACATACCAGGATGCCACTGGTCACCTTCCTTTTATATTCAAAGGTTAGCAAGTGCTGCAGTTGAAGTTTATGGTTAAGGGCTATAGAAAGTACTTCAGGGTAGCCCTAACTTCAAGGACTATTGTTGAAGTTTATGGTTGTTTAGTTTTTTTTTTGAGGAAGATATGGTTGTTTAGTTTGCAATGGCTTTTAGCTTTGAACACAATAAGGGCACCATTTTACTCTTAGATTTTTTATCGATAAATATTTTTATCTGGTTAATAAAAGAATGTTGTAGATGATTTCTTGTTGCGGACTGGTTTATATTTACAAGCGTATTCTTTGAGGTGATTTTTAGTTGTAATCGAGTTTCATGTCTTTTTATTCTTAAGATTGGTACCTATAGCTTAAAACTTATTCTACCAGTCCATCATCTTTGTAACTATATTCTAGCATCTTTCTAACCATATTCTTTTTGTTCCAACTCCATTCTAATTTTGGTGACCCGTTGATAGGTTAAGTAAACCATAGGGGAGCATATGTAGGGATTTTTTTGATGGTGTGCATTTTAAAATGATGTTTCTTGTGTAATAGGATAGTTGTTGCTTGTATTTTGTCATATTATTCTAACTTGGTGAATGCAGGAAAAATATATGTGGACTATCAAAGGAATGTTCAAACCATTATGAAACTATCAAAGTTAGCATTATATTCTAACTTGGTGGATGCAGCTTTGTGTATTTTATTCCCAAGGTTGGCTTTCACTGGAATTGCTAGTTTTTCCTGATTAATTAAAGTTGTTGTTGTTGTATTTTTCTAGGATGTCTTGACAACCATGTGGAGTGTCAAATGATCTTCATGAGAGCTGAGTGTATTTTTCTTATTTGTAGTGGTATCTGTATAATGTCATATATCATAAATGTATTATTGTATTGTTTAGACGTATGAGAAAATTTTTAATGTTAATTGATTTTGTAATATTGATTAGATATTTGAAGCTAATTGATGATGAATGGGTTGATATTGTTTTGTTGGAATGTGTATAGATATGAAGTAATTTGATTAATTATTTTGTTTATTGTGGTGAAGCTATGCTCAATAATAATGTATCAAAATTGCATCAGGAAAGGTGTAGGTAAATCGAATTGTAATATAGTAAAAAGTCGTATGGATAACGTAGGAAAAACATAAAAAACAAAGGCGTAGGTAAACCGTAGGTAAAAAATGGCGTAGGTATGGCGTAAGAAACAGCCCTGCGGATGGCGTAGAGAAGACATGGGTATTTTATTACCTACGCAGGCTTTACCCACGCGAATTTTGATGTAAGTATTACGTAGCTACTACATTTACCTACGTCATACCTGCATCATATTAGCGTAGATAAAACCGTAGTTTTCTTATAGTGCAAGCATTGCGAATTATAAGGTAATTGTTGAGATGGGGAATTATGGCTATTCACACACGCCAATGTCTGAGTGTACGTTTTATAGAAAAATGATAATACAAATCAAAAGTAATGAAATATAGGGAGAAAACAACTTTTTATAGTGGTTAGGCACTAATGCCTACGTCCACTTTATAATAATCATTCATCATATAATAGCTGATTACAAAATTTGTTCAAGTCCAAATAATATTTGTGTACAGAGTTGTGTAGTAGAACAACAAAATGTTTGTTCATTCTAAACTTTGACCAAAATGTCCTTCTTCTTCGTTGAACTAAAGTATGGAGCAATGACCAAAAATAAGCTTCAATGAGCAAGAAATTCCAAAGATATTCAAAAATGTCCAAAAGCAGTGTAAATGTCCAAGGAAACGTCCAAATCTTGTAGGAAAATTGTGCAACGTTTAGAAGTCCAAAATCTGTGAAGATGATGAAGGCAATTATTAATGGTGCTTAAGAGCTTCAATCATGTATGCCGAAGTGTAGGAAGAGTGCTAGTGAGCCCACCCCTTTGAACTCCAAGCCTGGGGGTATTTATAGGTGAATTTTGAGACCAACTGCCAGAATTTTGTATCCCTGGGGGTGTGAAATTTGCATTCCAAAATTGGAGTCGAAAAACCAAGGCGGTGTCAAAAACGCATCCCGAAGCCGAGAAATCTTGTACCCGAAGAACTGGTTGAAAACATGTGTTGCGCAACCAAAAACGCGTGATCAACACGGTAAAACCAAATGGCCAGGTGATCTGCCACTTTGCCATGCTCCAGAGTATCGCATTGCCGAAATTGCTTGAAAACTCGATGTGTTCAGCTAAAAAATCGAGATATGCACGTGTAATCTACTTTTGCCAAAGCCGCTTGGCTTTTGTCAAAAATCCGCATCTAAGCCAAATCCATATTTCGCATCCCGAAAATCCACGATGCGACGTTGGGAAAAATTCGAATCCCTCAGTTTGCTCAACCTGATTTCGTATTACCAATATTTTGCATCTCTTACTCGCATTTTTTTGCATCCCAAAACCACGAGCTGGATACACGAAAAATTGTGCCAGGGCAGAGTCACACATGGAAATTTCGTATCCCTCCTGGGACGAAATTTTTATTGTGAAATTTCTATCATGCCAAGCTGAATTTCCAGAACACGATCGGCCTGAGTCGGACCGTGGTTTTCAGCCATTTTCCCATGTCGGTCACACCATTTTTTCATTCCAAGCCAAATGATCGACCACTTTCTATATGTGATCAGCCAAGCACGAACACATGAAAATTGATGATTTTCACGTATCGATTACCTATTTTTGAACTTACCAAATTATAATTATGCCAAGTGCCAGATTTGGATGTCAGAAGTCGCGCAAGCTTATTTTCGTGATTGTGCCCTGCTAATCCACCGTTTTTGAGTGCATGACACTTCTTTATACTAAAGTCCATATATTTTTCCATGACGAGTTTTTCCACATGATCGGATTGACATGCTCAAGCGTTTAGAGCTGATCGGACTGAGTCAATGACAACCACGCCGTTTTTTCAAGTCCATTAACGACGATTTTACGAATCGACTCTATTCCCAACCTTTTCTGAACACGTCGTGAGTTTGACTCAATAGATTTGGGCTTTTTGCGATATTCTCCAAACTTGAGCACGTTGCTAACAAAATCTTGATGCATGACAGGTTTGACCAAAAAGCGTTTCAATTCTTTTCCCCCCAAAACATGTCTTTCTTGATTGAAGGAAAATGTGTTTTGCGAGGAAACTAGAAATCCCAAAAGAAAAGGTAGGAGAAGTCCAAAGCGAACTTCTATAACCAGAAAGCCGAAGATTCATGATCATTTCGGATCATATTAACCAGAAATCCACGATTGCTTTGGATCGTATTATCCATGAAACCAGAAAACTAGAAAGCCTGAAATTCGATAAAAGCTGATGATCACTTTGTATCTTTTTTGAGATAACCAGAATACCAAAATAATCGGAGGACTACAAGAGTCCGATAACCTGAAAAACCATAAAATCAATAGTCAAGAAATCAGAAAAAAAAAAGCGAATTATCCGTAGATCCAGAATGACCAATCATCATATATCTAGGTGAGTTCAAGGCGGTTATGCCAAGGTAGGACGATCAAGAATGAGCCAGTGAGTTCCAAGACGGCCTTGCTGAGGCAAGATAGCCAAGGATAAGCCAGTGAGGTCCAAGATGGCCTTGCGAAGCATGATGACTAAGGACAAGCCAAGTGAGGTCCAAGATGGCCTTGCGAGGCAAGATGACCAAGGACAAGCAATGGACCGAAGTCCTTAGAGTTTGCAATATATTTTTAGATTTCATACTCCGCAAGAAAGCGTCCATACTTTGTGAAGTAATCTTATTAAAGTTATAAAACTTGGGAGTTTTTAATAAAACCAAAAGGAAATCCAATGGTTAATATCCATAAAGAGCATGCCTAGGGCTCGCCTATCCCCATACATGGGTATGCGGACTTAGCCGTTTCCAATTTCAAATTCATTTGTAAAGGATACTGAGTGCTTTATCATCTACCAAGAGCATGCCTAGGACTCGTCATTTCCCATTCATGGGTAAGTAGACTTAGCCACTCTGGTTCCAAAACCATAGTTATCTCAAGACGGCCCTAACGAAGTAAGATGACAAGAGCAGCCGTAAAAGTTCATGGCGACCTTACCAGAGTAAGATGACCAAGAATAAGATAAAAAAGTTCAAGGCGGCCTTATCGGGGTAAGACGACCAAGAATAAGCCAAAGTGTCCAAGGCAGCCTTATTGGAGCAAGACGACCAAGGAATGCTAGAATAGTTTCAAGATGGCCTTATCGGAGTAAGACGACCAAGGAAAGCTAGAACCAAACCATTTTATTAATAACTAGGGGATGCCGGTTTGTTGTTGAACAAAGAGCATGCCTAGGGATTATAACAGCTCTCGTACAAGGGTAGGTCGACTCAACCATCCACAACCCAGAAAACCGAAAGAGATAAATCCAGAGGACCAGAGCCTACAAAGCCAAATCCATAGGCCGGAGCCCGAATATCCAAATCCTGAGAAAGCCTAGAGAGACAATACCATAAGCTCAAGAAACCATAAGATCCAAAACCCGAAAAACCAGAAGTAAGAAGGCCATGACAGGGAAGCCTATTATCCAAGAGTCATAAAATACAGAGGCCAAGAAGTCAAATAAAGCCAAATCCAAAGCCTAAGCACTGAAGGCTAGAAAACCAACATCCAAGAATCCAAAGAAGGCCAAAACCAAAAATCCAAACCCAAAAGACTACAAAGACAAGACCAATATCTAGAAGACCAAGCAAAACCAAGATCGAGTAACTGAAATATCCATTAAGCCAGAAGACCAGAATCCATAAGCCACGAGATACTAATGCTCGGGAGACTTGCATCTGAGACATTAGAGCCAGTAAGTGGTTTAGTTGGTAATAATGCCACCGAGACGAGTGTTGGCACCATAGCCCGATTCCGAACAATCGGCGCTAGTTATCCATGTTTGACATGTTCCTCAATCATATCCTTGAGATGTCGACACTCATTTGTATTATGACCGTCGAGTTCATGAAACAAGAAATGCCAGCCAGAATCCCTTTCTATCTGAGTTGACTCCCTTACGGGAGGCTTTTTAAAAGGATCAGTGGGATGAACTTCCAAATATATTTCCTCAGGGGTGTGAGTAAATTCCGAGTAAGTCAAGAACTTAGGTTGCTTCCAAGTCGTGTTACGGTCATTCCTCAAAGAAGGTTTACTAACAGCAGAATCCTTCGCTTTACCAGAGTCTGATGATTTTCCACCCTTAACCACATTATCTTCAAGAACCTTTTTGTCTGTCCTCGCATCATCTTCCCGAAGGAACCTTTCAGCTTCAAAATAGTACTCATTGAGATCCCTCGGTGTAATAACCCGAAAATTCTGAGCCAATTTAAAAAAATTTATTTTGGCAATTTTAGTGAATTTTGAACATTTAAAATGAATTATTTTAAATAATAACGACGAGAAATCTATTTTGAATAAAATTAGAACGTATATATTTATATAGATCATCGTTAGAATATAAATATTTTATTTTAATTATAAAAGGAATTGAAAATGGCGCGGTAGTTCGATAATTCGATTTCAAATTTCAAATGAATGTACAGGGTTCAAAATAAACCGGATTTTAGTGAAACCAAAAATATTTTAATATAATTGAGAATATCTCTCCAACGAATCCGAAGAATTGAAATTTCATAGCCGGAATCAAAAGTTATGCCCAGATGAAAATTCAGAATAGTCACTATGGAATTTCGGCCCTTAAAAATGGAAATTTTGCAAATGACCTCGGTTTTCGACGAAACCACTTTTGTTGGATCCGAGATGTCAAATTAATGCTAAGTTTCAAAATTCATAATTTTCTGAACCAATGTGTGAGCATGGCAATGTAAAACGTGTTTTGACCATTTCAGTTGAATTTAATCGACTGGAAAATGGCCATTTTTCAAACGGTCTCAGAATATGATGAAATTAGTTTTGTTAGGGCCGTATCGTCAATACGAAGCTAGAAAATATTTTTTGGGGATTTTTCTAGTTAGTATGTGGCCCCAGTAAATTGAAATGCGCGTTCAAATTCAATATATAGAGTTATATTTTGATTTGAACGGAAACTGGTCAAAACAGTCGAATCAGCCTACGATACATATCCCATTGTGTTCAGAATGGGGGTAATTAGCTAGGGCAATAGTAGTTGGGCTCGAGATGGGGTTCGGATTAAAAAGCAACCTTTTGGATTCAAAATTTAAAATTAAATAAATATATTTATATAATAAATGCCTCCCTTACTTCTCTCTCTTCTCCTTTCCTTAATCCACCCCATTGACTTCGGATAAAAAGAAAAAAAAAATTGAAAATTGCGATCTGAACAGCGACGCCCTATTGCCATCGGAACCCTGCCTCCACCCTCCTCCAAGCGTCCCGCGCCGCTCCGCCCTCACCCCCATCTCCTTCTCTGTTCAGTCTCTCGCGAGCTCCCTCCTTACCTCGAAGACCGCACCCCCCTTAGCCTCGGAATCCCTAAATTGACCCCCCCCCCCCGTTCTCAGCAACCGCCGCCGCCTGAAGGCCCAAAACCCGCCTCCGCCGACCGCTGGTGATCCCCTGACCACCTCTAGCGCGCCCCTCGGCCTCTACTACGCCCCTCTCTCCTTCTAGCAACGTTGTGAGTTTTAAATTTCTTTATATATAATTCCTTAGCTTTAGTAAATCAGTTCTGCTTTAGAAATTCAGTTTTTAAATCAGTTTTTAAATCAGATTTATAAAAGGAATGTTAGATTTTTGTTTATAAAAAGTTTTATTTTTAGTTATACAAAGATTTGATTTTTGAATACGGGAAGTTCAGATTTTTATAAAGTAAAAGGCGAGATTTTTATCAGTATAAAGTTTAGATCTTTATTCATATGAAGTTAAGATTTTTAACACTTTAAAGGTATGATTTTTAACGAAGTAAAAATACAATTTTTATATCATAGGAAGAATAAAAATATGATTTTTGTTTATTAGAGATTATAAAAATAGAATTTTTATTTATATAGTAGCGGTGTAAAAATAGAATTTTTATCTATATAGCAGCGGTATAAAAATAGAATAGCGTAGTTATAAAAATATGAATTTTATATACATAGCAACAATATAAAAATGTGATTTTTTATATATGTAGTGGCTACAGACAATGAAATATGACATAGACTAATCCCAATAATTAGTTGTATGTCGATCGTTTGATTGACAGGCTGTGTAAGCGTTGAATATTTATATTCAATGCTTATACAGTGTAGAATGCACTCTGGATGATGGATTGCTGTTTTCATCATTGTTATACACATTTGTTGTGTGAAATCCATATAATCACATTATATGGTAATCGACTGTGTCTGATTCCAGTTCAGAATTATCGAATATTTTAAAATAATATTTAGTGAATATTGAAATGTGAAGCCGTGTTAAGTAGTTAAAAGCCATTTTAACACGAACGGGAATTTTGTCGATTTTATTCGTTTTATAATGAATATCGAAAAGTGATTTCAAAATCGAATATTTTGAAATTGAAAATTGAAAATTGAAAATTGAAAAGATTTGAAATTCGAATTAAATTGAAATGATTTGAAATTCAAATTAAATTGAAATGATTTGAAATTCGAATTAGATTGAAATGATTTGAAATTCGAATTAAATAGAATTGAAATCGTTTTGAATTGAATTTAAAATGGATGGAAATTGAATTGAAATCGATTTGAAATGAATTTAAAACGAATTTATATTGGAAAATTCAATTTTAGTTTGAATTTGAAATAGGAATTGAAATCGTTTTGAAAACGAATTTAAAACGATTTATAAAATACGTTTTAAAAGGAAATCGACGAAATATATATAATATATATAATATATATATGTATATATATTATATATAGAATGGCCTGAATAGAACGCGCCGCGCCGCGGCAGTTCGCGAATTTCGACCATTGACTTCGAATGGATATTACGGGAGATCCGACCGTCGGATTCTCCTAAAACTAGAACCGTTGGGTTCGTATCGAAAAGATCTTTCTGACGAGTATTAGAGATTTGAAATCTAATGGTTGGATTTGGAATTATGTCCAAATAAAATTTGGAAAAGGTCGCTGTAAGTGCAGTTTGATGGCGTTGATGGAAATCGACTGTACGGGCCTTGACAAAATTATTAAAAAAAGTAATAATTTGTGTGAAATCATAAGAAATGATTTAGGAAGAATTGGGATGAAAAAACTCCATATTTGAAAAGACAAAAATAGAATTTTATCGAAATGAACTAGTTTTGAACTAGAATTAAAATCAATTTATTTTTGAAATAAATAAATTGAATTTGAAATGGTTTTGAAAATAATTAGAATTTCCAACAATTGAATTGGAATGGATTTGAATCGAAATTGTCTTTGGAATATTTCGATGTTGGGTTTCGTGATGATACAGATATTGTTATGGGAATTTGAAAGATATATTTATATCGTTATTTCCAATACGATATTTGTTGGTCGTAGAATTTGATATTGAATATAAGCCGATATATTTTCTATTTAGAGCCTTGTATTTAATATCAAATGTGATTTGGTTTTGTCGTGAATGGTGTCTTCATTAACACTTTTCTTAAACCCAGTTGAGAAAGTGATTAAATCTTTTTATTTAGATTTAATGAAGTGTACCAACTAAATGGTATTTAATTGGAATTGAATTTGAATTGATTTTTGGTTTTATCGTGAACGGTGTTTTAAATAACACTTGTTCTTTAACCCGATAATTAATGAAATGTGATTTTGGGTTGTCCTGAATGGTATCTTCAATAATACAGTTCTTAGACCCAACTGAGTTAAGAAAATCAGAAACTAACTGGGGATTAGTTAAAATGAATGGTTTCTTGGGTATTGATCTGATGTTGGTTTCGGCCTTCGGGGTTAATATTTAGGGAACTGTTCTCTTACTAATTTACGGTTAGAGACTAATAGAATGGAATGTGATGTGGGTTTATCGTGAACCGTGTTTTAAATGACATTGGTTCTTTAACCAAGTTAAAGATTAAAACCAAGTGGAGTTTTAATGAATCTTTAATTAGATTGAAATGATCGAGAATGGAGTATCACCAGTTTTGCTCCAGGCGATAGTTAAATCTTTAATTAGATTTAAACGTAAAATGGTAATTGAATTTACCGATAACACCGTGGTGTTAGATATGAAGTATGACCAGTTTTACTTCTTTGGATGAATAGGTTGGGATTAGGAAATTAAAACAAATGATTACTTCGGTAAGGATCGTTAATCCCGACTAGTTGAATCAATATTCAAAAGAAGATTAAAGAATAAATTTAAGGAATTTATCTTTGATAAAATTAATGGGAACCTATCCCTAAGAATGTGAAGTTTAGCAACTAACTGAAGATTAGTTAAGATGAATGGTTTCCTGGGTATTGATCTGATGTTGGTTTCGACCTTCGGGGTTAATATTTGGGGAATTGTTCCCTTACTAATTTGCGGTTAGTGATTGATGAATTGGAAGGAAGCGTATGTTGTGTTTGTGTAACACTTGTTTATTATATACGAGAGTTATTCGGAAAGACTGGGTTTATCCCATTCTGAATAACTGATATGACGATAAGTCGAAGATGAAAATGGTGGTCGAAGACCGGAGGTCTTCACATTGTTTGGGTGATTACTGATGATCTGGACTGGGCCGTACACCCAAGAGGAGGGAATCAGTTAGTGATTGTCCAGACATACTTGGAGATCGATGGATATGCGGGGTACTAGGTGCCTCCGGTTTCGTTCAGACCCAGAACGAACTTGTAAATGGACTGTGTGTCTGACATTGGATTTTATTCTGTGTGATTGATTTCTATTAATTATATATCTGTTTGGCGACGGATAATTTATTCTCTTGCTTAACGCCCTTCTCTGAGACGTACGAGCTCAGAGGTTATATGTTGATGGATATCAAACGCATGGAGTGAATTGCCTGCATGGCATGCCTAAGTGGCAAATGATCAAGGCTTCTGTTGAAAAGCAGAGTCTTGTGGTGGATGATCAAAGCACGGCCTGTGTGGCATAGCTTTTTGTAACGTTGATTCACGAGCCTCACACCCCGGTAGTGGACTAGAAACGGGAGAGGACTTCAGGGAGGGCATGCGTTTCCTTCTAGCTAGAAGTGGCGTCGATGGTTTTACACGCTCTGACGAGTTTGACTTATGTGGTTGTTGCTGTTGCGAGGCGCCTCGGATATATCGGTCGATCCGGGACCGATGGAGTCAATGGACTCATTGACACTCCAAAGGGTGGGGAAACGCAGTGTTCAGGCATTTTAATCCACATCGGTGGACCGACCCTGACGATCCAAGGCTTGTCTACGCGCTTGCCTGAGACACGGGCTAGAGCGTCTCGAATCGGTAGAGGACTATCTTTTGCCTCGGTTCACAGATGGAAATCCAACTTCCAATACGTGACTTTGCGGTTTTATTTGTAAAGCCTAGTATGGCGACATAGTGGTATGGGAAACTTATGCCGTCTATGATTGATATTTATGATTAAAATTGTTTTATACACTATGCACTTATAATAGTATCAAATGATTTGTTTTTAGAGTATCAAGCATCCTTTGGCTATTATAAGGTAAAAACCCTATCCTCCGGCTTGTGTTGCATTGTGTGATGGGACCTGGGTCTTATAATAGCTTCATTGTTCTTTATTTAGCATTGCGCTGTTGTTTTATGCACTGGTATTCTTGGGAGGAAACCCGTTCCGTGTTATATGTTGTGGTCCCTTGATTTACCTAACTTTAAAATAAAGATTAGTAACTGTTTTAGTTCTCACACCAGTCACATGACTGACCCAGAGTTTATTGTTTTAACCTAAACTCTGGGTGCCCTTTTTTTGACATGGGCAGCTAGTAGTTTTGGTTTTACAGATTTATATTCACAGGATCCTTATTTACAGCTGGAACGATACTCAGAAAGCTCCGTATCCGTGTATTACTTCTAGTTGTGTATTGTATTATTTTCCACTGCTATTTAAATGTAATTTGATCTCTGATATTTTCTGTGTAATATTTATTCATACTCTGTATATTCTTGTAATCTGATGGAATTGTTGTAATTAACAATGAAATGTTCTTCTGTCTGAGTTCTTTTGTGTGTTGTTCTCAAAGTATCCGCTCTTTCCTTACTGGGGAAGTCACGGGTTCTTACAGTTGGTATCAGAGCTTTGGTTTACAAAGCTCGAGAACAAGACACGTTAGAACCAAACGAAATAATTCATCAG
Organism: Allium sativum; assembly: GCA_030737875.1. Lineage (NCBI taxonomy): Eukaryota > Viridiplantae > Streptophyta > Magnoliopsida > Asparagales > Amaryllidaceae > Allium > Allium sativum. Next base: position 720,081,285 of record CM060920.1, read on the forward strand.
AGATTGGATTAGTAATATCCAATGAGAATGACTCGTTAGAGATGGGATCAGTAGTTTCCTAGAACGAGTGTCAAGAGTATATTTTTGAAAGTAATAACAAATTTTGTCTTGAAAATTTAAATCGAATTATTCGTATTTGAATATTTATTTATATTGATTTGGACTATCCAGTATATAAAGATTTTGCGTATGCGTCTGATCCGCATTTATTCAAAGTTTTAATATATTGAGTAGATATAGAATCACACTCTAGTCGCCCGGAGATGAAACTATTGATGACTGTACAACATCAGTCGTTTGGGTTCGAGTTTCGAAGGTGTGATATCTATATATTTCCATTAGACTGGTGTGAGAACCAAAATTAGATAGGGCGTATTGTTGTGATTTGGCATCAAAAATGTGATTTTTTTATTATATATCAAAGTTATGAATTTGAAAAGATAATCAACTAATTGATTGATGATTGTGTTGTTTGATTATAGTTGTGATTAATTAGAATTTGAACTCTTTAGCCAAATTGAACCAAATAGTGAGTTTATTGAAAATTTGTTGCATTTGCATACATACATGTACTTACATTGAACATGACATAGCAAGGTGGCTAGAGAAGAGGAACAAAATTGTTTTCCCGACAAATAGGTACATGTTTATTGTATTCATTGGGGTTTGGATGATTTTGTGAGCCGATTGGCTAGCCGCTTGTCTTTTTCTTTTTCTTTTGGATTGAAGAAGGCCATGGGAGGCTATATGAAACATCCCGAAGTCCCCGGTGCAGGGGAGGTTATGGCGAAAATTTTCGAAAATTTAGGGTGTTAGCCAAATTTTTGAAAAATTTGAAAAGTTCTTAGAAACTGAAAAGTTGAAGAACTTAAGCCGTAAAGAAAATAACGAAAGTTGAGTTGATTTGTTAAACAACTTTCGGCTTCGTTCCTTTTCGGGGACGAAAAGTTTTAAGTGGGGGAGATTGTAATAACCCGGAAATTCTGAGCCAATTTAAAAAAAAATTATTTTAGCAATTTTAGTGAATTTTGAACATTTAAAATGAATTATTTTAAATAATAACGACGAGAAATCTATTTTGAATAGAATTAGAACGTATATATTTATATAGATCGTCGTTAGAATATAAATATTTTATTTTAATTATAAAAGGAATTGAAAATGGCGTGGTAGTTCGATAATTCGATTTCAACTTTCAAATGAATGTACAGGGTTCAAAATAAACCGGATTTTAGTGAAACCAAAACTATTTGAATCTAATTGAGAATATCTCTCCAACGAATCCGAAGAATTGAAATTTCATGGCGGGAATCAAAAGTTATGCTCAGATGAAAATTCAGAATAGTCGCTATGGAATTTCGGTCCTTAAAAATGGAAATTTTGCAAACGACCTAGGTTTTCGACGAAACCACTTTTATTGGATCCAGGATGTCAAGTTATTGCTAAGTTTCAAAATTCATAATTTTCTGAACTAATGTGTGAGTGTGGCGAAGTAAAACGTGTTTTGAACATTTTAGTTGAATTTAATCGACTGGAAAATGGCCATTTTTCAGTCGGTCTCAGAATTCGATGAAATTAGATTTGTTAGGACCGTATCGTCAATACGAAGCTAGAAAATATTTTTCGGGGAATTTTCTAGTTAGTATGTGGCCCCGGTAAATTGAAATGCGCGTTCAAATTCAATATATAAAGGTATATTTTGATTTGAATGGAAACTGGTTGAAACAGTCGAATCAGCCTATGATACATATCCCATTGTGTTCGGAATGGGGGTAATTAACTAGGGGCGACAGCCGTTGGGCTCGAGATGGGGTTCGGATTAAAAAGAAACCTTTTGGATACAAAATTTAAAATTAAATAGATATATTTATATAATAAATGCCTCCCTTACTTCTCTCTCTTCTCCTTTCCTTAATCCCCCCCACCCCCCACGTTGACTTCGGATAAAAAGAGAAAAAATTGAAAATCGCGATCTGAACGGCGACGCCCACTGCCATCGGAACCCCGCCTCCACCCTCCTCCAGGCGTCGCGCGCCGCTCCGCCCTCACCCCTACCTCCTTCTCCGTTCAGCCTCTCGCGAGCTCCCTCCTTACCTCGAAGACCGCACCCCCCTTAGCCTCTGAATCCCTAAATCGAATCCCCTCCCCCCGTTCTCAGCAACCGCCACCGCCTGAAGGCCCACAACCCGCCTCCGCCGACCGCTGGTGATCCCCCGACCACCTCTAGCGCGCCCCTCGACCTCTACTTCGCCCCTCTCTCCTTCTAGCAATGCTGTGAGTTTTAAATTTCTTTATATATAATTCCTTAGCTTTAGTAAATCAATTTTGCTTTAGAAATTCAGTTTTTATATAAATCCAGTTTTTAGATCAGTTGTTAAATCAGATTTATAAAAAGGAAAGTTAGATTTTTGTTTATAAAAAGTTTGATTTTTAGTTATACAAAGATTTGATTTTTGAAAACGGGAAGTTCAGATTTTTATAAAGTAAAAAGGCGAGATTTTTATCGGTATAAAGTTTAGATCTTTATTCATATGAAGTTAAGATTTCTAACACTTTAAAGGTATGATTTTTAACCATGTAAAAATATGATTTTTATATCATAGGAAGAATAAAAATATGATTTTTGTTTATGTAGAGATTATAAAAATAGAATTTTTATCTATATAGTAGCGGTGTAAAAATAGAATTTTTATCTATATAGCAGCGGTATAAAAATAGAATAGCATAGTTATAAAAATATGATTTTTATATACATAGCAACAATATAAAAATGTGATTTTTATATATGTAGTGGCTACGGACAATGTAATATGACATACACTAATCTCAATAATTAGTTGTATGTCGATCGATTGATTGACAGGCTGTGTAAGCGTTGAATATTTATATTCAATGCTTATACAGTGTAGAATGCACTCTGGATGATGGAATGCTGTTTTCATCGTTGTTATACACATTTATTATGTGAAATCCATATAATCACATTATATGGTAATCGACTGTGTCTGATTCCAGTTCAGAATTATCGAATATTTTAAAATAACATTCAGTGAATATTGAAATGTGAAGCCGTGTTAAGTAGTTAAACGCCATTTTAACACGAACGGGAATTTTGTCGATTTTATTCGTTTTATAATGAATATCGAAAAGTGATTTCAAAATCGAATATTTTGAAATTGAAAATTGAAAAGATTTGAAATTCGAATTAAATTGAAATGATTTGAAATTCGAATTAAATTGAAATGATTGGAAATTCGAATTAAATTGAAATGATTTGAAATTCGAATTAAATTGTAATAGAATTGAAATCATTTCGAACTGAAATTGAATTGAAATCGATTTGAATCGTAATCGATTTGAACTGAATTTAAAACGAATTTATATTGGAAAATTCGATTTTGATTTGAATTTGAGATAGAAACTGAAATCATTTTGAAAACGAATTTAAAACGATTTATAAAATACGTTTTAAAAGGAAATCGACGAAATATATATAACATATATATTATATATATAATGGCCTGAATAGAACGCGCCGCGGCAGTTCGCGAATTTCGACCATTGACTTCGAATGGATATTACGGGAGATCCGACCATCGGATTCTCCTAAACTGGAACCATTGGGTTCGTATCGAAAAGAGCTTTCTAACGAGTATTAGAGATTTGAAATCTAATGGATGGATTTGGAATTATGTCCAAATCAAATTTGGAAAAGGTCGTTGTAAGTGCAGTTCGATGGCGTTGATGGAAATCGACTGTACGGGCCTTGATAAAATTATTAAAAATAGTAATAATTTGTGTAAAATCATAAGAAATGATTTGGGAAGAATTGGGATGAAAAAACTCATTATTTGAAAAGTTAAAAATAGATTTTTATCGAAATGAACTAGTTTTGAACTAGAATTAAAATCAATTTATTTTTGAAATAAATAAATTGAATTTGAAATGGTTTTGAAAATAATCAGAATTTCCAATAATTGAATTAGAATGGATTTGAATCGAAATTGTCTTTGGAATATTTCGATGTTGGGTTTCGTGATGATACAGATATTGTTATGGGAATTTGAAAGATATATTTATATCGTTATTTCCAATACGATATTTGTTGGTCGTAGAATTTGATATTGAATATAAGCCGATATATTTTCTATTCAGAGCCTTGTATTTAATATCAAATGTGATTTGGGTTTGTCGTGAATGGTGTCTTCATTAACACTGTTCTTAAACCCAATTGAGAAAGAGATTAAATCTTTTTATTTAGATTTAATGAAGTGTACCAATTAAATGGTATTTAATTGGAATTGAATTTGAATTGATTTTTGGGTTTATCGTGAACGGTGTTTTAAATAACACTTATTCTTTAACCCGATAATTAATGGAATGTGATTTTGGGTTTTCGTGAACTGTATCTTCAATAATACTGTTCTTAGACCCAACTGAGTTAAGAAAATCAGAAACTAACTGGAGAATAGTTAAGATGAATGGTTTCTTGGGTATTGATCTGATGTTGGTTTCGCCTTCGGGATTAATATTTAGGGAACTGTTCTCTTACTAATTTTCGGTTAGAGACTAATAGAATGGAATGTGATGTGGGTTTATCGTGAACCGTGTTTTAAATGACATTGGTTCTTTAACCCAGTTAAAGATTAAAACCAAGTGGAGTTTTTATGAATCTTTAATTAGATTGAAATGATCGAGAATGGAGTATCACCAGTTTTGCTCCAGGCGATAGTTAAATCTTTAATTAGATTTAAACGTGAAATGGTAATTGAATTTATCGATAACACCGTGGTGTTAGATATGAAGTATGACCAGTTTTACTTCTTGGGATGAATAGGTTGGGATTGGGAAATTAAAACAAATGATTACTTCGGTAAGGATCGTTAATCCTGACTAGTTGAATCGATATTCAAAAGATGATTAAAGAATAAATTTGAGGAATTTATCTTTGATAAAATTAATGGGAACCTATCCCTAAGAATGTGAAGTTTAGCAACTAACTGAAGATTAGTTAAGATGAATGGTTTCCTGGGTATTGATCTGATGTTGGTTTCGGCCTTCGGGGTTAATATTTGGGGAATTGTTCCCTTACTAATTTACGGTTAGTGACTGATGAATTGGAATGAGGCGTAAGTTGTGTCTGTGTAACACTTTTTTATTATATACGCGAGTTATTCGGAAAGACCGGGTTCATCCCATTCTGAATAACTGATATGACGATAAGTCGAAAATGAAGACGGTGGTCGAATACTAGAGGTCTTCACGTCGTTTGGGTGATTACTGATGATCTGGATTGGGCCGTACACCCAAGAGGAGGGAATCAGTTAGTGATCGTCCAGACATACTTGGAGATCGATGGATATGCGGGGTACTAGGTGCCTCCGGTTTCGTTCAGACCCAGAACGAACTTGTAAATGGACTGTATGTCTGAAATTGGATTTTATTCTGTGTGATTGATTTCTATTAAATATATATCTGTTTGGCGGCGGAGAATTTATTCTCTTGCTTAACGCCCTTCTCTGAGACGTACGAGCTCAGAGGTTATATATTGATGGATATCAAACGCATGGAGTGAATTGCCTGTGTGGCATGCCTAAGTGGCAAATGATCAAGGCTTCTGCTGAAAAGCAGAGTCTTGTGGTGGATGATCAAAGCACGGCCTGTGTGGCATAGCTTTTTGTAACATTGATTCGCGAGCCTCACACCCCGGTAGTGGACCAGAAACGAGAGAGGACTTCAGGGAGGGCATCCGTTTCCTTCTAGCTAGAAGTGGCGTCGGTGGTTTTACACGCCCTGACGAGTTTGACTTATGTGGTTGTTGCTGTTGCGAGGCGCCTCGGATATATCGGTCGATCCGGGACCGATGGAGTCATTGGACTCATTGACACCCCAAAGGGTGGGAAAACGCAGTGTTCAGGCATTTTAATCCACATCGGTGGACCAGCCCTGACGATCCAAGGCTTGTCTGCGCACTTGCCTGAGACACGGGCTAGAGCGTCTCGAATCGGTAGAGGACTATCTTTTGCCTCGGTTCACAGATGGAAATCCAACTTCCAATACGTGACTTTGCGGTTTTATTTGTAAAGCCTGGTATGGCGACATAGTGGTATGGGGCACTTATGTCGTCCATGATTGATATTTATGATTAAAATTGTTTTATACACTATGCACTTATAATAGTATCAAATGATTTGTTTTTAGCGTATCAAGCATCCTTTGGCTATTATAAGGTAAAAACCCTATCCTCCGGCTTGTGTTGAATTATGTGATGGGACCTGGGTCTTATAATAGCTTCATTGTTCTTTATTTAGCATTGCGCTACTGTTTTATGCACTGGTATTCTTGGGAGGAAACCCGTTCCATGTTATACAGCGTGGTCCCTTGATTTACCTAACTTTGAAATAAAGATTAGTAATTGTTTTAATTCTCAAACTAGTCACATGACTGACCTGGAGTTTATTGTTTAAACCTAAACTCTGGGTGCCCTTATTTTGACACGGGTAGCTAGTAGTTTTGGTTTTGCAGATTTATATTCACAAGATCCTGATTTACAGCTGGAACGATACTCGGAAAGCTCTGTATCCGTGTATTACTTCTAGTTGTGTATTGTATTATTTTCCGCTGCTATTTAAATGTAATTTGATCTCTGATATTTTCTGTGTAATATTTATTCATACTCTGTATATTCTTGTATTCTGATGGAATTTTGTAATTAACAATGAAATGTTCTTCTGTCTAAGTTCTTTTGTGTAAGTATCCGCTCTTTCCTTACCGGGGAAGTTACGGGTTTTTACACTCAGCAGGTCTCAATGCAAAGAAGTCTTAAAGTCAGATTTATCCAGAATTCCAGACACTACGGCCATCAAAACCATACACAGATCGGGTTTGTCGACCCAAGCCACTGCATCATTAATCCTTTTTAAGAACTTACACAGAGTCTCACCGGACTTCTTCCTAATGTCAGTTAGAGTCATAACGCTTTTCGGACAAGCGATGTGAACTCTACACTATTCCATAAACTTGCTCATCAAAGCATTCCAAGAAATGATATAGTCTGTCTCTAGCTGCCTGAACTACGTGGAAGCAATATTTGTCAAGTAAAGCGGAAAACACTTTGCCATGACACTTTCTGAAGCAGGAAGGACTTCCATATGACGCACATAACGAATCAAGTGAGCCGTCGGATCCTTCCGGCCATCATAAGCCTCTAAGACCGATAGTTTGAAATCTGGTGGATTACGAGGATTCCTTATATCAAAAGAGAATGTACTGCGAGTGACACAATCCAAGTATGAAGAAGAGGCACTTCCATGAGTGAATTGACGAATAACATCTGCGATTTGAAATCCATTACTAAAAGCAAGCAACTGATTCTGATTATCCAAAGCGACACTAGTGCCCCTAGTGTTTAAGTCCGAATTAGGAATCAATTGACTAGCGAGAAGAATATCTGGTTGAATTTTAGCCTAAGGAGCCGCATCAGGCACAATCCTGAATCCCAGAACTATGAGAGTGCTACCATCCAAAGTTGTGCATGCCGACACTTTAACAACATTACCAATAGCGGAGCCTGCGACTTGACCAACCAAAGCGTTATGGGCTAGAGCGAAATTGGGATTAGGGGATCCCTGAGTGTAGTGGGACCGGCACCGGTGCGAGGATCAGCGTCGGCCTACTGATTGGTTTGAGGGACTGCCCCTAAGTTCCAAGTTTCAGCTTGAGGAACGCTACTATTTGTTCCAATAATGTCTGCCCAGCCAGACGGCTTTCCATAGTTTCCAATCCTAGCCTCAATCCAAGCGAGAAAGGTGGCAAAATCTTCTTCCTGTCGCTCGAGTCGAGAATTCAAATTTGTAGCCAAATTCTTAATCATCTCTTCGACGTTGTCTCGAGTGACGTAATTCGAGGGAACTCCATTCGAAGAAAGTTCTTGACTTCCTTCAGCTCCTGCACCTTGAGCTTCAGCGATAGCGTCAAGCTTCTTGCGCTTAACCATAATGAAAAGCGAGTGACATAGTCGAAGTCGAGAAATAAAACCAAAGTCGAAAAACAAAACCAAATCCGAAGACGAACTCCGAAGTCAAATCCGAGAATCCGATCCAAAGCAGAAGTCAAAGCTGTGCGCCCCCCTACCTGGTGCGCTAAAGTGTTAACGTGGAGAATTGTCACTATTTGCACACGCCAACGCCGAAGTTTACGTTTTATATAAAAACGATAATCCAAATCAAAAGCAATGAAATTCAAGGAGAACATAGCTTTTTATAATGGTTTGACCCTAGCGTCTACATCCATTTTGCAGCAATCATTCATCATATAATAGATGATTACAAAGGTTATACAAATCTGGACAATACTTGTGTAAAAAGTTGTGTAATAGAAAAACAAAATGTTTGTTAGTTCAAAACTTTTACCAAAATGCCCTTCTTATTTTTCGTTGAAACAAAGTATGGAACATTGTCCAAAAATTTGCTTCAATGTCTAAGAAATTCAAAGATATCCAAAAATATCCAAAAGCAGTGTAAATGTCCAAGGAAACGTCCAAATGTTGTAAGCAAACGTTTTTGCAACGTTTAGAAGTCCAAAATCGATGAAGATGATGAAGGCAGCCATTAATGGTGCTTGAGAGCTTCAATCTCGTATGTCAAAGTGTAGGAATAGTGCAAATGATCCCACCCCATTGAATGTCAAGCTTGGGGTATTTATAGGTGAGTTTTGCGACCGACTGCCAAAATTTCGTATCTTTGGGGGATGCGAGATTCACATCCCAAAAACAGAGTCGAAAACCAAGGCGATGTCAAAAAATCACATACCAAAGTCGAAAAATCTTGTATCCCACAAAATGGGTGAAAACACATGTTGCGCAGCCTAAGACGTGTGATCAACACGATAAAACCAAGTGGCCAGGTGATCTGGCAAAGTATCTCGCATCCCAGAAATTGGTTGAGAACTCGGTATGCTCAGCTAAAAAATCATGATCCACACGTGTAATCCATTTTCGCCAAAGTCGTTTGGCATTTGTCAAAAATCTACACCCAAGCCAAATCCATATTTTCGCATCCCAAAAATCCACAATGCGGCGCTTGGAAAAATCTGAATCCCCTCGGTGCACTCAACCTGATTTTGTACTGTCAATATTTCGCATCCCTCACTGGCCATTTTTCCGCATCCCAAAACTATGAGCCGTATATGGGAAAAATTATGTTGGGGCCGATTCACGCATGGGAATTTTGTATCCCTTCTAGGATACAAAATTTCTAATGCGAAATTTCCATCATGCCAAGATGAATTTCCAGAACATGATCAACCCAAGTTGGAGACATGGTTTTCAGCCATTTTCCCTTGTCGATCACACCATTTTTTCGTGCCAAGCCAAAAGATCTACCACTTTGCTAGACGTGATCAGTTAACCATGAACACATGAAAATTGATGATTTTCACATGCGATTACCTATTTTTGAACGTACCAAACCAAAATTTCGCCAACGCGCATGCTATTTTTTGTGATCATGCCATGCCGATCAGCTGTTTTTATTTGCATGACACTACTCTTTACCTAAATCCATATATTTTTCCAAGACGATTTTTCCACATGATCGGACCGACACGCTCAAGCGTTTTGAGCTGATCGGACCGAGTCAATTATATATTTCTACCATGTCGGTTTTTCTAAGTTCACTAACGACTATTTTACGAATCGACGTTATTCCCAACCTTTTTCGCACACGTTGCGACTTCGATCAAATTGTTTTGTGTTTTCTGACAACGTTCTAGAAGCTTGAGTGCGTCACTAACCAAAATCTTGACGTATGACAGCTTTGACTAAATAGCGTGCCAACAATGATCATATTGCATTGTAAAATAAAGAGTTCTTTTGATTTGCCAATAAGCATGGAAAACTCTGATGAAATTTCATTGATTTTTATTGTTTTCCTACGTAATTTACTTTTGAATCCTTAACTAGAAGTTATCTTCTACTTCTAACCTATATAAATGTTAATTGTTGATTTATATTCGCTTTATAGCGTGTTATGTTTGTAAAGGACATTTTTTACACGTGAGTTATATTAAAAGAGATATTACATGCATGTTTCTAGCTATGGTAAATTTTTTGTATTGCATGTTTCTTTGAGTACTTTCTATTGCATGACACACCCTGGACGTTCATGCTATGGTTATACAAGATTGAGAGAATTTACTTCTGCTAATTGCCCAATATTTTCCAATCAGATTGCTTGGTGATCTTGCTATTGAAAATTCAACCATGCCTCTATGGATGATGATCGCACCGAATTTGGTAATTTTCTTTCTCATTGTAAATCTATATCGTATCATGGAAAAATAATCAGCCTTTTTGTCCTCGATTATGTGATATTACACAAAACCCATGTAATATGCCTGTAACTAATGTTTACATGCACAGGAGCTATGAAGGTTAAATTTTGTAGCATATTGTAGCATTTTGTCCTATTTGGAGCAGAAACGGATTATATAATAGCTGCTTTTGTGAATATGTTGTAAGGTTAATAATGGATTTCTTACATAGTCTTCTGCTAAAATGCAGTGTATTTGAAACTTCAAAATTCTATTTTTTAATCGTAGGGTGATAAAGTGACCAAACTGCTCCGATGAACGAGAACACAATACCGGCCTTGCAAGTTGGAAAACCTATACATTCATTGCTGATATTGCAAAATTCATCATATCCAACTTCTGAATGCCACCGACGAGTATTGTCAATAAATTTTAATTCATTCATTTAGTAAAAAGGAGAAATGTGATAGAAAATAGTGAAAAGAGTTAATTGAAATGCATATACGAAATATAGTAATGGGTTTTACCGTACTGCTAAATTCTTAAAGCTTCTTCCCATAAATTTGTATAAAAAGGTAATTTGTTTACCGTCTTGCTAATCTATTTTCTATTATCCGAAGTGCTCTACATTTTTTATGCTCTAACTATACTCAAACTACTACATCTTTTCTTCTATGATTACACCGTCAATGCAAAAAATGTTATGCTTCAACTTTTATTACATTTATATTCATCCAGAAATTGTTTTCTTTTAAAACTACATCAGCTATTTAAATCAAGGAAAAGTTCACAATTTTTTTTAAACTTACACTAATATGGATTATAGAAGATATCTTGCCTAAATAAGGCACAATAGCACCTCTAGTTTAGCTGTAGTCTATTGTATCCTTTGATTAATGCATTGATGACTACACGCTCAAATTTCAAATGCAAGAATCAAGTAGATTTTCTACCATTTAACACATGCAATATCATTAAATTATAATTTACAAAATATACTCTGTGTCGTTCTACAACAAGAAATTTAGCCATACTTAATCATCAGTCTACAAACTGAAATATATGAAACATATCTCTGTAACTATTGGTTCTTTGTTTTTCATTAGAATCAACTGGATAGTGTAAAATAATTATTTCAATTGTTCATAGAATATTATTGCATGTAACACATAATATGACTAGATTTTCTTAAAATGTTGATAAGTTCGATTCATGTTAATGCCATTAGGTAGACGATGATTATTTTGAATAATTTAGAGAAAACTATCACTTTAAAGTTACAGGGTGATCAAAACATATTGAATTGGTCAAGCACAAAGGATACAGATGTATGTTAACACTATTGACAGAAGATTTCATGCATTGATCTTAGTTTTGATTTCTTTAAACTGTGATATCATGACACCTATATTGATTTTGTAAGTACTAACACTTAATTGTTACTCATTTATTTGGAGTTATCAATTAGTTTGTTAATCATGTTCACTATGATGGTTTTCCTTCATACTGAATTTGTTACGGCAGTCTAATTTTGGCGTTGAACATCCTTTTCTGCTCTCTAGATATAGGAATACTTTCTCGGTTTGACGTGTTGCCTTCGAATGATAGATGTAAAACTGTGTTAACGCCAAAAATGGCACTAACACCAGATTTTAGCGAAAGCACCACCTCTTTACGGGGAAAACAATATAGAACATATAAAAATAAATGGAAAAAGGTAAGAAACAGAAAGTAAAGAGAGGCACAATTTTTATAGTGGTTCAACCATTGATAGGCCTACATCCACTTTGAATATCTTTTATTATGATCCTTGCCATGCCGATTACAATATATTATGGATGATTATAGAGTTCCCCAAAGTAGAGATTAATAGATTATAATGAGTACTATTAGTTATCAAAGAATCACGATAACCAGCTTAGGTGACCTAGATTTGCTATCCCTGGAGAAGAAGCCATGTTGTAGGAGAAGAGTAATGGCTGCTGGAGATGAAGTTTTGTTGTTGAAGATGAGCCATATTTGTTAGAGATGAAGATTTATTATGACAGAGCTTTGGCAGGGTCTTGGTATGGCAAAGATTGGATCCCCTTTGATGTTGGAGCTTGGGGGGTTTTATAGGAGTTCTGGAGAGAGTTGGGCCAAGCCCACTTGCAAGAAGTACCAAAGCATTATTCTGACCAACCACAGAAAGTACCATGGCCAAATACACTAAGGGAATGGGTTAGTGCCAACCCATTTCCTTCTTATATTTTCGGTAGTGGACTTCAAGGCTTCGATTTACATACTTTACTTAGCTTGTAGATGTAATTTGGTATTGATTGGACTTTGATTGATGTTATATCAAAACTTGCCTCTTGAAGATCAATCCATAACTTCCTTATGCCTAAACCAAATGATCTAAAAATTCACACTTGTATTGCAGATGAGTAGAGTAACCTCTCCCATAAATTTCAAGCCATTTGGGTCACTCCTTAATGTTCGGATTCTGCCTGCGAAACTAGCATAATTCAGCATTGATTTGACCATAACTCACCCAATACTTTTCTAATCGACACGAAACTTTGGGGATGTCTTCTTCATGGTGTAAGGGACCTATCATGTGGGTCTCATGATGTGGGGTCTCCTATAGATGGGTCGATGCCGACCCATGGGATTGTCTCCAAATCACATGAAACTTTTTTTGAGTCTACATTTATGTCTTGTGAGTGTTCTCCCAAAATTTCAAGTCATTCCGAGTATGTATGTACCTTGTACGTTCAGTTCAAGTTGCCTGGGTCCAAAATCGGGTTAACAGACAGGTAGTTTTATCAACCTATATGTCACAAGGAAAGTTTCGATGGTTTTTAAACACCTTCTCAATATAACAAAAATACTTCTTTATTAATATAATACTTTACATTTAATATGAATTTTATTCCATTAAAAAAAATATTATAGCATATAATTTTAAGTCGACACTGGCCCAAAATATTAATTTTTTTTTCTTTTGTTCTCCATTTTATGGGGAATACAAATTGAGAGGGAATTATATATAACCTTCTCTAACAATATCACTACAAACATGCTTTATTTATAATAAGTTAAAACACCCAGGCCACTGTGCATTTTTATTACCTAGCACATATGCATTACTTTCAAGTTAATAATTGTTATTTTCCTTACTTTACCATATCAACTTCCATTATTTATCATACCTAATAGTTTCCTCAATTTACTACACATATAAATAACAAAATCTACCTTAATTTATCACACAAAATAGTTTCCTCAATCTACTACACATATAAGTAAACAATAGGGACCACATGCATACATACATTTCTTTAAATGCTTCTTGCATGTATTCTTTTCTGGTGTTATTCACTGCTATTTAAATCTTTGATTCCATGATTTCTACGGTTTTGTTTATCCTATTACATTAAAAAAATTATCTTCGAATGCCTCCTATCTTTCTAATAATGTACCTTTATCTTAATGTACCATCTTTTACCTAACATGATCTTATATTATATTTATTTTACACTCACTTATGCTTTCCTTCAATTTTATTGTTGGAGTTATATCATGGTCGTGTATTATATTTTTGAATAGTTGGTTGAATCATTTAGTTAACTTGACAGTTTGCAATTTGGGTATGTAATTATATTGTTGTTATTAATAGGTTGTTCCAAGATATTATTAAGAAATACTTGACTCGTGCTTTCTCTGTTTTTTAGGTCCTCTTCCCTTTGCTGGTGTGGGGTGAGGTGTGTGGGTGTGTATGGCTTTTTTTTCAGGTTACTCGTCATTGCTGTTCTCTTCATCAGTCAGGAGATCGCTTTGGATGGGGATGCTTTCCGTTTTCTCGGGACTTGGTGTGTTGGACCATGTGAGCTTGAAGGATTTTGGCGTTTCGATGGTTTCAAATGATTGGTAGGTGCTCCTCGACGTGCTTCCTTTTGGGCTGGGTTGGCTGCTGTTTTGTTTGAAGGCGGAGGTCTCGCTTGTCTGGATTGCGGGCCTCCCATGTGCTGCTTCCCAGGTCAGCCTTGAGGGTTCTTTCTTTGTGTTGTATTTATGTATGTCTTTTTTCTTCTTCCTTTTTGTACGTGCACAATTTTGTGTGGTATGTTGAGTGCTCGTTTTACTCAACTACTGTGACGACTTCCCATAACCCCTACACTTAAACAAGATGAATTATGCGCTGAACGACGTGCCAAGCAGCTGTGGACGATCATCTTAGGTAAACCCAAACAGAACCTGTCGTAAAACTCACAACGCAAGGATAAAATATAATAGAACTTATACAACAGGTAATATTAGCGAAGCAGGAAACACTAAACTTTCATAACAACTAGAAAGTAATATCCATACACTTGGATTACAACAATAGTGTTATACAAGTTTCCTCACTACAGCACTCATAGAAGAATAACAAGAGGCGGAAAATACTATATAGTAGTAAAGATAATACGCCGGCCTTCTACTCGCCTTCGCACAACAGCATCTTCCTCACTAATCACCTGTCACCTAGTCTGCCCATCCACGACCGGATGAACAGTCCAAGGTAATAAGAGGGAAACATAAAACCTTGAGTCAGCCAACAGCCTTAATGAGCGATAAACAGCTAACTAACATCATCAATTAAGTATATGAGAATGGGTAAATAAACGAACTAATCTACCCACAACACCAGAGAAGAACTCAACTCCCGTCTTCCCCACATCGGACAGTGATAGCGTAACAATCTGAATTCCGACAGACCGATTTTTTTTTCAAAATTCCAGTCTATTGAAACTCGTGTTGGTTTGCTTTGGTATCATGCAGAAAAGACAGATACATAAAATATGTCTGAGCTCAGAAAATATCTCACAGCGGAATGGATAAAATATAATGTAATCAAAATATAGCCTTACCATATTAATAATACTGCCTAACCAGTATCCAAAGATATCATGTCTCTGCCACAAATCTAACCTGCGAGTATGTCATGAGGAGGGGGTCAGAACACAAGTTCTGGTGACTGGATTTAAACTATACACTTTGAATAATCCTACATATATTGTTCAATCATATTTTTTATTTAATAGGTTACTTGGGTTAGCAGCACTCAAGGCCTACACACACGTCGTACCCAATCACTTCCCAGTGAATCAACCTGATATAGTATATATGTAGCAACCCCCAACATTAAGGTACACCCCATGGTACCCCACTCGCACGGTCTCCTCGGTAATACCATCGAAATATAAGCAGTCCCTCATCCTATGCTGGAGTGATGTACGGATCTCTACATAACAATGTTACATTCCGTACATGTCTGCCATTACTACGCTACATAAGCTTACGGACTGCCATCGTCGATCGAATCAGAATTCATACCGGAGTAATGCCCTTAAGTCTACGATACACCACCCAGAGCCGATATGCATGTATCTAGGCTACCCATATACGTATCGTAAATTCTAGATCGATGCCTCAACCGCACGTCTTCTAATGTGCACCGTGTTCCGTGGCAGGGCGATTAAAGAAACACATAACTCGATCAGGAGATTTTCCATATCTGTACAGGCTCGTCTTTAAGAGCCTCAAAATACAAATATCCCTCGGGTCTGTTTTTCATGGTGGCTATGGCCCCACCTCGGCCCCTCCCTCAACAAGTAAAGACTAAAAGAGCTAAGCGACATGCCCCTAACAATAAACAATCTAAACATCCATTTGGCGTCTCCCCTCAACCACTGTACCCCGATAGTGAAAGGTGAATTGTCTATTGGGTTTAGCTCTAGTCTTTTCGCATCCCACTAGCTGCCGATGACGGGTATCCGACAATATACTATCCTTATTAGTCATGACCCTTCGCCTCCCCATTGAGGCGACCGCCGAATCACCCTGGTGTCACAGCATTCTAACTGCAATGCTACTCTTGTAGTCAAGGCCCACCCGCCTAGTAGCTACGCGCAGATCCAACCTCTGCGAGCACAGCCTAAGCATTTGCCACCGCACAGAGGACTACCAGGAGCACCTTACATATCTCAGGAAGCCGCGTGCTTCCTCTTCCAGTCCTACGGAGCCGACAGAATAATCAGATGAATGTGCGCTCCCTCATGCCTTAACACCACGATGATCTACCCGTTGGGTTATTCACCCTCAAACGTGCGGACTGGTCCAAGCGCCTCATTTTAATATGTTATTAGACCCTATGTCTAAACATTCTTTTACGCACTTGCTTTACCTTATCAGGTTCCCATTTAACTTGGTTATCTTAACTTTTTATTCAGTTTACCAAGTTCTTCCTAGACCCTTATATCTCTGAGTAATGGGTATCTCTTTTTCTTATTGATTTCAGTTATACAACTTAGCCCATTTAAGTTTATTAATAAGCCCACAACATGTTATTCTCTAGATTGTGATCCAAGGTCTGTACTTCACAATCCCTTTTATTTTTTTGCTTGATTTCAAGATTACAATAACATGTTCTACTTAATATATTATTAAGTATACCTCAATTCATTTGTTTTCTAATTAACATGTCCTTTACCATTTATGTTTAAATATAACTTATTCCGATACATAAGTTTTCCTCATTCTTTCTCATTTAATCATAATTCCATCTTATATTGCCACTACAACTTATCGTTGTTTACTTATCAACTTAGTTTTCTTAACTAAGGTCCAATAACAATAGGTTTCTCTTCCCATAACTTATATTGTCCTCATCCGTAGATTTCATACTCTTGTTCCCATAAATAACTTAATTTACAATTAAGTACAATTTATTTTTTAACATAAGTTACTCCAATTTTTCTTATCGTTTTTCTTATAACCTAAGTTATAATTTTCCCTTGTCCCTAGGACAAATCTACCTATTATACTACATTCTCCTTAATGCAATTTATTTATAATAGGTTATTATCATTCCCCATTTCTTTTTACTATTGTTATCATCTTTTCATTCAATACCATTTATTACCATTAATTACAATTAATGTTGTTTATCTGTCCTGCTATATATATATGTGTGTATGTATGTACATGTACCAGACCTCTCACATTAAGCCTACAACCTGCGGATGCTAGATATGTCGGGAGGGTCCGGGAAAACTTCTACCACAAGTCGGACTTAACCTCGTGTCTTGGCACGTCTCATGTTTATGCACTTAGACCCCTCACATTAGATTTGCCACTTGTGGTTGCTGGATATGTCGGGAGGGTCCGGGCGGACTTCTACCACAAGTGTAATATAACCTCGTGTCTAAGCGCGGTTACAGTTTCTAATTACTATGAATCTAGGCATGTTCATTCTTTAATAATTATTCCTATTTGATTATAGGTTTTCATGCCCCTTTCCCAAGTCATACTTACTATGTACCATATACCCAAATTAAGATCTTTAATCATAATTTGTTTTATGCCCAAATCCATATTCATGTATCTCATTCTATTTTGACATGTAAACATTCAATCGGGTAATTGTTCAAATTTAACATGTTAACATATCCTTTACTCAATAATATGCCACAAGTGAATCAAGTAATTATAACAACAGTAGTCATTACCCATATTCTAACAATTTTGTTTTTCTACATGTAATCATTCCAACACTTTAACTGATTCAACATATGAATTGTTCATATTAACATCTCAACTAATCACATTTCAATCATACAAAATGGGAAATGGTAAACGATAACATATTATTATCTAAATGCTAAAGCTTAAATCCACTCACCTTATACGCTTTCCCAATTCTGGATTTGATCCAGTTTTAGCATCCATTATTTTTCCCTATTTTGATTCAAAACCTAATAACCATGGATTGATTATTTTGATTAAAAGAGAAAGGATGGAAGGAAGAAACTTGAATAGATTGGATCTAGAAAATCACCTTATTTTCATGATTTTGAACACCCTTTTTTATTATCGTCAATTTTTTCCTCTAAATCTTAATTTTAAAATCTTCTAAATAATAATCTAAATTTTAGAAGAGGTCTTTAAGGAGGAGAAACGGCAGAGCTTCAGCGTAGCCTCAGACATACGAGGTTTAGGGTTAGCTCTACAAATGTATTCATAGGTGTATCAGAGAAACCTGATCCCTTGGATTTAAATCAAAAATATCAAAACTGTCCACGTTGAAAGGCTATTCCAGATCTGCGGTGGGGTCGACCCCCAACGGGTCCTTTTCCCTCCTATTTTCTCGCTTCGTGAATTTTGATTTCTGAACTGATTTTAGAATTTTCTGGATATATTTATTTAATATATATACATATAAGCTCCTTATATGTATACAAACTTCTAATGCCCATAACTTCTTCATACGTTGGCCGTTTTATGCAAACCAGGTGTCTATCTTGACCAGAATTTCGAGACGAACGCAATGGCCTAGTCCGTTTCACTTTATTCTAAATATTTAATAAATATATTCTTATTTATTATCTTAAAAATGCGGGGTGTTATATTCTCCCACCCTTAGGAAATTTCATCCCCGAAATTTGATAAGGGTAAAATCAAATAACCACTCACATAATATCCATCCATCATGTGTGCATCCAATTTTTGCAACCATTGTGCACTTGTGCAAAGTGAAATACAACATAATTATGCATGTATGCTTAAGTGGTACCTCCTTTGTATATGCAAATTTTTCAAAAATCCTTTTAAAATATGATGCTCACATCCTAAATATACTGACACTTATACATGAATGTAATATTTTGAAAATCAAAATGCTTTTTCATCCAAATTTTCAACACTCTTACTAAGTAAAAGCATAGTTCAACCAATTGTTGCATCCAAAATCTTGTCAACCAAATTTATTTCTCGAATTTCAGAAAATCTAATTTTCTAAATTTGATTTCTTATGTTACAAAAAGGCGAAAAAACGGAAAATTTTACATCTTCCGTTTTTCCTTTTATTATGAGAAAAATTGGTATAGCAGAAGTTTTCTTACTAGATAATAGAGTTTTACACACCATAAACAACATGCTGCTAAACCAAAGCAAATCTAAAGCATAGTTTTTCTACGTCAAGGAAAAATACAAGCCTTACTAACATAAAGTAGATGTCCAACATAGATTCTACTATAACAAGGTAAAACTAAGATAGTCAAGCTCCGGCCCATGTAGTCTAGAGGATCACCACTAGAATGGAGGCCTGGGTCCTTATCCAAGGATATCGCGGATGAAACAATCCAATCCACCTAAAGTATCCTCTCTAAAGTATCCTCCACTCGGCCTAGAAGCTCCTCCTGTCGTCTAGTCCCCTCTCTGACCTCTAGTTGCATGTCTCGCATCTCTGTCTGTATCTGATCAAATCGCTGTTGTGCGGCGTAGATCTCCTGTAATCTCTGCTGCTGTGTCTGGGCAGCCTCCATCTGTGCCTGAATCATCTCCTGCTGTCCCCGCAAGATATCCAGATGCTCTCTAACCAATCGAGCATGTCTATCTGTGATGGTCCTAACCTCAGCTCTCAAGTCTCCAAGCTCTTTGGATGACATGTGTCCCATCCGGTGGTCTGGGAAGATCTGGCACCTCCCCACTGCTGCTTCGTGTCTGTATATGGATAGTCCTCTGTGGGATGAAAGTACTGATATGTCTGCGGGTCCACTGCAAGTGAATACTGAGGATCTATCTCTGGAATGGGATGATACCCATAGGGCTGTACACCTAAGTTCTGTTGGTCCCCATCGTTCAACTGATCATCATCTGCTCCAATATTTTCTTCTTCCTCTCCGTCTCCCCCACCTATTTCTTCCTCTTGTTCATTCTCCACTGACTGCGGGTCTACTGCCATCAAATCATGAAACTCAATCTGCATCCTAGTCAACATGCTTATGTCTATAATATGCCCAGGATGAAATATGAAACTTTCCCTTGCCAAGAGAACTTGTGACTGTACAAAAAACGTGGTCCAGAGATGTCCATATGGAATTTTATTTTGTCTTACATCCCTAGAGGAATTATAATACTGTAAGATGAAGCAGGCCCAATTTATTTTTTGTCTAGCAAAAACTGCATATGTAGCGAGCCTAACTGTGGGGGAAATCTTATCAAAACCACCTATCTTTGCAACCAAATTGTATTGTAGTATGCATATGACTACTTTGGCTAATGGACGCAAATGTGTCATATCCCAATGCCTTTGATCCTCATCTATAAAAATTCAACGCAAAACTACTAGATTTGTCATTTCCATATCCTGTAATTCTAAGCCCCATCCCCTCATACCAAGCATAGCCCCAAACTGGGCCTGAGTAAATCAGATATGCGTCCCTTTTACTTTGGACTCAAAAATTATCATGTCATGCTCCTCACTAATTTCCAAATTGGCAACAAAAAGATGTACTAACCTTAAAAAACCCTTCTTTCTACAATATTGAGATCCAAAATGCCATCCAACCCCACTGCGTGAAACAATGCCTCCAAATCGGTGCCTACAAAGTCTCCAAACTTGATTGGTCTCCTGAGTAGAATCTCGTGTCCTACGGTGCTTGCGTATGCCTCCACTATGTATCTCCGGCTATTGCACCAAGCATTTGTTGAGGGATTAATTGAGGAAAGACAACGGCTAGGGGAGGTTGCGGTTGCATGGCGTTTTTTCTGCAAATTGAGGGGAAATTCTAGTAGATCCAGGTAGAGAGCGTTGAGAGCTTCAATTTGGCACCAAAATGGCGCGAAACGGCGGAGATTTGAAGTGGTGGTGGGCTTGGGAAGTGGGGAGAAAGGGTAGGTTTCGGTGGCTAGGTGGTGAGCCGAATGGGGACGAAGCTTCGGCTTCCTCCCTTTTTATTATTATTTTCCGCATCGTGGGGGCCTTGCCTGGTGTGTCGACCCCCCTCGATCGACACCTGGGTCATCCCTCCCCCTTTTTTCGAGCATACAGGGGAAAGATGGTCAATTGCTTCATGGTCTCTTCAAATTTTGATGATCCATTTTCTCCTTTCTGTTTTACGGGGTGCTACAGCCCCAATGGTCTAATTTTTTCTCCATTCATCCTTAAACAAATATTTAATCCATCTTAACCTTTTCTAACAAGGTCTCAATCTTGAACCCACTATCCAAGACATTGACTTTTTGGATTTCTTTCTCCCATGTATTATGCACTTCATACCCAAATTACCTAAGGGTCTCAGATTTCCATACTCATTCCTTTAGTGTACAAAACAAACATCACACTTCTTACTACGTTATACTCATTCTATTTAGTGGGTTCCTCTATGAATCTAGGTATATGTATAATATATTTATATTTAAAAAAAATACAAATACGTTCACTCACTATTTATATAGGAATCCTAAACCGAAGCTCTAATACCAGATGTAACAACCCGAATTCCGACAGACAGATTTTTTTTCAAAATTACAATCTATCGAAACTCGTGTTGGTTTGCTCTGGTATCCTGCAGAAAAGACAAAGACATAAAATATGTCAGAGCTCAGAAAATATCTCACAATGGAATGGATGAAATATAATGTAATCAAAATATAGCCTTACCGTATTAATAATACTGCTTAACCAGTATCCAAAGCTATCATATCTCTGCCACAAATCTAACCTGCGAGTATGTCATGAGGAGAGGGTCAGAACACAAGTTCTGGTGACTGGATTTAAACTATACACTTTGGATAATCCTACATATACTGTTCAATCATATTTTCTTATTTATTAGGTTACTTGGGTTAACAGCACTCAAGGCCCACACACACGCCGTACCCAATTACTTCCTAGTGAATTAACCTAATACATTATATATGTAGCTACCCCAACATTAAGGTATACCCCATGGTACCCCACTCGCACGGTCTCCTCCATAATACCACCGAAATATACGCAGTTCCTCAACCTATGCCGGAGTGATGTACAGATCTCCACATAACAATGTTACGTTCCGTACATGTCTGCCATTACAAAGCTACGTAAGTATACGGACTGCCATCGTCGATCGAATCAGAATTCATACCGGAGCAATGCCCTCAAGTCTACGATACACCACCCAGAGTCGATATGCATGTATCTAGACTGTCCCACATACGTATCATTAATTGTAGCTTGATGCCTCAACCACAGATCTTCTAATGTGCACCGAGTTCCGCGACAGGGCGATACAAGAAACACGGAACTCGGTCGGGAGCTTTTCCATATCTGTACAGGCTTGCCTTTAAAAGCCTCAAAATTCAAATATCCCTCGGGTCTGTTTTTCATGGTGGCTATGGCCCCACCTCGGCCCCTCCCTCAACTAGTAAAGACTACAAGAGCTAAGCGACATGCCCCTAACAACAAACAATCTAAACATCCATTTGGCGTCTCCCCTCAACCACCGTACCCTGATAGTGAAAGGTGAATGGTCTATTGGGTTTAGCTCTAGTCTTTTCGCATCCCACTAGTTGCCGATGATGGGTATCCGACGATTTACTATCCTTATCAGTCGTGACACTTCGCCTCCCCGTTGAGGCGACCGCCGAATCACCCATGGTGTCACCGCGTCACAGCATTCTGACTGCAATGCTACTCTTGCAGTCAAGGCCCACCCACCTGGTAGTTACGCGCAGACCCAACCTCTGCGAGCACAGCCTAAGCATTTGCCACCGCACAAAGGACTACCAGGAGCACTTTACATATCTCAGGAAGCCGCGTGCTTCTCCTTCCAGTCTTTCGAAGCCGACAGAATAATTAGATGTATGTGCGCTCCCCTCGTGCCTTAACACCATGATGATCTACCCCGTTGGGTTATTCACCCTCAAACGTGCGGACAGGTCCAAGCGAATCATTTTAATATGTTATTAGACCCTATGTCTAAACATTCTTTTATGCGCTTGCTTTACCTTATCAGGTTCCCGTTTAACTTGGTTACCTTAACTTTTTATTTAGGTTACCAAGTCTTCCTAACCCCTTATATCACTGAAGAATGGGCCTCTCTTTTGCTTATTAATTTCAGTTATACAACTTAGCCCATTTAAGTTTATTAACAAGCCCACAACATGTTATTCTCCAGATTGTGATCCAAGGTCTATACTTCACAATCCCTTTTATATTCTTGCTTGACTTCAAGATTACAATAACATGTTCTACTCAATATATTATTAAGTATACCTCAGTTCATTTGTTTTCTAATTAACATGTCCCTTACCATTTATGATTAAATATAACTTATTCCGATACATAAGTTTTCCTCATTCTTTCTCATTTAATCACAATTCCATATTATATTGCCACTACAACTTATCATTGTTTACTTATCAACTTAGTTTTCTTAACTAAGGTCCAATAACAATAAGTTTCTCTTCCCCAAACTTATGTTGTCCCCATCCGATGATTTCGTACTCTTGTTCCCACAAATAACTTAACTTACAATCAAGTACAATTTATTTCTTAAGATAAGTTACTCCAATTTTTCTCATCGTTTTCTTATAACCTAGGTTATAATCTTCCCTTGTCCCTTGGACAAATCTACCTATTATATTACATTCTCCTTAATGCAATTTATTTATAATAGGTTATTATCATTTCCATTTCCTTTTACTATTGTTATCATCTTTTCATTCAATACCATTAATTACAATTAATGTTGTTTATCAGTCCTGCTATTTACATATATATATACATATACATATATATATATATATATCTGTGTGTGTGTGTATACATGTACCAGACCTCTCACATTAAGCCTACAACCTGTGGATGCTGGATATGCCGGGCAGGTCCGGGCAGACTTCTTCCATAAGTCAGACTTAACCTCATGTCTTGGCACGTCTCGTGTTTATGCATTTAGACCCCTCACATTAAATTTTCCATTGTGGTTGTTGGATATGCCGGGCGGGTCCGGGCAGACTTCTACCACAAGTGTAATCTAACCTCGTGTCTAAGCGCGGTTACAGTTTCTAATTACTGTGAATCTAGGCATGTTCATTCTTTAATAATTATTCCTATTTGATTATAGGTTTTCATGCCCCTTTCCCAAGTCATACTTATTATATACCATATACCCAAATTAAGATCTTTAATCATAATTTGTTTTATGCCCAAATCCATATTCATGTATCCCATTCTATTTTGACATGTATACATTCAATCGGGTAATTGTTCAAATTTAACATGTTAACATGCATTTACTCAATAATATGCCACAAGTGAATCAAGTAATTATAACAACAGTAGTCATTACCCATATTCTAACAGGTTTGTTTTTCAACATGTAATCATTCCAACACTTTAACTGATTCAACATATGAATTGTTCATATAACCTCTCAACTTATCACATTTCAATCATATAAAATGGGGAACGGTAAATGATAACATATTATTATCTAAAATGTTATAGCTTAAATCCACTCACCTTATACGCTTTCCCAATTTTGGATCTGATCCAGTTTTAGCATCCATGATTTTTCCCTATTTTGATTCAAAACCTAATAACCATGGATTGATTATTTTTATTAAAAGAGAAAGGAAGGGAAGAAGAAACTTGAATAGATTGGATCTAGAAAATCACCTTATTTTCATGATTCTAAACACCTTTTTTATTATCGTCAATTCTTTCCTCCAGATCTTGATTTTAAAATCTTCTAAATAATAATCTAAATTTCAGAAGAGGCCTTTGAGGAGGAGAAACGGCAGAGCTTCAGCGTAGCCTCAGAAATATGAGGTTTAGGGTTAGCCCTACAGATGTATTTATAGGTGTATCAGAGAACCTGGTCCCTCAGATTTAAATCAAAAATATCAAAACCGTCCACGTCGAAAGGGTATTCCAGATCCGCGGTGGGGTCGACCCATGGGTCGACCCCCCGGGTCAACCCCTAATGGGTCCTCTTCCCTCCTATTTTCCCGCTTCGTAAATTTTGATTTCTGAACTGATTTTCGAATTTTCTGGATATATTTATCTAACATATATACATACATACATACATACATACATATAAGCTCCTTATATGTATACAAACTTCTAATGCCCATAACTTCTTCATACGGTGTTCGATTTATGCAAACCAGGTGTCTCTTGACCAGAATTTCGAGACGAACGCAATGGCGCAATCCTTTCACTTAATTCTGAATATTCGATTAAGTTATTCTTACTTATTATCTTAAAAATGCGGGGTGTTACAAATAGCCTTTACATCAAACATTTCAATCATTCACCCTGGAATCCAGGACAACCATTCAACAGTAACACTCATAGCATCCAGATTATATATCTCACGTAAACCATCCTAATTGAATTCAACATCTCTTAAGCACAAATCCTAGAGGCCTAAACAAATATCAGACAAGCACCAGAGAAAGATCTCCTTCAATGTTGGATAATCTACGTGAGACGGTACAACAAAGAAACCAATCATCCATGACAGACTCCAGCTATCACCACCAATCCTAGTTTGAAACCATCGTTAATTGTATGACGACCAACCTTGCCATATGTCAAGGGTTAATGGTAACCACAGTTCTAGCATAAACCCCATACGCCTTTCAACGATACATATGTTTGTCCAACCTTGACAACTTGGCCTTTCAACGATACCCAGGGTACTCGACTAGCAACCTTCCAGTCTTTTGGGTGCCCCCATTGTACCCTTGCTTTGAGCCTGCTAGAACTTACGACAACGATAATCTCTCGACCTTCGCATCTCTAGCCATCCAACCATACGACTTTTCTTAGCTCAAGCAACCTTCTTGAGCAACCATTATCCACCAACTCACGACCTTTGAGTTGTCACTCCATTCGTTGTTCTACACCGATCAACGAACACATCTCAATACTTCGAATATTCCTACTTGAATTCACTTCGAAGTCACAACACCACCGAACCAAATAACATCGATATATGGTTCAACACAATTCATAGCGTTTCATCCTTTGCTAAGAAATAAACCACAACATTCATGTCATCAGCCACAACGTTTTCAAAGCAATGTCATAACCCTTGAAGTCTTGTCGAACCGCCTATGGACAAACTAATCAAGAGTGAAAGTAGATAACCCATGTTGTCGCATCATGACCGACCAGAACCATCCTGACCGACCCTTCAATTATTGCTCGATCGACCCTATCTTAGTGCGACCGATCCCTCCTTGCACGACCCTACGTGCTCGATTCGAAAGCCCTTGCTCAACCCCAAGCTTGCTCGACCCCAAGCTTGCACGACCCCAACATGGTACGGCCGACCGATACCTAACATGGTACGACCGACCGATCCCCAACATGCATGACCGACATGTCTACTACATGTACGACCGACCGTCCTCTACATGTGCCACTCCAACCAACCAGCCTGTGACCGACCCCATGCCGCTCGACCCGTACCATTCTTGCTCGACCCGACCACTTTTGCTTGACCCGACCACTTTTGCTCGACCCAACCACTTTTGCTTGAGCCGACCACTTTTGCTCGACCCGACCACTTTCTGTACTACTCTATACTACATTGTACTATAGTTTGTACTTCACGCTCAACTCGTGGCCTATACAACACCAATTTTGACCAAAACTTCGCCAATCGACCATATCGACGAAATCTACTCATCTGATTCATCCGATTCAACCACAATCATGTCATGAAATCACTAAACAACATGAATATGCCGATTTTCACCAAAATTATTCAAATTTCACCAAAATCATGGTAAGTGAACATTTGAACTAAATTATGGATCTAACTTGCATAAACATATGAAATAGCATAGAAATTACCGGTTTTAAGTTGCTAAATTAGATCCTATGGCGATTCATATGAATAGACTTACCATGATGTAGATCTAAGAGAAAACACTTGAAAATGATGAATTAAGATCACACAGCTCATATACTTGATTGAATCCGCGTGAGAGATGCGTATCACTCACCAATTCTCCAAATCAACACAAAAACACTTAGATCTAGATCCGGACAGCGAAGAATTTTCTCTAAACTCCTCGATTCGATGATGTCTTTCTTTGAATTGCGTGGATTTAGCTTCAAACGATGTAGATCTTTGATTCTCTAAGCTTTAATGGTGGAAAGGTGAAGAGAATGGAGAAATGAAGGAACTCTAGCTCTTCCAAATGAGAGAATGGAGAAAGTAAACTATTCTCCATGCCTCTTACTCCCTATTTATAGCCTCCACCAGCCCACTAATGGGCCTCCCCAAATCAGCCCATTATGGCTTACCAAACCTGAACAGCCAACTGTGAAACATTAAAACAGCGATTCCTCCCAAACCGCTGAGCCAAATCTTTAATGTGACCCCTCTACGGAAAGGAAACATCATTTCCTTTCCAATGGTATAGATCTCAACACCTAATTCAATCCGAGTCAAAATTATGCCATGTACAAGACTGATAGGGGCAAAATGGTCACAAACAAAATTAGTAAAAATTATGGACATGTATTACATCCCCATAAACATCATACCAAAATATGAGAATGATCCAACCCTTCGGGAATAAAATAAAAATATTTTGTGATCCTTTGATACATAAAATGTGGGCTGTTACATTCTCCCCCCCCCCCTTTAAGAATTTCGCCCCCGAAATCCCAACAAACGTAAGCAACCAAAACAATTATGCATGCCTATCACCCCTAAGCAGCCAATTTTATCGTCCAAACTAGCAGTCATCAAGCCATGCATCCATAGCCTTATCCAGGCATGCGGAATTCTAAACACTATAGTATAAGTTATAATGATGTAGGGTGACATGACATCAATGGGTCAAACCGACGAAGAGTTCTAGATGGGTCGCCTTCATGCTCTCTTCTGTCTCCCATGTACAATAGTCGCCATCCTCACTCCATTGTACTTTGATTAACTCAATCGTCTTCCTCCTAAGTTGTTTCGTGTAATTCCCCACAACACGGAGCGGCTTACTAGGTCTCGCAGCTACAGTCTCTACTTCTAGGTGTTCATACTTCTCTGGAGATACCACCACATTTGAATCATGCACGAACTTCCGTAGAAACGACACATGGAAAACATTATGCACACTCAATAACTTCTCGGGTAACTCCAATCTATATGCGAGCTTTCCAATTTGCTCGACTATCGGAAACGGTCCAACGAACATAGGAGCTAACTTTCCTTTATTTCCGAATCGAACAACATGCTTCAGCGGCGAAATTTTGACGAAAACCATATCGCCTACGTCGAATTCCAAATCTTTTCGATGCTTATCGGCGTAACTATTCTGACGATCTTGGGCTGCTTTCATTCGTTGTCGAACGATCTCGATACAATCTGATGTCTCTCTAATCATTTCAGGCCCAATATCAACTTATCTCCAGTTTCCAACCAACATGTCGGAGAATTACATGGTCTTCCATACAACGCCTCATATGGTGCCATCCCAATGCTTTCCTGGTAGCTATTGTTATACGCACAATCAACTAGATGTAGATGGGCTTCCCATGATCCTCCGAAGTTCAATACACAAGCCCTCAAGAGATCTTCCAAAACTCGGTTAACCCTCTCGGTTTGACCATCGGTTTGGGGATGATAAGCCGTACTTAAACACAGCTCGATTCCTAAAGCTTCTTGTAAACTCTTCCAAAATCCACTCGTGAATAATTGATCTCGATCACTCACTATGCTCTTCGGGATACCATGGAATCGACCTATCCATTTCACATAAAGCTCAGCCAACTTCGATGCTGTCCTAGTCGATCTGATAGGAATGAATCTTGCGCTTTTGGTCAAACGATCCATTATGGCCCAAATTCCTTCATTTACTGCCCTGGTTCTAGGTAGTCCATCGATAAAGTCCATCGATATATGTTCCCACTTCCATGTAGGAACTTCCAATGGCTGAAGCAATCCACTCGGCTTCTTCGGCTCAACTTTCACCAATTGACAGTTCATACACTTGGAAATTTACTTTCCAATATCTCCCTTCATCCACCCCCAGTAGTAGACTCGCTTCATGTCCTGATACATCTTATTACCACCGGGATGAGTCGTCAACTTCGAGTGATGACATTCCCTCAAAACCTCATCTCTCAATCCATCGATATCAGGAACAACCAGTCGTCCTTGCTTTCGAAGCCAAACTTCTTGATCGACCTCGAACTCTTTATCCTCTAGTTCCAGTTTCTGGATAAATTCGACAAGCTTTGCATCACGCTTTTGGCTCTCGCCAATCCTTTTGATGAGAGTAGGTCTTATCGACAAGCTTGCCAACATTTCAGGTTCCAACTCACACCTTGGCCTGAAATCAAATCCCTCCAAATACTCGAGGTTCTTCCATTCTAAAAACATTGCTCCTAAACTTTCATGTCTTCAACTTAACGCGTCTGCAACTGCGTTACCTTTTCCTAGAGTATAGATTATACAAAAATCACATGATGCCAGAAACTCTAGCCATCGTTGCTGCCGAAGATTCGAATCCTTTTGGGAGAAAACATACTTCAACGACTTGTGATCCGTAAACAACTCGAATCGGACTCCCAACAGGTAACGTCTCCACATCCTCAGAGCAAACACAATCGCTACCAACTCAAATCATGAATTGGATAATTCCTTTCATGTGGCTTTAGTTGTCGACTCCCATAGGCCATAACCTTATCCTTCTGCATCAGTACTGCTCCATGCCCAGTACCACATGCATCAGTATACACAATCATCTCTTCATTCCTACTTGGAATGGTCAACATGGGAGCACTCGTCAGTCTCTCCTTCAGGATTCCAAACGCTTGTTCACGCTTTGCATACCATGTGAACACTTGGTTCTTCTTTGTTAATCCTATCAATGGTGCGGCTATCTTCGAGAAATCCTTGATAAACTATCAGTAATAACCAGCCAATCCAAGGAAACTTCTCACATCCGTCGCATTCTTAGGTCTATCCCAGTCCTGGATTGCTTCCACTTTAGCGGGGTCAACTGTTATTCCATTTCCAGAAACCATATGGACTAAGAACCTCGCTTCGCTCTTCCAGAAGTGACACTTTGAAAACTTAGCTCTCAGCTGATGTTTTCGCAAGATTTCCAAAACAACTCTCAAGTGCGTCTTGTGTTCTTCCTTATTCCGGGAGTAAACCAGAATATCATCCACGAACACAAGTACGAACTTATTCAACTGATCTCTGAAAACTCTATTCATAAGATCCACAAAATATGTTGGTGTGTTAGTCAACCCGGATGGCATCACCAACCATTCGAAGAAACCAGATGGTTTCCTAAAAGCAGTCTTCGGCACACTATCCTTTGCCACCCTCAACTGGTGAAATCCCATTGCCAAATCCATCTGAGAAAACACTTTAGCTTCGTGAAGATGATCGAACAAGTCATCTATCCTTGGCAACTGGTATTTGTTCTTCTTAGTCACCTTGTTCAGCTCACGATAGTCCACACAAAACCTTAACAAGCCATCTGACTTTATTGCAAACATGACTGGTGCACCCTACTCGGAAACACTTCTCCGAATGAATCCTTTTCCCAAAAGGTCACGACCTTGCACTTATAACTCTCACTGTTCCTTAGGCCCCATCCGCATAAGTGGCATAACGATTGGTCTAGCACCCTCGACCAAATCAATCCTAAACTCGATCTCACGATGCGGCGACAACCCTTTGACCTTGTCAAAAACATCTTCAAACTTATTCGCGATCAGCACTGATGATAAGTCTTCCTGTGGAATCACAAGCGAATATAGATAGCTTACGAAGACCCCGTCTTCGGGATTACATCTAATCAACACATTTCGCACTTCCACATCCCTGAGTCTCACCTCTAGCTTCTCGCAATTCACTCTTGCCACATACCTTTTGAGCCAATCCATGCCCAAGATGATCCCAAACCCAGTGAAGTTAAGAACAAAGCAATCACACACAAAAGAGCAACCATGACTTGACAACACTAAACCACGACACAACATGCACAAACTGGATGAACCGCCAACTGGATTAGTCACGATCAATGGTCTATCACAAATCTCAGGTTCCAAACCCAAGCTGCACACAAGCTCATTACAGGTGAATGAATGCGATGCTCCAGTATCGAACAACACACGAACTGAAACACCATTAACTGAAAGAGTACCCTGAACGACGACACCCTTTCCCTTCTCCTCTGCAGTAGGAGCTCTTGAAGAAGATGGAACGACTTCCAAAGCGTATGCTTTCATAACCTGCTTACTCTTAGCTGATTCTGGACAATCCTTCTTCTCATGCCCAGGATTTTCGCACTTGAAGCACTTCTTCTCAGCTTTAGGATTCTTGCACTCATTAGAAAAATGACCGTTCTGTTGGCAGTTAAAGAAAACCACCTCGCTCTTTGGCTTCTTCTTTACATCATTTCATTTCTACAATTTTTGCTTCCTCTTCTTATTATAATCACCTTGTTGTGGTTTCTAAACTTCCTTGGTTGCAGCGACAACATTTGCTTCCCTACGAAATAAGCATTCATGGCGAACAGCTTTTTCCACAAGCTTCTCAAATGAATCATCAAGATGTTCCACCAACGACCTTCCAATATAGGTATCTAGACCCATAACAAACTTTTCGTTCTTTTGATAGGACGTATCAATATATGAATGAGCATATCTGGACAAGGCCTTAAAATCAGAAACATAATCGAGCACCGATCTACCACTCTACTTCAATTCCACAAATTTCTGGAATAGAGCAGACTTCTGAGCAGTGGAGATAAACTTCGCCTCAAACTTGGCTTGAAATTGCTCCCATGGAATATCTTCCTCTGTTGTCTCAAGTGTAACAGAATTCAACTATTCCATGGCCCTGCCTTGCAGTTATCTTGATGCCAGCTTTCTCTTAGTTGCATCATCTGTGCCCAAGTCTCCAAAGATACGGACATAAGAATCTATCCACCTCTGAATCACTTCAGCTGGCTCCGTTCCTTTGAATGGTTTTCCTCCTAGAGATGTATAGTCCTTGCATAACTTCGCAAAATCCACAACCCTAAGAACTTGCACACCTACATCTACCGTGGCTGCAACTAGAGCGGGTACCCTTCGCATGAATGCTTCCATCATGGCCTCAAATATGGATGGTAGTCTGGTGCACCGCCATTACCGCCTCCACGCACAGCCCCTTCCCTAGCAGTATGTCTTGAAGCACTTCAACTCATTCTGAATCTACAAATTAGAATGATTAGCCACTTACAAGAAAAGATGCTAAAGAAGTACAAATGCTACTATACTATATAGTATCATATATTATACATTCAACTGAAATTTACAAATACGTCTCTCATATGTGATTATGTCTTTGAACTTTGGCTAAAATCGTTAACCTCGCTCTGATACCAAATGCGACGACCGCCCACAACCCCTGCACTTAAACAAGAGGAATTATGCACTGAAAGATGTGACAGGCAACTGTGGACGATCATCTTAGGTAAACCCAAACGGAACCTGTCGTAAAACTCATGGCGCGAGGATAAAATATAATAGAACATATACAATAGGTAATATTATTGAAGGAGGAAACACTAAACTTTCATAACAACCAGAAAGTAATATCCATACACTTGGATTACAACAATAGTGTTATACAAATTTCCTCACTACAGCACTCAAAGAAGAATAACAAACAACGGAAATCCAAATACTATATAGTAAAAAAGATAATATGCCAGCCTCCTGCTCACCTTCGCACAACAGCATCGTCATCGCTAATCACCTATCACCTGCCACCTAGTCTGCCCGTCCACAACCGGATGAACAACCCAAGGTAATAAGTGGGAAACATAAAACCTTGAGTCAGACAAAAGTCTTAGTGAGCGATAAACAACTAACTAACATCATCAATTAAGTATATGAGAATGGGTAAATAAACGAACTAATCTACCTACAATACCAAAGAAGAACTCAACTCCTGTCTTCCCCACATCAGACAGTGGAAGCCTTCACATCAGACATTTCAACCATTCACCATGGAAACCAGGACAACCATTCAACAGTAACACTCATAGAATCTAGATTATATATCTCACGTAAACCATCCTGATCGAATTCAACACCCCTCAAGCACAATCCCCAAAGGCCTAAACCAATATCAGACAAGCACCCAAGAAACATCTCCTTTGACATTGGATAATCTACGTGAGATGGTACAACAAAGAAACCATCCATGACATACTCCGGCTGTCACCACCAATCCTGCTTTGAAACCATCGTTAATCGTATGACGGCCAACCTTGCCAGGTGTCAAGGGCTAATGGTAACCCCAGTTCTAGCATAAACTCCATACGTCGTTCAACGATACGTATGTTTGTCCAACCTTGACAACTAGGCCTTTCAACGATACCTAGGGTACTCAACCAACAAGCTTCCAGTATTTTGGGTCCCCCCATTGTACCCCTGCTTTGATCCTGCTAGAACTTAAGACAACGATAATCTCTCGGCCTTCGCATCTCTAGTCATCCAACCAGACGACTTTTCTTAGCTCAAGCAACCTTCTCGAGCAACCATTATCCACCAACTCACAATCTTTGAGTTGTCACTCCATTCGTTGTTCTACACCAATCAATGAACACATCTCAATACTTCGAATATTCCTACTTGAATTCACTTGGAAGTCACAACACCACCGAACCAAATAACATCGATGTATGGTTCAACACAATTCATAGCGTTACATAGTTTGTTGTGAAATAAACCACAACATTCATGTCATCAACCACAGCGTTTTCAAAGGGCTGTTATAACTCTTGAATTCTTGCCGAACCACCTACGGACAAACCAATCAAGAGTGAAAGTAGACAACCCATGTTGCCACAACATGGCCGACCAGAACCATCATAACCGACCCTTCACTTGCCGACTCCACCCTAGTGCAACCGATCCCTCCTTGCATGACCCTACATGCTCGACCCGAAAGCCCTTACTCAACCCCAAGCTTGCTCGACCCCAAGCTTGCACCACCCTAACATGGTACGACCGACCGATCCCTAACATGGTACGACCGACCGATCCCTAACATGCATGATCGACCCGTCCACTACATGTACGACCGACCCGTCCTCTACATGTGCCACTCCGATTGACCAGCTTGTGACTGACCCCATGCCGCTCGACCCGAACCATTCTTGCTCGACCCGACAACTCTTGCTTGACCCGACCACTTTTGCTCGACCCGACCACTTTTGCTCGACCCGACCACTTTATGTACTACCCTGTACTATATTGTACTACCCTTTGTACTTCACGCTCAACTCGTGGCCTGTACAACTCCAATTTAAGTCCAATTTTGACCAAAACTTCGCAAATCGACCATATCGACGAAATCTACTCATCCGGTACAACCACAAGCATGTCATGAAATCACTAACAACATGAATATGCCAATTTTCACCAAAATTATTCAAATTTCACCAAAATCATGATAAATGAACATATGAACTAAATTATGGATCTAACTTGCATAAACATATGAAATAGCATAGAAATTATCGGTTTTAAGTTGCTAAATTAGATCCTATGGCGATTCTTATGAAAATAGACTTACCATGATGTAGATCTACGAGAAAACACTTGAAAATGATGAAATTAAGATCACACAACTCATATACTTGATTGAATCCGTGTGAGAGATGCATATCACTAACCAATTCTCCAATTTAACCCAAAAACACATAGATCTAGATCCGAACAGCGAAGAATTTTCTCTAAACTCCTCGATTCAACGATCTCTCTCATTGATTTGCGTAGATCTAGCTTCAAACGATGTAAATCTTCGATTCTCTAAGCTTTAATGGTGGAAAGGTGAAGAGAATGGAGAAATGGAGGAACTCTAGCTCTTCCAAATGAGATAATGGAGAAGGTAAACTTTTATCCATGCCTCTTACCCCCTATTTATAGCCTCCACCAGCCCACTAACGGGCCTCCCCAAATCAGCCCATTATGGCTTACCAAACCTGATCAACCAACTATGAAATCTTAAAACAGTGATTCCTCCCAAACCATTGAGCCAAATCTTTAATGTGACCACTCTACGGAAAGGGAAACATCGTTCCTTTCCAATGGCATAGGTCTCAACACCTGATTCAATCCGAGTCAAAATTTATGCCCTATACAAGACTGATAGGGGCAAAATGGTCACAAACAAAATTAATAAGAAATTATGGACATGTATTACATCCCCATAAACATCATGCCAAAATATGAGAATCATCCAACCCTTCGGGAATAATTTTTTTTTTTTAAGATCCTCCGATTCGTAAAATACGGGCTGTTACAATTACCTTTTTGTGGGCTACCAGAGAAAGACATTTTTTTCTCTTTATTTTGTTATATACAGCTGGTTGGTTTAATAAAATTGGATTCAAAAAGGGTGCATTTGTGCATAACGGTAACAGACCACTTTAAAATGATATTTGAATGGAGTATTTAAATGAAATATGAAGTCAAGCGGGGTATGCATTTCGACTCTAAACAGGTTATTTAAGCAAAATATTTCAGTTTGTAATATTTAATTTAATTGAATTTGAATTATAGCTAATTAATAATAATTATTATTGTGTGATATGGTGAAACATTTTTCAATCTTTTATCAAATATTATCCCCTATAGTGTGACAACCCCTTAGGTGAGGGTGCGGGGCAACGCCCCTACTAACGACGTTCGACCAAGCTGGTCAGGTTAAGTAGGTCCAATGGCAGCGCCCTTGGTGGGGTGCGGGACAATGACCAGTCCAATATAGTATACCTTGCTGACGAATGAATTTGAATTTGAATTCAAATGGAAACTGTAAGATTTCTCAACAAATAGTTATGACCATTCGAAATTTAAAATAAACATTATGAGGTAAGATTCTTGAAAACTATTGATTCATTCGTGCTTGTAGCAATTAAACTTATAGAAATAAGAACAAAATATTTTTTTTAGTTAAGCGGGGTATTTAGGTGGTAAATTAAAAAAAATAGCCATTGACAACAAATGTCTCTGATGTTGTAGGCTCGTTTTGGTCCATTGAAGAAACGTGTCAATTTGCACCATTCAAACAATCGCTGTTATGTGTTGAAATGAATAATATGATTATTTTGATACATAAGTAATATAGGATAGCGTACATCAACAAATGGAGCAATTTCTTGTAAAAACTACAGTTAGTTCACGCCATTTGAAAGAAAACTTAATTAACACAATGTCAAGTTACTTAGTATTACAAATTAATGATCCAAAAGAAATCAGAGCATAGGCTGCTTTCCTCCCTGCTCGACGGGTGGGTCTTATAACTGTTAATCTTATTGTCTACTTGAATTGTTTCCCCATCCACATTTGTGACATCCTAATTTTCTTCCCAATACCACATCTACCACAGATTGCGGTTGGTACAAAAATACTAGTGCAATAATTTGCTTTTTAGTAAGACGTTTACTGTATACAGCAGTTGAGATCATGGGCCGCTCATACAACATCGCAATCTATCGTAACTGATTTTGGAAAAAAAGCCAGTAAGTCAAGAATAATACACGCTACAAATGCGTGGAATTTCAATACGATTGTCTAAATTATAGAAAGGGAAAAGAAGATGTAGAGGATGATAAATAACCAAAAAATACTATGCAATCAATACTAAGTGCTCATTCCCTTAGCATATAAGCTCATTCCTTATAACATGATACATTTATTCAGGGCATTTTATCATAAAATAAGTAGAAACACTCTACTGAACTATATAACAACATAGAATAAAGTATAAACATCAAATAAGCACTTGCAAACATTTAAGTCAAACTTCTAGCGTAGATTGATAATCTTATCTTATTGATAAAGAGTGTCATAGCTTAAAGCAGTACTACGTTTCTCATGAAAAAAACACTGTACAAATGGATTATGGGATAGACAGATAATGGAGTTAATTTTCAAATGTTGGGAATTTTATAAAAGTAGTTTATTGCTTAATTTTTCTATATGGCCATTACTATCTGGCCAGAAGCAGTTATCATAGTTGGTAAAATAATAATGAAGGTACTATAAAATTACACACCAAGATGATTAAGTGGAGCGGTAATACTTTTTGTATGGGATAAGCATTGATTTATAACAAAAATAGAACGATGTGGCTGAAGAACATGAGTATAAATTGGTAGAATAGCAAAACACATAGGGAAGAATCTTAAAGTAGAAACAATGAAGTCATAGAGAACCGAAGTTCAAGTACTTAAATGTACACATTAAAAAAAGAATGCATATAACAACAGTAAATTGGAAAATTACAAAAAAGACATTTAAGTGCTCAATTTTATAACAATATCAGAGTGGTGAGAGATAAGCTTCTTCTTTGAGTCCACATTTTTGGCATAGTTGCAGGTGTACAAAATTGCCATTTCTATTCCTGAAATCATGAACGTGTGCTTTGAAAAGACAACATCTCTGAAAACCAAGGTTGTGTATTTTACCACACGCTAATATTTGTTACTGGAAAAAGACGTAGTAGAAATTTTTCCTGAATACATATATCAATCCTTGGTTGACAGCTATGTATTTAATCTTGTCTAGGAACCCTCTAGGGTTAGCATGCGGGCGGGTAAGCAATTCTAATCACATCCAGCCTATTTTTGGCCCACCTAAAATTGTCTAGAACCGATAATAGCTATGATCTACATCTAGTAAAGGAAATTAGACCAGGCCACCCTTTTCGTTTGTTTCCATATGCATTCCATGAGAAGCTATTGTAATAGTAGAAACATAAAAAAATACTATGCATCTAGAAAATCTTTTGTATTGTTTTGCTTTTATTCCAATTAAACGTAATGTTATGTCATGAATATCAGTTTCTTGTTATGTATGAGAAGTTACTATGTTATGGATACCTATTTCTTTCTACGTTTAGAGTTTTTATAACATGTTAATTGAAACAAAAAATTTGACCAGATCAAAGGTTTTCTTTCTGTATTATGTTAAGTTACTCAAATTTAATTTTACTAATTGTTAACGATATTTTTCGTCAACACCGGAAATAGGTCTATGGATGTGGACTATGAGTTGTAAGGGATTATTTAGTTGCCTCAAGCCAAAATTAGTTCACCATTTCCTAGATATCAAGGTCTTAAACCCGAAGATTATTCACACTTCCCTCAAGGGGTGAGTATCACACTTATCACTACACCATATATGCTGATTAAGCTATGTTTTTAGTCGTATTTAAGGCTCTTAAACACGGCCAATAGCCATATCAAAAAACGACATGTTACATTTTTAGATACGGCTACAAACCGTATCTCATAAGTAATAACATACGGCTTATAGCCGTATCTAAGTAGTATTCAGACACGGCCTTTGACCGTATCGAATTATATCTGTGTGTGCACATATTTATATATATATATATATATTCATATATATATATATATATATATATATATATATATATATATATATATATACAGAAACTATAGCACATATTTTTCATATAACACAACATATATACCACAATTTATACACAAGAATAACACAATTTATATTTTATATATATACTCAAAGCATTCACAAGATTTTTCATAACACAAACACAATGTATAACATACTAACATATACAAAGGAAACTGTCAAAGATTTTCATAACAGTACGAACTAACAAAAAAAGGTAAAAACATATGATCAACCTGATATATATAACTCCGGTCGAGGCCAAGAAGATTGAGCGTACGTGCTGATCAATATGCCGATGAAATCCATGTGCTTGTTGTAAATCTAAGCGGTACTACTATGAGAATAAGCTAGCTCATAATGTTGATCATAAAGTTTTATATATAACAGCATAAATATTTATATATGTTACTATGTACACAATTTAAAAAAAAAAACTTAAAAGGCCAACCTGATGATTGGCAGTAAAACTGAATCGTGATAGCCTTTGCCTGAGTTCCAGCAAACACAAAAGCGCCCAAAATCTACAGGAAAAAAGAAGTAATTTATGCCTGATTACACACAAAATATCGTGTCTTTGTGTTCGTACTGATAACAATGAAGGGCATATCGTGTCTTTGTATTCGTGTGTGCATATTTTTCAATTATATGTATAACATGTTTATGTAATGCTACATGACATGATTTCATTCTCCAAAACAATTCCTTTGCTTTGAACCAGTTTATTTTTCATTCTCCAAAATCTCCGCAAACATGATTTTCACGTAATGACTCACTAATTCGCTCTAAAAGTATTAAACCACAAACTCATTATAATTCTCCTTGTCACTTGGCTGCAATATTGTAGATATAACATTGCTATAGGCTTGCCCTTTCTATTCTATCACCCTAATCTAGCTAATGTAGTGTATCGGAGATGAGGGGATGGAAAAAAGCGAGATATTACCTGAAGTTTATATCAAAAATGCTCTGATTTTTACTGCTAAGTACCGTGACAGAAATCCCAATACAGCAGACCCTGCACAATTAAGGTTTTACTGCATAGTTATAATCTATTATACGGTTCAAAACACTAACAACTTCTCGTATTACATGAAGGGTTGTACACCTTGAAATCCATTTATCTATTATTACACATAGAATAAAAACAATGCAACTTGGCTGCCTGCATGGTTTTCTTGCAATTCAAGATAGGAGATCCTGTTTCAATCTTTTATGTTTTTAACAAAGCACATAAAACTGCCAACCCAACTACATCCCCAAATCTACTCTGTGAAGAACCAAGTAAATGTGGTTATCTAAATTTCATTTACCTACAAGTACAAATGTTTATTCTTATCCCCAAATCTACTCTGTGAATGACGTTATTATAATCAAGATCGCTCCTTTTTTATTTAATCTTTTACTTAGCATAGCGAAAATTAAAATCCAGGCTCCGTCCTTGAGAGTGACATTAAGATAATATGAAAAAGTAAAAAGAATTATCTGAATGTAACGATACAAATTAAGAATAAGTTGATTAGCACATCGGAATTACCCAAAGTTCACAATCTTCAAATTACCCAAATTTGGGGTCTCTAGCTTTACGCTGGTCGATCATTAGTGCCAGTGATGCCAGTGATCTGACCAGTGCAAAGCAGGAGACACACAAATCGAATCATCTCTGCCGGAGGAGGAGATCCCAGAGAAAGGTGGAGGCACGATTTGGTCACCGATCGAAAACCCTAATTTGGGTTTTCGGTCACCATTAAACTAAAACAAAAGGAAAAGGGAGCGGCCAAAATTTGTGTTTGGAGTGCCTGAAGGGGTGCACAATATGATACGAATTAGATTTGGCTAAAGGCCGTGTCAAATGAACCGATCCGGAGCATCCCCGATGGACGGTCAGATTTATGGTGTTTAGGGTGGTGCGGATCGCAAAATGTAGTTTGCTACGGCTCTAAGACCTATCAAATATGATACGGCTATAAACCATATTTTATCCTCGTAACGTTGTGTGCCAAATTGGCTGATATGGTGTAGTGTATGAGACTTAACAACCAACAGTTACCTTGGGATAAGGGTTCCATAAGCGCAACATAAGTTAGGAAGCTAAATGGCTTAAAGAAGGGTATTTTGGTAATCTGTGCTTGAGGTTAAGGCTTGTGTATGAAGTTTTTGTTATGGAGAAAGCATAAGGTAATAGACGAAAAAGGCAGTAAGATAAATCATAGAAATTAGGCTAAGTGTCGATTCACTCTTTATTGGTCATTGATTTGAGTACACAAGTGTTTACAAAGGAAATCCCCAAATTGATTTAGAAATCAGGGAAATGAGTACTAGATTGGGGAATGAGAAAAGTCCCCTAAAATGTGAACCTTGAGGTCTTATTTATAGATAAATCGGGTCCCCTTTTTTCATCAACTCTGTAAATTCCCCCCTTTCGGATGCGGTAATGACTTTCAGCCGCTATGCACCTTTCAATTCCAGTAATTGCAGTTTCAGCTGCCTTTCTTTCTACTTAACATTGTTACTAAACCGAATCTGGCTTTCTGAGTGTTGGTCTCAGTTTTAGGAGCAAAACTTTGATGTTGCTTTTCACATGTATCGATACTAAGTCCCTTGATATAGATAACATTCAGAATTGCTTTCGGTCTTCCACGGTAGACTCTGCTTTCGATTTTGAGCATTTATAGCATTGTTTTTGTTCTTCCATTTCTAGTGTCATCAGAACCTCCATCCCTTTCGATATCGACACTAAGCAAATCTGTGCAGATAGCTTCTTTTCTTATAGGCTTCGGTTCCTTTTCGTTGAGTCTTTGGAGTTTGTTTCGATCTTGCGGCAGCATGCTTTCAATATATCTTCTGATAGCTTTTGAAGCTGTGTTTCGGTGTAGGTATCGATACCAAGAAAATTGGTAACGATCTTTGTTCCATCCTGCTTACGTTTCAAATTATGTACTTTCCTTTCTTGGTTTCGGGTC
This sequence comes from Allium sativum, assembly GCA_030737875.1. Lineage (NCBI taxonomy): Eukaryota > Viridiplantae > Streptophyta > Magnoliopsida > Asparagales > Amaryllidaceae > Allium > Allium sativum. The sequence continues at coordinate 720,122,832 of CM060920.1, forward strand.
CTAGACCATATGCTTTTGGCTCTTACTCCTTTTTATCTACTTCTAGTTTCATGTGTTATACTTTCGTAACTGATCCCATGTTGATTGCCTTCAGTGTCAGTACTGCTTTGTCGTTATCTCTTTTTGTATCAGTCCCAAGCCTCTTCTTTTTATGTTAGTCCCGATAGCTCATTGATCACATCTTTCCCCTTTCTGCTTTTGGCCTTAGTTGTCCTAGCAGCTTGTTGTCGGTTTCACGTCTTCAAGCCATTCTCTTTGAGTTAGTTGCAATTCGATACCCATTCACAGATAGCCGGTTTCAATGTTGAATTTGGGTAGTAACATTGCCCCCCTAGTGAAGGGGTATTTTTGACTTTTAAAGTCAACGCCTTTTGACCTTTGTACTGTACTGTTCTGAATACACAAGATGTCCTCCTTTAAGTCTTTTGGGAAAAGGATCTGGTCTGTTGCTTTTTACTTATCTGTGTGGCCAAATTAAAGGGAATCTTTTAATGCAAACTTTCTTCTTCTTTCTTTCTGTTTCCTCCTCCTGTGATAATGCAAATTCAAACAAAATTGTTTTTCCTTCAAGATTTTAGTGAGTCTTTCAGGATGTCACACTTATTTTCATCACTATGAGTATTTCGATCGACCGAGAATATTACTCAAAGATTATTCTTCCAGTTCGACTACGGAGTTGCTCGACCTTATAAATTTTAGATTTTTTATCAAGATAAACTTTGATAAAAATATTAACTTAACAATTATCAAAGACTGGTAGTAAGGATTGTTCATTGGTCTGTTGTCATATTCTCGGGGTCAAAAACCGACATAGGAAAGATTTACCTTTGTAATGATGCTAAGCCTCTGGTATTGATTGGTTCAATTACCAAATTGTTATCGGCTAATTTTGGCTTCAGTTTTTTGACACCGAAACAATATATGATTATTACAAAAAAAGTGTTTTTCCCTTTGTTTCGGTGTTAGCGAAACTCAAAGTCTTGACAGCGAAACACCTTGATCTTGCTCCAATTGGTACTAAGTTATTATCGGCTAATGTTATGGTGTTAACACCAACTCATTTGGTTTCAGTTAGACTGTCACCAAATCATTTGGTTTTGTCAAGACCGACACTATATCATTTTATTTCGGCTAGACCAACCCTAAGTCATTTAACCATTCTTAAACATACTCAAAGTGCTTCATTATGCATGAGTCTTGTCACCATATTAATTCTAGTTACTCACGTTGTGTTTTGTCCTTTAGAGGTATAAGATCTTAAACTTTAATGATTAGGCATAGAAACGTATATGTCAGATTGGTACACTAACATGTGTTTATGGAATAATATCACATGGCAATATTATGTCTGGAGAACAAAAGGTTAACAAGTCCAAGTAGGGCAAATCTGCTATGCCTCGTCCAAAGAAGGCACATGTCCCACAATGCTCTTTTATCAATACCCCAGATGAGGTGGAAGCCATCCTCCAAAGTTTTGGTATGACTGGCGTTGATGTTATTCCTGCTTCTTCTCAAGATACCATTCAAAGTGCACATGAGGGATATTTTTCATACAAAGCAATCCATATCTGGCAGGGGGGTGTGGTTTCTTTCTTCTCCCACAGTTTGTGTCCAGACTTCTGTGCCACTTGGGGATTGCTCCCGTCCAGCTTTCCCCAAATACATATACTCCTTGTATGCCTAGAAGTCTTAGCGCTTGAGTCGGGCCAATCCTCCCTCAATGTCAATCTTTTGCGATTTCTGCTTCGCATGGCTATAGTAGCAGGTTCGTTTATTCTTCGCTCTAATCCAGTAAAGAAGCTGATTAATGATCCTATCCATAAGTCTAAAGATTGGGAAAACCAGCTTTTCTATATCAGGTGTCCTCCTGGTATATCGGGAAATTTTGTCAACCCTGGTGAGTTGCTAATTTCTTTGTCAAATCTTCTATGTCATTATCATGCCTCATCTGTTATTGCCTCTTTTCAGCCTCCATTTCTAAGAAGAAAGATTTAGGGGTAGACGAGACCCAGGTTGTTGATGCTCTTTTCAAAATATCTGAAAAACTGGGACGACGTTCCATTTTGTTGACTCTGGATAATCTCCACAAACACGCTCTCTTGCCTTCCGCACAAAAGATTTTGGGGAAGCCTCCTATCCATTTTCCAGGTGCCATAAGCTTATCCCTTGGCTAAGTCGATTTTAATCTTTTGTCACCCTTATTTCCGGGTTCTTCGGGCAAAATTACTTCATCAGAAAGGTTACAAGTTCTCATTTCATATTTCGACTTCCTTTATGTTATCCTATGTAACTTGTGATCAGTCATCCAAGGCGTTAATGAGACGGCTGGTCTTACTGCCCTTGCTCCATCTAGTGATTCAATTGTAAAAAGATTTGCTTTAGCCATTGATGACGGGTCTTCTAAAAGGCACAAGGGTGAAATATCTGTTTCTCCGCTTTTTGGTAATGTGATTATTACTTCGCCTGTTGGTCAGCCATCACCTGATCCTACTGCCCCTCCTGCCGACACTACTCCCCACGTCGATTCTTCTCAAACTGAGACTGCAGGAAGTGGCTTCATTACTGGTCTCCTGATGTCCGATCCTTAAGAAGCTCTGGATTCAAGGAAGCATGAGCTGACGTCATTCCCATTTCCTCATTATGATGATCCTTTGAGGTTCCCTTTACCGACCCTAGATTTTGATAAAGCTGTGAAGTCAGTTCTTTCTTCTGTCAATATTTCCAGCATGTCACTACCCTCCCCTTTAGACTAGTCTAGTTTTTATCATTATCTCATCAAGAAATAGCTTTTGGTTTTCCCTCATCCATCTAATTTCTCTTTTTCTTTTTCGTCTCTATACATGGATTAATATGATCCTATTTTTTCAGATATCCAAAAGTTACTACACCCTTCGAACAGTAATTGCTTCGACATCTTCTGAAGTGGCTAAACTTAAGGAGGAAAAAGTTGCTTTAGAGTCTAAGGTTCATGATTTAACTATGGTGAAGGATAAAAGTGACGAGTAACGTGAACAGCTGAACACAACACTCGATAAAGCTGAGTTGGAGCTTGAGAAAGAAAGAGAAGCCAAGAATCTTTTAACTACCAAGATTTCAGCTTTTGAAAATGGGGGAATATGTTAACCGAGCATGCCGAGAAGTTGAGAGCAAAGGATGATGCACTTTGTAACGCTAAATGTGTTGTCTATGAAGCCAAAAACATGATTTCTTTATTTTTGAAAACACACCTTTCAAATGTAGTAACGGAATATTATGAAGATGCCCTCTTCTTGGCTACTCTGATAACTTCAAAAAGTTTCCGAGTATGGAATTTCCTTCTATCCACCCTTCCGTTTGGGGTCTAGTTATGGAAAGAATAGATCTAGCCTAACATGGCATTATGGTTCCGAAGAAAGACAAGATGAAGGTTGAAGGCCTTCTGTTTATTGAAGTTCTACCTGATGATTCTGAATCTGATGAGGAGGAGGAAGACTTTGCCACTGACGGCGATAATGAAGATGATGACGATGATAACAATGATCCTAGTTCTAAAGGCGGAGGCTACCACGACAACTTTGATAAAGATGATGGCAATCCTTCTCCAACTGCTATTGAAGCTCCAGGTTTCAGGGAAGTTAAGTCTGATCCTTCGCGTGCTCCCACTTCCTGATATCTGGTTAGCGTTTCTGCTAAGGAAACTGGTTCCTCTGAACCTGATAAAAAGAAGCAACTTATTAAGTCTGCTACCCCTATCTCTCAGGTATAGCTTTTGCTCTTGAAGTAGTTTCTTTCCTGTGCTCAATTAACCCCCTTTGTCTTGAAACTTGCCAACATTTGTAAAACTTAACACCATGGATCCATACTTCAGGGTATATCCCTTTGTTATTTATAATCAATGTTTTCCCTTTAATATTACGGTAGAATCCTGTTTTTCCAATGACACTGTTCCCAAGGATGATTTACATTCATTATCTAGGTTGAGGAGGAAGTTTCTAACAAAAACATATTGTAAGTTCAGCAGGGATTGCTTTTTAAAAGACCTTAAGCATATTTACATGAAGTTTCCCCAGCTCCCTTTTAATTTCCTGGGTGACGACCAAGAGGAGACTTTAAAGAAACTTAGAGCTCATCATGCAAAGTTGATATGTAACATAAATAATAAATGTTTTGAGGAAAATGACTAAATTACGCATTCTTTGTAATTTAAAACTTGTTTGGATGGATTTGGGAGAACCCATGTATTTGACCTTTTTTGAATGATGAAATCTATGGTTTATTAACATTATTTATTTTGAAAGAGAACTTATAAATAATGGTATGTATGCTTATAAAATAGGGATTTCAAACCAAAGATTTTTCTTCCCTGACTGAGGAAGAAATATTACGAATTATAGACCGGAGAGGCATCTCAATGGACTCTTCTATTATCACTCGAGATGGGTCCATCTCATCTCTGAAGTTGACTAAGAAGAATTTGAGCGAGCAAGCAAACATTCAGGAGGGTCATCTAAGGAAAAAAGGAGAAAATTATCCTTGAGCTAAAGAGAGAGATAAAAACTAATCCCTCCATTGATTTTGATGAAGAAGTAGTAGGATTGCATCGGCAAATTGCTGATTTAGAGGTTAAGTGCGAAAATGCGTTGACAATCTACAAAACTTGGGAATTTGTCTTTGGGTGTACCACAAACATTTCTGTATCTAAGTCTCCCCAAGTCAACGCTAAGCTCGAGGCTTCAAAATTTGAGATAAGTTATCACATGAGAAACCCTCTTCCCGGGTTATATGATTCCGTTGTCAAAAGGTGGTGTCGGAAGATTAAAACTGATATAAAAGGTTTTTATGATAGAAAATATAATGAGGATACACTTCGGAATATTGACTATTATGTCTCCAAAGTTTAATAACTGCGAAAAGAAAGTCATGCTTTGCGAAAAAGCGTTTCTGGTTTGGAGAAAGAGAACAAGACTCTTCAAGACATGGGCATGGCTTATAACTGAGCTTTAATGCTTCAGATTAAACCCTTAAACAATCCTGAAAAGACTAGGGAAATGAGACAAAAGATTAACGAGCTTCTGTGCATCGCGCTTCGACACGCCATCGTTTGCCATTTACCTGATGATCAGGAGGAGCAGAATATTGTACTAGTAACATTAATGTTTTCATTATCATGCCTGGATAGTTAACGAAGTAACTCTGTAAGCAACTTCGTAAATTGTGTATATATCACCTGATGTGTAACCTTGCTTGCATAGAGATCATTTGTCTCTTCTAAGAGCTCTACTGTGTTGTTTCGCACATACTTAACATACAATATTGGTGTTATCTATTAAGACATATGTAACAGTTTGTTCGCTCCACGTGAGACAATGCCTGGGATGTAACTCATCAATTAATGAATTTGTGCTACTAGGCACCCTATATAATCAAAAATGACTAGGATAATGAGTTTAGTAAATCTCCTTGTGAGATGTGGAAGATCATGTTCTTCGTTTGATGGTTTCCAGATAGTAGACTTGAGTCATCGTCCCGAGCATTGGCAACAGATCTTTTCTTAGGAATAAGAATCAGAATCCCGCAACCTGGGTTAGCATGTTAATAAGAGAACTACTTCTGGCAATAATTAGGAGTCCCGAACCATAACCTAGTTTCGGGTATTTGAGAATAGGCCAGAAATCCTCTTCTGGAAATTAATAGAAGTGTCACCCCTTTTTGGGTTTATTTTTCAAAGCAGAGGATGTAAGTGCTTTGTTATCCATTCTATGGGCTTGTGATAGTCAAAGCAGAGGATGTACGTGCTTTGTTGGCCACTCTTTAGGCATGTGCATCTGGTGCGCTTAGCCAGTTTATTCTCAAGCAAGGCCCAAGGACTTATCCGACCTCCCTTCAGGAGGCGCCTTACCTTGGCCATCATAGGCAGTGATAAGTGCTTAGATGCTTGAACTTGGAAATCATAGGCACGGCTAAAGGCTTACTCTTTTGATGCTCTACCCTGACCATTATAAGCAGTGATAGAGGCTTACACTCCACCCCTCTTCAAAGGGTGCCTTAACCTGACCATCGTAGACGCTGATAAGGGTTTTCATTCCCTTCTGCAGGATACGAGGAACATAAGCAGAGGTAGGACATGCTCTTCTATGAGCCGAGGTAGGACATGCTTAGTTCGCAGCAGAGGCATGGTGTACTCTTCTACGGGCAGAGGCAGGGCACGCTAATTTAGATGCTCCGTCCCGACCATTTCTGGCGTGGATTGGAGGCTCATGCTTTTGATGTTTTAACCCAGTCCTTTCTGATTTGGACGATGTTAAAGGCTTACACACCACCCCCTCCGGGGGGTTCCTTGTTTTGGCCATCTTGGCGGCGACAAGGGTTTTTAACCATTGTAGATAGCTTCACCCATTTTGGGTGGTTCTAAATTTTTAGGGAGATTGTACCCCCAACTATGTACACATCTTTACTTCAAAGAATCAGTTGTTGTCAGATATAGCTTGATCTTTTTACAAATGTCTATAATTGGCCTTGACTGTAGAATCTAATAACCATTCTTTACAAGGCTCTGCAATGATTAGTCTCATGCCCATTCATCATATGATAGTGGCAATATGGGCCTCCATATTTCTTTCAAGTTTGGTTTCTTCTTGGATGATGGCCAGATGTTAAGTTCCTGTTTGGTTAAGAAGTAGATATTCTCGATTGAGGTAGTAAGACTGCATTCCCTATATAGTCTTGATTCGAAATTTCCTTTTTGATATTAAAGCTTTATCATTTTTCCACTCTGCGTTGTGGCTTCATTTGCATCTTCCAACCTTCTTTTATGAACATTTCTAGACTGTAGTGCGATTCTTTTAGTCCACTTGGAGGTGAAATGATTAAAGTCTTCCATTATCCTTTCTTCAAATATTTTTTCTCTTTCCTATGATCGAATGGCTTCTCTAAGATGAGAAAACAAGTTACTCTCCATTGTTGTTGTACCACATAAAGCAAAGACAGGAATCATCCCTGTGTAGAAAGGGTTAATGCTCTAATGTTCAGGGTCATATTTTTCTACTTCCTCTTTCCAATTGATGATTCACAAAGCTTCCATTATTAACCTTTATTCTTCCATCATTCTCGTGTCAGTAATATCTGACATAGCCATTTGAGATCCGGAAGATTCTAGTTGGGACTCTTTTTCCCATAATCTTGCTTCTTCAAAACTTAGTCCAATCCAGGATGAAACAGCACAGTTCGGGATGTGGCTGTTAACCACAAGGTTGGAGGTTCGAGCCCTCCTTCTAGCGCCAAAATGTTAATGACATTTTTCATCAACACCATAAATAGGTCTATGGATGTGGACCTATGAGTTATAAGGGATTATTTAGTTCCCTTAAGCTTGAATTAGTTCACTACTTCCTAGATATCATGGTCTTAATCCCAAAGATTAGTAACTATTCTCTCAACGGTGAATATCACGCTTACGTGACTTAATAACCAACAGTTACCTTAGGGTAAGGGTTCTCTAAGCGCAACACAAGTTAGGAAGCTAAACGGCTTGACAAAGGGTATTTCAATAATCCGGGCTTAAGGTTAAGGCTTGTGTATGAAGTTTTTGTTATGGAGAAAGCATAAGGTAATAGACGAAGAAGGCAGTAAGATAAATCATAGAAATTATGCTAACTGATGATTCACTCTTTATTGCTTATTTATTTGAGTACATAAGTGTTTACAAAGAAAATCGCCAAACTGATTTAGAAATCACGGTTTACTCTATAAGAAATGAGTACAAGATTGAGGAATGAGAAAAGTTCCCTAAAATGTGACCCCTGGGGTCCTATTTATAGACAAATTTGGCCCTCTTTTGTCATTAACTCTGCAAAATCCCTCCTTTCGGATGCGGTAATAGATTTTGTCCGCTATGCACCATTCGATTCTGGTAATTGCGGTTTCGACCACCTTTCTTTCTACTTAACATTGTTATTGGACCCAATCTGGCTTTGTGAATGTCGGTCTTGGTTTTAGGAGCTTAACTTTGATGATGCTTTTTACATGTTTCGATACCAAGTCCCTTGATATAGATAGCTTTCGGAATTGCTTTTGGTCTTCAACGATAGACATTGGTTTCGGCTTTGAGCTTTCATAGCATTGCTCTTTTGCTTCCGTTTCTTGTGTCTTCAGAACCTCCGTCCCTTCCAGTATCGACACTAAGAAAATTAGTGCAGATATATTCTATTTTATAGTCTTCGGTTAACTTTCAGGTGAGTCTTTAGAGTTGGTTTCGATCTTGCGACAGCATGCTTTCGGTATATCTTCTGATAACATTTGAAGCCGTGTTTTAGTGCAGGTATCATTACCAAGCGAACTGGTAAAGATAGCTCCTTGTTCCATCCTACTTATGTTTCGGATTATGTAGTTTTTATCTTGGTTTCGGCTCCTTTACCATATGCTTTCGTCTCTTGCTCCATTTTATCTACTTCCAGTTTCACGTGTTATACTTCTGGAACTGAGCCCATGTTGATTACCTTCAGTGTTAGCACTGCTTTGCCATTATCTCTTTTCATATCGGTCCCAAGCCTCTTCTTTTTATGTTAGTCCCTATAGCTCATTGATCACATCTTTCCCCTTTCTCCTTTTGGCGTTTGTTGTCCTAGATGCTTGTTGTTGGTTTCATGTCTTCGAGCCATTCTCTTTGAGATAGTTGCGATCTGATACCCCTTCGCCGATAGCCAGTTTCAATGTTGAATTTGGGTAGTAACACTAAACTATAGAATAAAAGGAATGCCAATTGATGAAAATCATTATTAACAACTTTTAGCATCGGTTCAAGGATAGACAAAAAGTAAAATTTATTTGAGTTACTCACATATATGTACCCATTATACTAGACCAATCGCCTAGTATGGGGCGTTCTATTATGCAAACTATCAAAAACATTTACCATATTTACTGAAACTCAGAATGAAAAGAAAATAATATAGAAGTAGCAAACATAAACAATATTATTCATTGAATATAAACTGTATAGTCATCTGCAAAAGCTAACATAACCTTACATATTAAAAGATCAAAACCAATATAACTCGACTTCTGCACAAAAGAATTTCTTAACATACTAAAAAGTTGCTTCTCAACATTTGATGATAAAATCAACCATTAGTGGGCGATCTAAAACGACGTTCATCGATGATTGTAGAATTAAGCAATAGTAACTCCGTGTTCAGCATTAGATGAGAATATCCAAGTCGCTTTATTAGTTCGTTGCATGTAGTCCATGTTCTCGGGTAATGTACAAATGAGAGCAGATGCAAACATTATGTTAACTTCTATATTAGCATGAAATATTTGAAAGAAATGGTTATAAACTTGCTTAAAAGCTTGCATGTTCTTCGAAAATGTCAAATACTAACCTACAGTTGCGGATATCAGTCTCCGAACTCAAAATGTAAGCTGTCGGTGTGGCCTAAAGCATTAAAAATATTGAGTGACTCAACGTAAATGAATGATTATTGATTTACTTTGACATATTATCCTACTTGACTGGGCATGCTCGTTTTCATTGGAATTCACGTTCCCATGCTAGAACTAACCTAAATATCGTTTAAATAATGTTAGCGTTATTAGTAAATATAACAGAGCCGAGTATATGAATGCAGCCGACAAAGTGATATGTTATAATATTGAAGTCAACCATGGTTCTAGAAAAAAATAAGGTACATTAATGTTAACTCCAAAAATGGCAGTAACACCTGATTAACTGCGAAAGCACCACTCCGTGATGGGGAAACAGAATAAATCAGTAAAAGTAAATTAAAATAGGAAAGAAATAGAAAGAAAGTAATAAAGAAGAAAATTTTCTAGTGGCTCAACTTTGGATCAAGCCTATCCACTTTGAACAATATTATTATATTCCTTTCCATGCCGAGTACAATACAATATATATGATTACAAAGATCCCCAAAATAGAGAATAACAAACAATCACTAGTACAATTGGTTATCGGAGAATCACGATAACCAGCCTAGGTGACTTAGAGTAGTTATCTTTAGAGAAGAAGCTTTGCTGTCGGAGGAGGGTAATGGCTGCTGGAGATGATGAAATATCTTTGTACAGCTTTGGCAGAGCAAGGAAATCAATCCCCTTTGATGTTGGAGCTAGAAGGGTATTTATAGGTGATCTGAAAGAGTTAGGCCAAGCCCACTTGCAGGAAGTACTAAAGTAACATGTCGACCTACCATAGAAATATCACGGAAAAATACATTAAGGGCATGGGTCGGTGCTGACCCATCATGGGCCGGTGATGACCTCTTAGTGTATTTTTGACACTGGACTTCGTGGTTTGGATATTGTACCTAATTTAGCTTGTGAGTGTACATTAGTATTGATTGGACTTGGTTTGGTGTCATATTAAGGCTTGCTTCTTACCGTTTCGATGCTTTGCCATGATTCATTGAGCAGTGTGTCTTGATGGGTTGAAATGACTTGAAATTGCCAAATGGTCTTCTGGTAGTATTACAAACAGGGTGGAGCAAGTTTTGTGGGCTTCAAGGTAACAAACATGGGTCAGTGCCGAGTGTCGACCTATGATGGGTCGGTGCTGAGTGTCGGCCTATGATGGGTCGGTACCGACCCATGTACATAACCTATCTAGCTTTGGAACTTTTACAGGTTTATTTGCCTCGTTCTTCTAAGTCTTTTGGTAAGGTTTCATTTGATTCTAGTATCATAGGACTCTGATCTCCTTAATGTTTCTGTGTGAGTATCTATCGTGGTTATATATGGGTTAACATTTTCCGCTCAGAGTATATTCATGTTGAAAATATGACATGCTCTGGTATAACGATCGTACGTTCCTGATTTGGCTTCAGATGGCTAATCTTCTTGAGAAACGACCATTAGTTGAAGTTTACAATTTGGCGTTACCCTACGTAGCATTAGAGTTCGCGCCGAGGCAAGCTATCTTGAATTGACACTTATGTCGTTGGTTTAGGAGGACATGGGTTTGCTCGTAGAAGGCGAGTATTCTCTCTTTGGTGAAGCGACATGGGTCGGTGTTGACCCATGGACTTTAGGTCGGTGCCGACCCTTATACTTAACAAAAATTTCTCCTTATTCTTTTATATTCTACCCCTTTTAACCTCATTCTTATTTTGGCTACAAAAACTAGGGTTACGGCTTCCCCCTTTTCCTGTTGCCAATCCAACCTTTCCCGTCCTCGTCGTTGATCACCTACGACAACACCGACCTCGCGAGCCACCTGACCCTGCCGCCGACCTTCCGACCATCTCCATTCAATTCTTGCTCCGTCATCCTGGTTTCTAACTCGAGTTTGATCGATTTGGCCCTGAATTCTAGCTGTAGCAAAGCTTTTAAGTCCAACACTACTTGGATTTGATTATTTCCAGCCCCATCTCCACTTCTAGGTGTTGATTTCTACCTACACTTGAAAAAACCTAGCCGATTTAGTGTGTTTCAAACATGAGGATTTTGTTTAGACCTACGAACTGATTTTGACAATACACACTGCTGTTGGAACTGATTGACTAACTGTAACAGCATAAACATGAACTCGCACTCAAGCTAAAATTGCCTCGAACTCATAACCCTCATACTATAATATATGTGAACTATGTAGTGTCGTTTATGTGCCATTTAAATATGTCGTTGATATTTCAACTCAATTTTGGATGACCACTTTGAGCATGGAATGCATTCTGAACCATTATTGACATGCATATGATTTTTCTGTGAAACGATGACAAGAGAGCTTGTCGTTGATTCATTATGACGCATTTATTCTCAACCATTCAAATTGACAACGGATTAGCCTAGTAAATGAAGAGGAAGCGTTAAAAGTTCTTTTGACATTCATGCAGACCATTTTCGTAGATTCGTTTATGTAGAAAATATACCAGTCACAAGATATGTTTCTATGGGAATGTGACATTGATTTTGTGCACGGATGGCGCATGAGTTTTGTTAATTGACACTCACTGGTTTTGGATCTCAAGCACCATCCTGTTGCACAACACTAAATATTTATAAGTTGCATGTACCTGACCATTCTGAATATGAGGTTCACTTTGTAGACTTCTCACCCCTTAGAGCATCTTCTATCCCGCGAAGGCGACTCTTCCCAAATTCAGATTCAATCTACTTCTAGAGTGCATTCATCGTCTATACAAACGGAAGCATCCTCACATATACCTTCTGAGAGAGCAATTGTCGCGATGGACCCATGATTGATCGATCTCGCCCTGTTATCAGGCTTATTGTGAATCCACCAGAGAGATGCCCCTCAATGGTGACTTACCAGTGCTTCACCGTATTTGCATTCAATTTGGCATTCCAGAAGAAGACCTCCGATTACCTGAGAATGATGAAACAGTTGATAGTCCCCCTATTGAGTTCACTACTTGCCATCGATATATGTGCATGCACAGTGCTATTTCGCCATTCAACCCATTCTTTCAACGAGGAGCTAGGAGCGGCTCCTTACCAACTTCACCCGAGTGGTTATAATGTGCTTACTGGCTTGTTTGTTCTTTTTATACGGAGTATGCAGCGTACACCCACCTTTGAGGAGATCTGCTATCTTTGTATCTTTAGGAAAAGAAAATATCATCTGTTATTGATTTTTGTTAATGTGGCCGTAAATCGAAAGCTAATCCTCGATTTACAAGACAAAGTTCCTTCTTTTATGAATTTATTTTTCTATGTCAAATGCTTGATGGGCTTTAATAGGTTCTGGACAAGCGGGCATAAGCTTTTGGGTTTGAGTTCATTTCTTGCTCTAGAATTCGCTTGTTTTGGCGATGTCCTGACTTGACCTCCTTTTTTATTCCTTTAAAGCCATGTCTACCCATGTCAAAGATCCTGAGCATTTGCCCACATAGAGTCTTTGGTGGCAGTTGTTAAGAGAGAGAGGGAGGTGGACTTCTTATTACAAGATGAATTCCTGCACCAGTTTGGCTTGCTAGAACCTTCCCGATCTTTCATCCCCCGTGAGATCTCGACTCTTACACAGGCTATGGTAGATGAATTAGCTGCTCAGCAAGTGGAAGAGGGTCAAGCTGAGGGGTTAGTCTTGAGAAGGATTCTGTTGTCGAGAGCTCCAGTCAAGGGGTTGGTGAGGACCACGATTCTCCACAAAGCATGTCCCTTATTCATGAAGGTGACGAGGTAGAGTTTATACAGCGGGAAGAGAAGCAGATTGCGGAAATAGACATGGAAAAAGAAGAGGGAGAGATTTTGAGTGATAGCGACACTAGCGTGGGGACCAGCTAGTATGCCCCTTAATTTGACGATTCGTCTGATGAGGAGTCTACCAGTGATGGACTACAGACTGACTCGGAAGATATAACCATTGATGATCCCAAGACTCCTTCAACTCATAATTCTCTTATTCAATCCCTAGGTGGGAATGGCCAAGATGTCTTTGGTAATATAAGCGATATATACATCACTCCTTATGAGGTTCTCAGGGATAACCCTATGCTAGGTACTCCTACTACTACTAGTTTTGGGGTTGTTGCGATTACTTCGGTGACTACCAGTACTGTGATTCTTACAACTACTGGTTCAGAAACTCATGCGACCATTGGTACGAGAACTCCCGCGATTACCAGTTGTGACACCCCACATCCCATAATGTCACCCATATGAGGATGCATTCGAATTTGTGAAGCGCAATAAGTATACAATAACCAAATTTTCACAAGACAGAATAATAATTGTAGCGGAAAATTTTATCTTTTATTATTAAATAGAAAGCATTACTTCCAAATCCCAATTACAACATCATTTTATCATATTTCTCAAATACCAAATATAATAGATAAAACCAATTGACCCTTGAAACAAATCATTAGAGTGCAAAACCATAAAAGCACATCCCTCTTCCATAGCCATAACAAAGTAGAGAAAAAGTCAATACAATACATAGAATTAGAAATCCAAGAATCCAAGCTGAAAATCACGATCACTGTTGAACACCTCCCTGAGAACCTAAGGGGGGAAAGAAGAGAGAGAATGACTCCGCACGCTCATGACTCCGCCAGAACGTGCCCAATCACAAATCAACGTATATGACACAAACCTTTTTACTGGTGTTACAGTGTCTTAGTTTCCCCAATCGGACCCATGCACGCTCATGACTCCACCGGAACGTGCCCGGCACCTTCCTCATTTTGAACCGCTTACTATCCAGATCAGTAAAGCATTCCCTAGACCCTACCTAGTGTGAGGCCCCCTAACAAGATACTAACAGGGACACTGACTGAAATGGGATCCACACAAATCGCACAAGCCAAATCCCCTAAGCTTGTGCCCCCAAGTAACTAAGATTTTAAGAGTCCCCAAAAACCGATACAACAACAAGACGAGGGACCTCTTAGCTTATTAATTAATATGTTTAACGTAGCAGGTTTAAGTTTATTAATAAGCATGGTTGTAAATGACATTTCTTCTAAATGTTATTATGTATACCACCCCTTCCCCAAAACAAGCACCTGCCCGAATGTATTTTGATTACAGTAACTCATTTTACTTAATTTACATCTGGTACTTACATTTTCCTTAACAAGTTCTTTACTTAATATTAAATTAAGTCTAGTCAATTTAACATGCTTGCATATTTTCCTTTTCACTATAATCCCCAGATTTTACAGTCAAAGGTCCTCAAGTTACAATATGCCCCATGTTATCCTTTTCATTGTTATTTCATTTATTCCAATTATTCCAATTATATGTAATTTTAAACGGTAAATGGCCTAGTCTCTCGATGACCTAGGCTCAGCGTAAATAAAAGGAAAAAGAAGGAGAAGATCAGAATCAAACTAAACTGTATAAAATAGGAATATAAAAGACTGTAAATAAATGAAAGATAGAGAAGGGGACAAGGAATATAGATGTATACATGAACATATACTAAATGTAAAACCAAATTGACAGTAAAAGAACATATATTAACTGTAAAACTGAATTGACAGTAAAGAACATATATAAGAAATTACTTATAAGTACTATTTATTCCAAATCCAAAACTATTTACTGCCATAATACTTTCTAGATGTCAGATCTAAAAATAACTTGAACTCACAGAGATGTAGGCCGTATTCGGAAATAGACTTTGAGAAAGTAATTGTTGTAGAGAAACTTGAGTTATCCTTTTTTAATCTATCTTCTAGCAGCATCTCCCCATTTTTCTTAATTAATTTTAGAACATAGTTTTGAGGAAGAGAGGAATGAAGAATGTTTGTATGTAGGAAAATAAGAGATAGCCTCCCTATTAATAGATTAACTAGGACAATCTCAAACCTTTAGATAATTGATTTTTAAATCCATCCATACACCTTAGCGAATAAATAATATAAATAAAACAATCCAAATACAAATCTCAGAATCCGACCTGCATGCAGGTAGGTCAACCCCCCACCTACCGTGTCGATTTATTGGTCGACCCCCATAGACATGGGTCGACCCAGAGGTCGACCATGTTGTGGGTAGGTCATCGAGTTACCATTGGTTCTTGCGTTTAATTTTCTGTTTGAATTTTGAATTTCGTTTAAACTTCATAAGCCTATAACTTCTTTATAGATTATCTGATTTACGCAAATCAAAAGTCTATCCAAAACCAGAATTCTGAGACGAACACAATGGTAAGGTCAATTATACTTAATTTTGAATATTTAATAATTAATTTTCATTTTATTCTTTTTTTTTTGTAATTATGATGTATTAAATTATGGGGTGTTACATTCTCTCCTCCTTAATGGATTTCGTCCCCGAAATCTCCAAGTGAAGAAAAATGTTATTATTTTAACAACCACCTACAATCATTTACTCATCCATCAACCACGGGCATCCATTGTCCTTAAAAAATTTAATGCTTGTATGAACATATGCAAGAGGTGTTGTGTATATATGTCCCTACACTAGTGCAAAAATCAGGCGGTCTACTGATTCAGTTGACCTTCTTAATGCAATATATGTCTGTGTCATGTATCCAATATGTATGAAAAAGAATCATAGTATAACGTATAAGTTCTAAATGCGTGCACAATCATTCACCAAAATGCAATATCCATGTGATGATTCGACCATTTTCATCCATAGAAAAATTAAAATGCGCACACATCCATATGCAATATGTAAGTGCTTGAGCCAATCTAGTGCCTAATGTGTGTGTGTGTGTATGCGTCCATTGGAAATTAATAGCAAACACTTGCATCCACTTGCAACCATCAATCATAACATGTCTCAAACACATGTTTTTATCCATTGGTTTCTACCTAAGGATCGAAGATTCAATAGGATAAACATACTCGAATGATAGAAGCAAATGCAAATTCAAAAAGTTTGGAAAAGAAACTAAAAACGTACTCTCAAAGAGAAAAGGGTAAGAAGCGTGAATCTTGTCTTCGGGTTCCCACGTTGCATTGTCGTAGTTCTCCCCACTGTACCTTCACTAATCTGATCTCCTTGTTGCGTAGTTTCTTAACCTCCGATCCAAGAATATGGGTAGGAACTTTCCTAACTGACACCTCTTTTTCAACCTCAACATCCTCAAGCGTGCTCGGCTCCACTACCTCTATTGTATCATGTAGACATTTCCTCAAATGGGAAACATGAAACACGTCATGAACTCCTACCAGCCTCTCTGGTAGTCTAACCCTATAGGCCATCTGACATATCCTCTCAACTATGGGGAATGATCCTACAAACCTCGGTGTAAACTTCCCTACGAGCCAAAGCAAACAACATTTCCTAGAGGTGATACCTTGATGAAGACCATATCTGCTACCTCAAATTCCAAATCAGTACTTCTCTTATCGGCATATGACTTCTGCCTTTCCTGAGCTTCTTTCATCCGTTGGCGAATAAGATCAATTTTCTCAAAAGTCTCTTGAATCATCTTATAGATCCAAGTAGAAGTCTATCCGTAGACTCGCACCAAATGTTGGCGATCTGCAAGGTCGTCCATAGAGTGCCTCAAAGGGTGCCATGCCTATAGTTGATAGGTAACTGTTATTGTAGGAAAACTCAACCAATGGGAGGTGCTCCTCCCAAGTTCCTCCGAAATCTGGATACGCAGTCTCAGTAAATCCTTAAGTACCATATTGACCCTCCCGGTTTGTCCATCGGTCTAAGGGTGGCATATTGTGCTCAATCGTAACTGTGTACCTAGTGCCTCTTGCAAGCTCTTCCAAAACTCACTCGTGAAGATGAGGTCATGGTCACTTACTATACTAGAAGGTACCCAATAAAGTCGAACTATCTCCTTAAGGTATATCGATGCTAGCCATGTTGTTGTCCTCTTGCTCTTGACGGGAATAAAGTGAGCACTCTTAGTAAGTCTGTCTACTATCACCCAAATACTGGTGATACCCTTCCTCGATCTGGGAAGTCCATCGATAAAGTCCAAAGAGATGCTATCCCACTTCCACTGTGGGACGTCCAAGGGATGAAGCAATCCGCCAGGTTTCCTTTGTTCATCCTTTACTCCCTGGCAAGTCAAACATCGGGCCATAAACTCAGTCATGTCCTTCTTCATACCAGTCCAATGAAAAACTCTCTTTATATCTCGATACATCTTGACCCACCCAAATGGATAGTCATTCGAGAGTGATGAGCCTCCTCAATGATTGTCCTCAGCAAATCCCTAAATCGGGGAACAGAAAGCCTTCCGTCTCATCGTAGACACCCTTTCTTGTCCGCAGAATATCTACTTAGGTGACTAGAGGTCTCTCCTCCACGGAGCCTGTCCAAGGTTTCTGCTAATTATGGGTCCTCTCGTTGTGTGGATCCAATGTGCTCTGTAAGAGTAGGTTGTACTGTCGACAATGCCGAGAAACCAGGCATAAAATCTGTATATAGCCTAAAATCAAAGGTCGATATATACTTCTAGCTTCGCCTCCTTACGAATAGAGGACTCAAGGTCATCCTCTGCCTGCTCAATGCGTTCGCCACTACATTACCCTTTCCTGGGATATAAGCTATCTCAAAGTCCTAGGACGCTAGGAACTCCATCAAACGTTGCTGCCTTAAATTGAGATCCTTCTGTGAGAACAAATATTTGAGCGACTTGTTATTCATGTATAGCTCAAATATCTCTCCAAGTAGATAGTTTTCACCAAGACTTAAGTGTGAATACTATGGCAGCCAAATCCAAGTCATGGGTAGGGTAGTTCTTCTCACGAACTCTCAATTGTCTGCTACCATAACACATTATCCTCCCTTCTTGCATCAACACGGCACCTAGCCCTGTGCCACAAGCATCTGTGTAGACTGTAAACACTTTTCTACCATCGGGAAGAGTCGGAACATGGGCTGATGTCAGAGCCCTCTTCAATTTCTGAAAAGCAACATGACAATCAATGCTCCAAGCGAAAGCCAAGTTCTTCTTCGTTAGTCGGGTGAGCAGGGCAGATATCCTTGCAAAGTCCTTAATGAGATTCCTGTAATAACCCACCAACCCTAGAAAACTTCTAACCTTCGTCGCATTCTTGGGAGCCTTCGAATCTTGAACTGCGATGACTTTAGCGGGGTCTACTGCTATTCCATCCTTGGAGACAACATGCCCTAGGAAGCTTACTTCCTTTCTCCAAAAGTGACACTTAGAAAATTTTTCTTTAAGCTGATGTGATCTGAGAGTGCGTAAAACATCTCCTAAGTGTATGGCAAGTTCCTCCTCGCTCCTTGAGAAGATCAAAATATCATCCATGAAGACCACTAAAAACTCATTCATAAACTCTCTAAACACCTGACTCATCAAGTCCATAAAATATGTGGGTGGATTGGTCAGCCCAAAAGGCATGACCAACCACTCAAAGAAACCGTACGGAGTTCTGAAAGAAGTCTTGTCAATATTATCCTATTCCACTCTCAGCTGATGAAATCACATGGTCAGATCCAATTACAAGAAAACCAGATGCGCCTACTAGCTGATTAAACAAGTCGTCAATCCCTGGAAGTGGGTGCCTATTCTTCTTGGTGAGTTTATTCAACTCCCTATAGTTCACGCATAGATGAAGTGAGTTGTCTTCCTTGGTAGCAAAGACGACTAGAGCTCCCCCCTCTGATATGCTCCGTCTACTGAATCCCTTCTCGAATAGCTCCCCTACTTGTTTTTTGAGCTCCCTTCTTCCCCAAGGAGCCATGTGGCGCACTAGTAACGCGACTGGCTTCACATTCTCTACCAAGTAAATCCGGAAGACTATGTCACGCTTCGGAGGTAATCCCCTGACCTCATCAAACACGGCCAGATAATCTCTGACTATGGATATTGATCGAATATCATCTACAGAAGCATCAAGAGAATATAGGAAACTGAGAATAACTAACCCCCGTGGGTCACACAAAATCTTGAGAGTTCTCCCTTGGCAACTCAGAAGCCTAATAACTCTCCTCTCACAGTCTAGAATGGCACCATACATGGATAACCAATCCATTCCTAGAATCAACCCATAACCCACAAAGCCAAGAACATATGCGTCGCATTCAAACACGACGCCCAAGATACAAATTCTCAAACCCCAACATATCATAGAAAGATGAGTCGTACCTCCTATGGGGGTTGAGACTACAATAGGATCAGAAACAATACTTGTTTTAAGGTGTAGACTATCTACCAAAGAATTGGATGTAAATGAATGAGAAGCACCAGAATAAAAGAGTCCTAATAGAATAGTAAAAATGGGAAATCAAACCTTCAACAGTGACTTTCCTACCTCGATCTGGTCCACTAGCGTCAAGAGCTAGCACTTGTCCACTAGATGTTCCTTCCCCTCGGCCTTTCTTATTAAGGCATTGCTTGATGAAATGCCCAAGTTGACCATAAGTGAAACAAGCCTTCTTCGCCTTCGTACAATCTTTCACAAAGTGTACCAAAGCTCCGCAACCATGGCACTTAACCTCTATCTTGATCTGAGCCTTATAAGGCTTTCATCCTTTCTTTGGCGCTCCCTTCTTGGACCACCATTTCTTTTTCTCAGTCTTGGGATATGCCTCCTCAGCCTTGACTTCCTCTTTATCGTCCTCATGCATCAAAGCCATGTCAACAAGTCTCTCGAAAGTCATCCCCATCGGGATATGTGATAATGCTAGTCATGGGAGAGGTTGCTTCAACTCTCACGCGATTCTAAGACCCTTCTTATGGGGAGCGTTCACCAAGTCCAAACAAAATCTTGTTAGCTGATTAAACTTGTTAACATATTCCTTTACGGACATACTTCCTTGTTTAAAACCTCCATCTGAAATCATCCCAAGTAGCTATTGGTTGTACCGCCTATGTCACCTCCCACTAGTATGAAGCTTCTTCCTTCATTTGCCAAGCGGCCAACTGAATCTTTCTTCTATCGTCAAGCTCAAAAAGATCAAACACATTCTTCGTTTCTGTAAGCCAATTGTGCACCTCAACAAAACTCTCAGTACCACGAAACGACTTAACTCTCATCTCGCAGAAGTCCTTACAAAGCTTAGAAAAGTTGAATATGGGAGGTGGTGGAGATACTGCGGCTGCAGTTGGGGTGGGGCATCTCATTGTGCCCCGACAGGTGTCATAGCTTATAAATATCTACGGAACCATGTCGGGAGTGGAATGCCCTCAGGATGATTAGGAGCCCCAAACATGTTGAAAAGAGATGAAACAAGGATTCAAAAAGAGAATCAAAGGAATATTATATATGACTCACTACACCAAAACAGGGGATTCCCAACAAGTATAGGTGTTACAAATAATTTCTATAACACTTTTAAGTTTTACCAACGGCCTATGAGGAATTGTCCAGAAGATATGGTACCACTTATAAGTGTTACAAACAGAGTAATTGCTAACACTTATAAATGCTAGAACCAGAAGATATGGTAACACTTATAAGTGTTACAAACATATTCATTGCTAACACTTATGAATGTTGAACCAGAAGATATGGTAACACTTATAAATGTTACAAACATATTCATTGCTAACACTTATAAATGTTGGAACCAGAAGATATGGTAAGACTTATAAGTGTTATAAACATATTCATTGCTAACATTTATAAATGTTGAAACCATAGGATATAATAACACTTATAAATGTCAGTATCATAATCCTACTAACACTTATAAATGTTGGCATACATAAATTGCTAACACTTATAAATGAGTATATATAACATGTCTTTATGATTTCCAATCACATATATAATTCAACATATCAATTCAATATAAGATTTGGTACACTTCCATATTTCAAATTCAACAGTGTCACATTTGCATAATGCTCAAATATCTTCCAATTTCAAAATACCATAATATCATGTTCAAATTACAAAAAGCAATACAATGTTTTACTAAAGATACATAGAATTTTAGATACTGCGAAGGTGAAATGTGGACCATATCACAAAGCCTCTAGCCGAAAATTCACAAAGCTTGTAATGTCCGTTTTGAGGACCATCGTAAATTGGTGCTTCCACATCTAAAACTTCTATTATCCAAACAACTTTCTCAACACCTTGCACTATCTATCTAAAATGACACATGGTCTGTGTTCCAATATAAGCTTTTGCTACATTCTTCTTCAAGTCTTGTGATAATAGAATTACAAGTTTGTTTTCCATTGTTGATGATCCAAATTAGAGGCAGTTTCTGTCATAGGCGTCACAACACTGCCTTTTACGTTATATTGCAATCCCGATACCATATTAAGAAAGGATGAAGAAAATGATTTAAGAGCATCGTTGATTTGGATTGACACTTGACTCGCCACTTGACTTGCAACTTGATTTTCTAATTTCATAGACCATTGACGAAAAATCGTCCTTTTTATTCTTATCGGCAATTGCTTTTGAAACTTGCATCATCTTTACTTGCTTTATGAAAGAAGTGGATCTAATTGCACGATAATAATTTTTCCTTTTATCAAAACCAAAAACTTTGGAGGTAGGATCATTATCAAGATCACACATAATTGCTTACCCGTTGCCATTACATTCCAAATTCTGTTTTTTCCTCCTCCTCCACAAGTGCCTACAAAATATAAATGCACTCATTTTTACAAGATAAATGCACTCAAAAATAGGTTTCATTTGCAGTGGCAACGGTAAAATTTGGTTACTGTATACGTGTTGCGCTTCACAGATCCTAATTTATCCTCATATGAAGTGGAAAATTTTATCTATTATTATTAAATAGAAAGCAGCACTTCCATATCCCAATTACAACATCATTTTAACATATTTCTCAAATACCAAATACAATAGATAAAACCAACTAACTCATGAAGAAAATCATCATAGTGCAAAACTGTAAAAGTATATCCCTCTTCCATAATCATAACAAAGTAGAGAAAAAGTCAAAATAATACATAGAATAAGAAATCCAAGAATCCAAGCTGAAAATCACGATCACCGCCGAACACCTCCCTGAGAACCTGAGGAGGGTGAAAGCAAGAGAGAGAAGAAAAAAAATAGGTTAGACATAAAGTCTGGCGAGTTCCAGTGATTTTTAGCATAAGCACAAGATAAGAGGTATCAAGACAGATAAATAATACTGGATGAGAAAGTACAGTAAAATATACATGTACGAAGTAAGCGAAGATGAGGTATAAATCAAGTATGCTTCTCATTTATGTCCCAAGAACAAGTTTTCTGCACCAATACTAGTATATCAAGATTAGGTTTTACCCTAATTACTACACATGTGATCGGCTTCCTACTACATAAATACCCTGTGTTAGCCCCGGCAGTAGAGTGTATCAGTCCCTAACCCAGCAACTTATAAGAACCTATTTACTGGTGTTACAACGTTTTAGTTTCCCAATCGGACCCATGCACGCTCATGACTCCGTCGGAATGCGTCCATACCCACCTTCCTCGTTTTGAACCTCTTACTATCCAGATCACTAAAGCGTGCTCTGTCCCCTACCTAGTGCGAAGCCCCTAACAAGATACCAACAGGGATATTTACTGATACGGGTTCCACACAAATTGACACAAGCAAAACTCCCTAAGCTTGTGCCCCCAAGTAACTAGGATTTTAAGAGTCCCCAAAACCCGATACAACATTATGAAGAAGGACCTCTTAGCTTATTAATTAATAGGTTTAACTTAGCAGGTTTAGGTTCATTAATAAGCACGGTTGTAAATGACATTTCTTCTAAATGTTGTTATGTGTACAACCCTTTAACCAAAACAAGCACCTATCCAAATGTATTTAGATTACAGTAACTCATTTTACTTAATTTACATATGTACTTACATTTTTCATAACATGTTCTTTACTTAGTATTATATTAAGCCTAGTCTATTTAACATGATTGCATATTTTTCCTTTTACTATAATCCCCAAATTTTAAGTCAAAGGTCCTCAAGTTACAATATGCCACATTTTCTCCTTTTCATTGTTATTTCAGTTATTCCACTTATATGCAATTTTAAACGGTAAATGGCCTAGGCTCTCGATGGCCTAGGCTCAACATAAATAAAAGGAAAACGAAGGAGAAGAACAGAATCAAACTGTATAAAATAGGCATATAAAAGATTGTGAATAAATTAGAGATAAAAAAAGGATAGGGAAGATAGATGTATACATGAACATATATTAACTGTAAAACCGAATTGACAGTAAAAGAAAATATATTAACTGTGAAACTGAATTGACAGTAAAAGAACATATATAAGAAATAACTTATAAGTACTGTTTATTCCAGATCCAAAACTATTTGCTGTCATACTCTTTAGATGTCAGATCTAAAAATAATTTCAACTCATAGAGATGTAGCCTGTATTCAGAAATAGTCTTTGAGAAAGTAATTGTTGTAGAGAAACTTGAGTTATCCTTTTTTGATCTATCTTCTAGCAACATCTCCCCATTTTTCTTAATTAATTTTAGAACATAGTTTGGAGGAAGAGAGGAATGAAGAAAGTTTGTGTGTAGGGAAAATGAGAGATAGCCACCCTATTTATAGATTAACTAGGACAATCTCAAACCGTTAGATATTACGTTTTTAAATCCGGCTATACACCTTAGCAAATGAATAATATAAATAAAACAAGCCAAATACAGAGCTCAGAATCTGACCTGTATGCAGGTACCCCCATATACCGTGTCGACACATGGATCGACCTCCCTTAAACATGGATCGACCAAGTTTTGGGCTGGTCCCCAAGTTACTGTTGGTTCCTGCGTTTAATTAACTATTTGAATTTTGAATTTTGTTTAAACTTCATAAGCTAATATCTTCTTCATATATTATCCGATTTACGCAAACAAGGGGTTTATCTGGACCAGAATTTCGAGATGAACACAACGATAAAGTCAGTTTTACTTAATTATGAATATTTAATTAACTATTATTCAGTTTATTGTCTTTGTTATGTAATTATGACGTATTAAATTATAGGGTGTTACACCAGTTCAGGAACACTTGTGACTATCAGCTCTGGAACTCCAGTGGCTCCGCCGCCTACTTTGCATGTTTCTAAACCTTTTCTAACCCCTTCCAATGCCCCAACAATCCTTACCCCATTGACTGGTCTATAGGGGAATCGAAGTTAGATAAACACTACATGAATTTTGCACCATATACACTTAATATGAATGTCTTCCTTGTCTTGTTATTCTTTGACTTTGGCATTGATGCTAACTTGACGCTCTTCTCCCATGCTAGTACCGCCATGAATCTTCCGAATGATCAGTATGGTGATTTCTTCCATCGTGTTTCCAAGGGGTTCGGAGACGAAAGCCATTTCCATCTAGGGCGACGTCAGGAGACGAATGAGGAAAGGAGAGATAGGAAAGATCATGAAGAACGAGATCGTCGGGGTCGTGAGGATCGTGGCAGATAGTACCGTAAGGAATGAGAAAAAGAAGATTACGATTATCGCGACGAGCGGGAGAGGAAAGATCATAATCGTCGTGACCGTGATTGCAACCATGAGGAGGACAGACACAAAAAGTGTGAATGGGATGACAATAATAAGGAAGTCGATACTGGAGAGGCGTCTAAGCGCGCTAAAACTGATCAACGCTCATTTCCTCCTGCCACTACCTTCGCAGCTGCTGCCCCAATCGATCCATCAACTACCAATCCTCCGTTGCCACTACTAATAAGGTTGACGTTTATACCATTGTGAAGAGGCCTCCTTACACACTTCCTAATCCTCCTAGCCAGCTTTTGAGGAGGTTTCTGGAGTGGTTTCTGAAGAGGGTACGCTTTGATTTGGACGACATCCCTACGGATAAGGAACATATGCTAAAAAATATAGAAATCTATAGGCATGATGTGGAGAAGCTTGCTAATTGGTAGAAGATGGTCTTGCAACTCCAGAGAGTGAATGTACTAAACTATGAGGCCCAACTCACTTTTGAAAGCGATCGTGCTGAATGGGAAAAGGCTCTCAAAGAGCATGATGGGAAGATTGATAGGATGTCTACTTCTTACCAAGTGATGTAGACTGCCATAAAGAAAGTTGAGGATGATTTGGCAACTACAATCGAATCCCATCACCAGAAGGAAGCCCTTACGAGTACCCAAATGCGCGATGTCCATTCTGCTCAGAATAAGGCTTAGGATTTGTTGAAGGTAGAGAGAAAGTCCACTGAGGATTATCGCAAAAAAGTGTTGAATCTAACTGTCTCTTTGAACAACAAGTCTCTCAAGGTTTCGTGGGTTGAAAGCATAACTTGCTAAAGTTCAATAAGAACGTGACCAAGTGATGAGGGAGAAAGTCACTGTTAAGGATAATCATGCGAGAACCATGGACAATATCAATACCAATATGCTCGAGTTTTATGTTCTCTATGTCACGGGAAAAGGGAGTTTGGAGTTTTTGAGTAGAGGCACCCTCGCACTCTGGCTGAAGCGTGGGAAAAAATTCTAATGCGAACAGGCGATGGCGGTTACACTAAAGAACAACTTTTAGAATTTTACTTGAATGATGATTCGAGGGTTGATTTGGCCAAAGGACATGAGGAGTTATGGCAGGGGAGGGGAATTGTCACTATTGATGGAGTTGGACCTTCTAATGCCCCCTCTCTAAATCTTCAAATGACTACAGATGCTCCTATCCTTTCTGGCGGCCCGTCTCATGGCCATTGTTAGTGCTATTGGTACTCCTGCTAATATTACTCTTGACGCGGTAGCCTCTGCTGACGTTATTGCTAGAGTGATTACCCCTCAGACCACAGCTGCCGATGGTGCCAACACTGGGGCTAATCCATCAAGTGATGAGGGCAACAGTCAAGATGCTCAGGAGTTCGAGATCATAGAACAGGTGTCCTGAGAAGCAAGTAATAATGAACTGCCTATGATTCGGGGAACCCCTTCCATCCCACATATGAGTTTGATGATTTATTCAAATAATATTTGATTTTTGTAAGACTGGATATACCTAGCACTCTCCTGTCTGCCGGCGGCTCACCAAGGGGTACTACTATTTTAACCCCTTCAATGACTGTTACTACCAAGGTCGTGCTATGAACGATTTCTCCCTAGACACCCGTGGCTCCAATTATATTTTCCTCAGTTTCCACTCCTGCCTCCCGTCCAGTGTCATAGACCGAACAAATCGCTGCTTTGCAAGACATGGATGACCCGACAGTCTCTTCAAAAGGCAGCAAAGACCCTTTTGACGAGAAAGAGACCGTGGAAAGAGGGTTGGGGAGTAAAAAGGAATCCAAGAAGAGGTATGGTAGCAAGCATAGTGCGCACAAGAGGTCGAAGGCTGCCTCCACCACTGATGGCGAAGTAGCCTTGGCCTGCCCTGCTTCTGCCACCACAACATCAACCAGGCCCACCAAGCTGACCATCAGATCAAGCAATACTTCTAAAAGTTGGAAGAAGAAATATTAATGCCTCTACCTATTACTTGCTTTTTATTCTCTTGGTCGTGACTGTGCCAACGCCGGGCCTCGCTTTTGGCATCCATACTTTGTTGTTTTTCATATGATTTTGTAAATAGTTGTTTTTAACAAAACACGTCTCTCTTGTTCTACACCTCTGTATTGACTGGTTTGTAACACTTTTGGTATGTTTTTTGTTTTCATGTTTCGCTTTAGCTGCAACTCTCTATTATTACTTTCTTTTGTAAGTATTTATTTTGTCTTGGTACTCGGGATGACCCTGTTATATTTCTTGTCTCTGAAATAATGGAGGTTGTTGAGGGTAGTGTTTCCCTCATATCATGGGGTCGTCATCGGAACTGTAACCATTTTATTCCAGAATTTCTTTACACGGTGACTGGTTAGTTTTTCTATTCGCTCGATGCTTGCTCATCGTCGCGAGCTTTTGATAATAGTTGACCTATACTGGTCATACTTTCCTGAAATCAGACGTTCTTGTGACGTATACCGAGCATGCCCCGTAAAGACGTGGTATTTCTGCCCTTGATTTTTATTGGTGGTTGTGTGGCCTGGCAGGGATTGCATGTCCAGGGGACTGACTCAGCGCGATGTATATCAAGAGTGCCTTATAAAGTCGTGGTCTTTTCAGGCTCAATTTTTATCAGTGATTGTATGTCTTGGCCGAGATCGCGTCCCCCGGGACCTAACTCGGCGCGATGTATCAGGAGTGCCTCAAAAAAAGAGGTATTTCGCCCTTGATTTTTATCAGTGGTCGTGTGGCCTGACCGGAATCGCATTTCCCGAGGCCTGACTCAGCTCGATGTGCACCGAGGGTGCCTGCAAGGACAAGGTCTTTTGTCTGGTTATGACTGTGTTATTGTTAGCTATTTCTTCTAATAAGTCGCTCTTATGTTTTGTTTTTGGAGTTGTTGCCTACAAATTTTAAATTGAATTTTAGTGTTTTACAATCTCAAAGTCAGAGAATGAAATTTAACTAAAAGACAAGAGTTCACATAACATATAGTCAAAATCAAGAGCAAACTTTATTAATAACTTAAATAGCATAAGTTCCAAAACATTTCCCCAACATGAGTGGTGGCTTATTTCAAATAGCAAAATCAAAGAAAACAAACAGTACAACTTACAAACATTTTATGAAAAGTAAGGACGTAAATGATCGTTGTTCCAAGCCCGAGGAATTGGGATCCCATCTATTGTAGTTAATTTGAATGAGCCGTAAGAGAGTTTCTGCGCTATTACAAATGGTCCATCCCAACTTAGTCCGAACACGCCTGTGTTGGTCATTATCTTTTTCAATATAAGGTCGCCCGCTTGAAAGGTGCGGTGTCGGACTCTATAGTTGAATTGCTTTGTGACTTTTCTCTGATGTACTGCCAGTCGAAGTTCTGCTTCCTCCTTTTCTCATTAAATTGGTTGAGTGTCTCTAGCATCAACTACTCGTTTTCGGCATGATTGAAGTGAATTTTCCGATGGGTTTGGACTTTTAATTTAACTGGAATCATTGCTTCAACGCCGAATGCCAAGGAGAACGGTGAATGCCCAGTTGTGGATTTGTGAGTTGTTCGATAGACCGAAAGAGAGAGTGGTAACTCATTGACCCATCCGCCTTTGGCTCTCATCGGCCTTTTCTTGATAGTGGACTTGATGATCTTGTTAACCGCCTTCACTTGTCGATTTGCCTGTGGGTGAGCTATAGCTGTGAAATCTTTTGAATATGGTATTGCCTGCAGAAATTCTGGAACTCTCCGCTCTCAAATTATTTCTCATTCTCAGTGATGATCTTTTGCGGTACCCTAAAGTTGCAAATGATATCTTTAGTGACGAACTTAATAACTTTCTTAGTGGTAATTGTGGCCAGATGCTCCACTTAGGCCCATTTCGTGAAATAGTCCACAACAACTATCGCATAGACTGCTTTGGCTATAGGCAGCACTGTTAAAGATATTTTTCGTTAACACCGGAGATAGGTCTACGGAAGTGGACCTAAGGGGAAAATGGGGTTATTTAGTTTCCAAGAGCTTGAGTCATTTCACCGTTTCATAGATATCATGGTCTAAGGCCCAAACGATAAGTTACTCTTCCCTTAAAGGGGTGAGCATCACGCTTAAGAGGCTTAAGAACCAACAATTATCTTGGGACAAGGGTTCCCTAAGCACAACCCTCGGTAGAAGGCTAAATGGCCTGTAGGAAGGGGTTTTGCCACAACTTTGCAAAAAGGTTTAGACTTGGATATGAAACCATGACTATGTAGAAAGCATATGGTGTGTTGTTAGGAAGTAACTAAGAAAACCCATAAGAAGCTCATAAGAAATATGCTAAATGTTGATCCGCTCTTTATTGATCCTTGATTCCGAATACATAAGTGATTAGAATTGAAATCCCCAAATTGATTTAGAAATTAGGGTTGACTTAGTAGAAAAGAGTACAAGAATGAGGAGTGAGAAATCGATCCTGAAAAAGAGACCCCTAGGGTCTTATTTATAGACAAATCGGGGCCCCTTTTGTCATTGGGCCAGCAGAAGCCCATGTCGGTCGCTTTTCCCTTTGGTACCGGTTGATTTGGCTCTTGGCCGCTTTTTTGGCTTCGCTTATTGCTTTTAGGGTGCCAGTTTAGGCTCTCGGAAGGACGGTCTCCAGTTCTCAGAAGGATGGTCTCAGTCTTTGGAACTTCTCTTTTAATATTGTCTCTTCCTTCCTTGTATCGATACCAAGCATGTTGGTATGGATAGCTTTTGCTTTCGGTTACGAGCTTTCGATCTTGTCATTAATTCTTTGTGAAACTTGCATTCATGCTTCAAGTGTATGGTTACGGATCTTCCACCCTGTTAGTATCAACACTAAGTAGATTAGTGTGGATAGCTTGTCTCTCTTTGAGGCTCTGACTTGCCTTTCGGTAGATCCCTGAAGTACGCTTTGGCTTTCCGGAAGGGCACTTCCAGTGCTCTATTGGTTGTTTTCTAAAGTGGCCTTTCGGTGATCATTTGATTGAGGTCTCGGTAGTTGTCTCCCGGACAATTTCCTCATGTTTCAAACTCTGTGCTTTTGATGCTTTCGTCTCTTAATGTATCGGCATTAAGCAAGTCAATGCCGATAGCCATTTCGTCCTTCCGAGTCTCGGGTTATAGAATTCTTGGTCTTTCTCTTTATTAGCTTCTGGTTTTGTATGACTTCTTATCGGTTACCCTTCATGCCGGAACTACCCTTTTGGTATTCTTTCTCCCTATCGGATTTGAGGTTCCTTCTTTGATGATGGTGCCGGTCACCTTGCTTTCGGATTGTTCTCTTATGCTTTCGGCTTTATCCCTTACCTAGTATTTTTATACAAACCGTTCTTCTGTGCTTGTGACGGTCTGATGCCCCTTCACCGTCAACATGTCTCGGTGTTAATTTTGTTAGTAACATTTCCCCTAGTGAAGGGGCATTTTCGACTTTTCTAGTCAAACTTTGAATGAATTAACCGCTTCTTTTTTCTGTATATATACCTTCCTTATTTAACTTTATTAGTTCCTTTTCTTCTTCATCGTTTCCTGAATTCGAAATTTATATGGGAAAAGTATTAGCAATCTTTAAGTAAGCATCTCCTGTAAGCCATTCATACTTGATTTTACAATTAAAGTGTTGTTAGCCAACCTCGAGCTACACTAACTTTCGGATTTGCTCGCCATAAATTGATTTTAGTTTTCTAACTACCAATTCTCGGCATACAATTCCAAATTTACTCGATAACTTCAATTAACGTTTTTATTTGCTTTCATTTTCATGAAGATGTCCGAGGGAAAGCCCCTTGTCATTATCAAGACATTTTTAGGAGAATAAGGATCCTACACTTTAGAGCGTAATTTTTTTTACCTTGCTAAGTAAATTATGCAGATAGTACCTGGAAGCACAGGAAAGAAGCATATTGCCTTTAAATCTATTAGAAATTGCTCTTTGGCTAATGACCTTTCTGCTTTGAAGAAGGTTAGTGCCATCGAAAAGCATTCTCTGATTTCATCGCAAGAGAAAGTTAATGTTATTCTTTAAGAATTTAGCATTTCTAGCATTGAATCCATTCTCCCACGTGAAATGGACACCATCTCTTCTCTTCCGGAAGGCAACTTTGCCTACTCCTTTATCCATACCTGGCATGGTGGTTTTATCCCCTTTCCTGATTTTCTTCGCTGGTACTTACAATATTTCGAAATTGATCCCATCCAACTTTCTCCTAACACTTACAACTACCTGTTAGGCTTAGAACTCTTATCCTTAGAATCGGGTAATTGTTCTTTAAGCCGTACTACTTTTGATTACTTGGTTCGTCCTTCCAAACATAGCGATATGAGCCCTCAATTTTTTCGTGCAAACCCCATGAAGAAATTGTTGTCTGAAGGAACGACAAGATTCAAAGACTGAGAAACTCAAATTTTCTTTGTCTGATTCCCTTTCGGCATCTCCGGCAGCTTCCATACCCCAAGTATTTAAACCCGAATACAACTTTTTCTCATTTATATCATAGAGGGTTATCTTACCCTAAGGTTTTTTTTTAATGCTACATCCAAACTGCCGGGGTTTTCGGATAAGGAGATAATTGATCTCCTTGGCGCTGCTTCAGAGAAGTTTGGCAACAAGTCTTCGCTACTCACCTCTTATTTTCTACGAAGGCATTCCCTTTTTCCAGTCGGTCAATCCGTTATTGGGCAGCCACCTTTGGTCTTACTTAGTAAAGGGTCTCTTTCCTTTTCACTGGGAAGAAATGCCCCTTTTACCCCCAACTCTCATTTATTTCTTGACAATCCAGGTATACTCTTTACGTGATAATCTTAAAACGGAGTCGGAACAAAAATTTCATTTAGCTTCTTTTCATCATACGTTAGGAGTCATCCGCACTGAGTCTAGTAAAACCGATTCCACTTCCCTGATTCCACGAGCTGGAGTTTCTCCCCTTAAGGATGCATTGTTAAAGTCTAGCGAAAACGTAAAAAGGAAGCTTACGGAAAGGATCTTAGAAGATCCTCTGTTGAAAATGTCTAAACATGTGGTAGGTCCAGCTCTTTGTCCTGATGTGGTCTCTGATGCCCGAAGATTATTTCTCAAAAGAAGGTCCCATGTTCGAACATTCGTCTTGTCGGATCTTCCGAAGTCTCTATGAATTGCATTATGCGATGGGATTTTCTTCCTCTTCCAAGGACATTGCCCATCCTGACTTTACTAATCCCCCTAATGGTGATAGCTTCAATGAATTAGTCGGACAAATTATTTCTTCTTCTACTTTTTCTAAAGTTGATTTTTCATTTAACTTCCCTGGTGGTTGTCAATCTTTGGTTGAACAGCTACTCTTGGTATGAGTTCTTACTTCTCTCGTTTTCCTGTCCCTCTTTCGATTGTCTTATACATGACCATTGTGTCCTTAATAGGCTATCAAGCAGTGGTTTTTGATGCAAGATAATGCTTCTGAACCCTCTTCTGAGTTGTTAAGGCTCAGAGAAGAAAACATGACTTTGAGGAAGAAAAATGATGCTCTTATCCACGTTAAAGAAGGTTTAGTTGCGGAGTGAAATAAGCTAGAGTCTACTCTAGCAGAGGCGAAAAACTCAATTGTCGCCGAAAAAGAATCCCACCTGGCTTTGGCTGAAGAAGCTAGGGCTTTAAAGGGGGCCTTGGAAAAATCCAAATAAGAGATTGTCGTGATTGATTCTCGTTGTTTCTCTTTACAGAGTGAAAATTCTCTTCACGAAAAAGAGAATGATTCTCCCAGGATCGAGATTAGCAGGAAGGAGGCCTTATTGGCCAAGTCTGCCAAAGTGGTAAACATTGCTAAACAGAGGATCTCTTGTTTTCTCCAGACCACCTTGGACGAAATTATGGTTAATTCTTTTCAGGATGCTTTCCTTCTTCTTTATGCGGATAATGTGGACAGATGCTCGGATTTAAACTTTTCTTCCCTCGACCCGTCTTTGGTGGAAAGATTTATGTCTAAGATATCCTGTATGAGAAAGAGAGAAGTTCCTGTAAGGAAGGAGACTGACGTGGCTGAGCTTTTGTTTATTGAAGATATTCATTTTCAGGAGCCACATGCTAATGATGAAAGAGATCTCATTGAGGTGCCAAAGGTTGTTTGTGCTAACGATGATAATCCCAAGTTCATAAATGTTGCCGAGGGCAGAGAAGAACATAGAGGCAGTTCTATTGGTGTTTGTTGCACCTTTTTGGCCTTTGATAGTCGAGATGAAGCGTGTGGCAAGGATTTTGAAATTGCCGGAGGTGATCTTGTTTTGATTGAACCTTCCAATCCTTCTAGAGCATGAAAGGTGAGGAAAGACCCAAGCTTCAAGAGTGCTTCTTCTATTGAGACTTCTCATGTTCTTACTCCTATTTTTGAGGTATAATAGCTTCTATGATAAATACACTTTTTTCTTTCAATAATTGGTCTCTGCTCCTTTTCGCATAGGCAAAAAGAAGAAAATTAAGTTTTAGGTGTTCCATTCTTAAAAAGGCTTAGTTGGAAGTGATTCGTTTTACCACGGAGCTGAACAAACAAACAAATGAATATAACACCTTGTCCAACAGATACCGTCTCCTCGATAAAAGTGCAGCAAAACTCTTGCTTTTTAAAGAGAGGGAAGTCGCCCCTAGGTTGAGAACTGCTCGACTGCGATGCGAGAGGCTTTTAAAAGAAAATTTCGAGCTTATGACTTTGTTCTAGATGTTAATTAAAGACAGGGACACATTAATAAACTTTTTGCACCAAATTTACAGTAGATATGAAATAGTGGATTTTTCCTTTTTAGGTGATCATAGCGGGGGCTTGCTTAGGCATCTCCATAGAAGGTGCCTAGATGAACGTGGTGTGGATCTCCATTCGGGTGAATGCTGGAACCTTCCCAAAGTTACCTCTATTTCCAGAGAGTTGCCTTTAGACAAACTTAAGTTTAATAAGCATCGATTTGTATCTGAGACTTTTAAGTGATCATTCTTGTATAAGCAGGAGGGTTGTCTATAATGAATGTACTTGCTTAGCTTATGATGTAATGAATTGTCTTTCTTCTAATTCCTTTAGAGTCTGTCCTCTACTTCAAGTTTGCTTCTAAGGGATTTCTTAGGAGATTACGTTAAGTTGAAAAGAGAATACCGGGAGAAGTCTTTTCTTATTAAGTCTTCCTCATTGGCACGGTATTGCTTCCTAAGGGACCTTGAGAAGGTTTACACTCACAATCCTCGGATCTGCCTTGATTTCATTGGCGGAGAAAAGGATCAAATTTTAAGAGAGATCCGCACATATCGGACGAAGGTGACTCGAGGTTATGATAGTCCACCCACTGGAGAATGGGACTATCACAAGTGTCCTCCGTTTCACACACTTGATGGATTTGGAATTCCATTCGGTTCCTCGCTTAATTTTTCTGCTAACACCTTAGATAAAGTAAGGAGGAGAGCTTTTCGCCCTGGGAATTATACTAAACACCTATAATGGCGCTTTTAAGCACTAGATTATGTTTACATATAATGTAATGACCCGGATATTTGACGGTGAAATAATTAACTTATTAAATTATTTAAATAACGAATATATTAATTAATCGACGACGTTAGAACGTATAATTATATTATAATTAAAACCGAGCTCGAAATGGCGCTGCAGTTCGTAATTTGACGATTCGAACTTCAACTGAGTGTACAGGATTCGTTTTAAATCAGATTTCTATGAAACAAGAAACGTGTGGAGCTGGTGGAGTATATCTTTCTAGTGGAAGAGAAAAATCTGGATTTCGTTGTGTAGATTTTGAGATATGTCCAAATCAAATTTTAAAATAGTCGCTATAGAATCGTTTATCGACCGTAACAGATTATTCGATATAACTAGAGATCGGCTTTGAATTTAGACAAGGTCCTTTTGGGAAGTAGTGATAATTTAATTTTTAGAATTTTATGGTAATTTTTAATTAATTAAATAAGCAAATTTTTATTTGGAGTATTATGCAACCTTAATCAGCGATTTCGGGGTTTCAAAATATAAGTTAATCTACCGGTATTATTATATTTTTGGGATCATGACACCGAGCTCATCACAACGGTATATTTATTTCTGTCGTTAGCAGTCCCTAATTATACGAAATTTCATGAAATCGGCACCCTAAATAAATTTCTAAAATATCTAAACTACTTGTGAACAAAACAAGCCCACGTCCTTAAGTGTTTTCAGCCACATCTTTCCCCTTAGCAAAATATCTAGATATTTTGAAATGTCTATAAATACCTTCGCTACCCCTCTAACCTAATGCATTTTCCTCATTCATTTGTAGCCGCCACGAACTACCTCCCCAAAACAGAATTTCCGCAGCAAGAAAAAAATTCACAGAAAATCAAATATAACTTTTTAAATTTCAAGATAATTATATTCGAACTCCTCCTAGTTCGCTCTTCCTTTGGGTGTTAATCTCGTGTAGTGCGATTCCATTTCCTTTGGGTTCGCTGTTTTCTCTAGACGCGAGGTAGTTGAGGCCGAAGTCTTCGAGGCGGCGAAGTCTGATGGTGCTCCGGCATAGCAGAGACGTGGAGATCCCGAACTGGTTAGTGAAGAACAGGGAACATCGAGTGAGTGATCAATGGAGGAACCGAGTTTTGTTCAAACGAAGGAATACGGCTTCCAGTTTGTGAGTAGTTGCAAATGAGGATTTACTAATTTAATTGTGATTTAAGAAAGTTGATTATTTATTTATAATGATGGTATGAAGTTGGGTTCAAAGGACTAACGTGGTGAAGGTAAAAGCCTGTACAAGCAGTTTCATGTCTGTTGAGTGGCGAGCACTTGATTGGCAAAGTGGAAATGATATTTGAGGAGTGAAATTTCATGCGGAAATAAGATGCAAAACAGGAATACAGGGGAGAGGGACTGTTCCCATTGGGTGCGGATTAAAGTGTAGTGGGCGTGGGTTCTCTTTGTTTGCGAAGAGTGAGTTAATGGGTTCTGGGCCGAGGATACAGGAAGTGGTGCGAGCCTATGCTAATGTGTTTGACGAGGGAAGTGAGGGGAAGTCATCGGAAATGTCGGATTTCGAAGCTAGTGGCAATGTATTGCAAAATAACACGTCTATCCGAATCAACGACCGTAACGCGTTATTTAACGGTTAACGGACAAAGTGAGTAAAACTCACTAGCTCTCCTCAATTTATATTTTAATATAAATTGTACTTTATTAATTGACCGCTGTATATTGATTGTTAAACTGGACTGTTAAATAGATTTGATTGAAAACGTAGTTATAGTTAATCTATGTACTGTTAATCAAATATGGTTCTGTACAGCAGGATATTTCATTTCAAAATGAAATATGATATATATTATACTGTGTAACATCTGTGGATGCAGGGAGACAGGTTGGAGGAATCCGACTGGATTCCTCAACAATTATTTTACTGTTTTCATATATTGTGTTATATGATGTGTTATATAATATGTTCTGGATTATGTGTGTTAGAATGATATTAATCATTGTTATTCGATATTTTACATATCATAAGAAACCCTGAGTTGTGAAATGGAATATTTCAATGTATATTGAAATAAAGGAATTTTATAAAATCACAGGATTTTATAAAAGGAAATTATTTATAAAACGAACACGGTTTTATAAAAGGAAGTATTTATAAAACAAATAGGGTTTTATAAAAGGGATATTTATTTAGAAAACAAATAGAATTGAAAAGGGAAATATTTATTTAGAAAATAACTAGAATAAAGGAATATTTATTTAGAAGATAAATAAGAAGTTATAAATAGGAAATATTTGTAACGGTAAATAGAAGTTATAAATAGGAAATATTTGTAACGGTAATTAGAAGTTACAAAAAAAGGGAATGGTTGTAATGGAAAATAAACGTTATAAAAAGGAAATTTGACGAGATATAAAAGAGATAATCGAATAGAGTTAAATCGATTTAGTATTCGAAGGAGCTAATCGAATTTAGTTATTTGAAAAGAGTTAATTGAATATTAGTTATTCAAGTAGAGATAATCAAATAAAGTTAATCGATTTAAGATAATCAAATAAAAGTTAATCGAATTAGTCGAAGTAAGTTAATCGACTATTAGTTAGTCGAATGTTAGTTAAGCAAATAAGAGTTAATCGACTATTAGTTAGTCGAAGATTAGTTAATCGAATATGGTGTTCGATGTTAGTAAATCGAATATGGTATTCGAAGGAGTTAATCGAATATGGTATTCGAAGTTAGTTAATCGAATATGTTATTCGAAAGGGGTTAGTCGAGTCGAGTTAGTCAAATAGAGTTAATCGATTTGAGTTAACTAGTTAGAGTAATTAGTTAGGGTTAACCAATTAGAATAAATCAGTTAGAGTTAAACCAATAGAGTTAATCAGTTAGAGTTAATCCAAATAATATGCCATTTAGCACGACTGCTAGCGTAATTCGCAGGGCTGCAGATAGCCTAAGGCGGTCGGATGTTTCCTGAGGGAATCAGGCGTAACCATTGTGATCGCTGCGATCTAGAGTCAAGCGAATGGAGTTAATCGAATATTAGTTATTCGATAGGAGTTAAGTTATCGAGTTAAGATAATGAGTTAAGATAATCGAGTTAAGTTATCGAGTTGAGTTAATTAAGTTAAGTTAGTCAAGATGAGCTAATCCAAAGGAGTTAGTCGAACATTAGTTATTCGAATAGAGTTGAACGGAGTTAAATAGAGTTATCGAATATTAGTTATTCGAGCGGAGTTAAATAGAGTTATCGAATATTAGTTATTCGAATAGAGATAAACGGAGTTAAATATAGTTAGTCGAATATAGTTTATTCGAATATAGTTAAAGGAAAGGAGTTCTCGATTATAGTTTAATCGAAGGGAGTTATCGATTTTAATTTAATCGAAAGGAGATTATCGAATATATCGTATTCGAAAGAAAGAGATCGAATATAGTTTATTCGAAAGAGAGAGATTTCGAATATAAGTTATTCGAAGAGAGATAATCGAATATAGGTTATTCGAAGAAGAGCTAATCAAATAGAGATTTACTCGGAAGAGAATTACAAGTCGAACTCAATTATATCGAATTCGGGAAAGTAATATTTACTTTCCAGTTTTTAAATCAAAATTATACACTAATAAATTAGGGTTAGGTTTAATTTTTTTTGAAAGAGAAATGTGTGGTCTTCAGAAAAGAAGAGAGCACACATATGTATATTAACGTATATGAAAAAGGTTACAATAAAAGCCTACCAGCCTAGAAAAAACAAAGAAACAACACACACACTCTGTCCATCCTCACCAAACAAAAAACGCTAAAAACATAAGAAGAACTGTCACAACACACACACTCTGAAATCGAACGCGAATAACTCCAAGCAAAATCCATCACCAGATCAAATCTGCACACTAAAAACCTCCTCTACTTGCCATAAGATCTAATACGTGTGCTACGACGAACCATCCCCGACCTGGGATAAACTCTCCTTCGTCTGCACCTCCTAGTCGAAGAAAGAGTCGTGTCACAAACCGGGGATTTCTCTCCAATATTCTCTTGCAAACCATCCGAACTAAAGAATAAAGGTTATAATTAAAGTTAGATATTGCGGAAGTAGGGATTATAACGTTATCGTTATAACCAATGTTTTCAATAAAGAAGTGGATTCGTAAATTGAATCCGAGAGTTATGTAAAGAAGTTGTTAAAGGTTTAAAAGATAAACTGTTACTATTTCGAAGTTATAATGTTGTTCAGTTAAGGTCTGAGAGGTAATTATACCCCAACTTGATTGACTTCCTTCTTAACCAAGGAATGGTAAGGTTTGATAGTGAATTCGGTAAATGGTTTGAGTTGGCATAGCGATGTTTATTTAAAACATCAGTTTAAATCCAATAAAGGAACTTTGGAAATGTTTTCCAAATAAGAAATCAGAAATGTTTTCTAATATAGAAAACAAGGAAATGGAAATGTTTTCCATTGTTAATAAAGTATATTTTCTAAAATTTGAAAATAAGAAATTTAGAATATAGGGAAACAGGAGATAAGTAAATTAATGAACTAAAGAGATAACTGTTAAATGATGATTGGTTGATATAATTTCCATCTGGAAATAATACCGTTGTTTGCACACGAGTTTTTCTTTGATAGTTAAATCACAGACTATCAATGTGTTGACCATTTTAACGTTGTTAATATGGAGAGACCGGTTGGATTATTATCCAAAGAACCACTCTGTATTGACATAAGCGTTGCGAATCATATATGCTGAATATATTGAAGACGGAGTAAAGTGCAAGGGCTATTGTATGAATCTTAGATAACAATGGATTAAGATGGATGTACTGAATAGTGCCTTCGGTTTCGTTCAGTCCCAGAACGAACGTAAAATGGACGAATGTCTGACAAAGTATTTCCAATGATCGAATGGGTTGGTCTGTATAAATATATATGGCTACAAGGATTTATCCCGTAGCATAACATCCAGGATATTTGTATAAACCAACTAATGATTTACGGATCTGATAATGTGGCATTCAAAGTGATCGTATTATAAATGAATGGAAAGTAAGCATAGCTTCTAGCCTCACATCCGGTAAATGACAAAAATCGGGCAGGCAGCATGGCTAAGTCGGTCGCACCGAAGTAGGGTGTATAATCACCTATCTAGAGAATATTCATTTGCTTCCTTTAATCTATCAATGCTGCCCCATATATATACGGGAAACGGTTGCTGATCCCAACCGTTGGTGATGTACATTCGATACACTCAAGCGAAATGAGTGGTCGGTCATGTGTGGCTGAGTTGCAAGATGTTCTTGTTGAACTCCAGTGTATCGTTCCTAGAGTACACTGATCGGAAGGTGGTTCCATACCTTGTCATAGTTGGAAATCCAATTACCCAATACGTGCTTGCGGTTTTGATTGTATACTATATATGTAGAACGTGAGATGAAAGCGTTTTCTGCTAGATTTTTATCTAATTGTATTTAGACATTATTATAATATCAGAATGATATTGTTTACAAAGTTGTTGGATTCTCATAAGGGAAAAACCCGTTCCGTTATGCGGCGTGGTCTTATGAGATATCGTTTACTTGTTCAAACTGTTTTAAACTGTTTTACTCATACCAGTCCCATGACTGACCCGGAGTTTACTTTGTTGTTTTCCCTAAACTCTTGGGTGCCTAATTTTGTACGGGAAGTCAAGTAGTCGGGATTTTTCAGATACACTTGGAGAGCTTGGAGCAGGAGGCTTCAGGATTCTATAACTAATATTATTTCCGTTGTTGTTGTAAGTGCTGCACTCTGATAAGTGCTATTGTATATATAACTGTTTGTATTTCAAAAGTTATATTATATTTTATTCTTTCCGCTGTGAGATTCGTGTTTACTCTGATGATGATGTTCTTCTTCTTCTTCTATTCTATTAGTTCTACCTTATCTTTCCTCACCCTCTAATTTCTTTCATTAACAATTCGGTTATTTTCGACTCTTGGACGTTCGATATGTGTTGTATATCGGATATCCAAAGTCGACAAAAACCGGGTCGTTACAGTTGGTATCAGAGCTTAGGTTAAGTGAATTACCTTGGCTCTGTGGCGTAACTCAGTAGAGATGGGATTAGTAATATCCTAGATTGAGTTGAGTGTATATATACGAGTGAACGTATTTGTTATTTGATATAAAAATTTGTTTTATATTGTGGAGCTTTATTGGTTGAGTGTCTTATGAATGCTGGTCGATAGTGGGGCACCACAATATCGATAGGGGTTTCTAAACACTCGAATACTATGAACCAACATGATATGTTTTGAATTTAACATAGTATAATTGGTTGTATTGGTTGTTATTATAATCGAATGAGATTATAAAAAGGTGAAATAGTTATAAATAACTAATCAGAATTCATATAAGTAAAGTATATGAAATAAGATGAATTTAATCTGAATTTATATCATAATTAGGAAATAAAATAATAAAAATTTTAAGTTCCTGGGAGATTTTGAAAATGTTTTCAAATTGAAAGTGTTATAGTATTGAACTCACTACGATAAACTGGGAAATAACCCTGATGAGTGTGGCCACATCATCAGTGTTCATTTTCGAGTTCTAAGTGATGGATTACTACCAAAGGTGGTGTTTTTGAATTGTTTAAGGAAAACAAGTGTTTAGAAATTCAAAGGTTTTGAATTGGTATTATGGTTTCAAATTGATTTGAAATAAACCCAGGAATTTAAATTCTGGAATTAAAATTTAACTTATGAAGTTAAATGGATTAAAATATTGAAAGTGAATAAATAAATTTGAAATTTAACTTAGACAAAGTTAAATGTAATCAGGAATAAAATTGAGTTGATAAGTCAAGGGTTTGAAATTGATATTGGAGTTTGAATGGAATTTGTCTCAGATAGAACCAAATGTTGAGTTTGAGGATAAGTTGATTGGTATGGCATGATATATGCAGAATTGGTAACAGATGATAGGGATATAGTGATATGCCCGACAAAAGGTACAAGTTTATATTTCATATTGAGTTTGGTGATTTATGAGCCGATTTGGCAAGCCGCTTGGCTGTTTGATTTTCTTTTGTTGGAGAAGGCCTAGAGAGGCGAGTTGTGGTTTTACCGATAGGGCTGTACAAAGGAGGTTATGGCAAAATTTTCCAGAAATTCCGGGTGTTAGAAAATTTTCAAATTTTTTGAAAATTTAGTAAGTCGGAATGAATTAATATTTTAATCAAAATTTAAGTGGTTCGGTGAAACTGAAGTTAAAGGGTAAACCAATAAAAATTTACTCAGTAGATAGGGTCGTCCTCTACCTTAGCAATTTCAAGGACGAAATTATTTTAAGTGGGGAAGAATGTAATGACCCGGATATTTGACGGTGAAATAATTAACTTATTAAATTATTTAAATAACGAATATATTAATTAATCGACGACGTTAGAACGTATAATTATATTATAATTAAAACCGAGCTCGAAATGGCGCTGCAGTTCGTAATTTGACGATTCGAACTTCAACTGAGTGTACAGGATTCGTTTTAAATCAGATTTCTATGAAACAAGAAACGTGTGGAGCTGGTGGAGTATATCTTTCTAGTGGAAGAGAAAAATCTGGATTTCGTCGTGTAGATTTTGAGATATGTCCAAATCAAATTTTAAAATAGTCGCTATAGAATCGTTTATCGACCGTAACAGATTATTCGATATAACTAGAGATCGGCTTTGAATTTAGACAAGGTCCTTTTGGGAAGTAGTGATAATTTAATTTTTAGAATTTAATTGTAATTTTTAATTAATTAAATAAGCAACTTTTTATTTGGAGTATTATGCACCCTTAATCAGCGATTTCGGGGTTTCAAAATATAAGTTAATCTACCGGCATTATTATATTTTTGGGATCATGACACCGAGCTCATCACAACGGTATATTTATTTCTGTCGTTTGCAGTCCCTAATTATACGAAATTTCATGAAATCGGCACCCTAAATAAATTTCTAAAATATCTAAACTACTTGTGAACAAAACAAGCCCACATCCTTAAGTGTTTTCAGCCACATCTTTCCCCTTAGCAAAATATCTAGATATTTTGAAATATCTATAAATACCTTCGCTACCCCTCTAACCTAATGCATTTTCCTCATTCATTTGTAGCCGCCACGAACTACCTCCCCAAAACAGAATTTCCGCAGCAAGAAAAAAATCACAGAAAATCAAATATAACTTTTTAAATTTCAAGATAATTATATTCGAACTCCTCCTAGTTCGCTCTTCCTTTGGGTGTTAATCTCGTGTAGTGCGATTCCATTTCCTTTGGGTTCGTTGTTTTCTCTAGACGCGAGGTAGTTGAGGCCGAAGTCTTCGAGGCGGCGAAGTCTGATGGTGCTCCGGCATAGCAGAGACGTGGAGATACCGAACTGGTTAGTGAAGAACAGGGAACATCGAGTGAGTGATCAATGGAGGAACCGGGTTTTGTTCAAACGAAGGAATACGGCTTCCAGTTTGTTAGTAGTTGCAAATGAGGATTTACTAATTTAATTGTGATTTAAGAAAGTTGATTATTTATTTATAATGATGGTATGAAGTTGGGTTCAAAGGACTAACGTGGTGAAGGTAAAAGCCTGTACAAGCAGTTTCATGTCTGTTGAGTGGCGAGCACTTGATTGGCAAAGTGGAAATGATATTTGAGGAGTGAAATTTCATGCGGAAATAAGATGCAAAACAGGGATACAGGGGAGAGGGACTGTTCCCATTGGGTGCGGATTAAAGTGTAGTGGGCGTGGGTTCTCTTTGTTTGCGAAGAGTGAGTTAATGGGTTCTGGGCCGAGGATACAGGAAGTGGTGCGAGCCTATGCTAATGTGTTTGACGAGGGAAGTGAGGGGAAGTCATCGGAAATGTCGGATTTCGAAGCTAGTGGCAATGTATTGCAAAATAACACGTCTATCCGAATCAACGACCGTAACGCGTTATTTAACGGTTAACGGACAAAGTGAGTAAAACTCACTAACTCTCCTCAATTTATATTTTAATATAAATTGTACTTTATTAATTGACTGCTGTATATTGATTGTTAAACTGGACTGTTAAATAGATTTGATTGAAAACGTAGTTATAGTTAATCTATGTACTGTTAATCAAATATGGTTCTGTACAGCAGGATATTTCATTTCAAAATGAAATATGATATATATTATACTGTGTAACATCTGTGGATGCAGGGAG
Organism: Allium sativum; assembly: GCA_030737875.1. Classification (NCBI taxonomy): domain Eukaryota; kingdom Viridiplantae; phylum Streptophyta; class Magnoliopsida; order Asparagales; family Amaryllidaceae; genus Allium; species Allium sativum. The sequence goes on from CM060920.1 coordinate 720,166,311, forward strand.
ACAGGTTGGAGGAATCCGACTGGATTCCTCAACAATTATTTTACTGTTTTCATATATTGTGTTATATGATGTGTTATATAATCTGTTCTGGATTATGTGTGTTAGAATGATATTAATCATTGTTATTCGATATTTTACATATCATAAGAAACCCTGAGTTGTGAAATGGAATATTTCAATGTATATTGAAATAAAGGAATTTTATAAAATCACAGGATTTTATAAAAGGAAATTATTTATAAAACGAACACGGTTTTATAAAAGGAAGTATTTATAAAACAAATAGAGTTTTATAAAAGGGATATTTATTAAGAAAACAAATAGAATTGAAAAGGGAAATATTTATTTAGAAAATAACTAGAATAAAGGAATATTTATTTAGAAGATAAATAAGAAGTTATAAATAGGAAATATTTGTAACGGTAAATAGAAGTTATAAATAGGAAATATTTGTAACGGTAATTAGAAGTTATAAAAAAAGGGAATGGTTGTAACGGAAAATAAACGTTATAAAAAGGAAATTTGACGAGATATAAAAGAGATAATCGAATAGAGTTAAATCGATTTAGTATTCGAAGGAGCTAATCGAATTTAGTTATTTGAAAAGAGTTAATTGAATATTAGTTATTCAAGTAGAGATAATCAAATAAAGTTAATCGATTTAAGATAATCAAATAAAAGTTAATCGAATTAGTCGAAGTAAGTTAATCGACTATTAGTTAGTCGAATGTTAGTTAAGCAAATAAGAGTTAATCGACTATTAGTTAGTCGAAGATTAGTTAATCGAATATGGTATTCGATGTTAGTAAATCGAATATGGTATTCGAAGGAGTTAATCGAATATGGTATTCGAAGTTAGTTAATCGAATATGTTATTCGAAAGGGGTTAGTCGAGTCGAGTTAGTCAAATAGAGTTAATCGATTTGAGTTAACTAGTTAGAGTAATCAGTTAGGGTTAACCAATTAGAATAAATCAGTTAGAGTTAAACCAATAGAGTTAATCAGTTAGAGTTAATCCAAATAATATGCCATTTAGCATGACTGCTAGCGTAATTCGCAGGGCTGCAGATAGCCTAAGGCGGTCGGATGTTTCCTGAGGGAATCAGGCGTAACCATTGTGATCGCTGCGATCTAGAGTCAAGCGAATGGAGTTAATCGAATATTAGTTATTCGATAGGAGTTAAGTTATCGAGTTAAGATAATGAGTTAAGATAATCGAGTTAAGTTATGGAGTTGAGTTAATAAAGTTAAGTTAGTCAAGATGAGTTTATCCAAAGGAGTTAGTCGAACATTAGTTATTCGAATAGAGTTGAACGGAGTTAAATAGAGTTATCGAATATTAGTTATTCGAACGGAGTTAAATAGAGTTATCGAATATTAGTTATTCGAATAGAGATAAACGGAGTTAAATATAGTTAGTCGAATATAGTTTATTCGAATATAGTTAAAGGAAAGGAGTTCTCGATTATAGTTTAATCGAAGAGAGTTATCGATTTTAATTTAATCGAAAGGAGATTATCGAATATATCGTATTCGAAAGAAAGAGATCGAATATAGTTTATTCGAAAGAGAGAGATTTCGAATATAAGTTATTCGAAGAGAGATAATCGAATATAGGTTATTCGAAGAAGAGCTAATCAAATAGAGATTTACTCGGAAGAGAATTACAATTCGAACTCAATTATATCGAATTCGGGAAAGTAATATTTACTTTCCAGTTTTTAAATCAAAATTATACACTAATAAATTAGGGTTAGGTTTAATTATTCGAATTAAAGAATAAAGGTTATAATTAAAGTTAGATATTGCGGAAGTAGGGATTATAACGTTATCGTTATAACCAATGTTTTCAATAAAGAAGTGGATTCGTAAATTGAATTCGAGAGTTATGTAAAGAAGTTGTTAAAGGTTTAAAAGATAAACTGTTACTATTTCGAAGTTATAATGTTGTTCAGTTAAGGTCTGAGAGGTAGTTATACCCCAACTTGATTGACTTCCTTCTTAACCAAGGAATGGTAAGGTTTGATAGTGAATTCGGTAAATGGTTTGAGTTGGCATAGCGATGTTTATTTAAAACATCAGTTTAAATCCAATAAAGGAACTTTGGAAATGTTTTCCAAATAAGAAATCAGAAATGTTTTCTAATATAGAAAACAAGGAAATAGAAATGTTTTCCATTGTTAATAAAGTATATTTTCTAAAATTTGAAAATAAGAAATTTAGAATATAGGGAAACAGGAGATAAGTAAATTAATGAACTAAAGAGATAACTGTTAAATGATGATTGGTTGATATAATTTCCATCTGGAAATAATACCGTTGTTTGCACACGAGTTTTTCTTTGATAGTTAAATCACAGACTATCAATGTTTTGACCATTTTAACGTTGTTAATATGGAGAGACCGGTTGGATTATTATCCAAAGAACCACTCTGTATTGGCATAAGCGTTGCAAATCATATATGCTGAATATATTGAAGACGGAGTAAAGTGCAAGGGCTGTTGTATGAATCTTAGATAACAATGGACTAAGATGGATGTACTGAATAGTGCCTTCGGTTTCGTTCAGTCCCAGAACGAACGTAAAATGGACGAATGTCTGACAAAGTATTTCCAATGATCGAATGGGTTGGTCTGTATAAATATATATGGTTGCAACGGATTTATCCCTTAGCATAACATCCAGGATATTTGTATAAACCAACTAATGATTTACTGATCTGATAATGTGGCATTCAAAGTGATCGTATTATAAATGAATGGAAAGTAAGCGTAGCTTCTAGCCTCACATCCGGTAAATGACAAAAATCGGGCAGGCAGCATGGCTAAGTCGGTCGCACCGAAGTAGGGTGTATAATCACTTATCTAGAGAATATTCATTTGCTTCCTTTAATCTATCAATGCTGTCCCATATATATACGGGAAACGGTTGCTGATCCCAACCGTTGGTGATGTACATTCGATACACTCAAGCGAAATGAGTGGTCGGTCATGTGTGGCTGAGTTGCAAGATGTTCTTGTTGAACTCCAGTGTATCGTTCCTAGAGTACACTGATCGGAAGGTGGTTCCATACCTTGTCATAGTTGGAAATCCAATTACCCAATACGTGCTTGCGGTTTTGATTGTATACTATATATGTAGAACGTGAGATGAAAGCGTTTTCTGCTAGATTTTTATCTAATTGTATTTAGACATTATTATAATATCAGAATGATATTGTTTACAAAGTTGTTGGATTCTCATAAGGGAAAAACCCGTTCCGTTATGCGGCGTGGTCTTGTGAGATATCGTTTACTTGTTCAAACTGTTTTAAACTGTTTTACTCATACCAGTCTCATGACTGACCCGGAGTTTACTTTGTTGTTTTCCCTAAACTCTTGGGTACCTAATTTTGTACGGGCAGTCAAGTAGTCGGGATTTTTCAGATACACTTGGAGAGCTTGGAGCAGGAGGCTTCAGGATTCTATAGCTAATATTATTTCCGTTGTTGTTGTAAGTGCTGCACTCTGATAAGTGCTATTGTATATATAACTGTTTGTATTTCAAAAGTTATATTATATTTTATTCTTTCCGCTGTGAGATTCGTGTTTACTCTGATGATGATGTTCTTCTTCTTCTTCTATTCTATTAGTTCTACCTTATCTTTCCTCACCCTCTAATTTCTTTCATTAACAATTCAGTTATTTTCGACTCTTGGATGTTCGATATGTGTTGTATATCGGATATCCAAAGTCGACAAAAACCGGGTCGTTACAGTTGGTATCAGAGCTTAGGTTAAGTGAATTACCTTGTCTCTGTGGCGTAACCCAGTAGAGATGGGATTAGTAATATCCTAGATTGAGTTGAGTGTATATATACGAGTGAACGTATTTGTTATTTGATATAAAAATTTGTTTTATATTGTGGAGCTTTATTGGTTGAGTGTCTTATGAATTCTGGTCGATAGTGGGGCACCACAATATCGATAGGGGTTTCTAAACACTCGAATACGATGAACCAACATGTTATGTTTTGAATTTAACATAGTATAATTGGTTGTATTGGTTGTTATTATAATCGAATGAGATTATAAAAAGGTGAAATAGTTATAAATAACTAATCAGAATTCATATAAGTAAAGTATATGAAATAAGATGAATTTAATCTGAATTTATATCATAATTAGGAAATAAAATAATAAAAATTTTAAGTTCCTGGGAGATTTTGAAAATGTTTTCAAATTGAAAGTGTTATAGTATTGAACTCACTACGATAAACTGGGAAATAACCCTGATGAGTGTGGCCACATCATCAGTGTTCATTTTCGAGTTCTAAGTGATGGATTACTACCAAAGGTGGTGTTTTTGAATTGTTTAAGGAAAACAAGTGTTTAGAAATTCAAAGGTTTTGAATTGGTATTATGGTTTCAAATTGATTTGAAATAAACCCAGGAATTTAAATTCTGGAATTAAAATTTAACTTATGAAGTTAAATGGATTAAAATATTGAAAGTGAATAAATAAATTTGAAATTTAACTTAGACAAAGTTAAATGTAATCAGGAATAAAATTGAGTTGATAAGTCAAGGGTTTGAAATTGATATTGGAGTTTGAATGGAATTTGTCTCAAATAGAACCAAATGTTGAGTTTGAGGATAAGTTGATTGGTATGGCATGATATATGCAGAATTGGTAACAGATGATAGGGATATAGTGATATGCCCGACAAAAGGTACAAGTTTATATTTCATATTGAGTTTGGTGATTTATGAGCCGATTTGGCAAGCCGCTTGGCTGTTTGATTTTCTTTTGTTGGAGAAGGCCTAGAGAGGCGAGTTGTGGTTTTACCGATAGGGCTGTACAAAGGAGGTTATGGCAAAATTTTCCAGAAATTCCGGGTGTTAGAAAATTTTCAAAATTTTTGAAAATTTAGTAAGTCGGAATGAATTAATATTTTAATCAAAATTTAAGTGGTTCAGTGAAACTGATGTTAAAGGGTAAACCAATAAAAATTTACTCAGTAGATAGGGTCGTCCTCAACCTTAGCAATTTCGAGGACGAAATTATTTTAAGTGGGGAAGAATGTAATGACCCAGATATTTGACGGTGAAATAATTAACTTATTAAATTATTTAAATAACGAATATATTAATTAATCGACGACGTTAGAACGTATAATTATATTATAATTAAAACCGAGCTCGAAATGGCGCTGCAGTTCGTAATTTGACGATTCGAACTTCAACTGAGTGTACAGGATTTGTTTTAAATCAGATTTCTATGAAACAAGAAACGTGTGGAGCTGGTGGAGTATATCTTTCTAGTGGAAGAGAAAAATCTGGATTTCGTCGTGTAGATTTTGAGATATGTCCAAATCAAATTTTAAAATAGTCGCTATAGAATCGTTTATCGACCGTAACAGATTATTCGATATAACTAGAGATCGGCTTTGAATTTAGACAAGACCTTTTGGGAAGTAGTGATAATTTAATTTTTAGAATTTTATGGTAATTTTTAATTAATTAAATAAGCAACTTTTTATTTGGAGTTTTATGCACCCTTAATCAGCGATTTCGGGGTTTCAAAATATAAGTTAATCTACCGGCATTATTATATTTTTGGGATCATGACACCGAGCTCATCACAACGGTATATTTATTTCTGTCGTTAGCAGCCCCTAATTATACGAAATTTCATGAAATCGGCACCCTAAATAAATTTCTAAAATATCTAAACTACTTGTGAACAAAACAAGCCCACGTCCTTAAGTGTTTTCAGCCACATCTTTCCCCTTAGCAAAATATCTAGATATTTTGAAATGTCTATAAATACCTTCGCTACCCCTCTAACCTAATGCATTTTCCTCATTCATTTGTAGCCGCCACGAACTACCTCCCCAAAACAGAATTTCCGCAGCAAGAAAAAAATCACAGAAAATCAAATATAACTTTTTAAATTTCAAGATAATTATATTCGAACTCCTCCTAGTTCGCTCTTCCTTTGGGTGTTAATCTCGTGTAGTGCGATTCCATTTCCTTTGGGTTCGCTGTTTTCTCTAGACGCGAGGTAGTTGAGGCCGAAGTCTTCGAGGCGGCGAAGTCTGATGGTGCTCCGGCATAGCAGAGACGTGGAGATCCCGAACTGGTTAGTGAAGAACAGGGAACATCGAGTGAGTGATCAATGGAGGAATCGGGTTTTGTTCAAACGAAGGAATACGGCTTCCAGTTTGTGAGTAGTTGCAAACGAGGATTTACTAATTTAATTGTGATTTAAGAAAGTTGATTATTTATTTATAATGATGGTATGAAGTTGGGTTCAAAGGACTAACGTGGTGAAGGTAAAAGCCTGTACAAGCAGTTTCATGTCTGTTGAGTGGCGAGCACTTGATTGACAAAGTGGAAATGATATTTGAGGAGTGAAATTTCATGCGGAAATAAGATGCAAAACAGGAATACAGGGGAGAGGGACTGTTCCCATTGGGTGCGGATTAAAGTGTAGTGGGCGTGGGTTCTCTTTGTTTGCGATGAGTGAGTTAATGGGTTCTGGGCCGAGGATACAGGAAGTGGTGCGAGCCTATGCTAATGTGTTTGACGAGGGAAGTGAGGGGAAGTCATCGGAAATGTCGGATTTCAAAGCTAGTGGCAATGTATTGCAAAATAACACGTCTATCCGAATCAACAACCGTAACGCGTTATTTAACGGTTAACGGACAAAGTGAGTAAAACTCACTAACTCTCCTCAATTTATATTTTAATATAAATTGTACTTTATTAATTGACTGCTGTATATTGATTGTTAAACTGGACTGTTAAATAGATTTGATTGAAAACGTAGTTATAGTTAATCTATGTACTGTTAATCAAATATGGTTCTGTACAGCAGGATATTTCATTTCAAAATGAAATATGATATATATTATACTGTGTAACATCTGTGGATGCAGGGAGACAGGTTGGAGGAATCCGACTGGATTCCTCAACAATTATTTTACTGTTTTCATATATTGTGTTATATGATGTGTTATATAATCTGTTCTGGATTATGTGTGTTAGAATGATATTAATCATTGTTATTCGATATTTTACATATCATAAGAAACCCTGAGTTGTGAAATGGAATATTTCAATGTATACTGAAATAAAGGAATTTTATAAAATCACAGGATTTTATAAAAGGAAATTATTTATAAAACGAACACGGTTTTATAAAAGGAAGTATTTATAAAACAAATAGAGTTTTATAAAAGGGATATTTATTAAGAAAACAAATAGAATTGAAAAGGGAAATATTTATTTAGAAAATAACTAGAATAAAGGAATATTTATTTAGAAGATAAATAAGAAGTTATAAATAGGAAATATTTGTAACGGTAAATAGAAGTTATAAATAGGAAATATTTGTAACGGTAATTAGAAGTTATAAAAAAAGGGAATGGTTGTAACGGAAAATAAACGTTATAAAAAGGAAATTTGACGAGATATAAAAGAGATAATCGAATAGAGTTAAATCGATTTAGTATTCGAAGGAGCTAATCGAATTTAGTTATTTGAAAAGAGTTAATTGAATATTAGTTATTAAAGTAGAGATAATCAAATAAAGTTAATCGATTTAAGATAATCAAATAAAAGTTAATCGAATTAGTCGAAGTAAGTTAATCGACTATTAGTTAGTCGAATGTTAGTTAAGCAGATAAGAGTTAATCGACTATTAGTTAGTCGAAGATTAGTTAATCGAATATGGTATTCGATGTTAGTAAATCGAATATGGTATTCGAAGGAGTTAATCGAATATGGTATTCGAAGTTAGTTAATCGAATATGTTATTCGAAAGGGGTTAGTCGAGTCGAGTTAGTCAAATAGAGTTAATCGATTTGAGTTAACTAGTTAGAGTAATCAGTTAGGGTTAACCAATTAGAATAATTCAGTTAGAGTTAAACCAATAGAGTTAATCAGTTAGAGTTAATCCAAATAATATGCCATTTAGCACGACTGCTAGCGTAATTCGCAGGGCTGCAGATAGCCTAAGGCGGTCGGATGTTTCCTGAGGGAATCAGGCGTAACCATTGTGATCGCTTCGATCTAGAGTCAAGCGAATGGAGTTAATCGAATATTAGTTATTCGATAGGAGTTAAGTTATCGAGTTAAGATAATGAGTTAAGATAATCGAGTTAAGTTATCGAGTTGAGTTAATTAAGTTAAGTTAGTCAAGATGAGTTTATCCAAAGGAGTTAGTCGAACATTAGTTATTCGAATAGAGTTGAACGGAGTTAAATAGAGTTATCGAATATTAGTTATTCGAACGGAGTTAAATAGAGTTATCGAATATTAGTTATTCGAATAGAGATAAACGGAGTTAAATATAGTTAGTCGAATATAGTTTATTCGAATATAGTTAAAGGAAAGGAGTTCTCGATTATAGTTTAATCGAAGGGAGTTATCGATTTTAATTTAATCGAAAGGAGATTATCGAATATATCGTATTCGAAAGAAAGAGATCGAATATAGTTTATTCGAAAGAGAGAGATTTCGAATATAAGTTATTCGAAGAGAGATAATCGAATATAGGTTATTCGAAGAAGAGCTAATCAAATAGAGATTTACTCGGAAGAGAATTACAAGTCGAACTCAATTATATCGAATTCGGGAAAGTAATATTTACTTTCCAGTTTTTAAATCAAAATTATACACTAATAAATTAGGGTTAGGTTTAATTATTCGAATTAAAGAATAAAGGTTATAATTAAAGTTAGATATTGCGGAAGTAGGGATTATAACGTTATCGTTATAACCAATGTTTTCAATAAAGAAGTGGATTCGTAAATTGAATCCGAGAGTTATGTAAAGAAGTTGTTAAAGGTTTAAAAGATAAACTGTTACTATTTCGAAGTTATAATGTTGTTCAGTTAAGGTCTGAGAGGTAATTATACCCCAACTTGATTGACTTCCTTCTTAACCAAGGAATGGTAAGGTTTGATAGTGAATTCGGTAAATGGTTTGAGTTGGCATAGCGATGTTTATTTAAAACATCAGTTTAAATCCAATAAAGGAACTTTGGAAATGTTTTCCAAATAAGAAATCAGAAATGTTTTCTAATATAGAAAACAAGGAAATGGAAATGTTTTCCATTGTTAATAAAGTATATTTTCTAAAATTTGAAAATAATAAATTTAGAATATAGGGAAACAGGAGATAAGTAAATTAATGAACTAAAGAGATAACTGTTAAATGATGATTGGTTGATATAATTTCCATCTGGAAATAATACCGTTGTTTGCACACGAGTTTTTCTTTGATAGTTAAATCACAGACTATCAATGTTTTGACCATTTTAACGTTGTTAATATGGAGAGACCGGTTGGATTATTATCCAAAGAACCACTCTGTATTGGCATAAGCGTTGCGAATCATATATGCTGAATATATTGAAGACGGAGTAAAGTGCAAGGGCTGTTGTATGAATATTAGATAACAATGGACTAAGATGGATGTACTGAATAGTGCCTTCGGTTTCGTTCAGTCCCAGAACGAACGTAAAATGGACGAATGTCTGACAAAGTATTTCCAATGATCGAATGGATTGGTCTGTATAAATATATATGGTTGCAACGGATTTATCCCTTAGCATAACATCCAGGATTTTTGTATAAACCAACTAATGATTTACGGATCTGATAATGTGGCATTCAAAGTGATCGTATTATAAATGAATGGAAAGTAAGCGTAGCTTCTAGCCTCACATCCGGTAAATGACAAAAATCGGGCAGGCAGCATGGCTAAGTCGGTCGCACCGAAGTAGGGTGTATAATCACCTATCTAGAGAATATTCATTTGCTTCCTTTAATCTATCAATGCTGTCCCATATATATACGGGAAACGGTTGCTGATCCCAACCGTTGGTGATGTACATTCGATACACTCAAGCGAAATGAGTGGTCGGTCATGTGTGGCTAAGTTGCAAGATGTTCTTGTTGAACTCCAGTGTATCGTTCCTAGAGTACACTGATCGGAAGGTGGTTCCATACCTTGTCATAGTTGGAAATCCAATTACCCAATACGTGCTTGCGGTTTTGATTGTATACTATATATGTAGAACGTGAGATGAAAGCGTTTTCTGCTAGATTTTTATCTAATTGTATTTAGACATTATTATAATATCAGAATGATATTGTTTACAAAGTTGTTGGATTCTCATAAGGGAAAATCCCGTTCCGTTATGCGGCGTGGTCTTATGAGATATCGTTTACTTGTTCAAACTGTTTTAAACTGTTTTACTCATACCAGTCCCATGACTGACCCGGAGTTTACTTTGTTGTTTTCCCTTAACTCTTGGGTGCCTAATTTTGTACGGGCAGTCAAGTAGTCGGGATTTTTCAGATACACTTGGAGAGCTTGGAGCAGGAGGCTTCAGGATTCTATAGCTAATATTATTTCCGTTGTTGTTGTAAGTGTTGCATTCTGATAAGTGCTATTGTATATATAACTGTTTGTATTTCAAAAGTTATATTATATTTTATTCTTTCCGCTGTGAGATTCGTGTTTACTCTGATGATGATGTTCTTCTTCTTCTATTCTATTAGTTCTACCTTATCTTTCCTCACCCTCTAATTTCTTTCATTAACAATTCGGTTATTTTCGACTCTTGGACATTTGATATGTGTTGTATATCGGATATCCAAAGTCGAAAAAAACCGGGTCGTTACATATAAGCCATAGTATTAGAGTCAGGATGTTTTTTTATTGAAGATATACTTGTATTAAAATCCTTTTGTAAATAATTATGCGGAATGTAAGGTATTTGGTGTATTGTACTTCATATATAAAGATCTGCAGTGATAGTGCTTTTGAACGAAGCTATGACTTGTAGAGGTGTCACCTAACGCATAGCCATAGCTTTGACGAAGATGTTCTCTTTCAAGTGTCCTATCATGCTACTCTGTACAAACTCAACACATATGATTTAATGTTAATTCTTATAGGATTTGCATGATGGTTTTTCTGTTTTTCGTCCGCAAAGAAGGCAACCCTATTTAGTAAAAGATTCCCTAGGGTTTCCCCTTCGAGAATCATTTGGGAAAATGAAGCCTTTGTCACATGGTTTTATTAGTGAAACAGGTACTTGTTGGTGCTCTTCCCTGAGATTATATCATAGTGTAATGTGTCTATTAGTATCGTGTATGCATTCTGACATAGTAAATAAGGACTTGATATATATATATATGTATGTATGTATATATATATATGTGTGTGTGTGTGAGTTAAAGAAATCTCCCTGAGCAAGATGGAGGACCATTATCTTCGTTTGAAGGCCTTTGAGTATTAAAACCATGCCATCATCATGGGTATTGGTAGCTGATCCCTTCCTTTGGGATAAAAACTTGAATCTTGTGACCCAGATTAGGGTATTAAAGATAACATTCCATGAATTCCCTTTGATCATGATAAAAGCCTTGAATCATTTTAAGTCCCGGCTTTAAGGGTATGAGATTAGAAATCTGCTTTTGGCGTTTAGGAATCTTAACCATAACCTAGATTCAGGTTATTTAGAAGACCAGAAATCACCTTCTGGCACAGTGGTAGTCCCGAACCAACCCAGATTCGGTGTTCAAAAGGAGAGACCAAAAACCCTTTTCTGGTAATTATTGAATTCCCGAACCAACCCAGATTCGGGTATTAAAGATTGAAGACCAAAAATCCACTTCTGTTAATAATAGAAGTCCCAAATCAACCCTTGTTCAGGTATTAAAGATTGAAGACCAGAAATCTACTTCTGGTATTAATATAAGTTACCCCTTTTTTGGATTTAATTTTTAGAGAAGCAGAGGATGTACATGCTTCTTAAGCCTCTCCCCGGGCTTTTGATTGTCAAATCAAAGGGTGTACGTGCTTTGTTGGCCACTCTCTGGGACTGTGCATCCAATGCACTTGGCTAGCTTATCACGAGCAGGGCCCAAGGTCTTACCCGACCTCCCTCCAGGAGGCGCCTTATCCTGACCATTGTAGGCGATGATAAGGTCTTAGATGCTTAGACCGGTCCATCGTAGACGTGGAACTAAGGCTTACTCTTTTGATGCTCTACCCTGGACATCATAGGCGGTGATAGAGGCTTACACTTCACCCCCCTCTAAGGAGTGCCTTATCCCGACCATCGAATGCGATGATAAGGGTTTGTGTTCCCTTCTGTGGGTAACGCGGAACATAAGCAGAGGTAGGACGTGCTCTTCTACGAGCAGAGGTAGGACATGCTCTTTTGTGATCAGAGGTAGGACGTGCTTAGTTCATAGCAGAGGCAGGGCGTACTCTTCTGCAAGTAGAGGCAGGGCGTGCTAATTAGATGCTCCATCACGACCATTTCTGGTGTGGGTCAGAGGCTTACGCTTTCGATCTTTAACCTTTCCCTTTCTGATTTAGGCACGGAGAAAGGCTTACACATCACCCCCCTCCGAGGGGTGCCTTGCCCTGGCCAACTCGGCAGTAACAAGGGTTTTCATCCATTTGTGATTTGACCCACCTTGGGTTATTTCGAGTTCTTGACAGGGTTTCCAAACCCTTAGCTATGTATATAGTCCTTTTCCTAAAGATTTTATTGGACTTACTTTGATCCTTTTACAAAATCTTGTAATTGACCTTGATTGAGGAACTTGATGATCATCACTTCGAGGATTCTGCAGTGGTTAGTTTCATGTCCATTCATCATGTGATAGTGTTAGTAAGGCCCTCCTAATTTCCTTTTGTACTTGGGCTTCTTCCTTGTGGATGGCCAATAGTTGAGTTCATATCTAGTCAGGAAATAAATATTTTCCATCGAAGTGGTAAGGTAGCATCCTTTGTGTGATCTAGGTATAAAATCCTTTTCTTGTCGTTGGAAGCTAGCCTTTTTGTTATTGAATTCCACCGCTCAATCTATATCCTTGCTTCTTTTCAAGGTTTATGAGACTGAAGCACCATCCTTTTAGTCCATTCGGAAGGAAAGTGGTTAAAATCCTTCATTATTTCCCATTTGAATACCATTCCTTCGATTTTCTTATGGATAATGTTTCTTATATAAGAGAAGGGGTTACATTCTTTTAACGTAGAACCACTTAGAGGAAAGGTTGGGGTTTGTCTTATGTAGGAAGGGTTGTCACTCCAATAGTTAGAATCATATTGCACCATTTCCTTTTTCCATTTGATTACTCGCAAGGCTTCCATTCTTAACATTTGTTCTTCCATCACTCTTGGGTCAGTAGTATATGACATATCCATTTGAGATCCAGAAGACTCTTGTTGGGACCTTTTGCCCATATTCTTGCTTCTTCAAAGCTTAGTCCAATCCGGGACGGAACAACACAGTTAGGTATGAGGTAAGGTTAACCACAAGGGCGGAGGTTCAAGCCCTACTTCTACCACCAAAATGTTAATGATATTTTTCGTTAACACTAGAGATAGGTCTATGGAAGTGGACCTAAGGGGGAAATGGGGTTATTTAGTTTCCATGAGCTTGAGTTAGTTCATTTTTTCCTAGATATCAAGGTCTAAAGCCCAAAAGAATAGTTACTCTTCCCTCAAAGGGGTGAGCATCACGCTTAAGCGACTTAAGAACCAACAGTTATCTTCGGACAAGGGTTCCTTAAGCACAACCCTCAGTAGAAGGCTAAATGGCTTATAGGAAGGGGTTTTGCCACAACTTTGCGAAAGGGTTTAGACTTTGATACGAAACCATGACTATTTAAAAAGCATATGGTGTGTTGTGTAGGAAGTAATTAAGAAAACTCAAAAGAAGTTCATAAGAAATATGTTAAGTGTTGGTCCACTCTTTATTGATCCTTGATTTTGAAGACATAAGTGATTACAATAGAAATCCCCAAATTGATTTAGAAATTAGGGTTTACTCTGAAAGAAAAGAGTACAAGAATGTGAAATTAGAAATTGGTCCCGAAAATGAGACCTCTGGGGTCTTATTTATAGACAAATTGCGGACCCTTTTGTCATTGGGCCAGTAGAAGCCCTTGTCGGCCGCTTTTCCCTTTGGTTCCGGTTGTTTTGGCTCTGGGCCGCTCTTTTGGCTTCACTTATTGCTTTTAGGGTGCCGGTTTAGGCTCTGGGAAGGATGGTCTCGGTCTTTGAACTTCTCTTTTAACATTGTCACTTCCTTCCTTGTATCGATACCAAGTCTGTTGGTATGGATAGCTTTGGCTTCCGGTTATGAGCTTTCGATCTTGTCATTAATTCTTCGTGAAACTTGCCTTCATGCTTCAAGTATATTGTTACGGATCCGCCACCCTTGTCGGTATCAACACTAAGTAGATTAGTGTGGATAGCTTGTCTCTCTTCGAGGCTCTAACTTGCCTTTTGGTAGATCACTGAAGTGCGCTTTGGCTTTCCGGAAGGGTGCTTCCGGTGCTTTATTGGTTGTTTGCTAAAGTGGCCTTTCAGTGATCATCTAGTTGGTGTTTCAGTAGTTGGCTCCTGGACAATTTCCTCCTATTTCAAACTCTGTGCTTTTGATGCTCTCGTCTCTTAATGTATTGGCATTAAGCAAGTTAATGCCGATAGCCCTTTCATCCTTCTGGATCTCGGGTTGTAGAATTCTTGGTCTTTCTCTTCGTTAGCTTCTGCTTTTGGATGACTTCTTGTCGATTACCCCTCATGACGGAACCACCCTTTCGGTATTTTTTCTCCCTGTTGGATTAAAGGTTCCTTCTTTGATGATGGTGCCAGTCACCTTGCTTTCGGATTGTTCTCTTATTCTTTCATCCTTATCCCTTACCTGGTCTTTGCATACGGACTCTTCTTCTGTGCTTGTGACGGTTCGATACCCCATCACCGTCAGCCTGTTTTGCTGTTAATTATTGTAGTAACAAGCGCTACGATCAAGTCAATTCTCCATATTGCGAATAGCCATGGGCTGACCATTTGTGTTAGTTCGGACAATGGGGTCCTTAGGATTTTGGAAAACCTTTGGCATCTATCGCATTTCCGAGCATATTCTGCAGCGTCTATGTTCACTTCTGGTCAGAAATAACCATATTATAGTATATTTTTTGCTAGAGTATGACCACCGGAATGGTCTCCACACTCTCCCGTGTGCACTTTAAGCAAGATTCTTTTAGCTTATTCCCGAGTTACACACCGTAGTAATGGCATAGAGATTCCCCTTCTATATAATTTTCCATCTTGCATGATAATTTTAGAAGCCTTTCTAAGTAGCTTTTTCCTTTCGATTTGACTCCTATGGAGTGTTCCATCGGTTAAATACTCCTTTATAGAGGTCATCCAACACTTCGGTTCTTCTGACATCTCCATAATATATTCGATTTCCATTTCATCGATGCTCGGATTACTGCGGATTTCCACTGGTACTAGTCCCGAAGCTGAGCATCCCCTGAACTAGCATATTTTGCATGTGAATCAGCCTTAATGTTCTCCTCTCTCGGGATGTGAGTAGTAACATAATGTTCGAAGTGATCAAGAAGTTCCCAACCCTTTGATAGGCAGGGAGCCAGATTTCTTCCCTTTGCTTGAAATTCTCTCTGAACCAAGCATACCACACGTCGGGAATCACTGAATATTTGGAGAGACTTGAGATTCAATTCCTTTGTTATCCTCAATCTATCTATCAGAGATTCGTATTTTTCCTTGTTGTTAGTGGCCGGGAATTCCAATTGCAATGCGTAAAAAACCGATTGTCCTTCGGGGGTTTCCAAGACCACCCCTGCTTCCGAACAATACTCATTCATAGCTCTGTCCACATACAGTTTCTATTGAGTTTTTTACTTCTACTATTTCTTCCTCGTCGTCGCCTCTCGTGAGGTGAATTTTGCAATAAAGTCGGCTAGCGCCTGGCCATTGATTGCTATTCGAGGACAGTAGGTTATCTCATATTGGCTTAACTTTATGTTCCACTTTAGAAGATGTCCCTACATTTCTGACCTAAATAGGACTTGTTTCAATGGTTGATCAATCAATACCTTGATTGGATGGGCCGAGAAATAGGGTCGCAACTTTCTTGATGCAATCAGCAAGCTGTGCGCAAGTTTTTCGAGCTTCGGATAATTCTTTTCTATCCTGGTAAATCGCTTGCTGATATAGTACACTGGCCACTGAATTCTCGACTCTTCTCGTGCCAAAGCTACGCTCAAGACATGAGAGGCTACTGCCAAATAAATAAAGAGATCTTCCTAGTCATTAGGCTTGGAAAGCATCGGCGGGGATTCTATGTGCCGTATAAAATCTTCAAAGGCGGTTTGACATTCTGTTGTCCATTCGAAGTTTTTCTTTCCCTTTCTCAAGGCATCAAAAAAGGGTATGCATCTGTTAGTTTCCTTGGATGTAAATCTGGTTAGTGTTGCAATCTTTCCATTGAGACTCTGAAGTTCCTTTTTACTTCGGGGACCCCTTACATTCCTTAGGGCAGTTACTTGTGTCGGGTTAGCCTCGATGCTTCTTGCGCTAACCATGAATCCTAGGAATTTTTCGGACGACATGCAAAATGAACATTTCAATGGGTTCAATTTCATTCCATTCCTTCCTAGAATTGCAAACATCTCAGCTAAGTTATCCATGTGATTATTTTCGTTCTTTGACTTGACGGGCATGTCGTCGACATACACTTCCATTATCTTACCAATTTGGCATTTAAACATCATGTTGACTAACTGTTGGTAGGTTCCCCTGACATTCTTCAAGTCGAAAGGCATCACTTTGTAGCAATATTATCCCAAATTCGCAATGAAGCTGGTATTTTCCTAGTCGGGTTCGTGCATCATGATCTGATTGTACCCCGAGTATGCGTCCATGAAAGATAGCAATTCATGCCCTTCCATTCTATCTACAATTTGATCGATCCGCGGCAAAGAAAAGTTGTCTTTGGGACATGCCTTATTAAGATCTGAAAAGTCTATGCATACTCGCCGCTTACCATTCGCTTTCTTAATCAAAAACGGATTAGACACCGAATCTGGATATGTCGATTCCTTGATGAATCCATTATCCATGAGACGGTCGACTTCCTCTTTCAGGGCCATGGATCTCTCTGGACCTTGAGTTCTTTTTTTTATTATTGGGATATATCAAGGATCAATATTCAAAGCATGACTTTCCACTCTTGGCGAAATTCCACACATATCTGCCTGACTCCAAGCGAACACATCCAAATTAGCTTTCAGAAAAACAATATTCTTATACCAAGTTATGATCTGATACTTAACATTCGAGTCGGATCCTTTGGGTCTACTGAGACAAATATCGTCATCTCCGCGGGTGCTGTCCTATTATCCCCTGCACTGTTTTTTCGAGGATCCATAGCTTTTCGTGTGAGACCATGCTCTCTAATGCAGGGGATGCCCTTTAATTGCTATAATATGGGTTCTTGAATGCGGAGGGATCCCTCCACATCCTTCTTCTTTTCCTTCCTCTTGGCTTCTTGAAATTTGGTTATATAGCATTCTTGAGCTGCATTTTGATCCCCTTTAATTACTCCAACACTATTCTCGGTTGGGAATTTCATCATGAGGCACCACGGTGCTAGGGAAATATTGAAATCCATCAATGCTGGTCTGCCGAGAAATGCATTATATGTTGATACCTCATCAACAATGTTAAAAGTTTGAATTAGTACCACTTTCCTTTCGCCCTATCCGAGCTCGACAGGCAGGTTGATAGGCTGCTGCGGCTCGCCAGAGAAACCATGGATTTTAGCTTGACAAGATGATAAATCCGTCATTGACAACTTCATCTAGTTGAACGTCTTTCTGAAGAGAATATTCACGGATGCTCCACAGTCAACAAGTACCCTTCTCACTGTAGCCGGCCCAATGCCAATTGTTGCTACCATCGAATCGAGCATAAGAGCTTCAACCCCTTCCGCTTCTCTAGCCTTGAAAACTATATCATCGTTGAATTTCCTTTGTTGCTTTGCTGGGGTTGTATCTTCCAAAACAAGGCAAGTTTTGTCCTTCGGAGCATACTTCATAGCATTTAATTACCTCTCCATTTCTCCCCCAAATCTTTTGCGCAGGGTGCGGGCCACCCGAAATAGTATGGATGACCAATTTTCCGTTATTCTGACTCCCATTCCGGTTGCTGGGTCCTGGTTGGTTTGCGGGGACAGGTTGCCCTTGAGTAGTTGGAGATGGATGGATTGCCTGAGGTTTCTTGACATACTGCTGCAACTTACTATCCCTAATGATCTCTTTTATCAAATTCTTCAAATGTTTGCACTCACTGGTATTATGTCACGACTGATTATGAAAACAGCAAAATCTTCCAGAATTCCTTTGATTCTCATTCATCTTCAAGGGAGGTGGTTTTGGATACCATTCCTGTTCGCCAGTGGCCAAAACGATATTCTTAGGTGTATAATTCAAGGGTGCGAAATCTTCAAGCTTGTAGTATCACAGACATTTTCCATCCTTTTTACCTTTACCTTTTCCATCGTTGAATCTTTTCCGACCTCCCCCCTTTTTTCCTTCTTCTTTGGTGGACCCACCTTCCTTGTGACTGTTGTTAGGATGATTTTTTTATAAGGCTAATAGTATTCACAGCTATTGGATTTGCCTCTTCCCATCTAAGGAATTCGTCGGTCTTCTTGTAAAATTTCTCTAGAGTGTTAGTTTCTCTCATCTTCACTCATTTTCCAAACTCAATTCCTTTACTGATAGCTCGAACCAGAGCCATTAGCACTATCCTTAGTTCTGATTTTCCGACTTCCGTTACTACGGTATTGAATCGACTTAAGAAAAACTTCAAGGATTCCTTCGGATTTTGAACCGTCCCTGATAAAGACACGATGTCCATTGCCTTCGAGGTATACAACCTAAAATGTTGCTTGAACTTTCAAGATAAGTCCTCAAACTTGTCGACTAAATTTGGGTGAGCTTTGTAAAACACAATGATGTTACTCCTTCTAAGTACACCAGGAAATATCGGCACTTCAATTCATCAGTTGTCTGAGATTCATTCATATGACAGTCGTACCTAAATACGAATAAGTTAGGATTCGTGGTTCCTTTGTATGATGACATCGTTGGCAGGACGAATTTCTTAGGATAATCAACTTTCAGTATCTTGCTAGTGAAAGGAGTCTTGTTGGGAGAAAAATGCCGGTCCTCCTCTTCCTCTTTCCTAGCAAAACTTTTCTTCATGATTTGTTTAATCATCTCTAAGATATACTCGTAATTATCATTTTCCTCTACGGGGCGGATTCCAACTACCTTTCCGGGCACCTGGTTAGGCAGACGACCTTCGTTAGTAAGATGGGATCCTAATCCTTCGACTCACGGAAGGGCCCCTTCGGTGGTGCTTACGATTTTCTGAGAAGAGGGTCTCATAGGATTTTTCCGCTTGTTATCGTCAACATCAATTCTTTCATTATAACCATTGGCATTGCTATCAGGATTATCATTAGAAACTGATATCCTAACAAGATCATTGCCATCATCAGCTTATCGTTCAAGATCACCTCTCATACTCATGTTTCTGGGAATAACACCACCATTCCTTCCTGCATTGGTTCGGGCAACATTAACATCATGTAATCTGGGGGTACTCTTCGGATCCCCCTTTCTCCGATTTGAAGCTGAAGAATGTGCTAGCTCTTCTAAATCGATTTCAACTCCATCAGCCCTTGGGTTTGGCATAGTATTCAAAAGAGCATCCAATTTTTCCATCAGCATCTGGTTTGTGGCCACCAACCGTTGGTTTATTACTTCTACCACATTATCTAGCTCTTTTCGGGTAATAGCTTCTTCGGGAGTTTGAGTGGCTCTAGGGTTATTAGCTGTGAGGGAAACCTGAGTATCACCGGCCATATGCCTGGAAGCTCCAACTGCTCTGGATTTGCTTTTACTTGTGTTCTTCCTAGGAGGAGCCATGATATCTACCAAACTTCGGGTTTTCAATGCAAACTTCTCTGTGGATCTGCCTTGTAAACCTTGATGATATATAGTAGAAGCGTAGATCTAGGCCTTACACCTGGTTCTCAATGAAAGCACTAAATTTTAACTCCAAAAATGGAAGTAACACTTGATTGATTGCGAAAGGACTACCCATTGATGGGGAAATAGAATAAAGCAGTAATAGTAAATTAAAATAGGAAAGAAATAGAAAAAAGTAAAAAAGAAGACAATTTTATAGTGGTTCAGCTTGGGATCAAGCCTACATCTACTTTGAACAATATTATTATATTCCTTGCCATGCCGAGTACAGTACAGTATATATGATTACAAAGATTCCCAAAGTAGAGAATAACAAACAATCACTAGTACTATTGGTTATTGGAGAATCATGATAACCAGCCTAGGTAACTTGGAGTAGCTAACTCTGGAGAAGAATCTTGGCTGTTGGAGGAGAGTAATGGCTGCTGGAGGTGAAGAAATATCTTTGTATAGCTTTGGGAGAGCAAGGGAATCAATCCTTTTTTATGTTGGAGCTAGATGAGTATTTATAGGTGATCTAGAAGGAGTTGGGCCCAACCCACTTGCAGGAAGTACTAGAGTAACATGTCAACCTACCACAGAAAATACCCCGGCAAAATACATTAAAGGCATGGGTCGGTGTCGACCCATCATGGGTCGGTGCTGACCCATGTCCTTAGTGTATTTTTGACACTGGACTTCGTGGTTTCGATGTTTGTACCATATTTAGCCTATGAGTGTACTTTAGTATTGATTGGACTTGGTTTGGTGTCATATCGAGGCTTGCTTCTTACCATTTCGATGCTTTTCCATGATTCATTGAGCGATATGTCTAGGTGGGTTGGAATGACCTGAAATTGCCTAAATGGCCTTTTGGTAGTATTACAAAGAGAGTAGAGCAAGTTTTGTGGGCTTCAAGGTAACACACATAGGTGGGTCCCGACCTATGATGCGTCGGTATCGACCCATGTACATAGTCTATCTAGCTATGGAACTTTTACAGGTGCATTTGTCGCGATCTTCTAAGACTTCTGTAAAGTTTCATTTGATTCTGTATCATACGACTTTGATCTCCTTAATGCTTCTATGTGAATATCTGTCGTGGTTATATCTGGGTTAACAATTAACATTATTATTTATCTGGTTTACAATCTGGAGTGTGCATAAATCAGCCTATATGATCTTTACATGCTAAAAGAATTAGTGAAAAATGCTACTATTTGGCCACTGGGACACACTAAATGATTGCGGGGGTAATACAAATTACTGTAAGGTTGTCATCTAATTCTACATTTTGCAAGTTAAATAGAAGAAATCTTAAAAAGTCATTATAAGGTTTGAAAAACTAATAAAAACATGTATTTACTCATTTACTGCCAATAAGCCATGTGTCACAAAAGGTCGAGGCAAACTTCTTCTAATCTAATCACTGTGCGAGTAGCCTATACATGAATGTACATTCCTGCTTTCATCATTTTTGAAGGAATGTAGCACTAATGACATAATCAGTTCCTATAGCAATGCATTTATATAAATTTAAACTCAGACTTAAGTCTAACCTTGCACACATTCTCATAAATATAAACTAGGGGTATGTAGGTTGTATAGAAAACATGGACAAGGTTGAGTCCTCCTTTGAGCAAAGTGATCACCCAATAATAGTAGCAAATAAAAATATACCTCATGCCGCTTAAGACTTGAGTTCTCTCTCCAAGGTTGTGTATAGGAGGTTTACTGAAACAAAACATAATGTAGCATGTTACTTTTAAGGTTTAAATTAACAAAGCAAGGTAATATAACAAATCTAAAATTAAAAAGGTGACCTTTTTCTTTCCCTTTGACAACAGAATTGTATTTGCTATCATTCCAAAATTTGTTAATTTTTTTATACTTATGCAGTACACTCCAATTAGCATGTTCTTTTCTTGATTTTGATTAATGTTTCACCATCTTTTTTCCACCTTCATCGACCTTCTTTAAGTTCAATTACCTGGGAGACAATTGAGGTTGAGATGAAAGTTCGTGATATCAATGTCAAAAATAACAAAACAAGAGTAGAAGATTCTTTGTTTTCTTCCATGAATCTTTTGAAAGGACGCCAAGAGTTCTACAAAAATATTAAAAATATTAAAACTACATGAAAAGAATAAACTGTAAACACTTCCATACTTAAACCAACAACGAATTATTGGAAGGATAGACAAATCACAAAGTTAAAAAAACGCAATCATTCCAATAAACATGTCTACTAGAATCACCCACATCATTTTTACGCTGAACTCCAGCCAGTAAATCGTTTCAGCCGATCACCGAGTGCATATTTATTGATACATCCTTCAATGTCCTACTTCAGTACAAATACGATGGGAATTCAAGTGATGTATTTCTTTTGGGATCAGGAGTACCCAAGTATATCAGGAGCGAAGGAAAACAAAATTACATCCGCAAAAAAAATTAAAAAATAAATTAGGAGCAACTTCAAAACCAGTACAAGGCAGTCTTCTAAGTTATTACTAGGAGCGAACTCGTGCTACGCACACGGGATGATGGAGAAATTATTAAAATGGTTGGATCGATGGAGAAATCTACGTCTTCCTCTAACCGTATTTTACTCGTTTTTATACATAATGTTTTGTGTCTTACTTTTTTGAAGTTGTGTGTTTTTGACAATATTTAAATACTTTATGCAAAATTCATTTACTATCATACAAATATACCTATAGCTTGCCGTCGGATCCAATTTCTAACTCCCAACCTCAACGTCTTTCATATGAAATTAAGGGCGAATTAGTTTTAAACTGCAAGTGGCAACAGCAATGGAACTCAACCTACCGTGTTTATGACAAGGGTTTTAAGTTGAACAACGTAACATCATTGTCAACCCATCGATAAAAACAAAGAGGACCAAAACTTAAGCGGCAAAACATTCTATTTTCCTCTCATATTTTTATTCCATGGATCGTTCCCCAAATCAGTCTATATGACCTCTTAAAAAAACTCGTTTCTTCACCGATTAGACAGCTAGATAATCCAGTATTCACAATCTTCGTCCCATGGTGGCTTCTTGAATCTTCTTTCTTCATCGATCTAACCTGTAGATCCAACCACAATCTTTTCCGAGTAATCATAGATGTGTTTTAATGGATGCCTCGTATCAAGTTTTCGTGTTTCTGTTTGATCTTTTCTGTTTAGGATTTGAAGTTTTAATTTACCAATTTAGGATTCGTTTGCAATAATCAAGTACATAATGATCATTTAGAAAAACCCTAATTCAATTGAATTCTGAATGGTGCTTCGATCAATTATTCTGTAAGAGGAGCATAAAGAACGAGAGATTTGATTTATGATTTTTCTATTGCTTTTTATGTCTCCTTTTTAGGTCATTTAGATTGCTAGAAGAATTTAAAAGAAGTATGAGGTTTATTCATTATGACAATGGCGATTGTTATTACTATTATTTCAATTTTTTAGACTATATTTTTTATTAAAGAAGATTGAACCATTGGCCTCTGGAATATAGAAGAAGATTGATTTAGATTGATTTTAAATGCAAAGTTATAGATAATGGGTTGCTGTAATTTCTTTAGATATTGATTTGAAATACAATCATTGGTTTTTGTAATTTTTTAGACTGAGTTTACACCATTTTGTTATCTTTTATATTACATTTTACGCTGAACCATTATTTACCATGATAAATAGATTTAGCACTATGTAGGTTTCAGTTTTACACTCAACATGCAGCCATCAGGTTTGAATGTGTATAGCTCTACAAAAATTAGGATGATTTAAGACAATGAACATCATTCATAATTTGAACTATTATGTCTTTCATTTATCTTTAAGACCCCAATTAAGACAAATAATGTCGTCTTTAACATCAAGTCACTAATCTTGTAAAGACCAGCAAAATTTGTCTTAATGAAACTTAAGACCTATCAATTTATGTTAAATATGTCATTAGGTTAAACACTACCCAAGACATTAACATGGTCTCACTATATATAGCAAAGACAATAAAACAGAGACAAAGAGGTCTCAATTTACCATTTTGATGCCCAACTCTTCACCAGATATAAGTATAACCTATTAGTACCGTGTGAAAATGAATATAAAAAGAGTGTTGTTAATGACACTCCCTTTTTTGTTAAGGGGCGTCATCGGTGATCGAATTTACCCTTGTTATTCGGTAGAACATGGCCGAAAATGGGTTTTTAGTGTACCGTTTTTGGGACTTTTTGTGACGCCCCTTAATCAAAACCGGAGTGTCATTAACAATCCCCTATAAAAAAAAAAAAAACAACTCCATCACATCATATATTAAAATACGCATACACGTATAACTTAATACAGGCCAATTTCAATGCAGAACATTAAATATATCACAGAGAATGAATGCCCACAATACATTAGTGTGAATTTATAAACAGCATTAAAAACCGTATACACAAATAACAGCATAAAAGTAGGATAGTCATTAAAATTCAGAGCTCCAAAACATAAACCACAAGCCAAAGTAGAAAGGTGTCCTGGTATGCAAATCAAAGCCTTATATATATATATGAGGCAGGTTTGAGAGCACCCTAAACAGTGCAGCACCCCAAATGCCCCTCAATCTCCACCAAGTATTTCTCCTTCTCTCTCCTTCCACTCACTCTCTCACTTCTCACCCACATTCTTTAATATAAACGGGTGGTGGAAATCAGGGGGCATTTGGGGTGCTCCAATTTTGGGGTTCAACCGAACGCTTGCCTATGTATGTATGTATGTATATATATATATATATATATATATATATATATATATATATATATATATATATATATATATAAACATCATCACGCTTTTGAAACGCGACTGACGGAGATATCTTCCCAATTCATCCGCCATCTGTAACACATGCAAACATTCTATCAGGAGCTGATAGAATGTTTGCATGTGTTACAGATGGCGGATGAATAGGGAAGATGTCTCTGTCAGTTGCGTTTCAAAAGCGTGATGATGTTTTGTTCAGAGTTTCATTCCACTTTGTCATCATTAAGAGAGTAAGGAAAAGGACCATGATTTGGTGTTGCTCTATATTGTCTAGGTTGTGAATTATACTCATTGTACGGACGATCAAGGTTGGAAAAGTTTCCAAAAGTCGACTGGAACATAGGAACAGATTAGAAGCTTCTTGATGTCTAGTGATATGACTAACATTGTAATAATCCGGAAATCTGAGCTAATTTAAATTTTTATTTTGTCAATTTTATTGAATTTTGAATATTTAAAATGAATTATTTTAAATAAAAACGACGAGAAATTTATTTTGAATAGAATTAGAATGTATATATTTATATACGTCGTCGTTAGAATATAAATATTTATTTATAATTATAAAAGGAATTGAAAATGGTGCGGTAGTTCGATAATTCAATTTCAAATTTCAAATGAATGTACAGGATTCAAAATAAACCGGATTTTAGCGAAACCAAAAATATTTGAATCTAATTGAGAATATATTTCCAACGAATCTGGGAAATCGAAATTTCATAGCGGGAATAAAAAGTTATGCCCAGTTGAAAATTCAGAATAGTCGCTATGGAATTCTAGCCCTTAAAATGGCCATTTTGCAAACGACCTCGGTTTTCGACGAAACCACTTTTGTTGGATCCGTGATGTCAAGTTATTGCTAGGTTTCAAAATTCGTAATTTTTTGAGTCAATATGTGAGTGTAGCAAAGGAAAACGCGTTTGACCAGTTTCAGTTGATTTTAATCGACTGAAAAATGGCCATTTTTCAAACGGTTTCAGAATTTGATGAAATTAGTTTTGTTAGGACCGTATCGTCAATACGAAGCTAGAAAATATTTTCGGGAATTTTTCGAGTTAGTATGTGGCCCCGGTAAAGTAAAATGTGCGTTCAAATTCAATATATAGAGTTATATGTTGATTTTGACGAAAACAGATCGAAACGATCGAATCAGCTTACGATACATATCCCATTGTGTTCGGAATGGGGGTAATTAGCTAGGTGTGACAGTCGTTGGGTCTCGATTGGGGTTCGATAGAAAAGTCAACTTTTTGGATTTAAATAGAATAAAATAATATTAAATAAATTTATATTGTCTCCCTCTTTCCACTTAGCCCCCACCCCTCTTTTCTTTCTCCCCCGACAGATCAAATAAAATGAAAAAAAATGGAGGATCGAAGGAAATCGCGCGCCGCCCCCTCCTTTCTCGCTGACGATCGGAATCCGCTTACCCCCTCCTATCGCGCGACCTCCCTCTTCTCCTCCGCCTCCATCGCCTTTCCCTTCTTCCTCCGTTCCCATCTCCAAACGAGGAATCCAAGAACGCGAGCCCCCCCCCCCTTTTTTTTTGAAGTCGTCGCTACCACCGAAGTGGGCCCGCCAACCACCACGCCTCCACCCTTCGCACTGCCATCCTTCTCCCTCCGCCCATGTCTCCTCTCCCCATTTCGAAGGCTAGCACCTAAACTTCCTGAACCCGCGAAACTGCAGCCCCATCCGCCACCAACTCCCCGTCCATTGACCGCCGTGAGCCCCGTTTCAACCCGAGAACCACTCCTTCTTCGATTGATGTGAGTTTTGTTAATTTAATTTATTTTATATTATGTTTTCATGTAGTTAAAGATTATATTTTTACGAGGTTAAAGATTATGTTTTTAACAATGAAAAAATTAGATTTTTAAAGTATGAAAGGTTGGATTTTTAGAACATGGAAAGCTTGGTTTTTATATGAAGAAAGACGAGGTTTTTATATGAAGAAAGACGAGTTTTTATATATGTGTTTAAGAAATAAAAAGTTAGATTTTTAGTTATACAAAAATTTGATTTTTATACATGTATAGCATATATAAAAATACGATTTTTATTAGATGTGAAGATTAAAAATATAATTTTTATATAAGTATAATAATAAAAATTCGATCTTTATATAAGAGGTAGAAATATAAAAATATAATTTTTATATAGAAAGAAGCGTTGTAAATATATGAAGTGAAATAAAATTCTGAACTTTATTTTTATCGTGAAGTAGAGAGAATATAAAAATGTGATTTCTATATATGTAGTGGCTACGGACAACGAAATTGACAAAAGGCGAGCACGACGAAGAATTCTACATATGAAGAGTCGCGGTGTATTGGTTTAGCTATTCGGTGAGAACTTCTCACTTTTAATTTAATTTTCTAGTTAAAATATATACTAGGATGCAGACGGTGTTTAGTAGCACCCGACACCCGTCGTCCACAGACTATGGACGGCTTGTATGCTTGTTTGTTTGATTTTGATGTGTAATTGATTGTGTGATGTGATGTGAAATGAAATAAAATATTTATATAGTTAAAAATATTTTATAGTTGAAAATAGAATTTTTAACATGTATTTAAAATGAAATGAATATAAACAAATCGAAGGATTTGTTTATATACACACAACATTTGACTGATATTGATTGGGACGATAAATTTTACACATCGCCCTACTGCACAAATAAAATCTGTGTTTGATTGTTTGAAAACCCCACACGGGTATTGGGATGATATATGACATACACTAGTCCCAATAATTAGCTGTATGTCGATCGATTGATTGACAGGCTGTTATAAGCGTTAAATATTAATATTTGATGCTTATACAGTGTAGAACGCACTCTGGATGATGGTTGATTATTTATCGTTGTTATTTTATACATGTGTTGTAGAAAACCCATATAATTAACATTATATGGTAATTGATTGGGCCTCATTCCAGTTTTGAAAAAGAAATATTTGAAACATAAATATTTGAAATAGAAATATTTGAAATAGAATATTTGAAATATAAATATTTGAAATAGAATATTTGAAAATAGAAATATATGAAGCCGTGTTGATTAGATTGACGCCATTTAGACGTGAACGATATTTATATCGATTTTATTCAGTTTTCAATGAATATTGAAGTGATTTGAAATTCGAATTAAATTGAATAGATTTGAAATTCGAATTAAATTGAATAGATTTGAAATTCGAATTAAATTGAATAGATTTGAAATTCGAATTAAATTGAATAGAATTGAAATTCGAATTAAATTGAAATGAACTGAAATTCGAATTAAATTGAAATTGAATTGAAATTAAAATGAATTTATATTGAAAAATTCAATTTTGATTTGAATTTGAAATAAAGTTGAAATCGTTTCGAAAACGAATTTAAAACGATTTATAAAATACGTTTTGAAAGGAAATCGACGAAATTTATATAATATTATATATATATATATATAATGACCTGAATAGAACATGCCGCGCTACAGCAGTTCGTGAATTTCGACCGTTGACTTCGAATGGACATTGCGGGGGATCTGACCGTCGGATTCTCCTAAAACTGGAACCGTTGGGTTTGTATCGAAAAGAGCTTTCTAACGAATATTAGAAATCAGAAATCTAACGGATGTATATGGAATTATGTCCAAATCAAATTTGGAAAAGGTCGCTGTAACTGCAGTTCGATGGCCGTTGATGGAAATCGACTGTACGGGCCTTGATAAAATTATTAAAAATAGTAATAATTTGTGTAAAATCATAGGAAATGATTTGGGAAGAATTGGGATGAAAAACTCCATATTTGAAAAGATAAAAATAGATTTTTATCGAAATGAACTAGTTTTGAACTAGAAATATAATTCTATTTATTTTTAAATAAATAAATTGAATTTGAAAAGGGTTTTAAAATTAACCTGAATTTCCAATAATTGAATTGGAATGGATTTGAATTGAAATTGTCTTTGGACTATTTCGATGTTGGATTTCGTGATTATACAGATAGCGTTATGGAAATTTGAAAGATATATTGATATTGTTATTTCCAATATGATATTTGTTGGTCGTAGAATTTGATATTGAATATAAACCGATATATTTTCTATTCAGAGCCTTGTATTTAATATCAAATGTGATTTGGGTTTGTCGTGAATGGTGTCTTCATTAACACTGTTCTTAAGCCTAGTTGAGAAAAAGATTAAATCTTTTTATTTAGACTTAATGAAGTGCATCAATTAAATGGTATTTAATTGGAATTGAATTGGTATTGATTTTTGGGTTTATCCTGAATAGTGTTTTAAATAACACTTGTTCTTTAACCCGATAATTAATGGAATGTGATTTTGGGTTGTCGTGAACGATATCTTCAATAATACTGTTCTTAGACCCAAAGGAGTTAAGAAAATCAGAAACTAACTGGAGATTAGTTAAGTTGAATGGTTTTTGGGGTATTGATCTGATGTTGGTTTCGGCCTTCGGGGTTAATACTTTGGGAATTGCTCACTTTCTAATTTACGGTTAGGGACTGATTGAAATGTGATGTGATTTTGGCTTTATCGTGAACCGTGTTTTAAATGACATCGGTTCTTTAACCCAGTTAAAGATTAAAACCAAGTGGAGTTTTAATGAATCTTTAATTATATTGAAAAGATCGAGAATGGAGTATCACCAGTTTTTCTCCAGGCGATAGTTAAATTTTTAATTAGATTTGAACGTGAAATGGTAATTAATTTACCGATAACACCGTGGTGTTATATATGAAGTATTACCAGTTTTACTTCATGGGATGAATGTGTTGGGGTTGGGAAATTAAAACAAATGATTACTTCGGTAAGGTTCGTTAATCCCGACTAGTTTGAAGTGATATTCAAAGGAAGATTAAAGAATAAATTTAAAAGAATTTATATTTGATAAAATTAATGGGAACCTTTCCCTAAGAATGTGAAATTTAGAAACTAACTGTAGGTTAGCTAATTTGGATGGTTTCTTGGATATTGATCTGATGCTGGTTTCGGCCTTTGGGGTTAATATTTGGGGAATTATTCTCTTGCTAATTTACGGTTAGTGACTGATGAATTGGAACGAGGCGTATGTTGTGTTTGTGTAACACTTGTTTATTATATACGCGAGTTATTCAGAAATACCAGGTTTATCCCATTTTGAGTAACTGATTCGACAATGAGTCGATGATGAAGACGTTGGTTGAAGACCGGAGGTCTTCACGTCGTTTGGATAATTACTGATGATCTTGATTGGGCCGTACACCCAAGAGGAGGGAATCAGTTAGTGGTCATCCAAACGTACTTAGAGATCGATGGATATGCGGGGTACTAGGTGCCTCCGGTTTCGTTCAGACCCAGAACGGACTTGTAAATGAACTGTGTGTCTGACATTGGATTTTATTCTATGTGATTGATTTCTATTAAATATATATCTGCTTGGCAGTGGAGAATTTATTCTCTTGCTTAACGCCGTTCTCTGAGACGTACGAGCTCAGGGGTTATATACTGATGGATTTCAAACGCATAGAGTGAATTGCCTGTGTGGCATGCCTAAGTGGCAAATGATCAAGGCTTCTGTTGAAAAGCAAAGTCTTGTGGTTGATGATCAAAGCACGACCTTTTTGGCATAGCTTTGTGTAACGTTTACTTCGCGAGTTTCACACCCGGTATGAACTAGAAACGGGAGAGGACATCAGGGAGGGCATGCGTTTCCTTCTAGTTAGAAGTGGCGTCAGTGGTTTTACATGCCCTGACGAGTTTGACTTATGTGGTTGTTGTTGTTGCGAGGCGCCTCGGATATATCGGTGACTATGTGAAGCCGATGGAGTCATTCGTTGGCCCATTTACGCCCCATAGGGCGGGGAACGCATGTTCAAGCATTTTAATCCACTCCGTGTGGACCGGTCCTGACGATCCAAGGGCCCACCTGAGTCTGGGTCCTGAGGTTCGGACTAGAGAGTCTCGAATCGGTAGAGGACGATCCCTAGCCTCGATTCATATCATAAATGATAACCCAACTTCCAATACGTGACTTTGCGGTTTTGATTGTAAACCTATATATGGCGACATGATATATGGTACCCATGCCTACTATGATTGATATTTATGATTGTATATAAAATCAGAAACTAACTGGAAACGAGCTAAGATGGATGGTTTCTTGGGTATTGATCTGATGTTGGTTTCGGCCTTCGGGGTTAATACTTAGGGAATCGTTCTCTTACTAATTTGCGGTTGGATTCTGATTAAGAATAAAAAGATAAAATTTCACGTATCAAACATTCTTTGGCTGTTATAAGGTAAAACCCTATCCTCCGGCTTGCGTTGCATTGTGTGATGGGACCTGGGTCTTATAACAGCTTCATTTTTCTTTATTTAGCATTGCGTTGTTTGTTTTATGCACTGGTGTTCTTGGAAGGAAACCCGTTCCGTGTTATATGACGTGGTCCCTTGATTTACCGAACTTTAAAATAAAGATAAATAACTGTTTTAGTTCTCACACCAGTCTCATGACTGACCTGGAGTTTATTGTTTTAACCTAAACTCTGGGTGCCCTTATTTTGACACGGGCAGTTAGTAGTTTTGGTTTTGCAGATTTATATTCACAGGATCCTGGTTTACAGCTGGAACGATATCCGGAAAGCTTTGTATCCGTATATCTCCTTCTAGTTGTGTTTTGTATTATTTTTATGCTGCTATGTAATGTATTGTAATCTCTGATATTTATCGAATGTATTTTATTCATTTATAATATGTATATTCTTGTATCTGATGGAATTGTTGTAATTAACAATGAAATGTTCTTCTGTCTGCGTTCTTTTGTGTGTTGTTCTCGAAGTATCCGCTCTTTCCTCACCGGGGAAGTTACGGGTTCTCACAGTTGGTATCAGAGCTTTGGTTTACAGAGCTCGGAGAACAAGACACGTTAGAACCAAACGAAAGAATTCATCAGAAATTGGATTAGTAATATCCAATAAGAATGACTCGTTAGAGATGGGATCAGTAGTATCCTAGAACGAGTGTGAAGAGTATATTTTTAAAATGAAAACAACTTTTGTTTTGAAATTTAAATCGTTTTATACGTATTTGAATAGTTATTTGTATTGGATTTGGACAGTTCAGTATATAAAGATTTTACGTATACGTCTGATCCGCGTGTATTTGGAGTTTTAATATACTGGACAGATATAGAATCACACTCTAGTCGCCCGAAGATGGTTCTGGTGATCGCTATAGCGATCGCATCATCAGTATTCATGTTCGAGTTTCAAAAGTGAGATTTCTATATATTTCCTATTGACTGGTGTGAGAACCAAAATTAGATAGGGCTTATTGTTGTGAATTGGCATAAAAATGTGATTTTTGACTATATATCAAAATTATGAATTTGAAAAGCTAATCAACTAACTGATTGCTGATTGTGTTGTTTGATTATTGTTCGATTAATTAAATGTTGAACCTTTAGCCAAGTTGAACCAAATATTGAATTGTATTGAAAATTGTTAGAATTTGCATACATGTACATGTATATCTATTGAACAGGTCATAGCAAGGAGGCTAGAGCAAAAGAATAAAATTGTTTGCCCAACAAATAGGTACATGTTTAACATAATTTACTGTTTTGTCTGGATGATGATGATTTTATGAGCCGATTGGCTAGCCGCTTGGCTTTTTCTTTTTCTTTTAGATTGAAGAAGGCCATGGGAGGCTATATGAAATATCCCGAAGTCCCCGGTGTAGGAGAGGTTATGGCGAAATTTTTCGAAAATTTAGGGTGTTAGCCAAATTTTTGAAAAATTTGAAAAGTTCTTAGAAACTAAAATGTTGAAGAATTTAAGCCGTAAAGAAAATAATGGAAGTTGAGTTGATTAGTTAAACAACTTTCGGCTTCGTTCCTTTTCGGGGACGAAAAGTTTTAAGTGGGGGAGATTGTAATAACCCGGAAATCTGAGCCAATTTAAATTTTTTATTTTGGCAATTTTATTGAATTTTGAATATTTAAAATGAATTATTTTAAATAAAAACAACGAGAAATTTATTTTGAATAGAATTCGAAAGTATATATTTATATACGTCGTCGTTAGAATATAAATATTTATTTACGATTATAAAAGGAATTGAAAATGGCGCGGTAGTTCGATAATTCAAATTTCAAATGAATGTACATGATTCAAAATAAATCGAATTTTAGCGAAACCAAAAATATTTGAATCTAATTGAGAATATCTTTCCAACGAATCTGGGAAATCGAAATTTCATAGCGGAATAAAAAGTTATGCCCAGTTGAAAATTCAAAATAGTCGCTATGGAATTCTAGCCCTTAAAAATGGCCATTTTGCAAAAGACCTCGGTTTTCGACGAAACCACTTTTGTTGGATCCGTGATGTCAAGTTATTGCTAGGTTTCAAAATTCGTAATTTTTCGAGTCAATATGTGAGCGTGGCAAAGGAAAACGCGTTTAACCAGTTTTAGTTGATTTTAATCGACTGAAAAATGGCCATTTTCAAACGGTCTCAGAATTTGATGAAATTAGTTTTGTTAGGACCGTATCGTCAATACGAAGCTAGAAAATATTTTTTGGGAATTTTTCGAGTTAGTATGTGGCCCCGGTAAAGTAAAATGTGCGTTCAAATTCAATATATAGAGTTATATGTTGATTTTGACGAAAACAGATCGAAACGATCGAATCAGCTTACGATACATATCCCATTGTGTTCGGAATGGGGGTAATTAGCCAGGGGTGACAGTCGTTGGGTCTCGATTGGGGTTCGATAGAAAAGTCAACTTTTTGGATTTAAATAGAATGAAATAATAATAAATAAATTTATATTGTCTCCCTCTTTCCACTTAGCTCCCACCCCCCAACCTCTTTTCTTTCTCCCCCAACAGAACAAATAAAACGAAAAAAAACGGAGGATCGAAGGAAATCGCGCGCCGCCCCCTCCCTTCTCGCTGACGATCGGAATCCGCCTCCCCCTCCTGTCGCGCGACCTCCCTCTTCTCCTCCGCCTCCATCGCCTTTCCCTTCTTCCTCCGTTCCCATCTCCAATCGAGGAATCCAAGAACGCAAGCCTCCCCACATTTTTTTTCTGAAGCCGTCGCTACCACCGAAGTGGGCCCCGCCAACCACCATGCCTCCACCCTTCGCGCTGCCATCCTTCTCCCTCCGCCAATATCTCCTCTCCACATTTCGAAGGCTAGCACCTAAACTTCCTAAACCCACGAAACTGCAGCCCCATCCGCCACCAACGCCCCGTCCATTGACCGTCGTGACCCCGTTTCAACCCAAGAACCACTCCTTCGATTGATGTGAGTTTTGTTAATTTAATTTATTTTATATTATGTTTTCATGTAGTTAAATATTATATTTTTACGAGGTTAAAGATTATGTTTTTAACAATGAAAAAAATAGATTTTTAAAGTATGAAAGGTTGGATTTTTAGAACATGGAAAGCTTGGTTTTTATATGAAGAAAGACGAGGTTTTTATATGAAGAAAGACGAGGTTTTTATATATGTGTTTAAGAAATAAAAAGTTCGATTTTTAGTTATACAAAGATTTGATTTTTATACATGTATAGCATATATATAAAAATACGATTTTTATTAGATGTGAAGATTAAAAATATAATTTTTATATAAGTATAATAATAAAAATTCGATCTTTATATAAGAGGTAGATAAAAATATAATTTTTATATAGAAAGAAGCGTTGTAAATATATGAAGTGAAATAAAAATCTGAACTTTATTTTTATCGTGAAGTAGAGAGAATATAAAAATGTGATTTCTATATATGTAGTGGCTACGGACAACGAAATTGACAAAAGGCGAGCACGACGAAGATTTCTACATATGAAGAGTCGTTGTGTATTGGTTTAGCTATTCGGTGAGAACTTCTCGCTTTTAATTTAATTTTGTAGTTAAAATATATACTAGGATGCAGACGGTGTTTAGTAGCACCCGACACCCGTCGTCCACAGACCATGGACGGCTTGTATGCTTGTTTGTTTGATTTTGATGTGTAATTGATTGTGTGATGTGATGTGAAATGAAATAAAATATTTATATAGTTAAAAATATTTTATAGTTGAAAATAGAATTTTAACATGTATTTAAAATGAAATGAATATAAACAAATCGAAGGATTTGTTTATATACACACAACATTTGACTGATATTGATTGGGACGATAAATTATACACATCGCCCTACTGCACAAATAAAATCTGTGTTTGATTGTTTGAAAACCCCACACGGGTATTGGGATGATATATGACATACACTAGTCCCAATAATTAGCTATATGTCAATCGATTGATTGACAGGCTGTTATAAGCGTTAAATATTTATATTTGATGCTTATACAGTGTAGAACGCACTCTGGATGATGGTTGATTATTTATCGTTGTTATTTTATACATGTGTTGTAGAAAATCCATATAATTAACATTATATGGTAATTGATTGGGCCTCATTCCAGTTTTGAAAAAGAAATATTTGAAATAGAAATATTTGAAATAGAATATTTGAAATATAAATATTTGAAATAGAATATTTGAAAATAGAAATATATGAAGCCGTGTTGATTAGATTGACGCCATTTTGACGTGAACGATATTTATATCGATTTTATTCAGTTTTCAACGAATATTGAAGTGATTTGAAATTCGAATTAAATTGAATAGATTTGAAATTCGAATTAAATTGAATAGATTTGAAATTCGAATTAAATTGAATAGATTTGAAATTTGAATTAAATTGAATAGAATTGAAATTCGAATTAAATTGAAATGAATTGAAATTAGAATTAAATTGAAATTGAATTGAAATCGATTTGAATTGAAATTAAAATGAATTTATATTGAAAAATTCAATTTTGATTTGAATTTGAAATAAAGTTAAAATCGTTTCGAAAACGAATTTAAAACGATTTATAAAATACGTTTTGAAAGGAAATCGACGAAATTTATATAATATATATATTATATATATAATGGTCTGAATAGAACGCGCCACGCTACAGCAGTTCGCGAATTTCGGCCGTTGACTTCGAATGGACATTGCGGGAGATCTGACCGTCGGATTCTCCTAAAACCAGAACCGTTGGGTTTGTATCGAAAAGTGCTTTCTAACGAATATTAGAAATTAGAAATCTAACGGTTGGATTTGGAATTATGTCCAAATCAAATTTGGAAAAGGTCGTTGTAAGTGCAGTTCGATGGCCGTTGATGGAAATCGACTGTACGGGCCTTGATAAAATTATTAAAAATAGTAATAATTTGTGTAAAATCATAGGAAATGATTTGGGAAGAATTGGGATGAAAAACTCCAAATTTGAAAAGATAAAAATAGATTTTTATCGAAATGAACTAGTTTTGAACTAGAAATATAATTCTATTTATTTTTAAATAAATAAATTGAATTTGAAAAGGGTTTTAAAAGTAACCAGAATTTCAAATAATTGAATTGGAATGGATTTGAATTGATATTGTCTTTGGAATATTTCGATGTTGGATTTCGTGATTATACAGATAGCGTTATGGAAATTTGAAAGATATATAGATATCGTTATTTCCAATACGATATTTGTTGGTCGTAGAATTTGATATTGAATATAAGCCGATATATTTTCTATTCAGAGCCTTGTATTTAATATCAAATGTGATTTGGGTTTGTCGTGAATGGTGTCTTCATTAACACTGTTCTTAAGCCCAGTTGAGAAAAAGATTAAATGTTTTTATTTAGATTTAATGAAGTGTACCAATTAAATGGTATTTAATTGGAATTGAATTAGTATTGATTTTTGGGTTTATCCTGAACAGTGTTTTAAATAACACTTGTTCTTTAACCCGATAATTAATGGAATGTGATTTTGGGTTGTCGTGAACGGTATCTTCAATAATACTGTTCTTAGACCCAAAGGAGTTGAGAAAATCAGAAACTAACCGGAGATTAGTTAAGTTGAATGGTTTTTGGGGTATTGATCTGATGTTGGTTTCGGCCTTCGGGGTTAATACTTTGGGAATTGCTCACTTGCTAATTTACGGTTAGGGACTGATTGAAATGTGATATGATTTTGGGTTTATCGTGAACCGTGTTTTAAATGACATCGGTTCTTTAGCCCAATTAAAGATTAAAACCAAGTGGAGTTTTAATGAATCTTTAATTAGATTGAAAAGATCGAGAATGGAGTATCACCAGTTTTGCTCCAGGCGATAGTTAAATCTTTAATTAGATTTCAACGTGAAATGGTAATTGAATTTACCGATAACACCGTGGTGTTAGATATGAAGTATTACCAGTTTTACTTCATGGGATGAATAGGTTGGGGTTGGGAAATTAAAACAAATGATTACTTCGGTAAGGTTCGTTAATCCTAACTAGTTTGAAGTGATATTCAAAGGAAGATTAAAAAATAAATTTAAAAGAATTTATCTTTGATAAAATTAATGGGAACATTTCCCTAAGAATGTGAAATTTAGAAACTAACTGTAGGTTAGCTAATTTGGATGGTTTCTTTGATATTGATCTGATATTGGTTTCGGCCTTCGGGGTTAATATTTGGGAAATTATTCTCTTGCTAATTTACGGTTAGTGACTGATGAATTGGAATGAGGCGTATGTTGTGTTTGTGTAACACTTGTTTATTATATACGCGAGTTATTCAGAAAGACCAGGTTTATCCCATTCTGAATAACTGATTCGACGATGAGTCGAAGATGAAGACGGTGGTTGAAGACCGGAGGTCTTCACGTCGTTTGGATAATTACTAATGATCTTGATTGGACCGTACACCCAAGAGGAGGGAATCAGTTAGTGGTCGTCCAGACGTACTTGGAGATCGATGGATATGCGGGGCACTAGGTGCCTCCGGTTTTGTTCAGACCCAGAACGGACTTGTAAATGGACTGTGTGTCTAACATTGGATTTTATTCTGTGTGATTGATTTCTATTAAATATATATCTGTTTGGCGGCGGAGAATTTATTCTCTTGCTTAACGCCCTTGTCTGAGAGGTACGAGCTCAGGGGTTATATACCGATGGATATCAAACGAATAGAGTGAATTGCCTGTGTGGCATGCCTAAGTGGCAAATGATCAAGGCTTCTGTTGAAAAGCAAAGTCTTGTGGTTGATGATCGAAGCACGGCCTTTGTGGCATAGCTTTGTGTAACGTTTACTTCGCGAGTTTCACACCCGGTATGAACTAGAAACGGGAGAGGACATTAGGGAGGGCATGTGTTTCCTTCTAGTTAGAAGTGGCATCAGTGGTTTTACACGCCCTGACGAGTTTGACTTATGTGGTTGTTGCTGTTGCGAGGCGCCTCGGATATATCGGTGACTATGTGAAGCCGATGGAGTCATTCGTTGGCTCATTTACGCCCCATAGGGCGGGGAAACGCATGTTCAGGCATTTTAATCCACTCCGTGTGGACCGGCCCTGACGATCAAAGGGCCCACCTGAGTCTGGGTCCTGAGGCTCGGGCTGGAGAGTCTCGAATCGGTAGAGGACAATCCCTAGCCTTGGTTCATATCATAAATGATAACCCAACTTCCAATACGTGACTTTGCGGTTTTGATTGTAAACCTATATATGGCGACATGATATATGGTACCCATGCCGTCTATGATTGATATTTATGATTGTATATAAAATCAGAAACTAACTGGAAACGAGCTAAGATGGATGGTTTCTTGGGTATTGATCTGATGTTGGTTTCGGCCTTCGGGGTTAATACTTAGGGAATCGTTCTCTTACTAATTTGCGGTTGGAGTTTGATTAAGAATAAAAAGATAAAATTTCACGTATCAAGCGTTCTTTGGCTGTTATAAGGTAAAACCCTATCCTCCGGCTTGCGTTGCATTGTGTGATGGGACCTGGGTCTTATAACAGCTTCATTTTTCTTTATTTAGCATTGCGCTGTTTGTTTTATGCACTGGTGTTCTTGGGAGGAAACCCGTTCCGTGTTATACGGGTGGTCCCTTGATTTACCGAAATTTAAAATAAAGATAAATAACTGTTTTAGTTCTCACACCAGTCCCATGACTAACCTGGAGTTTATTGTTTTAACCTAAACTCTGGGTGCCCTTATTTTGACACGGGCAGCTAGTAGTTTTGGTTTTGCAGATTTATATCCACAAGATCCTTGTTTACAGCTGGAACGATATCCGGAAAGCTTTGTATCCGTATATCTCCTTCTAGTTGTGTTTTGTATTATTTTTCCGCTGCTATGTAATGTATTGTAATCTCTGATATTTATCGAATGTATTTTATTCATTTATAATCTGTATATTCTTGTATCTGATGGAATTGTTGTAATTAATAATGAAATGTTCTTCTGTCTGCGTTCTTTTGTGTTTTGTTCTCGAAGTATCCGCTCTTTCCTCACCGGGGAAGTTACGGGTTCTCACAAACACACTGGAGAAACGAACATTGTGGGAGTGTTTCATGAAGCAGTTGTGGCTTTGACGGTGCAACTCTGACGATGCAACAAAACCATACTTGTTATTTATTGGACTTCCTTTTCAATTAATTGTCTGAACTTTGTTGTCAACAACATGCTTGCGAATGAATTAGATAGTGTAGATTATTCGTAGCAAGTGATATTATCGGCCAAAATCAAATATTTAGAACATTTATTCAGAAGACTACTTGTATCGATGTACGGTGCTGATCTATATACTCTGCCTTGTGTTAGTCCCCTAGAAACTTCCATCCAAAGTTGCAGATCACATTTCGCTACATCCTCCATTTAACTCGGCTTTTTTTCTTCTTTTCCATGTATGTTTCCTACAAAAAAAAGGAAGAATGTATATTTAGCAATTGCATGGAAGTCCATTCGTATTTATAGTTAACGATGGCCAAACCCACAAGCGATTAACCACATGGAAACCCACATGTAAATTTTGTTACGTGGATGGATGTTAGCCATTGATTGATACAAGATCATGACACTAACTGAAGCAGCTTTATGTAAAAAAAAAACCTGAGATGCTCATATATGAAATAAACACACAAATCAACATGTTCATGCCACATAACTCTATTAGTTTTCAAATCATCTAATGGTTGCATATCCATCTAGTTTTGTGTCAGGACTCAAGGGGTAAATGTTATAGTTAATTGCAATGCAGGGTACATGAACATAGTTAGTTATACATCAGTACCTATGCATATCTTGAAAGTTATGTAAGATAAATGATTATGTGCATAAGAACATATAGGCACATCCACTTAAATGCACCAACCACTGCACATATTTAAAGTAATCCCATGAGAGATAACGTGAGAAACAAATAAATTGATAATCTTTGCTGACCAATTTGTTGTACATGACGCATCTATATAGAGGGCTAACCATAATCGTAATCCACAACACAGCACAACCTTAGCAACAAATCCTATATTATGGGACACCATCCAAAATTCATTAGTAGATATTAGCAGCAAATCCTATATAATGGGACACCATCCAAAATTCATTAGTAGATAATGCAATTGCTAACAAACATTAGAACTTTTCTACATTGCTTTAAGTGATCCATAAACAAGTTACAAACTTCATTTGAACCACCGATGCTCTGAATGCATTTTCTTGTGGGTCTTTTTACAACCTTACATGATACATGTTGGAAAACAATGGCTGAGTCGCGGACTAGGTCGCTTTCTTAAAGACGATTCGGCGATCTAGTAAGAGGTGCAAACCAGTTCGTTCCTTCGCCGCCGCCGCTAGGATAAAACAGCCTCTAAAAACAATAACCGATTTGCTTGCACAACAAATCATTGCAGATTTGCACTTCCAAAAATAATATTGCTCAAATTTTCTGAAAGAAAGATTTAATGGCGGAGGCTAGAAGAGAATAGAACTCGTTGTATATTCTTGTCTGCAGATAAAAAATATATATAGAACGAGGATTAGGGTTTGGGAGAAAAAATCGGATCTGCTAAAATTTCGGGGGACAAAGTTTTTACCGTTGCAAACTTTTTACCGTTGCAGAAAAAAATTATCGATGTAGGAAATACCATAAAAAAAGGTTCGAAAACTGCAAAATTTTATGGTCCAAAAATATAAGTGTCTACACCACAAAGCCTGAGCCCGGGCCGGGCCGGTCGGTCGGTCGCGCGCGTGTGTGGTGTTCATGATGCATGGTCTCCCTCCTCACAACAAAGCATGTACTGGGAGCCCGAGGCCCCAACATGATTTCTTAGAAACAAGTATAAATACTTGCATCTTCCATATAATCCCATGATGTGGGACTATTCACACATAGGAGCCATTTATACACTTATTCAATATTTTTAATAATTTACTTAATGTTTATAAAAACATTTCCAACAATCCCCCACTTGAATTTTTAAAAAAAATTTGAGCAATTTCTAAAAACATAAGATTGTGCATAAACAAAGGTGTCATCCGACTTGAACCTTTGCATAGTGAATAAGATTCAGTTTTTACTAGAATGACACGTAGTCTTGAACTCTATTCCTGACATCAAACCACACACAACCTTTTCTATAGTGCAATCAAATAAACCCGTGTATTTATGGCCATGCACATCTATCCTAATTTAGTGAATGCTCTAGAAGTTTTGCCCAAAACTCCATAGGAAACGACCACATTTCCACATTCACAAAGGTGAGTCTATCAAGAGTACTCCTGAATAGGGTTGTCAATGGATACCTGAAAAATCCGAAATCCGTCTGCATCCGCATCCGAAAAGCAGATAAATATCCGATATTCGGAAAAGCGGATGTGGATACGGATATAGGCATATCCGCATCCGAAAATTATCCGTCCGCTTTTTTAACGATTATAACTTAAATTATGTGTATTTTAACATAATTAACTATACTAATCTATTATTTTACAAAATTAAAATTCTACTAAACTCATGCATATTGCTCAAAATGATATATTATCATCATATTTATTTATTTTAGCACTTTAATAGTCATTTGGGTTGAAAAAACTTAATATTAACCTTAAAAAATTCATTTATGTTCATTGATTTGTCGACTGTTGGCGGATCGGATAATTATCCGATATCCGTCCGTATCCGCGGATGCGGATATCCGATATCCGAAAATGGTTTCGGATGCGGATGCGGATATGGCACTATCTGCATCCGAAAGTATCCGTTGACAGCCCTACTCCTGAATGTAGGTACTCCACTCCAAATAGAGTATAGATCTCATTAAGAGTTTCTATTAACTCATCCTCTAATCACTTCAGGAATACATGCTTCTTGGTTTATTAAATAGCATGCTCAACTCCTATCACTACACAACTTGTTTTTACCCATTGAACCTAGTTCTTGGGATCTCCAGTCATTTAGGTCGTGTTACCATTGTGCGTGACTCAACAATCTAAGGGCAATAGTCCCATTATTTTAGAAGAATTATGGACTTTCTCTTTTGACAGTCCTTTCGTCAAAGGATCTGCCAAATTTTCTTCACTACGTACGTA
The DNA here is from genome assembly GCA_030737875.1 of Allium sativum. NCBI lineage: Eukaryota > Viridiplantae > Streptophyta > Magnoliopsida > Asparagales > Amaryllidaceae > Allium > Allium sativum. The sequence goes on from CM060920.1 coordinate 720,208,458, forward strand.
ATCCACTCTAACGGTACCTGTGGAAAGCAATTCTCTAACCGTGTTGTGCTTACGACGTATTTGTCGTCTCTTACCGTTATAATAACGGTTCTGAACTTTTGCAATAGCCGCGGTACTATCGCAATGTATCAACACAGCCGGTATCGGTTTTTCCCATAAGGAAATCTCAGCTAGCAGGTTTCTCAAATACTCTGCCTCTTCACTAGCTGTATCTAGTGCTATCATCTCAGACTCCATAGTAGACTAAGCCAAAATAGTCCGTTTCTTGGATTTCCAAGAAACAGCTCCTCCAGCGATGCTAAAAATATAGCTACTGGTCGCTTTAGAATCATCAGATAAGGTATTCCAGTCTGCATCAGAATATCCTTCAAGTACAGCTGGAAACCTTTCATAATGTAATCCAAGGTTCATGGTTCGTTTAAGGTATCTCGTCACCCCTTCAATAGCATGCCAGTGCTCTATACTAGGTCTACTGGTAAATCTGTAAAATAATCCCACGACATAAGCAATGTCAGGTTTAGTACAATCAGTGGCATACCGAAGGCTGCCAATGATGCTCGCATAATCAGACTGTCTTACACCTTCACCAGTGTTCTTGAATAACTTTACACTGTGATCATATGGTGTACTTGCAGGCTTACAGTCAAAGTAATTGTATTTCTTTAGTATCTTCTCAATATAATGAGATTGATCTAAAGAAAGTCCCTTTTCTGACCTAGTAATTTTAATACCAAGGATCACACTCGCCTCACCTAGATCTTTCATATCATAATTGGCACTTAATAAGGATTTGACTGAGTTTATGGCATGAATGTTTGACCCAAAAATGAGTAGGTCATCTACATAAAGGCATATAATAGTGCAAATGTCATTCTCAGATTTGTAATAAATGCATTTGTCACTTTCATTAACTTTAAAACCATGTGAAATGATTAAGTTATCAAATTTTTCATGTCATTGTTTAGGCGCTTGTTTTAAACCATATAATGATTTATCTAATTTGCATACTTTATGTTCTTGACCACGTACCACAAATCCTTCAGGCTGGTCCATATAAATTTCTTCGTCTAATTCACCATTCAAAAATGCGGTTTTCACATCCATTTGGTGTATTAACAAATTATAAATAGAGGCAAGTGAAACTAATACCCGAATAGATGTGATTCTAGTAAATGGTGAAAAACTGTCGAAGAAATCTATGTTTTCTTTTTGTTTAAAACCTATGGCTACTAGTCGTGCTTTATATTTATCAATAGTGCCATCATGTTTTAATTTCTTTTTAAGTACCCATTTACAGCCTATAGTCTTACAACCAGGGGGTAAATCTACCAAGTTCCAAGTCTTATTGGATTCTAAAGAATCCATCTCATCATTTTATAGCCTCTTGCCAAAAATCGTCATCTAAGGAAGAAAAGGCCTCTTGGAGGTTTATGGGATCCTCCTCAATAGTAAAAGTACAAAAATCTGAACCAAAATCTTTTATGGTTCTTGCTCTTTTACTTCTTCTAGGTTCAGCTTCAGAATTTTCATTAAGTTCTGTTCTAATAGGCATACTTGAAGTGCCCCCACTATTCCTTAATTTAAAAGGAAATTTAGTTTCATAAAAATCGGCATCATTTGATTCAATTATATTATGTGCATTAAGGTCATAAAATCTGTATGCTTTGCTATTAATAGCATAGCCTATAAATACACATTCATATGCTCTACTTGCCAATTTTATTCTCTTAGGGTCTGGAATGCGAACATATGCTAAACAACCCCAAGTTCTAAAATATGAGACACTGGGTTTATGATTCTTTAAAATTTCATAAGGTGAGATTTTATTCTTAGATTTGGGGATTCTATTACATAGCATACAGTCAATAAAATATCCCCCCACCAATGTTTTGCTGCACCAGAATTTAATAGATGACAACTACTAATTTGGTGAAGGTCCTATTTTTCCTTTCTGCTTTACCGTTCATTTCAGGAGAATAGGGTGCAGTTCTCTCATGTACTATACCATTAGTTTATAGAAATCCAGAATTGAACTAGAATCATATTCTGTTCCTCTATCACTACGAAGTCTCTTAATTTTCCTATTTGCTTGATTCTCAATCTCAGTTTTGAATATTTAAAACATGTCAAAAGCATCACTTTTATTTTTCACAAGGTATACATATGTGAAATCAGAACAGTCATCAATAAAAGTGATAAAATAACGATGTCCTTGTCTAGTCAAAGTACCATCAAGTTCACATATGTCAGAATGAATCAAGTCTAAGGGTTCAGAAACTCTATCAACAGAAGTATGAGGTTTCTTTGTGATTTTTGCTTGTGTACAGAATTCACATTTATCAAGTTCAGATTCTGTCATTTTTGGAATCATATCTAGGGTGCTCATGTCGTGAATTATTCGTTTATTAACATGACATAATCTAGAGTGCCAAATATTAAAATCACACAACATATAAGCAGAAGTAGTCACTTTATTAGTTTCAACATTCAGTTTAAACATACCCTCATAAGCATAACCCTTTCCCATAAAAGTTCCCTTATAAGTTAGGGTATACAAATCAGCCCCAATAACTTGAGTAAACCCAGCCTTATTAAGGAGAAAGCCAAACACCAGATTCTTTCTAATCTCTGGAGTATGCATAACATCTTTCAGAATTACAGTCTTTCTAGAGGTAAACTTAATTTCCACATTGCCAATCCCTACAACTTTAGTGGTGTGAGAATCTCCCAGCAACACTTTCTGATTTTCAGCAGCCGTGTATGTAGAGAACAAGCCACGATCATAACAGACATAGCGAGAGGCACCAATGTCTACCCACCAACCCTCTGATCCACCAACAAAGTGAATCTCAGTAATCATAGCCGTAAGAGGCTCTTTAGTCAGGTTAGCCTGTGGTGCAGAACTTGGCCTGTTCCGACACTTTCGTGCCATATGACCTGACTTTCCACAGTTGTAGCACAGAAACAACTGTCCAGAATAATTCTTTTGGGCTGGTTTCTGCTGTCCTTTTGGGTTTCCTTGCGGATTCTCATTCTGTTTGTTGCGCCTGTTCTGATTCTTAAAAGATTTCTGATTCGGCTTCAGAACAGAGGGTGTGGTCTTTTTAGTGTTGTTGTTATTGACAATCAACACCTCTTCTTTCTAGTCCTGTTTGTCCTCCTCCTCAATACGGAGGCGCGTGATTAAGCTTTCTAAGGAAAATTCCTTAGTCTTATGTCGTAAAACATTCTTAAAATCTTTCCAACAAGGGGGTAATTTTTCAATGATAACAGCAATTTGAAATTGTTCATCCAATGTCATACCTTCGGAGATGATCTCATGAGCTATTTTCTGCAGCTCATGAGACTGCATCTCAACTGATCGGTCGTCAGTCATCTGGTACTTTAGGTAGTGGCTTACAACATATTTCTTTGCCTCTGCCTCCTTTGTATCATACTTCTTTTTCAGTGTTTCCCAGATCTCCTTTGCTGTCTTCTCATCTGAGTTATAGTAATCATACAGATCATCACTCAGTCCATTCAGAATAAAGTTCTTGCATAGATAATCTTGTTCAGTCCAGGTCTGCAGTTGCTTTGACTGTTCAGTCCATGATGTTATCTTCGCTATATCAGCCTCGTCAGGTTTATCTGGTAGCTGCGGTTTTTCAGCAGTCAGCGCAGCCACAACCTTTCTGATCGTGAGGAAGAACTCCATCTTCTAACGTCATCGCTTGAAATGCAAGCCTTCGAATTTGAATGGAGCAGCAGTCACGAGAGGGTTCTGGAAAGCAGAGTGTGAAGCAGCATCGTCTACGGTTGAGTGCGAAGCCATTGTTTCAGTTCATCTTCAAATTGTTGGAAAACAATGGCTAAGCTGTGGACTAGGTCGCTTTCTTGAAGACGATTCGGCGATCTGGTCAGAGGTGCAAACCAGTTCGTTCCTGCGCCGCCGCCTCTAGGATAAAACAACCTCTAAAAACGATAACTGATTTGCTTGTACAACAAATCAGTGCAAATTTGCACTTTCGAAAATAATATTGCTCGAATTTTTTGAAAGAAAGATTTAATGGTGGAGGCTAGAAGAGAACCGTTGCAGAAAAAAATTATCGGTGCAGAAACCGGACCGACTCGGTTGGTCGGTCGCGCGCGTGTGTGGTGTTCATGATGCATGGTCTCCCTCCTCACAACAAAGCATGTATTGGGAGCCCAAAGCCCCAACATGATTTCTTAGAAACAAGTATAAATATTTGCCTCTTCCATATAATCCCATGACGTGTGACTATTCACACATAGGAGTCATTTATACACTTATTCAATATTTTTAATAATTCACTTAACGTTTATAAAAACATTTCCAACAATACATAACATAGTCATACATGCTCTGGATGCTTAAAATTTTATAATTTCGACGTGGATCACAAACAATAACTGAATGTCTGATGAGGTGATAGATGAAAGAAGCAAGTGGTTTCAATTTTCTACATTTAACTCAAGTCCTCATCCCTATGAAAATGCTGGTTAATTAAGATTTAAACATTTTAAACTGTTGAGCATGACAATTATTTCTCCACTGGTGCCAATGGTTAATGAAATTGAAACTCAAGTTTTCAGATTACAATTGAATACACTAGTTACCAACGTTTTTTTTTCTTCCTCCTTGGTTGGGCCTAAATAAGCCTACTCCCTATATCTATAGTGGCTGCAGCAGACCCAATGGCTGAAGCCAATAGGCCTCAGCTCACTTCTCACCTGCGCAAGCCCGTGAGAAAGAGTAAATTCTATTGCAGGTGAGAACTGTACTCAACTGCATGCAAGCGAGTAATAAATTAATCTCCTGCGCAGGTAGATCACCTGTGCATGCGTAGGTGCGTAACTCACTTATGTTTCCCATGTGAGCCATGGTGTGTCTTAAGGCATAGCATAGCTGCTTTAGTATGCAACAGTTTCTATTGTTGGACACACGACGGGTGTACGTTCATCCGACCTCATTCCCCCATCTACTTTGCTTCAGATTCCTAATTAACTCATGTTAATTTAATCCTTTAAACTCGAATTCGAAAATCAAATGGGCAGAGTCTCATTTGTATCGTTGTAATTTTCAACAGCAATTGCAGCAGCCATCAAACTATTAATTTCCACCATAATTCAACCAACAACAACAACAAAAATAACACAGGCAGTCATCTATTAAGCTTCTAGAAAATAAAAAGAAAGAATTAAGGCTTTTTCTTTATCAAATTACTGGGTCAAACATTTGATTTTGGTTCTAAATTGAAGGTAGATACTCCTATACCCCTTCTAAAAATCAACAGGAACACCAAATGGTAATGGATATGCGATTTTCTGGTATTATAAACAGGTAACAGGAATAAAAATTAATTACATGCACTTAAATATATTTTTAATTTGAGCAAGGTTATGAATCTCTTCTCACATTTGCCACAACACTGCGGCAACACCCAAAAACTGATCAAACCATATAAAAGGTTCTCAATTTTGTGAAGAAGAAAAAAACAGTTGGTTGGGCATGTTAATTTTTTGGTAAATAAAAAAAGTTTGCAACTATAACTGTTTGGAAACATTAAAATTCAAATTACATAAAACTATGGCGCACCACTAAATTCACAACTTATTCAAATTTAAGTTAACTACTTTGAAAGAACCAATATGAAGTGTGTTTCACGTTCACGTTATACATACGTACACACGTATATGTATGTATATACACACAAACACACACACACACATATATATATATATATATATATATATATATATATATATATATATATATATATATATATATATATATATACACACAACAACAACAACAAAGCCATATATCCCAAACAAGTTGGGATTGGCTAGATATGGAACCCAAAATTAAGGTAAAATAACTAATAATAATATATAAAAAGAGTTTAAAATAACCAAACAGATTAAAGTAAAAAGGTTCAATAAAAGTGAAATAAAGTCCTAAAAAAAAAATTAAAATTAAAATAATTAAACAGATCTAAAAATAATAATAATTAACACTTCTATCTACCACAAGCTATATATATATATATATATATATATATATATATATATATACACACACACACACACACATCAATAGACGTACGATTCATTAGTTGCTGATATTTTTTTACAGCATACATAGCACGACTGATGATATTTGCTAGACATATGAACTAAGAACTTAGAACTAATCTGATACCAAACTACAATATATCAAACTATATCTTTTATGATCAACCTACAGTTATCAACACCAAACCAAACATTTTAAAGCATATTTTACAACATTTGAAAGCATATTTTACACCTATATCAAATGGGCCAATTTTCTAAGGAGCAGCCGAACCTAATTATCAATGAATTGGAATAGGGTCATACAGAAAAATTATTTAGCCTTTAATTTCAAAAAGCAAATGGAAAAATATTGTTATCACTAATTAAATTTCACAAAATTTAAAGTTGTCAAACATCGTAGCAAATTAAAAAAAAAAAAAAAAAATCGTGCATCTTACAAAAAATATATTTGGAAATCTTTCGGTCAACACAGAAACATGGGTTTTGTATTTCAACTACATGTGAAACCATTCGCTAAACATGTACTGCATTAGAATTAGGCATTGCATGTATGTTGGAAATGTGGAAATATTACACAATTACATTTCACAATCTATCATTTTTTGAGAGGAAAAAATCATTATTCTGGAATCATTTCATATATTTAGATACCCCAGTGAACTTGTTTGATATAAGAAGAAAATAGTCTTGTTTACAGCTACTTATTTCTAGCAAACATGTATACTACTACTGCATAAATTTGTGTACACTACAAAAAAAAAATTATAAAAAAAAAAAGAGCATTTCCCTTAGCATATCTTATTTGATAACATCTAAAAGTAATGCTTGAAAAAATAAAAAGGAAAGCTCAGTAGGTTCACCATGGTTACGCTGCTCTAAAACATAGACATTCTTGGATTACACAATCACAATCTCTATAGGATGTGAAAACATATTGGGTCATTTAAGCAAACACCTAATGCAGAAATAGACATAAAATAAAAAAATCCATTATCAACAGTTGATTAATATCGAAAATGTAGAAATGAACTGCTTAACTTAATGCATTGTCCCTATATCATTGTTGTCTTCATTTTTGTCCTTGCAATTATCTTCTTACTGCAGTTGTCGTGGTAATAATAATTAGCTAAATATTTAACACATTTATATTTTATTTATTATGCTATACTTGGCATATTAAATGGTTGATAAAGTAAACATGCGTCAGTTTACAATTGATCACATGTTGATTTATCATACTCATATGCCAAATTTAAATCGGTTAAATATAATACATTTATAGTGATTATTATGACTACACCATATATTTCTTATTATCACACCAACTATTTCTTACTATGACTACACCATATATTTCTTATTATTATAAGATTATTTAAGTTGGTTTGAATCGTTCTCATGTTAGTTATGGGAGTATTACATTCAACACCTAAAAAGATCCATTTTAAAATTTAGAATCGATTTGCTTTGCATGTTTGTGCATCATTTGAAAAGCAATAGCACCTCTACTGACAATTTACTTTACTGACCATAATTTAAAAGGTAAACAATCACTTACTAACCATTTACTTCACTAGCCATAACTGAAAATTAAATGTTCTTCTGGTCATTCGCTTTGCAGTGTTTTAAGATATTTCAAAATTCATTTTACTAGGACAATAAGTCATATGCTTCAATACAGCAGCTGGTGGTATCTGTATATCTACTGTGGTATGGCAAACTGCGTGGCTTAGTACTCTATCGCCAATCTAGCATGTATAATTCATAGATAACTAACCAGGCCTGTCTACTTCTGTTCAAATAAGTACAAATACGGATTACTTTTACGGATCATTAGTTTTCAACTTTCCATTTTAGAGAAGCTTGAAAAAAAATTGGAGACCTAGAAAAATACGTTTCAGTGTGCAGCAAGTTCCACATCCATCTAATCCAAGAAGCAAAAAAACAGTGTCGTATATTAGAGGGAAGATAAGATAAATTCACCAAACGTGTTCATTTTCTTTAAAAAAAGGTGGTGCTTGGTGAAGAGAAGTGGAGGGAATATAAAGAAGGGAAAGGGGTGACCATTGGGAAAAGATGATAGCGTCCGATGTCTTGGATGCCAACCATTCAATTTTGGTTCCGACGGTTCATCTAAACAATGCACAGGTCTCATCTTGACGCGTATAACGCATCAGACGCGATGTTAGTTCCAACTTTGTAGAAAATTGCTGTGCGCAATATTTTATTATCTTATGGCTATGGTGTATTAATAAAAAATTTGCTGGAAAGAAACAATGTTGATGGAAGGAAATTAGGGGGAAAAAAAAAAAATCTGTGCACAGCTTTGTTGGAATTTAGAGGAGGAAGAGGAATAGATTATGAGAAACAAAGAATTTTTGTAAAAGAGGAAAACTTTAATTACTTTTTTTTTCCTTCTTGATTTCTTCTTGATTGATACAAATGAGTACAAATGAGTGATTACATCCTAATTTATATAAGAGAGAATCTCTAGACTTTTCTTTCTCTAGACTTTTCTTCATTTTACATATTTGCTTAGTCTAGATTGTTCTCTAATCTTATTTTAATAACTTTAATATTTATTACCATATATTTTGTGCTTCCCTAAATACAAAAATAAAATTTATCACATAATCAATGTTTCCTTAAAAACCAAATTTATTTCCAACATCCCCCCGTAAACTTGGTTTTGCAAATTGATGCAAGATTTTTGGTTCTTTGTATTTTATGTGCTTTGGCAGGACTATAGAAATTATCCAAATTTTCTTTTTTCGTTTCTTCCTCTTTCCCAATATGAAGATCTTCGATGCAATTTCTTGAACAATGCTCCTTTCTTTTTGTCCTCCTTCATTTGCACAAGACGTTCCAAAAAGTGTGCGCTCTAGCTTCCATTTTATTCCGGTGTGATAAACTTTGAATGAGTCATATATGGTGTCTTTAAATTCTTTCAAAAAATCACTTCTACAATCTTTGACCAATTCGATTTCTTTATTTGTTTTCCAAATCTCTTCAAAAAATTTCCTGTGCTTCAAATTTTCACCTAGCTCTTCAGTTTCTCCTTGTTTCTTCTGTTCTTCATTTTCGTTACCTTTCCATTCACACTTTTTGTCATTGGCATCATCTTCATCTACTTTATTTCCTTTCATATTTAATTCTCTGACAAAAATCATTTTCACTTCATTGATTTTTGTATGCTCTTGTAATTTTATATTTTCAAATTTCTCTTTGCTTTCTTCTTCGATTACTAGTGACCTTTTACTTTTAAGTTCTTTAATCACGATTTCAGCTCTCTCTTGTCCATCTTTGAAGTCTTCTTCATGGTTTGCTTCCCTATTGATAGCCTTAGCCTTTTCTTCTCTTTTGTTCTCCGCTAGTGCCACATCAACATGGTCAGCAGTATTCTCCACTACAACTTCTTTTTGCTTCTGCTCCTCCTTTTTCCTCTCCTTCTTCTCCTTCTCTGCCTCATCCATTATTTCTTCTTCCATAGGCTCTGGCATAGTCTCTTCTTTCTTCTTCTCTTGCTCCTTCTCGTTCACACTCTCACTATCATTCTTTTCATCTTTTCCATATACCTTTTTCAAGAGATTCCATGAATCTTTTGTACACCTTCCTCTAAAAATGAGATCCGAAGCTTTTTCATCGACGTTCTCAGCAATCACAGAAAGAGCACGATAATCATTCCGTTTTAATTTCGCAAAGGCTTTCTTGTCCATTTGCGACATACTCTGCATGTCTTTACGCCATTCATAGCCATTTTCAACAATTTCCCACAAACCTTTGGAGATTAGCTCCTCTTTTTTCATACTGCTCCATTCCTCATAATTCTCTTTTGTGAGAACAAACGTCGAAAGAAATAGAAATGCCATAATTTCAACCTGGCTCCGATACCACTTTGTTGAAAAATTTGTGTTGCTCTGATACCACTTTGTTGGAATTTAGAGGAGGAAGAGGAATAGATTATGAGAAACAAAGAATTTTTGTAAAAGAGGAAAACTTTAATTACTTTTTTTTTCCTTCTTGATTTCTTCTTGATTGATACAAATGAGTGATTACATCCTAATTTATATAAGAGAGAATCTCTAGACTTTTCTTTCTCTAGACTTTTCTTTCTCTAGACTTTTCTTCATTTTACATATTTGCTTAGTCTAGATTGTTCTCTAATCTTATTTTAATAACTTTAATATTTATTACCATATATTTTGTGTTTCCCTAAATACAAAAATAAAATTTATCACATAATCAATGTTTCCTTAAAAACCAAGTTTATTTCCAACAACCTTTTGCTTGAACTTAGAAGATAAGCCCATCATTTTGCAACTGTTTCGATGGCACCTTACTTAAACTCACAATCAAACTATTTGACTACCGTGTTAATCGTGAAAATACCAATAGCATAGTATGAGCCAAGAATCAAAATATGATGTCCTGGATAAGCCTTTTTACTACCAAAATGTATATATTGCTATAAACGTAACTAAAAGATAATTGTCCAATCAATAAGACAAATACCTTACATTAACATGTAATATGAACAATTTAATTGCAATGTGTATATGCATAACGTGTGCATGTACATATTTACAAAGCATTGCATAAAACAAATTGTAGTTTTTTTAATTTCTAACTGTGCCTTCGCGGACAATGGTTTGGGGAACGGTTAGCATACACAAGTTTTTAGGTTCGACTTAATGGAGTTAAGTTGAATGTAAAATTAAATCTATAGTTAGGGAGGTAGCGGCTGATTTAAAGAGTTTTCCATGACATAATTTTTCAAGACTAACTTTTTTACATCATATCCAACCTCAAATCAAAAAATTAATCCATAAATGTTCTAACTTTCAACCTCTATACCCTCAAACCTCTAATCCATTTTTCCATAGACGCACCTCTAATAGTGAAACCCGCTGTTTGGTGCTGAATATCGATCAAGTGTTGGTAGGTTTTCTATGATTGATGACAGCCGCACTAACGACAGCATCAGGTAATGGATCATTTATTATTGTTTTGATTTAATAGTGTTAGGTAATACCATATATAAAATGTTGTGCGAAATTTCATACAATTACTACCCTTTGTGTAAAGTTGATTTATGGGATTACCTCAACAACTCATTTGGTGGATTACTTGATTTATTCATTTGCTTTTAGAAGTTCATATGCTTATATATGACACAACATTATATATTTTTACCATAAATACAAATAGATTATTTTAGATTCAAACTATCATATAAATTTTGCCTACTCTTTTTTTCTTCCACCTTCCAACATATGTTTTATATTAATGCATAAGCATCTTGATTGTAATGTCTAATTTCTTACAAAGCATATAAAACTCACTGAACACCAACAACCACGTTACTCTTTCGTTACATTGTATACTTGCAAAAAGCTTCATGTGCCAAATTCATATCCTAAACTTAACTTCCTACTTTGCCTTCGCATTGGTGGTAATAGTAGGAGGCAGTGGTTGAACGTTCTAATTTAAAGAGTTTTTCATGACATAATTTTTCAAAACTAACTTTTTTACATCATGCCCAACCTCAAATCAAAAAATTAATCCACAAATGGCCTAACTTTCAACCTCTATACCCTCGAACCTCTAATTCATTTTTCCATAAGCGAACCCCTGATATTGACATCCGCTGCTTGGTGATGTACATCGATCAAGTGTTGGTAGGCTTTCTATGATTGATGACGGCCGCACTAACGAACAACATCAGGTAATGGATTATTTACATCATATATTATTATTTTGATTTAATAGTGTGAGCTAATGTCATACATAAAATGTTGTGCGAAATTTCATACAATTATTGCCCTTTGTGAAAAGTTGATTTATGGGATTACCTCAACAACTCATTTGGTGGATTGCCTGATTCATTCATTTTCTTTTAGAAGTTCATATACTTATTTATGACACAGCTTTATATATTTTTACCATAAATCCAAATAAATTGTTTTAGATTCGAATTATCATATAAATTTTGCTTGCTCTGTTTTTCTTCCACCATCCGACATATATTTTCTATTAATGCATAAGCATCTTGATCGTAACGGCTATTTTCTTGCAAAGCATATAAAACACTCTGAACACATACAACCACGTTACTCTTTTGTTACAATGTATACTTGCAAAAAGCTTCATGTGCCATATTCATATCCTAAACTTAACTTTTTGCTTTGCTTTCGCATTGGTGGTAATAAACCGGATGAATATATATATTTTGTGCAATTAGTTTGATTTTTAACATAACAATACAGATTTATATGATTATTTAAGATAGACTAAAATTAAAGTGATTCATATAAAAGATTTTCAAATTCCTCACTTGTGAATATAAATTTATACGAAAGATCATTCTTCTACTCATAACTTGTAAATATAATAAGAAAGATTGTGAATATGAATTCCCATGTATAAACTTATACGAAAGATTGTGAATATAAATTTTAAAATTATAAATAATAATTTTTTATATTGCTATATTCGATATGTGTTGTGTTTCATAACTTGTGATATAAATATAATAATTTACAAAACTTACTTTGGTATACATGTGAAAACTCTTCGGTATTGTTATACGAGCACATACGGGCTGGTGTGTCACAACTATCATTAATGCCTCCTCGTAAAGCGGAGACACAATCACAAAACTATCAATAATAGCTTAAGGAAGCATCTGCATAGATAGGTAAAAATTATAATTGTGTCGACCCCATTTCCCGCACAGACGGAGACGAGGGTAATCTTTGGAATATAACACAGAAACAGATAATAGCAGAACAAAATTAAATAAATACACCAGATAATGAACAATAGAATATACTGGATAAAAGTAATCATCAGAGTTACACAGTATGCAGGATCTTACTTAGTACAATTACAGTTCAGCTATACATAAATGTCTACAGCGGAAACAAACAAAATATGTACAATAGGAGCTGAACAGCATAAAAAGAGGTAAATAATAGAACCCATCTTCAGCTCCAGCTATCCAGAAAGAAGCAGCTAAACCTGAATACAAGGCTACCCGTGTAGAAGAAGGGGCACCCGAGTTTGAAAGTGAAACAAACTACGAGTCAGTCATGGGACTGGTATGAGAAATCTACTCAACACATTAATAATACGGCTAATCACAGGACCACGCCACTTTCGTGGAACGGGTTTACTCCATTGGATTGCCAGTGCTTTAAAACAAATCTTTCTTTTAAACAACGCAATGCTTTTTATAAAAATGAAGCTATTATAAGACTCAGTTCCCATCACACAATGAAATGCAAACCGGAGGATAGAGTTTTACCTTATAATGGCCAAAATATGATTGATACGAATAAAACAAAAGCATTTGATATTATTACTAGTGTTTATATGTTTCAAAAACAATTTCAATCATAACTATCAATCATAGATGGCATAGGTACCATATATCATGTCGTCATATATATATACAATCAAAACCGTACAGTCACGTATTTGGAAATTGGATTTCTGTCATGAACCAAGGCAAAAGATAGTCCTTACCGAATTCGTGACTCTCTAGCCCGAGCCACAGGCAAGCGCGCAGGCAAGCCTTGGAGCGACAGGGCCGGTCCACCGATGAGGATTATTATGCCTGAACAATACGTTTTCCCGCCCTTTGGGGCGTAAACGAGCCAACGAATGACTCCATCGGACCCGGATCGTCCGATCAAACTGAGGCGCCTCGCAACAGCAACAACCACATAAGTCAAACTCATTAGGGCGTGTAAAACCACTGACGCCACTTCTAACTAGAAAGAAACGCCTGTCCTCCCTGAGGTCCTCTCCTGTTTCTGGTTCATACCGGAGTGTGAGGCTCGCGATTTCACGTTATACACAAAGCTACGCCACACAGGCGGTGCTTTGATCATCACCACAAGACTTTGCTTTTCAACAGAAGCCCTGATCACTTGCCACTGAGGCATGCCACACTAGCAATTCATGCCATGCGACTGATGTCCATCGACATACAACCTCCGAGCTCGTGCGTTTCAAAGAAAGGCGTTAAGCAAAAGAATAAATTCTCCACCGCCAAACAGATGTATATTTAATAGAGATCAATCAACACAGAATAAAATCCAATATCAGACACACAGTCCATTTACAAGTCCGTTCTGGGTCTGAACGAAACCGGAGGCACTAAATACCTCGCAAACCCATCGATCACCATGTACGTCTGGACGATCACCACTCATTATCCATATTTCGGGATGCCTCCCAATCAGGACCTCGGTTACCATCCAAACGAGGTGAAGATCTCCGGTCTTCGACCACCGTCTTCATCTTCGACATTCAATCGCCGGTCAATTATTTGAAATGAGAATTAACCCGGCCTTTTCAAATAATTCACGGATATTTAGAATATCAAATCAATTTATTTCAATGGTTAAATCATTCGACAACACCAATCTTGTTCTTTAATGTAATTTTCACACTAAACACATTCAACCATCAATTACCACATAAATCGAGCAAATTCAGTTTATCTCCATTCCATATCATTTATGATATTTTATAATGATTTATCACTATTTTTATTTATTTTAAAATAGCCAATTTATTCAAAACGACGCTTCGGGCCATAACGCGGCCGTGGCGCTGTTTTTCTTCAGATTTGATTTACACATCTCTGAAAATCTAACCGTTGGATCTTCACCAAATTTACATCATTAGAAAGATCTTTTCAAAACGTATCCAACGGTTCCAGTTTCGGGAAAATCCGACGGTCGGATCTCCCGGTATAATTGTTTGAAGTTTCGATTTCAAAATACGAACTGCAGCGTCGTTATTCGATTAAATATATATATATATATGTATGTATATATATATATATATATAATCGATTCTGGCGTTGTTTTTCTTCAGATTTGAATTAAACATTCCAGACAATCCAACCGTTGGATTTTTACAAAGTTGGTGCCGGTGGAAAGATATTTCCAAAGCGAACCCAACGGTTGCGATTTCAGGAAAATCTGATGGTCGGATCTCCCGTACTAATCGTTTGAAACCACGGTTTCAAAATATGAACTGCAGCGTCGTTTTTCAATATATTTCAATTCTATTTAAATAGATATATCGATTCTTCGATTTCAAAACCATATGAATTTCATACTTTTGATAAAGATGATATTTTCGTCTAACTGCCTTCTATTTCAACACTTCACTATTTTTAACAATTCATTTATATAATAAAAATGTGATTTTTAATGTAAAACAATTCATTTCAAAACCAGATTATTTTATATAGTTCATGTTGGTGATAAAAATGGGATTTTTATTATAAAACAATTGATTTCAAAGCTTGACTATTTTATATACTTCATATAGATGATAAAAAGGTGATTTTTATATTTAAAACACGAACACCATTCAACACATGAATTTCAATTCAACGAATAAATATAGTTTCAACAAATGAAAATAATTCAAACACAGGAATATTATTCAAAATTTCGGCAGCATAACGGCAGGGTAGTTAAAACCGGGACCGTCCCTAGTACGGCTCCTCGCTCTACCTTAAAACCTCGCGGTTTTTGACAATGGGGATCATGCATCTAGTTCGCACGCAGGCGGCATGTATATATTTATTTTATTTCCACAAACTAATCCTATGTGGTTTCAACCAATTATTTCCCAACCACAAACGGGTATTTTTCAACCACAATCAATCAATATCAACCACAAACAATTCCAATCGACCATTCACTATCAATCAATTTTCACACCAATCACAACCAATAAATATCGTCCATGGTTTGTGGACGAGGGGCGTATATATATATATATATATATATATATATATATATATATATATATATATATATATATGGCAATTTACTTCTATTTCAACACATATATAATTTTTACAACGCATATATAACTTATACATCGAACGTACAACTTATACAACGCTTATACATGAGGTGTACAATGCTTATATAACCCATACATCGACTATATAATTTATACATCATCGTTTTCCATATCGTTTATAAATTAGAAATCTCACATTGGGTTCCACTCCACCAAAAATAGCAGAAGGCTCAGAAAAATATGCGGTCTCTTCTAAAATGTAGAAGACGTCCACACGGTCACGATGTTTCCTGTTTCACCGAATTTCGTCAAGAAAAGAAAAAGATATGATTTTTCAAAGTTTGCAACACTTTAAAACTGTTGAAATCAGTTTAAATAATATAAACCGTATACCTCACTATTTTGTTCAAAACTAGGTTGCCCGATTTCTTCCAAACTGTAGCACGTGAGGCCGATCAGGCTGCACCACAATCTCCAGCTCCGAGAGGCACTCCCGCGGGTCCCCCCTTTGATGAACTCGACGGCGACTGGGAGGAGGTGGAGGACTTCGAATGGCGGAATTTGAAGGGGGCGATTCGCACTGAATATTCAACGAGGGAAGATGTAGTTTGTATGGATTTGAAGAGGAAGAGAATCTCTTCAAAAACCCCAACTGCCACGTTCGATTTTGATGAGAGGATTCTCCAGAAAATGGGGAACAAGAACGGAGCTCTTTCCGCCGTGTATCACAATCGGGGAGAGAAAGAAGACGCGGGGGGGGGGGGGGGTGACGTGGGCGAATGGTTTTTTTTATATATAACTTTTAAAATCCGAAAATACCCCTTGCCACACACGAACACCAATCCAAACCCAAGTACTATCGTCCCTAGCGTTTTACCCCCATTCCGAACACAATGGGATATGTTTCGTAGGCCCATTCGATTGTTTCAGTCAGTTTTCCTTCAAATTAAAATATATAACATTCAATATTTGATTTGAACGTACATTTCAATTTGCCAGGGCCACAAACCGATTCGAAAAATTCCAGAAAAATAAATCTGGCTATGTTTTGACGATACGGTCCCAACAAAACTAGTTTCGCCGAATTCTGAGACCGTTTGCCAAAAGGCCCATTTCTGGTCGATCCAATTTAACTGTAATTGACCAAAACACATTTTCCTTTGCCACGCTCACATACTAGCTTCGAAAATTATGAAATTTGAAACCTAGCAATAACTCCACATCCCGGATCCAACAAAAGTGGTTTCGTCGAATTCCGAGGTCGTTTGCAAAATGGCCAATTTCACGGGCTATATAAATTCCACAACGACCTTTCTGAAAATTCATTTGGCCATAACTTTTGCTTTCCGCTATGAAAATTCGATTTTTCAGATTCGTTAGAAAGGTATTCACTAACAGATTTAAATATTTTTGGTTTCACTCAAATTCGTTTTGTTTTGCACCCGATGCAGTCCGACAAAGTTTGAATTCAATTTTTGAAACTGCAGCGCCATTTCAGGCCTTGTTTATAATTAGAATTAATTATATTTTTTTTCAAACGTCAATTCAAACCTATTTTTCATCACTATTATTTAAAATATTTATTTTAAATATTTAAAATCCATTATTTTAGCCAATTTAAAAATTTTAAATTGGTTCAGATTTTCTGGGTCGTTACAAGCTCCCCCACTTAAAACTTTTCGTCCCCGAAAAGAAACAAAGTCGAAAGTGGTTTGATTAATCAACTCTACGTTCGATCAGGCTTCCATTCTCCAACTTTTCTGTTTTTGAGAATTTTCAGATTCTTCAAAAATTTGGCTAACACCCGGAATTTTCGAAAAATTTCGCCATAACCTCCTTTGTACGGAGAGAGGTTTGGAAATTTATTGGGTCGTATTAGGTACCCAATAAAACCTAATAAGCATACAGATATTTATAGTGATATATTCTGGTGTTTACAGGGGAGCGTGTATTGATAATAACTCCAGAGAATAAATTCTCGTCACCATGTCAAAGCCTGAGGGAGTGTGTATTTTAAATGCTCCAGAGGATAAATCCTTGTCACCTCGTCCCGTGTGGGAAATAAATAGTCCATGTGCCGTATCTAATAACTAGAGAGATGTGATTATTGTCAACTCCAGACCTGTATGGGGTTTTTATTAATCTGGCAATTTAATCGTTACAATTTAAATAGTCCATATCAGTCATCAGTTCAACCTGTAAAATATAGTCATCGCCATACAAGCCTCTCGCTCATATGGTAAATCTTCCACCTCGTCACACAAGCTCCAAATGCTTATGTGGTATATGATGAAGTATGCCTATCTTCAGAAGTATGCCATGTAATGTAGTTCAAAATTAATTGTTACTATCCTATGGCGATGTTTATTATTTCACACAGAACAACCAACACTCTGCATCCAATGGCATTCACAGGAGTTGATATAATAATATTTCGCATCCAACTCATTAAGGTTTACCTATTTGTCGGGCACGCAAACAAAATCTTTACTCAACAGCTAATCCATTTACTTGTTCAAACATATATAATACACATGTATATATTTCTATTTATTTTCTAATCAGTTCAATGTGTGATATAATCGAATAAATTCTACTATTCATTATCTTATTAATTAAATTAACTATCGTTTCAATAATTTAATTAGTCTAATTTACTATCACACAACACAAACAACAATCAAATTGTTTTTAACTTTTCAAAAATATACTAATCAATTTCTATACTCTTTTAAAATCATTCAGACTATAGAATTAAAAGTACACATCCATGGAAAGAAAATAACAACAGAGAAGAGAACTAATTAGTAATGCAAAGTATGGCAAATGTACCTTGCACCGGAGTCAAACAGAGATATCCACTCGGCATCTAGGATAGGCTTTCTGAATGCTTTCCTCAGTTTCCCAAGTACAATCTCGCGGATCTCCACTCCATTTCACTTTGACTAAGCGAACCTTCTTGTTCCTCAGCTCTTTGGTTTCTTTACCGATAATCTTTAGCGGCTCTCTTCTCACAGCTAGTTCTGGAGTAATTTCAATATCCTGTTGAGCTGCTTCTTCCACGATCAAGTCTGGATCATGAACGTGTTTTCGAAGTTGAGATATGTGAAATACATCATGCACTCCAGGCAACCAATCAGGCAGTTTAACCTTATAAGCGAGAGTTTCGATCCGTTCCAGAATAGGAAACGGACCAATGAATTTGGGCGCCAATTTCCCAGTTTTACCGAACCGGATTACTCCTCTCATCGACGATACTTTTAAATATTCATAGTCGCCAACTGCAAATGATATATCTCTTCTTCTCCTATCGGCATAGCTCTTTTGTTGGCTTTGAGCGGCCAGTAATCGTTTGTTGATAAAGTCGACTTTGTCGGCAGCCACTCGAATCATGTCTGGCCCTAACACAAGTCTATCACCAGGTTCGACCCAACAAGCAGGAGATCGGCACGGTCTACCATACAATGCTTCGAATGGCGACATTGTCAGGCTTGCCTGGTAGCTGTTGTTATAAGAGAATTCAGCCAAATGCAGATGGTCTTCCCATGATCCACCAAAATCTAGAACACAAGCCCGCAATAGATCTTCTAAAATACGATTTACCCTCTCAGTCTGACCGTCTGTCTGAGGATGATAAGCGGTGCTTAGATTCAGCTTTGTTCCCAGTTCTACTTGAAACACCTCCCAAAATTTACTAGTAAATATTGCGTCTCTATCACTGAATATACTGAGCGGCACTCTATGTAGTCTAACAATTTCCTTAAAGTAAATCTGCGCCAGACTCTGAGCAGTTCTGTTTGATCTGACAGGTACAAAATGGGCGGTCTTCGTGAAGCGATCTACGATCACCCAAATACTGTCATTCCCTTATCTGGTTCTGGGCAGACCATCAATGAAATACATAGAAATATGTTCCCACTTCCAACCAGGAACGTCCAGCGGTTGCAACAGTCCAGCCAGTTTCTGTTGGTCGCTTTTGACTAGCTGGCAAGTAGGGCATCGGCTAACATATAAAGAAATGTCCCTCTTCATCGAATTCCACCAAAAAGTGCGTTTGATGTCATTATACATTTTGCTTACTCCCGGATGGATACTAAGTTTTGACTTGTGGCATTCATGCAGTACTTCCTTTCGGAGCTCAGCAATGTTAGGAACACAGATTCGACCCTTCAGTCTTAGAATCCCCTCATTATCAACCTGAAAACTCGAGGGTTCGCCTTTCTGAATTATCTCTCTGATCTTCTGAATGAAGTGATCATCCTTCTGAAGAGCAGATATTTTATCTATCAGTGAAGTCGTGATAATAAAACAGGCGATCATTTCATTTTTTCGGCTTAACGCATCGGCCACGACATTGGCTTTCCCGGGAGTGTATATAATCTCGAAGTCATATGCTGCAAGAAACTCCAGCCAACGTTGCTGCCTCAGATTCAAGTCCTTCTGGGTGAACAGATACTTTAACGACTGGTGATCTATAAACTGTTCAAATCTCTCACCCAGAAGATAGTGCCTCCAGATTTTCAAGGCGAATACTATAGCCAATAACTCAAGATCATGAGTTACGTAATTCTTCTCGTGCGGCTTCAGTTGACGGCTAGCATAAGCAATCACTTGACCCCTTTACATTAACACTGCGCCAAGGCCTTCTCTATAATCGTCTGTCCAAACCTTTAAATCCTGATTGCCATCGATGATGGTTAACACCGGAGCTGTTGTCAATCTTAACTTAAGCTCTTCAAAAGCCTCCTCACTTTCTGGAGTCCATTTGAATTTCGCGTGCTTCTTTGTGAGCTTCGTTAAGTGACCAGATATCTTCGAAAAGTTTTTAACGAACTTTCGGTAAGAACTAGCCAATCCAAGAAAACTACGGACTTCTGTGGGGGTACTGGGCTGTTTCCAGTTTTGAATAGCCGTGATTTTACTTGGATCCACAACAATTCCTTCTTTAGATACGACATGGCCTAGAAATTTCACTTCATCCTGCCAGAATATACATTTGGATAGTTTGGCTTTCAATACATTCCTTCTGAGGATTTCCAGAACCTGTTCCAAATGCTTTTCATGTTTGGCCTTTGATTTATAGAAGATTAGAATATCGTCAATAAAAACCAGAATAAATTTATTCAAAACCCCTCTGAACACTCTATTCATCAAATCGACGAAGTATGTTGGAGCGTAACATAAGCCGAACGGCATTACTAACAACTCGTAGAATAAGTCGGGACCTCTGAATGCTGTCATTGGAACACACTCTTCGGCAATTCGAAGCTGATGGAAGCCTGTAGCTAGGTCCATCCTTGAGAATACTTGTGCGCCATTTAATCGATCCAACAAATCATCAATCCGTGGCAATGGATATTTGTTCTTTATTGTCTATTTGTTCAAATCACGATAATCCACACATAGCCGTAGAGTACCGTCAGATTTTGGGACAAACACCACTGCTGCTCCCCAATCAGAGAAACTAAGCCTGATTAGACCCTTCCATACTAGCTGTCGTGTTTGATTGTCTAATTCCTCCTTCTCTTTCAAGGACATTCTTCGGATAGCGTGAACTACCGGCCTTGCATTAGGAATCAAAGCGATCTTGAAATCTATTTCTCTCTGCGGAGGTAAGCGAACAACTTCTTCGAACACATCCGCATAGTTCTTGACGACAGGAATATCTTTCACTAGGTCGGGAATATTCTCAGTGATTTCAGGGATATTTTCTATTTGAGCAGGAGAAACATCAACAGCTGACCAGAAATCTTTTCTATTCGAATTCGGGCCTTCACATGGTATGGTTATATAATTCCCTGATTGGGCCTTTGCTTTAACCACCCTCTCGGCACATCTGACCTCTGCTTCATATTTGGTTAGCCAATCCAACCCCAATATAAGATCAAACTCCTTAAAATTCATGACGATGGAGATAGTAGGGAATTTATAGCAGGAAAAAGAGACAGGTACTGCACAAACCCAACTGAGATCGATGGAACCCCCAACCGGATTTTGGACAGTCATTGGTTCTTTGAGCTTCCTCAATTTCAAATCTAACTTCTTAGCTGCATTCTTTGCAATAAAGCTTTGTGACGCGCCGGTGTCAAACAACACTTTAACTGGAATATTTTTGACATTAAGCGTGCCTTCTAAAACATCAGACCTTCCCTGACTACCTGAGGGTGCTGAGGTTTCTGCTACTTCATTTACTTGAACCATTTTGGTCTTTTTCAACATCCAGCATTCTCTCTTTATATGACCAATCTTATGACAAAGATTGCACTCTCGGGTGACTTGAAACTTATTCTTGGATTTAGATTCATCCCTTTTTGGTTTCTTTAGAGATCGGCAACTTACCGAGAGATGCCCTTGCCTATTGCAATTAGAGCATGTGGCAGTTGTTACTGGTTCCATCTTTGATTTAGCCCTTTTTCTCTTGGCGCTGGGCTTCTCACTGACCTCAGACCTCGTACTGGCTTCAGGAACATCAGTTTCCGACTCTTCTTTGTTACTAGAGCTGACTTCTTCTTCGTCGCGCAACATACCTTTCTTATGGAGATCTTCATACTGATAAGCCATATAAATCATTTCTGAAAAAAGAAGCTTCACATGCCCCATTACTTTATTCTGATATTTCCTTTGAAGCCCGTAAATAAATCTCAGATTCTTTATCCTCGTATTCTGAATTAGATGGGGAGCAAAGTGAGAAAGTTCGTTGAATTTCTTATGATATTCTGGGATGGTCATATCACCTTGTATCAAATAAGAAAATTCATCACATAATCGCTCAGTCGCTTCTGGAGGAGTAAATCTTTCTAGGAAAATCACTTTGAATATATCCCAGGTGATATCACCTTCTGGATTATCTTTAATAACTGAATCCCACCAAAACAAAGCTTCTTCTTTGAGTGCCCAAGACGCCAGTAATCTTTTCTGATCGTCTCTCAGCTTTAAACCCTCGAAGATTTTCTCTGCAGAATGGATCCAGGCTTGTGTTTCCATAATGGACTCTTTGCCTAAGAATGGCGATCCACCCAGATTTCGAAATCTCTTGAATAGAACTTCTATATTGGATTCTGGCTGCGGGAGCACAACAGGCTCATTAGCTGGTCGAGCCATACGATTATTTCTTTTGTTCCTGTCACTCATTTTCTAGCACGTCTGCAATTAGCAGACAAAGTGTCAGGTCAACAGAAAAGATATTTCAAAATATAGAGACAAATACTTCAAATGTAAATGTGTCTATCGAGGTGTAATTTTATTCAGCTTCTCATACTAGATATTACTGATCCTATCTGTAATGAGTTGCCCGTCCTAGAACATAACTGGTTCTATTTCTGTCGAGTTCGTTAATATGTTATATTCCAGAACTAAGCTTAACCAAAGCTCCGATACCACGATGTGACGACCCCATTTCCCGTACAAACGGAGACGAGGGTAATCTTTGGAATATAACACAGAAATAGATAATAGCAGAACAGAATTAAATAAATACACCAGATAATGAACAATATAATATACTGGATAAAAGTAATCATCAGAGTTACACAGTATATAGGATCTTACTTAGTACAATTACAGTTCAGCTATACATAAATGTCTACAGCGGAAACAAACAAAATATGTACAATAGGAGCTGAACAGCATAAAAAGAGGTAAATAATAGAATCCATCTTCAGCTCCAGCTATCCAGAAAGAACCAGCTAAACCTGAATACAAGGCTGCCCGTGTAGAAGAAGGAGCACCCGAGTTTGAAAGTGAAACAAACTACGAGTCAATCATAGGACTGGTATGAGAAATCTACTCAACACATTAATAATACAGCTAATCACAGGACCACGCCACTTTCGTGGAACGGGTTTACTCCATTGGATTGCCAGTGCTTTAAAACAAATCTTTATTTTAAACAACGCAATGCTTTTTATAAAAATGAAGCCATTATAAGACTCAGTTCCCATCACACAATGCAACGCAAACAAGAGGATAGAGTTTTACCTTATAATGGCCAAAATATGATTGATACGAATAAAACAAAAGCATTTGATATTATTACTAGTGTTTATATGTTTCAAAAACAATTTCAATCATAACTATCAATCATAGACGGCATGGGTACCATATATCATGTCGCCATATATATATATATATATATATATATATATATATACAATCAAAACCGCACAGTCACGCATTTGGAAATTGGATTTCCGTCATGAAACAAGGCAAAAGATAGTCCTTACCGAATTCGTGACTCTCTAGCCCGAGCCAAAGGCAAGTGTGCAGGCAAGCCTTGGAGCGACAGGGTCGGTCCACCGATGTGGATTATTATGCCTGAACACTTTTCCCTGCCCTTTGGGGCGTAAACGAGCCAACGAATGACTCCATCGGACACGGATGGTCCGATCAAACCGAGGCGCCTCGCAATAGCAACAACCACATAAGTCAAACTCGTCAGGGCGTGTAAAACCACTGACGCCACTTCTAACTAGAAAGAAACGCCTGTCCTCCCTAAGGTCCTCTCCCGTTTCTGGTTCATACCGGGGTGTGAGGCTCGCGATTTCACGTTATACACAAAGCTACGCCACACAGGCGGTGCTTTGATCATCACCACAAGACTTTGCTTTTCAACAGAAGCCCTGATCATTTGCCACTGAGGCATGCTACACTAGTAATTCATGCCATGCGACTGATGTCCATCGATATACAACCTCTGAGCTTGTGCGTTTCAGAGAAGGGCGTTAAGAAAAAGAATAAATTCTCCGCCGCCAAACAGATGTATATTTAACAGAGATCAATCAACACAGAATAAAATCCAATGTCAGACACACAGTCCATTTACAAGTCCATTCTGGGTCTGAACGAAACCGGAGGCACTAAATACCTCGCAAACCCATCGATCACCACGTACGTCTGGACGATCACCACTCATTATCCATATTTCGGGATGCCTCCCAATCAGGACCTCGGTTACCATCCAAACGAGGTGAAGATCTCTGGTCTTCGACCACCGTCTTCATCTTCGACTTTCAATCGTCGGTCAATTATTTGAAATGACAATTAACTCAGCCTTTTCAAATAATTCATGGATATTTAGAATATCAAATCAATTTATTTCAATGGTTAAATCATTCGACAACACCAATCTTGTTCTTTAATGTAATTTTCACACCAAACACATTCAACCATCAATTACCACATAAATCGAGCAAATTCAGTTTATCTCCATTCCATATCGTTTATGATATTTTATAACGATTTATCACTATTTTTATTTATTTTAAAATAGCCAATTTATTCAAAACGACGCTTCGGGCCATAACGCGGTCGTGGCGCTGTTTTTCTTCAGATTTGATTTACACATCTCTGGAAATCTAACCGTTGGATCTTAATCAAATTTTCATCAGTAGAAAGATCTTTTCAAACGAATCCAATGGTTGCAGTTTCGGGAAAATCCGATGGTCGGATCTCCCGGTATAATCGTTTGAAGTTTCGATTTCAAAATACGAACTGCAGCGTCGCTATTCGATTAAATGTAATTATATATATATATATATATAATCGATTCTGGCGTTGTTTTTCTTCAGATTTGAATTAAACATTCCAGACAATCCAACCATTGGATTTTTACAAAATTGGTGCCGGTGGAAAGATATTTCCAAAGCGAACCCAACGGTTGCGATTTCAGGAAAATCCGATGGTCGGATCTCCCGTACTAATCGTTTGAAATCACGATTTCAAAATACGAACTACAGCGTCGTTTTTCAATATATTTCAATTCTATTTAAATATATATATATATCGATTCTTCGATTTCAAAACCATATGAATTTCATACTTTTGATAAAGATGATATTTTCGTCTAACTGCCTTCTATTTCAACACTTCACTATTTTTAACAATTCATTTATATAATAAAAATGTGATTTTTAATGTAAAACAATTCATTTCAAAACCAGATTATTTTATAAAGTTCATGTTGGTGATAAAAATGGGATTTTTATTATAAAACAATTTATTTCAAAGTTTGACTATTTTATATAGTTCATGTAGATGATAAAAAGGTGATTTTTATATTTAAACACGAACACAATTCAACACATGAATTTCAATTCAACGAATAAATATAGTTTCAACAAATGAAAATAATACAAACACAGGAATATTATTCAAATTTTCGGCAGCATAACGGCAGGGTAGTTAAAACCGGGACCGTCCCTAGTACGGCTCCTCGCTCTACCTTAAAACCTCGCGGTTTTTGACAATGGGAATCATGCATCTAGTTCGCACGCAGGCGGCATGTATATATTTATTTCATTTCCACAAACTAATCCTATGTGGTTTCAACCAATTATTTCCTAACCACAATCAATCAATATCAACCACAAACAATTCCAATCGACCATTCGCTATCAATCAATTTTCACACCAATCACAACCAATAAATATTGTCCATGGTTTATGGACGAGGGGCGTGTATGTATGTATATATATATATATATATACATAGCAATTTACTTCAATTTCAACACATATAATTTTTACAATGCATATATAACTTATACATTTAACGTACAACTTATACAACGCTTATACATGAGGTGTACAACACTTATATAACCTATACATCGACTATATAATTTATACATCGTCGTTTTCCATATCGTTTATAAATTAGAAATCTCACATTGGGTTCCACTCCACCAATAATAGCAGAAGGCTCAGAAAAATATGCGGTCTCTTCTAAAATGTAGAAGACGTCCACACGGTCATGATGTTTCCTGTTTCACCGAATTTCGTCAAGAAACGGGTTTTTCAAAGTTTGCAACAATTTAAAACTGTTGAAATCAATTTAAATAATATAAACCGTATACCTTACTATTTCGTTCAAAACTAGGTCGCCCGATTTCTTCCAAACTGTAGCACGTGAGGCCGATCAGGCTGCACCACGATCTCCAGCTCTGAGAGGAGCTCCCGCAGGTCCCCCCTTTGATGAACTCGACGGCGACTGGTAGGAGGTGGAGGACTTCGAACAGCGGAATTTGAAGGGGTCGATTCGCACTGAATATTCATCGAGGGAAGATGTAGTTTGTATGGATTTGAAGAGGAAAAGAATCTCTTTAAAAACCCCAACTGCCACGTACGATTTTGATGAGAGGATTCGCCAGAAAATGGGGAAGAAGAACGGAGCTCTTTCTGCCGTGTATCGCAATCGGGGAGAGAAAGAAGACGGGGTGGGAGGGGGCTGACGTGGGCGAATGGGGTTTTTTTATTTTATTTTATTTATAACTTTTAAAATCCGAAAATATCCCTTGCCACACACGAATACCAATCCAAACCCAACGACTGTCGTCCCAAGCGTTTTACCCCCATTCCGAATACAATGGGATATGTTTCATAGGCCCATTCAATTGTTTCAGTCAGTTTTCCTTCAAAATAAAATATATAACATTCAATATTTGATTTGAACGTACATTTCAATTTGCCAAGGCCACAAACCGATTCGAAAAATTCTAGAAAAATAAATCTGGCTATGTTTTGACGATACGGTCCCAACAAAACAAGTTTCGCCGAATTCTGAGACCGTTTGCAAAAAGGCCCATTTCTGGTCGATCCAATTTAACTGTAATTGACCAAAACACATTTTCCTTTGCCACGCTCACATACTAGCTTCAAAAATTATGAAATTTGAAACCTAGGAATAACTCCACATCTCGGATCCAACAAAAGTGGTTTCGTCGAATTCCGAGGTAGTTTGCAAAATGGCCAATTTCACGGGCTATATAAATTCCATAGCGACCTTTATGAAAATTCATTTGGCCATAACTTTTGCTTTCCGCTATGAAAATTTGATTTTTCAGATTCGTTTGAAAGGTATTCACTAACAGATTTAAATATTTTTGGTTTCACTCAAATTCGTTTTGTTTTGCACCCGATACAGTCCGACAAAGTATGAATTCAATTTTTGAAACTGCAGCGCCATTTCAGGCCTTGTTTATAATTAGAATTAATTATATTTTTTTTTCAAATGTCGATTCAAACTTATTTTTCATCACTATTACTTAAAATATTTATTTTAAATATTTAAAATCCATTATTTTAGCCAATTTAAATTTTTTAAATTGGTTCAGATTTTCTGGGTCGTTACAATCTCCCCCACTTAAAATTTTCGTCCCCGAAAAGGAACAAAGTCGAAATTGGTTTGATTAGTCAACTCTACGTTCGATCTGGATTCCATTCTCCAACTTTTCAGTTTCTGAGAATTTTCAAATTCTTCAAAAATTTGGCTAACACCCGGAATTTTCGAAAAATTTCGCCATAACCTCCTTTGTAAGGAGAGAGGTTTGGAAATTTATTGGGCCGTATTAGGTACCTAATAAATCCTAATAAACATACACATATTTATAGTGATATATTCTGGTGTTTACAGGGGAGTGTGTATTGATAATAACTCCAGAGAATAAATTCTCGTCACCCTGTCAAAGCCTGAGGGAGTGTGTATTTTAAATGCTCCAGAGGATAAATCCTCGTCACCTCGTCCCGTATGGGAAATAAATAGTCCATGTGTCGTATCTAATAACTAGAGAGACGTGATTATTGTCAACTCCAGACCCGTGTGGGGTTTTTATTAATCTGGCAATTTAATCGTTATAATTTAAATAGTCCATATAAGTCATCAGTTCAACCTGTAAAATATAGTCATCGCCATACAAGCCTCTCACTCGTATGGTAAATCTTCCACCTCGTCACACAAGCTCCAAATGCTTATGTGGTATATGATGAAGTATGCCTATCTTCAGAAGTATGCCATGTAATGTAGTTCAAAATTAATTGTTTCTATCCTATGGCGATGTTTATTATTTCACACAGAACAACCAGCACTCCACATCCAATGGCATTCACAGGAGTTGATATAATAATATTTCGCATCCAACTCATTAAGGTTTACCTATTTGTCGGGCACGCAAACAAAATCTTTACTCAATAGCTAATCCATTTACCTGTTCAAACATATATAATACACATGTATATATTTCTATTTATTTTCTAATCAGTTCAATGTGTGATATAATCGAATAAATTCTACTATTCATTCTCTTATTAATTAAATTAACTATCGTTTCAATAATTTAATTAGTCTAATTTACTATCACACAACACAAACAACAATCAAATTGTTTTTAACTTTTCAAAAATATACTAATCAATTTCTATACTCTTTTAAAATCATTCAGACAATAGAATTAAAAGTACACATCCATGGAAAGAAAATAACAACAGAGAAGAGAACTAATTAGTAATGCAAAGTATGGCAAATGTACCTTGCACTGGAGTCAAACAGAGATATCCACTCGGCATCTAGGATAGGCTTTCTGAATGCTCTCCTCAGTTTCCCAAGTACAATCTCGCGGATCTCCACTCCATTTCACTTTGACTAAGCGAACCTTCTTGTTCCTCAGCTCTTTGGTTTCTTTACCGATAATCTTTAGCGGCTCTCTTCTCACAGCTAGTTCTGGAGTAATTTGAATATCCTGTTGAGCTGCTTCTTCCACGATCAAGTCTGGATCTTGAACGTGTTTTCGAAGTTGAGATACGTGAAATACATCATGCACTCCAGGCAACCAATCAGGCAGTTTAACCTTATAAGCGAGAGTTCCGATCCGTTCCAGAATAGGAAACGGACCAATGAATTTAGGCGCCAATTTCCCAGTTTTACCGAACCGGATTACTCCACTCATCGGCGATACTTTTAAATATACATAGTCGCCAACTGCAAATGATATATCTCTTCTTCTCCTATCGGCGTAGCTCTTTTGTCGGCTTTGAGCGGCCAGTAATCGTTTGTTGATAAAGTCGACTTTGTCGGCAGCCTCTCGAATCATGTCTGGCCTTAACACAAGTCTATTACTAGGTTCGACCCAACAAGCAGGAGATCGGCACGGTCTACCATACAATGCTTCGAATGGCGACATTGTCAGGCTTGCCTAGTAGCTGTTGTTATAAGAGAATTCAGCCAAATGCAGATGGTCTTCCCATGATCCACCAAAATCTAGAACACAAGCCCGCAATAGATCTTCTAAAATACGATTTACCCTCTCAGTCTGACCGTCTGTCTGAGGATGATAAGCGGTGCTTAGATTCAGCTTTGTTCCCAGTTCTACTTGAAAAATATTGCATCTCTATCACTGACTATACTGAGCGGCACTCCATGTAGTCTAACAATTTCCTTAAAGTAAATCTGCGCCAGACTCTGAGCAGTTCTGTTTGATCTGACAGGTATGAAATGGGCGGTCTTCGTGAAGCGATCAACGATCACCCAAATATTGTCATTCCCTTTTCTGGTTCTGGGCAGACCATCAATGAAATCCATAGAAATATGTTCCCACTTCCAACCAGGAACGTCCTGCGGTTGCAACAGTCCAGCCAGTTTCTGTTGGTCGCTTTTGACTAGCTGGCAAGTAGGGCATCGGCTAACATATAAAGAAATGTCCCTCTTCATCGACTTCCACCAGAAAGTGCGTTTGATGTCATTATACATTTTGCTTACTCCCGGATGGATACTAAGTTTTGACTTGTGGCATTCATCCAGTACTTCCTTTCGGAGCTTAGCAATGTTAGGAACACAGATTCGACCCTTCAGTCTTAGAATCCCCTCATTATCAACCTGAAAACTCGAGGGTTCGCCTTTCTGAATTATCTCTTTGATCTTTTGAATGAAGTGATCATCCTTCTAAAGAGCAGATATTTTATCTATCAGTGAAATCGTGATAATAAAACTGGCGATCATTTCATTTTTTCGGCTTAACGCATCGGCCACGACATTGGCTTTCCCAGGAGTGTATATAATCTCGAAGTCATATGCTACAAGAATCTCCAGCCAACGTTGCTGCCTCAGATTCAAGTCCTTCTGGGTGAACAGATACTTTAACGACTGGTGATCTGTAAACGGTTCAAATCTCTCACCCAGAAGATAGTGCCTCCAGATTTTCAAGGCGAATACTATAGCCAATAACTCAAGATCATGAGTTACGTAGTTCTTCTCGAGCGGCTTCAGTTGACGGCTTGCATAAGCAATCACTTGACCCCTTTGCATTAACACTGCGCCAAGGCCTTCTCTAGAAGCGTCTGTCCAACCCTTTAAATCCTGATTGCCATCGATGATGGTTAACACCGGAGTTGTTGTCAATCTTAACTTAAGCTCTTCAAAAGCCTCCTCGCTTTTTGGAGTCCATTTGAATTTCGCGTGCTTCTTTGTGAGCTTCGTTAAGTGACCAGATATCTTCGAAAAGTTTTTAACGAACTTCCGGTAATAACTAGCCAATCCAAGAAAACTGCGGATTTCTGTGGGGGTACTGGGCTGTTTCCAGTTTTGAATAGCCGTGATTTTACTTGGATCCACAGCAATTCCTTCTTTAGATACGACGTGGCCTAGAAATTTCACTTCATCCTGCCAGAATATACATTTGGATAGTTTGGCTTTCAATACATTCCTTCTGAGGATTTCCAGAACCTGTTCCAAATGCTTTTCATGTTTGGCCTTTGATTTAGAGAAGATTAGAATATCTTCAATAAAAACCAGAACAAATTTATTCAAAACCCCTCTGAACACTCTATTCATCAAATCGACGAAGTATGCTGGAGCGTTACATAAGCCGAACGGCATTACTAACCACTCGTAGAATAAGTCGGGACCTCTGAATGCTGTCATTGGAACACACTCTTCGGCAATTCGAAGCTGATGGAAGCCTGTAGCTAGGTCCATCCTTGAGAATACTTGTGCGCCATTTAATCGATCCAACAAATCATCAATCCGCGGCAATAGATATTTGTTCTTTATTGTCTGTTTGTTCAAATCACGATAATCCACACATAGCCGTAGAGTACCGTCAGATTTTGGGACAAACACCACTGCTGCCCCCCAATCAGAGAAACTAGGCCTGATTAGAGCCTTCCATACTAGCTGTCGTGTTTGATTGTCTAATTCCTCCTTCTCTTTCAAGGACATTCTTCGGATAGCGTGAACTACCGGCCTTGCATTAGGAATCAAAGCGATCTTGAAATCTATTTCTCTCTGCGGAGGTAAGCGAACAACTTCTTCGAACACATCCGCATAGTTCTTGACGACAGGAATATCTTTCACTAGGTCGGGAATATTCTCTGTGATTTCAGGGATATTTTCTATTTGAGCAGGAGAAACATCAAGAACTGACCAGAAATCTTTTCTATTCGAATTCGGGCCTTCACATGGTATGGTTATATAATTCCCTGATTGGGCCTTTGCTTTAACCACCCTCTCGGCACATCTGACCTCTGCTTCATATTTGGTTAGCCAATCCAACCCCAATATAAGATCAAACTCCTTAAAATCCATGACGATGGAGATAGTAGGGAATTTATAGCAGGAAAAAGAGACAGGTACTGCACAAACCCAACTGAGATCGATGGAACCCCCAACCGGATTTTGGACAGTCATTGGTTCTTTGAGC
The DNA here is from genome assembly GCA_030737875.1 of Allium sativum. Classification (NCBI taxonomy): domain Eukaryota; kingdom Viridiplantae; phylum Streptophyta; class Magnoliopsida; order Asparagales; family Amaryllidaceae; genus Allium; species Allium sativum. The sequence continues at coordinate 720,240,839 of CM060920.1, forward strand.
TTCCTCAATTTCTAATCTAACTTCTTAGCCGCATTCTTTGCAATAAAGCTTCGTGACGCGTCGGTGTCAAATGGCACTTTAACTGGAATATTTTTGACATTAAGCGTGCCTTCTAAAACATCAGACCTTCCCTGACTATCTGAGGGTGCTGAGGTTTCTGCTACTTCATTTACTTGAACCATTTTGGTCTTTTTCAACATCCAGCAGTCTCTCTTTATATGACCAATCTTATGACAAAGATTGCACTCTCGGGTTACTTGAAACTTATTCTTGGATTTAGATTCATCCCTTTTTGGTTTCTTTAGAGATCGACAACTTACCGAGAGATGCCCTTGCCTATTGCAGTTAGAGCATGTGGCAGTTGTTACTGGTTCCTTCTTAGATTTAGCCCTTTTTCTCTTGGCGCTGGGCTTCTCACTGACCTCAGACCTCGTACTGGCTTCAGGAACATCAGTTTCCGACTCTTCTTTGTTACTAGAGCTGACTTCTTCTTCGTCGCGCAACATACCTTTCTTATGGAGATCTTCATACTGATAAGCCATATAAATCATTTCTGAAAAAGGAAGCTTCACATGCCCCATTACTTTTTTCTGATATTTCCTTTGAAGCCCATAAATAAATCTAAGATTCTTTCTCCTTGTATTCTGAATTAGATGGGGAGCAAAGTGAGAAAGTTCGTTGAATTTCTTATGATATTCTGGGATGGTCATATCACCTTGTATCACATAAGAAAATTCATCACATAATCGCTCAGTCGCTTCTGGAGGAGTAAATCTTTTCAGGAAAATCACTTTGAATCTGTCCCAGGTGATATCACCTTCTGGATTATCTTTAATAACTGAATCCCACCAAAACAAAGCTTCTTCTTTGAGTGCCCAAGACGCCAGTAATCTTTTCTGATCGTCTCTCAGCTTTAAACCCTCGAATATTTTCTCTGCAGAACGGATCCAGGCTTGTGTTTCCATAATAGACTCTTTGCCTAAGAATGGCGATCCACCCAGATTTCGAAATCTCTTGAATAGAACTTCTATATTGGATTCTGGCTGCGGGAGCACAACTGGCTCATTAGCTGGTCGAGCCATACAGTTATTTCTTCTGTTCCTGTCACTCATTTTCTAGCACGTCTGCAATTAGCAGACAAAGTGTCAGGTCAACAGAAAAGATATTTCAAAATATAGAGACAAATACTTCAAATGTAAATGTGTCTATCGAGGTGTAATTTTATTCTGCTTCTCATACTAGGATACTACTGATCCTATCTGTAATGAGTTGCCCATCCTAGAACACTACTGGTTCTATTTCTGACGAGTTCGTTAATATGTTATATTCCAGAACTAAGCTTAACCAAAGCTCTGATACCACGATGTGACGACCCCATTTCCCGTACAGACGGAGACGAGGGTAATCATTGGAATATAAAACAGAAACAGATAATAGCAAAACCGAATTAAATAAATACACCAGATAATGAACAATAGAATATACTGGATAAAAGTAATCATCAGAGTTACACAGTATACAGGATCTTACTTAGTACAATTACGGTTCAGCTATACATAAATGTCTACAGCGGAAACAAACAAAATATGTACAATAGGAGCTGAACAGCATAAAAAGAGGTAAATAATAGAATCCATCTTCAGCTCCAGCTATCCAGAAAGAACCAGTTAAACCTGAATAAAAGGCTGCCCGTGTAGAAGAAGGGGCACCCGAGTTTGAAAGTGAAACAAACTACGAGTCAGTCATGAGACTGGTATGAGAAATCTACTCAACACATTAATAATACGGCTAATCACAGGACCACACCACTTTCGTGGAACGGGTTTACTCCATTGGATTGCCAGTGCTTTAAAACAAATCATTCTTTTAAACAACGTAATGCTTTTTATAAAAATGAAGCCATTATAAGATTCAGTTCCCATCACACAATGCAACGCAAACCGGAGGATAGAGTTTTACCTTATAATAGCCAAAATATGATTGATACGAATAAAACAAAAGCATTTGATATTAATACTAGTGTTTATATGTTTCAAAAACAATTTCAATCATAACTATCAATCATAGACGGCATGGGTACCATATATCATGTCGCCATATATATATATATATATATATATATATATATATATATATATATATATATATATATACAATCAAAACCGCACAGTCACGTATTTGGAAATGGGGTTTCCATCATGAACCAAGGCAAAAGATAGTCCTTACCGAATTCGTGACTCTCTAGCCCGAGCCACAGTCAAGCGCGCAGGCAAGCCTTGGAGCGACAGGGCCGGTCCACCGATGTGGATTATTATGCCTGAACAATACGTTTCCCCGCCTTTTGGGGCGTAAACGAGCCAACGAATGACTCCATCGGACCCGGATCATCCAATCAAACCGAGGCGCCTCGCAACAGCAACAACCACATAAGTCAAACTCGTCAGGGCGTGTAAAACCACTGACGCCACTTCTAACTAGAAAGAAACGCCTGTCCTCTCTGAGGTCCTCTCCCGTTTCTGGTTCATACCGGGGTGTGAGGCTTGCGATTTCATGTTATACACAAAGCTACGCCACACAGGCGGTGCTTTGATCATCACCACAAGACTTTGCTTTTCAACAGAAGCCCTGATCATTTGCCACTGAGGCATGCTACACTAGCAATTCATGCCATGCGACTGATGTCCATCGATATACAACCTCTGAGCTCGTGCGTTTCAGAGAAGGGCGTTAAGCAAAAGAATAAATTCTCCGCCGCCAAACAGATGTATATTTAACAAAGATCAATCAACACAGAATAAAATCCAATGTCAGACACACAGTCCATTTACAAGTCCGTTCTGGGTCTGAACGAAACCGGAGGCACTAAATACCTCGCAAACCCATCGATCACTACATACGTCTGGACGATCACCACTCATTATCCATATTTCGGGATGCCTTCCAATTAGGACCTCGGTTACCATCCAAACGAGGTGAAGATCTCCGGTCTTCGACCACCGTCTTCATCTTCGACTTTCAATCGTCGGTCAATTATTTGAAATGAGAATTAACTCGGCCTTTTCAAATAATTCACGGATATTCAGAATATCAAATCAATTTATTTCAATGGTTAAATCATTCGACAACACCAATCTTGTTCTTTAATGTAATTTTCACACCAAACACATTCAACCATCAATTACCGCATAAATCGAGCAAATTCAGTTTATCCCCATTCCATATCGTTTTTGATATTTTATAACGATTTATCACTATTTTTATTTATTTTAAAATAGCCAATTTATTCAAAACGACGCTTCGGGCCATAACGCGGCCGTGGCGCTGTTTTTCTTCAGACTTGATTTACACATCTCTGAAAATCTAACCGTTGGATCTTCACCAAATTTACATCATTAGAAAGATCTTTTCAAAACGAATCCAACGGTTCCAGTTTCGGGAAAATCTGACGGTCGGATCTCCCGGTATAATCGTTTGAAGTTTCGATTTCAAAATACGAATTGCAGCGTCGCTATTCGATTAAATATAATTTTATATATATATATAAATATAAATATAATCGATTTTGGCGCTTTTTTTCTTCATATTTGAATTAAACATTCCAGACAATCCAACCGTTGGATTTTTACAAAGTTGGTGCCGGTGGAAAGATATTTCCAAAGCGAACCCAACGGTTGTGATTTCAGGAAAATCCGATGGTCGGATCTCCCGTACTAATCGTTTGAAATCACGGTTTCAAAACACGAACTGCAACGTCGTTTTTCAATATATTTCAATTCTATTTAAATATATATATCGATTCTTCGATTTCAAAACCATATGAATTTCATACTTTTGATAAAGATGATATTTTCGTCTAACTGCCTTCTATTTCAACACTTCACTATTTTTAACAATTCATTTATATAATAAAAATGTGATTTTTAATGTAAAACAATTCATTTCAAAACCATATTATTTTATAAAGTTCATGTTGGTGATAAAAATGGGATTTTTATTATAAAACAATTTATTTCAAAGCTTGACTATTTTATATAGTTCATATAGATGATAAAAAGGTGATTTTTATATTTAAAACACGAACACAATTCAACACATGAATTTCAATTCAACGAATAAATATAGTTTCAACAAATGAAAATAATTCAAACACAAGAATATTATTCAAATTTTCGGCAGCATAACGGCAGGGTAGTTAAAACCGGGACCGTCCCTAGTACGGCTCCTCGCTCTACCTTAAAACCTCGCGGTTTTTGACAATGGGGATCATGCATCTAGTTCGCACGCAGGCGGCATGTATATATTTATTTCATTTCCACAAACTAATCCTATGTGGTTTCAACCAATTATTTCCCAACCATAAACGGGTATTTTTCAACCATAATCAATCAATATCAACCACAAACAATTCCAATCGACCATTCACTATCAATCAATTTTCACACCAATCACAACCAATAAATATCGTCCACGGTTGATTGACGAGGGGCGTGTATATGTATGTATATATATATATATATATATATATATATATATATAGCAATTTACTTCTATTTCAACACATATATAATTTTTACAACGCATATATAACTTATACATCGAACGTACAACTTATACAACGCTTATACATGAGGTGTACAACGCTTATATAACCCATACATCGACTATATAATTTATACATCGTCGTTTTCCATATCGTTTATAAATTAGAAATCTCACATTGGGTTCTACTCCACCAAAAATAGCAGAAGGCTCAGAAAAATATGCGGTCTCTTCTAAAATGTAGAAGACGTCCACACGGTCACGATGTTTCCTGTTTCACCGAATTTCGTCAAGAAACGAAAACGATATGATTTTTCAAAGTTTGCAACACTTTAAAACAGTTGAAATCAGTTTAAATAATATAAACCGTATACCTCTCTATTTTGTTCAAAACTAGGTCGCCCGATTTCTTCCAAACTGTAGCACGTGAGGCCGATCAGGCTGCACCACGATCTCCAGCTCCGAGAGGCGCTCCCACGGGGTACCCCCTTTGATGAACTCGACGGAGACTGGGAGGAGGTGGAGGACTTCGAACGGCGGAATTTGAAGGGGGCGATTCACACTGAATATTCAACGAGGGAAGATGTAATTTGTATGGATTTGAAGAGGAAGAGAATCTCTTCAAAAACCCCAACTGCCACGTTCGATTTTGATGAGAGGATTCGCCAGAAAATGGGGAAGAAGAACGGAGCTCTTTCTGCTGTGTATCGGAATCGGGGAGAGAAAGAAGACGCGGGGGGGGGGGGGGGGGGGGTGGGAGGGGCGCTGACGTGGGCGAATGGGGTTTTTATTTTATTTTACTTATAACTTTTAAAATCCGAAAATACCCCTTGCCACACACGAACACCAATCCAAACCCAACAACTGTCGTCCCTAGCGTTTTACCCCCATTCCGAACACAATGGGATATGTTTCGTAGGCCCATTCGATTGTTTCAGTCAGTTTTCCTTCAAATTAAAATATATAACATTCAATATTTGATTTGAACGTAGATTCCAATTTGCCATGGCCACAAACTGATTCGAAAAGTTCCAGAAAAATAAATCTGGCTATGTTTTGACGATACGGTCCCAACAAAACTAGTTTCACCGAATTCTGAGACCGTTTGCAAAAAGGCCCATTTCTGGTCGATCCAATTTAACTGTAATTGACCAAAACACATTTTCCTTTGCCACGCTCACATACTAGCTTCATAAATTATGAAATTTGAAACCTAGCAATAACTCCACATCCCGGATCCAACAAAAGTGGTTTCGTCGAATTCCGAGGTCGTTTGCAAAATGGCCAATTTCACGGGCTATATAAATTCCATAGCGACCTTTCTGAAAATTCATTTGGCCATAACTTTTGCTTTCCGCTATGAAAATTCGATTTTTCAGATTCGTTAGAAAGGTATTCACTAACAGATTTAAATATTTTTGGTTTCACTCAAATCCGTTTTGTTTTGCACCCGATACAGTCCGATGAAGTTTGAATTCAATTTTTGAAACTGCAGCGCCATTTCAGGCCTTGTTTATAATTAGAATTAATTATATTTTTTTTTCAAATGTCGATTCAAACCTATTTCTCATCACTATTATTTAAAATATTTATTTTAAATATTTAAAATCCATTATTTTAGCCAGCTTAAAAAATTTAAATTGGTTCAGATTTTCTGGGTCGTTACAATAATAAATTACAACTTGCAAATCTAGATCTATGAGAATAATCGCACAACAATGAAAAAACCAACCTTTAATCGTATTATTTACAAAAATAAATTTGGGAAAAATAATTGTGACACCACATAAAATTTGCATATATATGCATTCACAATACAACAGAACTATATTGATTTTTTTTGTCATAGAACAATTATGTGTAAATGTATTTACAACTAAAGAAATTATGTGCTAGCATGTACACAATAAATTATCATATAAATCTATCTCATTTATGCAACAATTTTAAGATATTACCTTAACATAGCAAAATTCTTGTTTTCGACCCAAGAATGAGTACTTTTCTTCGGCACATACCATTCTCTAGTATGTATCTAAATGTATTTATAGTCATATTTACATCCATTCCTTCTATGGTCACAGTCAACAAGCTGTTGGATTGAAAGAGAAACAAGTTCATCATTCCTTATTTTATGAATGTCTTCAACGGCAACTGCAAAAGCTCAGCTGGTACCTACATTATTGTTATTAAATTAGAGTTGAATTAAAAAACTAAAAAAAGATGAATTATTATCTGTTTGGTAAACTATTTGCATATTCCGAAGTTTTCTTATTTTTAAATATAAAAATTTACAAAAAAAATTAACAAAAATTTGACTTTTAACAACATGATAGGTAATTTCATTATGTAGGTTCTACATAAAAAATTATATTAAAAAAACTTCCAATTAAGTTACCAAATTGAAAGAAATAGTATCTTAAGCAAAAAAAAAGCCTTTATCAAAGCTAAAACTTGGCTTATATAGCCAGTACAAATAACAGCAAGCAAAAAAACAATCCACTTACGTAACAACCTAAAATTTTGTCATGTTCTACCCAATTCAATTTAAATATTTGATTATTGTTTTATTTAATAATAACCCTAGCATAATTTATAATTAATAATAGAAAATCTATTGATTTATAAAAATAGATATTTCAAAGGAAAAATGAAAATGTGGTCGGAAGATGTTTTGCGGATTTTCAGCTTTTCTTCAGACAGCAAATTGTTTTTAAGATTTAATAATTCTGTATAATTTATAAGTTAAATGTATACTTGGTAACATATAATTGGCTTAAGCATTTAAAATAGTGAATTATTATTATAATATTAAGAATGATAACGAAATAAATTTTTTAAAACAAAAAAAATACATGATGTCACGAAACAAACTCAATGAAATTTACACATACAATTAGCTAAGTACAACAAGCTCGACATTTTCCAATATTAGTACACATCGATTTTAAAAAATAATGATGACATTTGAAAATTAAACTAAGGGATGAATTAAAATTTTGCAATCCCTTTTCTTTTATATAAGTTATGCTTAGCTTCTCATTCACACCATTTTTACTCTTATATGGGAGCTGTAAAATTTCAGGCAAAAGATCAATCTTCAAATTGGGAATGGGCAGGTTATGAAGTCTCATATTCAGATATAGGTAAGAACATGTAACAACTAATTATCAATACACAGCTAGCTAGAAATTTACAAATATATTTAAAATGCTTGCCTTAAAAGCAATTTCAACAAGCAAATTAAGTAGATACAAAACAGCATTGTTGACGGGATGACACAGCGGAAAAGAGTAGGAAGTTTTTCGGTAAAAACAAATGAACATACCGCAACAAAAACAAAAGGTTATCACACGAAGTAGTGCAAAAGAGGCTGCATCTACTTCAGCTGTAAACACTAAAAACAGATTCATTAAAAGATAATAACCACCATCATTTAAAATGTGACTAAAAAGCCTAGCTAGACAGCTAAACATAAAGGACATGATTGACAAAAATATACCATCAGCTATTGCATTGTTAGAGAATAAAATTAAAGAAGCAAATACATCGACGCTAGTGAGAAGATATGAGGACAAATGAGTTTTGTGATAGCTAACAATTATGAAAAAAAAATGTAGAGTAATGGTTAAGGTTAGTGAAATTTTATGGAAAAGTTACTGGAATTCACAAAAGGTATTACATGGTACTTTGATGCTAAAAAGTTAAGGTGGTGCACACTTGTAACAAGTTTCATATATGCTCACAAGATGGAAACAGATAGGAAAGAATTGGGGTAATTGACAAAAATAAAGCTTACAGCTTTTAATATCCCCCATTGTGAGGAATCATAGGGTAAAATTTCAAGCCTAGCAAATGTCATAAAACTGAATAAATTTATCTTTTATACAAAGATTACAGAGCTGAATATTAATGGTTTAAAACATTCTGGGAGATTATACACATCTAAAAAAGTGTCCATCAGGATAGACCAAGTGCATACTAATATTCTAGAATCAAATAGATTGCATAGAAAAAAGACATTTATTAATTAAGTTTAAGCATTAGGAACACCATTTGGAGAATATAAATGCCATTTTTATCACTATCAGGGCTACTACCTTGATAGCAATCAAACTGAGAAGCAAGTCTTTCCAAGGATCCAATTCATTAATACTAAGCAAAACATTTTATCGCTAGCATTATTGTATTTCTGACCATACAATGGTTTGTCGTCTTTTTCATGCATCCTTATGAAAGCTAAAAATGGATACGTTGTGTTTTGACAATTAGATATTTTGTAAATTTTGGGTCTATAATTTTACTATTATTTTACAAATGGTAACCACTTTACAAATGTTAACCATTTTACTGCTTTCCTTTTGCTTCTCTATTGCAATTAGATCTCTTTCTACCTACTTATTACATCTTCACTCTGCCATAGTAAAATCATAGTAAATTTTGTGTAGAAAATTGAAGTGTTTTCTTATAGTGATTGGTCGTCCTTCATGCTTTAAAGTTTGTGGCTGAGTTAGTGATGACGATTTATATCTGTTTTGGAGCGTTATTTTTGTTTGTTAACTAAATTTTTTGTAGTGAACAGGAAAGAACTTAAAATTAATGGAGGAATACGAATGGATTGAAGTAAAAACGAACAGTGTTTTAAAACGCGAGGATTACCTCCGGGTGTGTCCTTGAACAAAATAAATGTCTATGTCGGTGTTATTAATGGCGCACAACGCAAAAAGACGCAAACCATCCCTGGAGCCTTGGCGCACGGCGCGACAAATTACGCATGTCATTTTAATTTACTGCGCATGTTTACTTTTTTAAAATAAATTTAATATTTTAACAAAAAAATTAAAAAAATTCAATACTTTTTGCTAAAACACATGCAATAAAGATTTTCATGCATTTTACAAAAAAAAAACATAAAACATAAAATTTCAAGCACTATAGTTTTCAAATCCAAAATAATAATACACATTTAACGATAAACTAAAAATCTGAATGTGACATATTAATTATATTTTCCAAATCAATGTTTGTATCATCATATTCATAAGCTTCGGCATCTTCCTCATCCATAAAATTTAGATTTATTTTTTCTTCGTGAATATGTAATTATGTTTTCATATAACTGGAAAAAAAATATTAACAAAGTTATTCACATTTCATGTCTTTATGATGATAATAATAATAATAATAATAGTGATGGTAAGAGTATTTGTAGTAGTAGTTGTAGTAGTTTGAAATGCAAAAAATACAAAAAACCCATAAAATAAAAAAAGGCGTGCAATTTTGCGTCGTACGCCATTTATGCGCCGTACGCCATTTGCGCCATTTGGCGTGCCTTTTCATATGTGCCACGCCGTAAACAAAAATGGCGCAAACGTCGTGCTACGCCGCGCCGTGCGTCATGGCGCGCCTTTCACAATTATGCCCTATTATTAAATTTTTAATATAATTTGTCAATTTTTTTGGCCATTAGTAATAATTTGTCAATTTTTTTGGCCATTAGTATAGGGGCGCTCACACATCTATTAAATAATAGTAAAGCAGAAGCTTTTCAAGCTCTCTCCTTAATTCTCTCAATTCTCTTTATTCTCCTTAATTCTCTCAATTCTTTCAATTCCCCTTAATTCTCTCAAGATACTTTTATCAATTCAAAATCATGCAACAATATCAATCTATCTATATATCTATTAAATATTTAATTGTTAAGCATAAACTTTAAAAGTCCTCTCTTTAATTTTCTCTCCTTATCTCTCTCTGCATAGAAATCTCTACGTATTTTACATTAAATTTTTTATTTGATAGATCTTATTTTATTTGTAATTTATTATTTAAATGTTCCTCCGCTTCGATCCACCGAATTTCAAGCAATTCGGAAAACACTTTCTTTCTCCCTTCTATCTCTCTTCTTCTTTCAGTCCTGCGGATCAGAATCCATGGACGCAAATCAAAAGTCAGGTTTGTTACAGCTAACTAATTTATGAACTTATCAAATGACGATCTAGATTTTAACTATCCTCCCCATGTTTTAGTTCTTTCTTCCACACGCTTTTACCTAACCCTAATTTCATGTTGGGCTGCGTTAAGTTAAACCTCAAGCGGATCGTGGATAATCACGAGTTTTCGTCAATCTGAAGCTTCATCGGTTGAAGCTTGGCCGTTCTTCCTCTTTTTTAGCTTCTCTTTTCTTATGGCTTTCCAGCATTTGCTCAGCTCGATTCCGTCAGGTAGCTGTCATAACATCATTTATTTACTATTTTACGATATCTTAACATCAACTCAGATGTTTTTATTGTGAGTCAGATGCATTGGAATAAAGCTTATGTTTACTGAATATTGTTTTGTACCATCTTTTTTCTTATTTAATTTTATTATTTACCAGCAGCTTCGGGATAGCCATTCTCTTATCTCACTGTTGTCGTGTACTTTATGTTGTGCTTTCTTTTAGAATCAACTCGAAATTGGATATTTTTTTGCTTTAAACTTCTATATATTCAGTTGGGAATATGTTCTTTTTCCTTCTCGAACTTGGGCTTTTTGTTAGTACAATACTAGATTTAGCCTTTTGTTATGTTTTTGACTTGGTATACAATACTCCTGCACGAAAATATTTTACCCTAATACAAACATGATATCTTTCAAAATGTGTGTGCATGTGTGCACTTGAACACATAACATTTCCTTTATGCGAGATACAAGTTTCTTATATTTAAAATACAAGTGCTCAATAGTATACTTTATCTGATCTTTTTTTGATATTTATTTTCCTTTTTTTTCTCTAGAGAAAATGAAGAAAGAAAAAGAAAATAGGAAGTAATCGAAAAATGTTCCACATTGGGTGAGAAATTATTACTGTATATCGTGAAAGCTGAGGTATTTACCACATTTTAGTTGAATTGATTTTACCGTTTCCGATGTAATTTTTAATTTACTTCACCGAGGGCTTTCTATTATTAAAGTTAAAAGTAAAAAGTATTTGATTCATGGAAAATACGGTTTAGGTACCCATGAGTTTGATTCAAGTCCCTATATATGGTTATGCTTTGTCCTCAGTTGAAAGACAAAATACTCACATGACATGACCCAAACATTCATCCAGTTTGTGGAAGATATATTTTTTAAGTTGTAATTTTGCTCATTGTTTTGGTTTTATTTTCTGTTAGGCTGCACTGAGTGGAATTCGACATTTTATTTGAAACATGAGTTTCATATTGCTTTAGTTCAACAATTGTTTTAGACTCTGTATTGCTTTGGTTCATATTCATATTGTCGATGATAGAACAATATACATTTTACAAGTTCTATATCATCCATGTCTTCTCAATAGGTTTCCATATAAAAGTAGTTTTCAATCTAACAATGATCAAGTGGCATTTGATATAACAGTACAACCTAAAATGAAAGATCATCTGAAACCTGTTAAGCATTTTGGAAGTTAGAGTCGCTAAAACGATACAAGAAAATCAATTGTTATAACATTGAAGTTGGCATTTTTATTGCATAACTTTAGAAATTATTGTTTTTGATTTTCAAATGACATATACTTTTTAACATAGGTGTTGCAAATAATTACATAGTTCTTCATGATGGATAGTTAAACATGAGTTTCATATTGCTTTAGTTAAACAATTGTTTTAGACTCTGTATTGCTTTGGTTCATATTGACGACAATAGTACAATATACATTTTACAAGTTCTTTATCATCCATGTCTTCTCGATTGGTTTCCATACAAAAGTAACTTTCAATCTAACAATGATCAAGTGGCATTTGATATAACAGTACAACCTAAAATGAAAAATCATTTGAAACCTTTTAAGCATTTTGGAAGTTAGAGTCACTAGAACGATACAAAAAAATCAATTGTTATGACATTGAAATTGGCATTTTATTGCATAATTTTTCCAAATGCAAATTTGAAATGTAAAAGTTACAGATTTTTTTTGATATTTTATAAAATTAAATTATTAGAAATTATTGTTTTTTTTTAGAATGAAAGGGTACTTATATTACATATAAGAAAGTTACATAAAAAGGATCGAGACATATACTTTTTTACATAGGTGTTGCAAATAATTACATAATTCTTCATGATGGATAGTTATTTTGGAGCTTTTGTTTAGACCAGTGAAAAGTTATTTTTTTTTCTTTGATGATTTTGAATTTTTGGAAAATTAGGTGTTGTCCTAGCCACGGAATTTCACTGTACACTCCTACTGCATTCCTTGAATGAAAATTAACCCTACTTCAGTACAATGATATCTTACCCTCTCTCTCTATATATGTATGTATGTATGTATGTATGTATGTGTGTATGTATGTGTGTGTCTATATACATATATATATATACATATATATATATATATATATATATATATATATATATATATATATATATCACGCTAATGCTGTACATAAAGATATAAGAAACATGCTTAGCGTTTTTACATTGAATAAAGCACATTAAGCTAAGTGTTTTGCACATTCTATTTTCTACATATTGAGCAAGTTGACTTCTCATTTGGGCTCAAACCAGCATTAGCTAGTAATTGGCTACATTTCATATTAATTTGCACACATATTTCACCCATCATTCACATCATTGCATATGTTCTTAACCCTTTTTTTTTACTGGATTGTGCGGTTAGCTGATTCAGATCGTTTGGTCAAAGGTATGTATTGCAATTGTTTACTCAAATAACAACCTGATACCTCATGCAAACTATTCATATCTTTATACCACTTAGCTTTTAATTATGATTGATTAAATATAGCACAAATGGAGGTACTTGCAGAAAAAGCACTATGAGAACCTTAGCACTGCCACCATGTTAAAGATTTTATTATAGGAAGACCTTTGGTTATATAAAATTTTACAGAGCGACAGATGTGAGGGGCTTGGATCTTGAATCAGTCATCGAGTATAATAACCGTTTAGTTGTCGTGGATGAAGTAGAGGAATAAGCCAGCTGAAGAATGTCTACTATAATATCAATTGTGTTAGTAGAAAGAGCCTAAAAGCTTACACTCGTGATCATTGTTATATGTTACTTCCTGTTTTATACTACTAAAGATGGTCTCATATAGAAAATAGTTCATGTATAAATAGTATCACATGTTATTCTTCTAATCCGTATGTTTATTTGGAAAGTAATATCTTTGCTTTTATGAAATGGTTTTGGCTGTAGGTTTTGTATTTTGATCCTAAAAGATTTGTTTGCTAATAAGATATTTACCGTATATGTATGAAGCCATTAAAAGAATATGGTGGGGGTTTTTTTTTTTTTTTTTTGAACTTCATACTGTGCGAATGGATGCTATTATCAGTAAGTCTAGCAGTCCGAATTTTTTGAGTTCACGTTGGATGAGTAGTTTGGACTTAGACATGGAGAATTTTTGTATCAGGTATTATGCTTATAATTAAATCAAGGTCCTTGCAACAAAAGTTATGCATACCCCGTGTACAACGCATATGTTCGCACTTTGGAAAGTATGGTTTAATTCATAGATAGGACAACTACACATAATCTTTAATTTTATTCTCCATATTCTATTTTTCTACCTTTCGTCTTATACAGTGGAAAGTATGGTTAACAACATTATAGTTGCGTTCTTACTTATGATTGCTCGCAGTAGAGCTGCAAAACAAAATTTATTTTTTGCGCTGAGCAATTTGTTTTAAGATGATATGATATATGTTGTCAGTTGATGAGTTGCAAGTGCTTTATTTCAATTTAATGGATATGCTTGATTGTAGGCATGTTACAGGAATAGTGCATGAAACAGATATTGAGAACTGCTGGGCGGAAGTTAGTGATCTATAGACTCTCTACTTCCATCATCCATAGCCTTAAGTAGGTAAATTATGTTCTCTAATTTTCAATTGCTTCAAGTAGCAGTCTTTTTTTCTTATTTGATATAATTGATTTAATGGCCCGTATGCTTACAGATTTGAGTTTCTATTCACTTTTATTTGCTGAAATCATTTATTTGCTTGCTTTGTCAAATATAGATCTCTTTAGATACTCTGTATTATGTTTTAGAATAATACAGAGCATTTCTAAGCAAAAATCATGTGTATATTACATTACAATATATTTCTAATACTTATTGAACAAATGTACATGACTGTTTCAGAAATTTCATTTTCATGTTCGCAAATTATAATAATAAACAAAGTCGTGTGAATAGTAATAATAGACAAAATAAATCATGCGAATAATATATTTTTGAAATTGAAATAATCATATAAAAGTTCATATATTACTATATTTGAATGAAATATGGTAATGTCTATATAATAACTTGAATTCAATTATGTTCTCTAATCATAATAATACTGTACATGTAGTATAAGTAAATCAATCAAATTACTATATGAAATTATAATATTTTAGTGAACCTAGATTGTGAAACTAGGATTCAGTGTTACTTATATGGTTACATTATTTTATGAATGAATGAATGAATCGAGAAAAACGATAAAACTGCCATATATCCAACTTTGTAGTGTTGTAGATGATTTCATAGGTCTGTCAATACCTGCAATGGTAAACACGTTCGACCTGCATATTATGGCCTTTGGATATAATTCATGCGATGTTTTATATTGTACCGTAGTGAATCAGATGACATTTCTCCTAACAAGGCATTTAGATAATAAAAAAATATGAAATCTTATGATGTGATGTGCCAAACAATATACATTTTTTATCAATTCTAAAAATTTTATCCATTCTTTTGCTCATATTTGCGTTGATCATGGAAAATTAAATAGAGGAGATATTAAGATATACCTATTCCAATCATTTGGCATAATTTACTAATTAATATTTCAGTTCAAATGATAATAAGTACATTCATTTACTGATATATAAGAGGTATTCACCTAATAGCCTATTATGTAATTTTTTAATAAGCTAAATGATTATAATAACTTAGCATCCTCGGTTTCTTTGTGCATTAGTGTCCTTCTCAATGTTTTTGAATGAAACAATATATTAAAAGGATTTGTCGTGCATGGATGATTATAGGTTTGTGGTATTTGTCATCTAAGTTATTATGATATCAAAGAACATGTGTTTCCTGAAATATATAGTGATGGTTACACCTTCTTTTCGTTGGCAACACATTAAATGCTTGAGTTAACTATATGAATTGTTTAAAACAAAATCAAATACCAGATAATAATAAGTTTCAAATAACTGTGTAATAGTGGCCCAGATGTCTTCTCAGTAGGTTAGTATTTGGCGAGTAGATATAATTGTACCTAAAATAACAGGGAAAAAGTATGTCAGCGGGTTTGGCCATGTGACTCATGCCAGTGGCGAAGGTGAATGAAAATCTGCATTCATGTTTAACTAATAAGTGAGGTGATATGCTTTTGTGTATAGTTGTTTCTGCACCTGATGTGCACCAGCCTGACCATGCAATGTATACCATAGTTCAGCAGCAACAAGAACTCCAAAAAGCATTCAAAAGTGCCCTCAAATTTGTTGGACTAATAAGAAAAAATGGTAGAAGAATGTATTCTCGAAAACTTACTTTATTTTAGATATATTTAGGCCTATCAAACGATGCCAAAATAATCAATAATCCATCCACGCCCACATCCACAGTAAGAAAATATCCAATATTTACAAAATAAATATGGATGTGGTTGCAGGATATCCATCTCAGACAATATTTGTCTACCTTTTATCAATATATCACATTATATTATGTTTACTATAGCATGACAAACGGTTGATATATCTATTGCTTTATCATGGTAATGGTGTTTCATGTAATCATGTGCGTATAAATGAATATTGAGTGCTCGAAATTTATTTTATAAGATTTAGCATCCAAATGATTTTATATCAAACAAAAAGTTCATGTGTTTTTTAGATGTACATCTCTAAGCAAATAGGATAAATTCCAATTTTTATTCAATATCCATGGATACAAATCTAGCATATTCAAAAGAGATTTTGGATACGTATGCGGATATGACATTTTTTGTACCTCTATTATGCTATTGACACTACTATTGATGGTTTTTGAACATTAATCAGATAATGCTTTTTACGAGCCATATTGTACTATGTATTTTTTGTACATAGCACCAAAAGAGGGTATAAATCTACAATCAAGTTTGCTCCCTATTAAAATTTCCGTCTTCTGTTCTGTCTTTGATTTTCTTCTTTGTGCTTCAGCCTTGAACCACCAAATGTCACTTATAAATATTATTAGCACTTAAAGGCACTCCCATTATAAGATCAGTTGTCACAAATAGATTGCTTTTCTAATTGTGAAACTTGATACAACATCTATATTGATTTTCCTCAGTT
Organism: Allium sativum; assembly: GCA_030737875.1. Taxonomy (NCBI): domain Eukaryota; kingdom Viridiplantae; phylum Streptophyta; class Magnoliopsida; order Asparagales; family Amaryllidaceae; genus Allium; species Allium sativum. The sequence goes on from CM060920.1 coordinate 720,257,703, forward strand.
TCCATTATGCAAGTGGGCCTATAGGATATGCCATCAGCTGAGTTTACTCTGCTATAGGTCCAGACAACTTAAAGGTGTCTACTAATCAGTAGATTTATAATATCTTAAATCTTTGTTAGTCTGCTAACGGATCTAACTAGAAATTTGGAATTATTATTTGTTTAGAATTTCTATTTGTATAACAGATATGCAAATGGTGAAACTTAATGTTAAATTTACGCAAGGCACTATAACTTTGTGTATTTGCACATTATAGCAGTTTCACATTTTATAAAATTTCCGAAGAAAGTTTAGTTTTCAATTGTCAATTTTCTTATGTCAACAACTGACATGATTTATAGTGAGAATGCCCTTAGGTTTCAATGGCATCATCTACCCATCACTAAATAAAGTGCTTGATTGGGGTTACAATAAAACCAATGTTGAATTTAACAATTAATTTACCCTTTGTTTTTTTAAACCTCTTAATAATGTTTACATTTTTCTTGCTATCTTTGCTCTACATAGGTAATTTCACTCTTTGATCGATGAAACAAGATAAACGTAAATAATGTTGTGTTTGTATTCATACATATATGTATTTTACATACACTGAAATCTTATCATACATACAAAATAAGAACATATACTTATCATTTGATTCCTCTGTCTCCCACATTCCAGGTAAGTCACAACATGTATTATTCATAGTAAAAAAGAGTTGGACCGATAATCAACTTTTTTGAAAATGGAAAAGGGGTGATGATACACTTTGTCAAATCCTCTCTTATAGTTCCAGCATAAAAAGGAATACACATGGATTTTAATCGTATGTTGAAGTTGTTATTTATGTGTTCAGTTAACTATTACGAAGATTAGTCATCGGCTCTATTTATAATTGATGATTTCTAGGTATAATCATTGATTGGAGCGGAGCTACAACTACTATTATTTGGAGGAACCACTGAAAAAATATGTTTTCTGATTTTTACTGTTGTTTAGAGGAACTAATGAGAAATTATGTTTTCTAATTATACTTATATTAGTTATTTAAAATAACTTATATATAAGTAGGTTTTAGAAACAAAAATGGACTCAAAGCAGATAAAAATCAAGTTGGGGAAAGTTTTCAACTGCGTAATTTAATCTATACTTTCGTATTATAAGTAAATTTTAGTTTGTAGAAATAGTGAAATACACTCTCTTTATATATTTTAATTACCTTTATTGATGCTTTAGCGACGTAATTCTTCCTGTTTTCTCATTTTAAATATTTAAGAAGTGTTGCTAAATCTGCTCTAACCTTACTCAAGGTGGCAAGCTAACTTTCCACGAACAATGTTGTACCCCTTTTGTTATAGTAGACACAATGTTAACCTAAATGCTGCATGTTGCTCTTAATTCGCATGTTGCGCTTTATAAAATTGATTATTATGCATGAATTATTGAACGCATACCATTTCTTTTGTTTATTAGTTCATGAGTGTTTATTAAAAGGTTTGTTACAATAGAATTCATTTCTTTTACCATTTTTATTGACAAATGCATGAATTAAGACATAAGATTCAAGTTTTATATGACTCTTCATGATATTAGGTTTGTAGATTATTGCTAACATATGGAAAATGATAATATATGTATTCGTTATGTAAACAAGTTATGTTACATTCACATCAGTGCATCACAATATAAAATTGTTTACATGGCTTCATCTCTTGGTGGATACTAGAAACGTATCTTTACAAATCAATTTTTTTTACATACGCATTTGTTTACAGATGACACGACTGAAAGCAAAGGTGGTAGTAAGTATTATAGCCACCATGCATGTCATTTTGTAAGTCAAATATCTTATTCCAAACACAAAAGTAGTGTCATAATTAATTTATGTCCAAATAATTTGTTTGGACTGTTAGTTGTCATTTTAACTTACTGTATTAAGAGCTTAGCAAAAAAGGTTCCTTTTGTTTTATCACATGCAAATAAAACTATGATTTGGAAAGGAAGATGCAGTGGGTTGGGAAACGTGGTTACCCAGGTAGGTTTGTGACATCTATGGGAGAATGGCGGTGATTGATGGCTGGTGTTTGGGAATTAAATGCCAACTAAAGGAATGAATGGACTGGGCATATTATTGGAAGTTAATTGGTGATGTGGTTGTTTGAATAGGACGAAAGATATATGATGTTGATGGACTTGCTGTGATTTGTTGGGTTTCGGATTGGATTCTGTAAAAGGTGGTTGTTGGTTGATGACAGTGGTGAAACTGATATAGGAGGAATGGTTACTGCTGTTATATAGAGGCAGTTGTAGAATAAATGGAGGAGTTTAGGTTTGGTTAAGATGGAACAGGTTGAAGCAAAAGTCGATTGACAGAGGGTTAGTGTTGTTAGTAGGGGTGCAGATTGGTGAAGCAGTGGCTGTAGATGATGGTGTTTATTTTATGTATGTATTGAAAAGAAAAAGTGAGACGGATATACATGTATTGAAAGTTATTACTATATATGTGTGTTCGATGCAAATGTGGCTTAACTTTTTTGAATGGTTTGCATTATTTCTTATAGTTGAGATCAAGGCTAATCCTTTTCTTGAATAGAAGTTGTTTGATTTCATATATTTATAATTAAATTTTATTGCATGTCATTAGATTCCTGAATGTTCACAAAATGATACAGAGCATATCTTTTTAAACATCGATCTACGAAATCTGGGCTTTATAGCACTTCCATCTTTATAGTATAATGTTATAACTTTTTTATCATAAAGTCGTGTGCGGGTTTGCACTTTTATGTATAGAAATGACGAGATGTCTAAGGTTTTGTTGCGTTTTCTATTTCGGTATAATATATAAATCATGCATCGTAACCCAATTTACGTAGAATACCTACTATCTTTCAACTATAAACACTTAATATTACAAATGGAATATTAGAAGTAACAAAATCGATAATTTGAGGATCAAATTAACAAGCATCATGTGACATATTTGTTGCCTTAAGTGGTCAATTATTTGCAATTTGACATATTTGTTGCCTTAAGTGGTCAATTATTAGCATAATATTTGGTGTCAGAAATTTTAAAATGTAGCATAGTACAAAATATTAGCATTAAATTTATTTATACCATAACTTAAAAGAATTCAATTTTCAATTAATACTTCAAGCAAATGGCTATTATAAAGTGACAAAAATGAAGTTATATCCCAAGATAGTTATATGTTCAAACATTTAGAAATCAAACAACGCATCGCTAATCAAATTCCAAAAGGAATCTGTATAGCAGCATGGTTTCACCTTAATTTATGGTAATTAATTAGCCAAAAATAGTATTAATACAAGAGCTAATACATGCTTAGTTCTGTAATTCAAAAAAATTAAATCAAGCTTGAAGTATATAAATAATAATTAATTGCTATATTTAATCGTATTCCACTCTCTATTTATTTCCAGTTCAAAATTTAAGAATAAAACTATTTTTCATAATTTACTCACATTAAACAAAGCAATAACATATTTTCTTATTGCATTGTACCGTATTGATGTTGAGTTGTATTAAAACTTTTATATTTATATGTATTAATAATTATTTTAAAATGTAAATGAATTCAATGGCATTTATTTCACATTCTAAATTATATCGACCACATTTACCGTTTACATTTTGGTGATACTATAATACAATTAATTAAAGTAAATTTCCATTTTAAATATCTAATTTAGTTGTAATTTAAATTTGATTCATGACTAATATCAAATAATAATAGATGCAAAACCGGCAAAAGGAATTAATTGCTAACAATTCAATTTAGGCAATTGTTATTGTTAGAAATGTTATGTTTCATGCCACGATTAACTTATTGTTGATATATGTTTTTTTTTTTTTTTTTTTGCATAAAAACATTAGTTATATTTTGTGTTCTTCGAAATTATATAAAAATATTTATTAGTTAAGGTTAGTACTTTTTGATGAAATATCATTATGGAAAAATTTCAATTTGAAAGCATATGCTTTGCTTTTAAGCAAATGATATAACTCTTAAAATGTCATGTCAAACAAAATGTGTGAATTTCCGTGTACATAGCTTGGATTCACACTACATGATATATCTATTGCTTCTATGTTTATGTGAGTATGCTATTTTAAGTTATTAAGTCTTTTTTACTTCCCTTCAAATTTTGTCAACCCGTGTGCGATGCACGAGTTCACACTTGTATTTATACACATTGCAATTTCTGATTAGAACACAATTTCCACGATATTTGGTTTCAACGCATGTATAGAGAATGAAAATATAACTTCATCCAAACCATTTACAATTTAGATCCCCATGATTTTTAGTAAATGACAAAAGTTCAAACCACTCAAGATAAAAGTCTATTATATTTACAAGTTTAATCTTTTATTAGTTTATCATTTAACATATGATACCTATATTTAAAATGGTAAAATATATTTATCATGCATGACATTATAAAATTCTACATTTAACTTAAAATATCTATTTTAAAATTACTATAATTATTTACAAAACTCACCCCACTTTCTCATATGTTTTACGTTTCAGTTCATATGTTTAAATTAATTATGCAATCGTAAGTTTAAAATAATAAGATAATGTAATTAAGCAATATTCATTAGTTCTGATGACAATATAAAAATTCAATAATATACGTCGCACTCATATCAGAGAAATACGATAAAATTGCATTTTGATTAAACTAAAACATGTAAGTCACGCGACATACAACATAACATAAATAGTAGGGAATACTCTTTAAATTTTGAAATACCCATACGTTTTTTCCCAAATAACATGCTTTAAAAACATTGTCACATTTAGTTCCAGCCAATCAGTGAATAATTGCAATTATTTTTGCAAGAAAAAAATAAGTGCATTTATGCAAAGAAAAATAAAAAATAATTTTTATAGAAACGTGAGACTAAGTATATAATTTAGATATCATAAATAGTATTCATGAGTAACATTAACAAAGATAAATTATTATTCATTTATCTCAATAAATTTATCTATATTATAGAATTCTATTTTTAACTTTAAATATCCATATTTTGACATTTCCATAGTTATGCGCACTTCATCGACTGTTTAGTATTTTTTTTATATTTAAGTCCTATGTATTTAAATTGCTTATGAAATCTCGAATTTGAAGTATTTTAATAATCTATACATTAGTCACAAATGTGTAGACTTGCATATTAATAAAAAAATTGTGCTTAACTATGTAGATGTATAGATCACATGCATACATTTATGTGCATAAACAACAATAATAAAGTTAATTTGTAAATAATTATCGTCGTTTATGTACATAAACAATAAATTTATCACACACTACATTAAAAAAAAAAAAAAAACTATTTTTAACTTCAAATAACTCTACAGTAAGACTTATATAATTTTGTTATAAAATCCTTCTCAATTTATTCGAATGATTTACTCTTAAGATAATATATTTTAATCAATTACGTAATTTTAAATAACATGTTTTTAAAAGAAATAAATAATATTTTTTAATATATCTAAAATAATTAAAATATGTTAGTTTCAACTTAAACACTTGCTCACAGGAGTAAGAACAATAAAATTATTTTTTTACGTCAAACAAATAAAAGTTACATAATACATATTTTCCACATTTTTTTATAAACAACAACAATAATAATTTATAATTTATTTGTTTTGTTAGATTCATTGTATGTTATATAATAAACTTTTAATTTTAACAATAAAATTCTAAATGCTATATTTTATAATATTATCGTGTGCAACGCACGGGTTACACACTAGTATATATAAAACAGAAACTTTATGACGCTTGGTAGATATATTAAGTTTGAGCTCGATCAAACTTTTTATCTTCGACTTGAAAAAAAATTCTTATCAACATCCTAAGTCTCAACAACACCACTGAAGCATTTTCCACCTTTTCATGAAATCACTTCTTTTGATTCTATTGTGCGCAAGAACAATAAGCTTGTATTTTCCACAGTTTCTTCTCAACAGTTTGGGGTGTTTTATATTTTTAGATAGAGCAAAGAGACTGGGTTAGAAGGAAAATCCTAAAACCAAGAAGATCAGAGCATTTCTACTTTCAGAAGATCTAGATCTGCCCATAGAACATAATGAAAATAAAATGCGGCAAAATAAAAAATAATCCAGAACAATAATGTTTTGGAAGATAAACAACAAAAATCAAGTATTTACCAAAATATTTTGAGTCGTTCTACCAAGTAGTTTGATCTACCACTAGAAAACATGGAATCTCCGTTGGTTTCCCTACTCCTTATCCATTCAACAACAGCCATCAAAAGCGTTTTACTGATCTGCTACTTCAACAGATCTCTGAAAAAGCCTTGATATTTGTTATTGGAAATAGACGGAGCAGAAATTTTTCCTGAAACCATCTAGGGTTAGCATGCGGACGGGTAAGCAATTCAAATCGCATGCAGCCTATTTTTCGGCCCACCTAAAATTTTCTGGAACCAATAATAGCTGTGATCTGCCTCTATATGAGACGTTACTGTAACAGTTTATTAAATGCCGATTGCACAAACGGGAAAAAAACATTATGCGTCCGTAAAATCTTGTCTTGACTTGATCTTTATTGTGAAGTTTTTTTTAATCTCTCTCACTTCTTTATTTTTTTTTCTTTATTTTTATAAGCAAATTATATTCGTACACCAAAAATTACCTTATGTACACCACTATTTTGCTAAAAATATTTATTACTAAATCATCCTTCCTTTTTATTGCATTTTTTACTTTTTTAATTATAACTCATTTAATTAAAACACTATAACTATTATGGGTGAGCATAAACCGCACCGCAATGCGGAAACCGCCCAGACCGGACCATATAAACGGTGCGGAAAACCGTACCAGATTCTCTCTCTAAAGCTAACAACCCGAACCGAACCGATCCGCAACGATACGGTTCGAATGCAGTTTGAACTGTTACCAAACCATATTAAACCGAACCGAACCGCATAGCTACAACGGTAATGTTACGATAAAAAATTAAAAAATTCCTATCTAAGTTTCTATTTTAACGATATATATATATATATATATATATATATATATATATATATATATATATATATATACATACTGTTTTCAGTGTATGTTGTAGTTATATCGATTCAAGATAACACTATGCGTTTTAACCTTCAGGTGACACAACGTCATACAATCATAAATTTACTGCTGATGGAAGTAATTCTCTTGTTACATATTTAATACGGGTTCAAACCGAACTGAACTAAAACCGGACCGCATTGCATCAAAACCGAACCGAAACCAAACCATTTGAACAGTTTTCGTTTTTGATTAACCGTTTGTTGCGGTGCGGAAGCGGTTTGAGCTCCAAACCACACCGAACCGAACCGCGTCCACCCCTAGTAACTATGATTAAATCTATGTAAAAAAAATGAATAATGTATTTTTAACATGACACCTAAAATTTGAATTATGGGAAATTTTACAAGTGTTTAAATTTAGAATCGTTTAATTTAGAAGCAGGGTCACTTTTACTGGCACAATAAATTGGTTACCAAGCATTTAAAAAATTAAAATCCATTTCACTAAATTTAATAAAGTTATAGATTTCCTATTTTCTGTAAATAACTCTAAAGTTTAAGAGAGGGAAGACGAAGAAAGAAATAAGGCTAGTATTGTAAAAAAAGACGGTGTATATAATGTAATTTTTGGTGTATGATAGTCAAACCAACCGTTAAGGAGGTTTCCCTGTTGTAAGAGCAAAAAAACAAATTTGTCTGTGCCGATAAATTTAGGCATAATTTTTGCTCAACAATAATATTTTCTCCGTGGTTTCTTTCTTTCTCCATTCTTTCTCCTTAGCAAAATTCGTTTCCGCATAATGTTTTCACGCAGATTTTCTCGTCTCCAATCCGTCTCTTTCGAAACCCTATTTAAAACGCAAATTTTCTCCGTCTCTTTCTCCTTCGGCATCTCCAATCCATCAAATTCGAACACCTATTCAAAATCAGAACTCCAATTTGTGCTACCCCTTATTTCTGCAAATTTTCTTCTGTTGCAACTCAGAGATCTAACCGCAAACATCAGAAACACAAATATCAGAAATGCACTGGAGTTTTGACTAGAAAGCTTGCGTTCTAGGGTTCCTTTATAGGAAGCGTTCCAGGCTTTATTTTTTGGTTTATTTGCACGTATCAAATTATGTGCAATTTCTAAGTGGGTTGCAACCGTGTCTATGGTATTCAGCTTGCTAAACGAATTTAGGGTCAGTCTTCCATTCTCATGGAGAAGCGCTACAGGAGATGCTAGGTCTTTGATTGTACCTCTTAGTGCAACGAGGCTAAGGTAATTTTAAAGCAAATTACTTATATTTTGGAAGTCCTCATGTTATTTCGAGACACATATTATCAATACAACTATATCTATATGCATGTGTCTTTGGTACTGTTTTATATGTAGTATACAATTATTGCTCAGTTATACCTACAGTATAACATTAAAATTCTTACCAGTATCCTGTTAACTGCATTGTTCAAAATTATTTTTATGTAATGGGATGCATTGTTCAGTTTTATCTATATTTTTCTATTTCCATTGAATCGACTAAAATCAAAATGGAAATTTCGTTTAGAAACCTTTAATCTTTACCTTGAAAATACTGTCTCAAAGTTTAGGTTTGAAACAAATGAAGACCCATTGTGAAAAAGTTAAAAAAAGCACGGTTCTTCATCTAAGTTTCACCTCCAACTTACCAAAACAGTCTATCTTATTACTCAATTTGCAACAAAGGAATCAATTACGTTTTGGACATGTTAATTTTTCTTTTAAATATCAACAAAAAATTGTATTACCCTTTATCAACAGTACACATTATTAGTTGTTTGTCAAATGAGAAGGAATAAAAGAGCTATTATTACTTTCTTTCCATGATTTACAGTTGGATGAATTATTCATATGATGATGATCATATGGTTACTTAATTTCTATTCCTAAAGTTACATGACTTCATGTCATACCAGTATTATTTGTGTTATAGATTTGTGAGGTAATATGGTTCATCCGAATACTGCTACCGTCAGGTTGGGGTGTTTCTTTGTAGTTATCTCAACTTAGCATGGTGTTGTCAAGGATCACTACAACAAATATACCATATTACAACGGTGCAAAAACGTTGTAAAAAGTTTTTACAACGGTGGAGCCACCGTCGTCTCTTAAGAAGTTGTAATAGACTAGAAACTTTTACAACTTTTTTGCACAGTTGCGGCACCGTTGTGAAATGTATATTTTACAACTTTTTTCCACCATTGTAACAACTTTTATTACAACTATTATGCACCGTTGTTGTTATAATTTTTACAACTTTTTATAACCGTTGTCATATATTATAATTATTATTTTACAATTGTAATATATCCACAAATTATATACATATTACTGACAAAAGAACTCATTTCAAACATATTATCTTCAAAACTTAAGATATCAAACAAACTTAAAACATGAACCAAAACAATTTATTAATATTTTCAAACTCTCATCATTTTTTTTACATAATACGCTTACAAAACACAATACATACAGTGCAACACTTCAACAAGGTACATAAGATTAGTGGCATCAATCAAAGATGATTTTTGACTGCCAACATCTCTCTATTCCAATCATCAAATTCTGGTTTTCTTGCGCACGTTCCAAGCAGGCATTTCGCAGAGTGACCAAATTCTCCTGATTTTTGTATTGCCCGATAAACAAGAACTCCTTCAGATTTCAAAATTGATGGTGATAGCTGCGTAACCTGATAATTACGAACAAAAGTATACACCAACAAACAAATCATGTGGTGAATTGCTAATGAAGAAGAATATGACTATTTCTATTTCTAACATAAACAATCAATAACAAGAAGGGGAGTGCAAAAAAAATTCTTACCAAGTCATGCAGTAAAGTAGACTGCTCTTTAAAAAGTTTGGGTAGATGTTTTCTCATGACTTGCTCGAATTTACAAGCATAACTGCATGGAACTCCATACCAGATTTTTGGATCACCATGGTGCATATAATTTAATGAGTACATACGGTGATCTTCCACATGCTATGATACACATGAAAAAAAGAAGTTTTAAGCGATGAACCACATGTATATCCATGTTAAGCAATGACCACTTGTCTTCAAAATAGCCTGCAAATTTCAATAAGACATATACATCTGCCATTCATATTTTAATATGAATAAAATGTTAAATGTTGTGTGAAAAGTAATGAAGTGCAGTGATATCTTTTGCCTTCTGTCTCTATGTTGCTATTAGTATGGCTAGATGCATAATGATCGACAATTCTTTACTTACATAGAAATATTGTTATTCACAATTGTTTTTCCTGAATTGGACTTCTATTTACATGTTGGTTCTGACAACGCATGCGAACTATGAATATTTCTTTTTATATGTTTCCACTCATTGCCAAACGTGGGAGAACACAAACCAGTGTTGATGTTCAGACCAAATCTACTGGACAAGGACAAAGGCAGAAAGAAAATTAAAGTTTAATAGCTTTTAAAACTTCACATTAATAATACAAGTCACAGTGAGGTGTCACATAAGTAAGCAAAGGCTTTTTCAGCAAAGGTCCAAACATTTGTTCACAAGCAGATAGAGACACATGCTATACCTAGTGTAAGGAGTTAAACAAAACATTCAGGTTTAAGTAATTTTTGTATAACGCCGTTAGTGTTCATGTTAAAATTTCCCTTACTATTGAAATTTGCAAATATCAATACGGTGGCCTAATGCGGACCCAAACGACCAAAATCAAGTAGGAGACGATGCAATAATTTTTAGCAAAACATATTTAAAAAGGGAAACACTAATATATGTGTATAACTAAACATGCCTACCCATGTCTCAGGTAACAGTTATCCACTAACACAACACCTATAGCGTTACATACTCGTGAATAGGCAACACAGGCAACGACAAAATCGGTAAACTGGGCGGCGTCAAAGAACAAGGTAAAAATGTAGGTTTCAATGCAACCCAAAACAGTGAGTTGCTAGACAATACTCCATGCAAACTCAATACTATGAACGCACTGTAGGGAGCAATGTAAAAACAGGGCTGATTCGGCTGTCATTCGTGTTCCTGTTCGGTCCAAATTAAGTGAAGCAATGACGCCAGCAAAATGATGTATTACGGTGGCAACAAGTTCAGCAAACAAACCCCAAATTACAGTCAACAACAAGTCAAATCTAACTCTAATTCCTATTGAAATTAACATGCTCGAACAAATTAAATCGTGAGATTATACTCACTTTGAAACCGGCGAAGAGATGGAACCGCAGGCGGCAGTGACAGCGGAGGCAACTTAGAATCTGGAGCAGTGGTGCGGTAAATCCCGGAAGGATCTGAGGTGGCTCGGCGTCGGAGGTTGCTGAACGTCGTCGGCGGCCTAGATTTCGGAAGGATCTTTGGCATAGGGTTCGACGAACATAGGTAGGTGACGGTCTGAGGATGAAGAGGAGCGGAGGCCGATGGAGTAGGTGCTGGCTTCGGCTATGGTGGCAGTGGCATCAGGCGGCCGCCATGGGTTTAGATTTGGAGAAAACGATTTTTTTCTGTTGATTTGGGGAAACATTTGGAAAAGAATCGACTAATATAATAAGAAAGGGAAGGGAAGGCAAAAGTAATAAAAAGGGGAGGACGGTGGAAACATCTAGAACACCTGTACGAAGTAAAATGAAAAGGGGACAAGTATAAACAAGTTTCAACAAATAAGGACAAATGTAAACAAAATTGATCAAACATTATTTTTATTAATAATTTTTTTTAAACAAGTGCCAAATGTGAATCAATATGTTTTCTAAAGTGTACACCATATATTCATACTACACACACACACACAATAATATGGTATATACTTACATTCCAAATACCATGTCAAATAAACATTTTTAAAACCAAATTCTAAACCAAATTTATTTAAATTAAATATTCAAGTTAAATTGAAACAAAATTTTGTAATTTCTCAAAACATATATTTCAAGTATAAATACCATTTAAATACCCTATGTATATATGACATACTAGTATATTACTAATATTTAATAGGCCTCTATTACAATTGGTAGAAAAAAGAGATGCTGAAAATAATTTTGTAAAATTTTCTAATAAAACCGTTTTAATTATTAATTACCAAAATTAATTACTGGGGAGTTGGAAAAATCGGACGGACGAACATAAGCAATAAAAAATAATCGAATGGACGAGAATTGACTGGATATATTAAGCGTAAAACGTTTGGTTCGGAGGGAAATTCGAATTTCCCAGAAAAGAAGCGCGGCACAAAAGTATTGGTTCGGAGGGAAATTCGAATTTGAGCTAAATTTTCAATTTAAGAGTAAAACGTTGATACGGATACGGATGGTTTTATAAAAACAGTATTCATTTAGACACACAATGGATGAATAAAATCTTTTATTTATTGATTTAAATATACTACTGTTATTATTTAGAATTATATTTTAATGTTTAATTGGTATTTAATTAATTATTACTTATTAAAATTCAACAGTTATTACCGTTGCCTGTTGAATTCAAATTCAACAGTACACAAAATGTACCGTTTCGGACGGGGCGCTGCCCCCTGGACCCCCGCGACCTGACCGGGCAGGTCGAACCCCGTTTGCGGGGGCGTTGCCCCCGCACCCCACCTGGGGGGGTTGCCACCCCCCCTGGACCCCCCCGGACCCCCCCTCCGTAGGGGATCATATTCGACAAAAGGTTTTGGTAAACCTTTCAACATTATCAATTATAAATTAAGAGTATTTGGTATTATTTAGTATTATATTTTAATTACTGATTATTTTTATTATTTAACATTAATTTTCAACTTTGGTTAATATTTATTTTCAAACAATTTTTTTTTTAATTATTAGTTACTATTATTAATTACTTATCATTATCATTATCTAATAGTAATTACTATTGTTGTTGTTAATTATTTAATAATTTTATTTATATTGTAATTTAATTATTGTTACTTATGTATTATTCATGATTAGCATTAATTATAGTATATTTTAATTATTAACTATTTAATAGTAATTATGTAATATTAACGATATTTTTTAATTATTCTTCTTAATTGCTAAGTATTAATAGTAATTATTAGTTATTAATTATAAATAATCAATATAAATGTAATTGTTTAATAATAATTGACTATTAATAGTAATTATTACTTATTAACTATTAATTATTTAATAATAATTGACAAATATAATTTATTCCTAAGTTAATTATTATTATTAAGTATCAATATAATTAGTTATTAAATATAGATATTATAAACATGAAGTTTGCACTAGGCATCTCAATTACAACGAATAAAATGAAAAGTTGTGATCTATATGTTTATTACAACAGTGCGTTTTGCAAGGTTGTAAAAAAGGATCTATTACAACGGTGCCTTTGCACCGTTGTAAAATTAAAGTTGTAATAAGGTAATATATATGTTCTTTACAACAGTGATTATTGCACCGTTGTAAAAAAGAATCTATTACAACGGTGCTTAATGCACCGTTGTAAATTAAAGTTGTGATATGGTAATATATATGTTCTTTACAACAGTGATTATTTTACCGTTGTAAAAAACATTTATTACAACAGTGTGTTTTCCACCGTTGTAAAAAAGGATCTATTACAACGGTGCTTTATGCACCGTTGTAAAATTAAAGTTGTAATATGGTGTTTTTGTTGTAGTGGATTCAAGTCCCACTTTAAGTACAGCGTTGTGGCTCTCTATGTCCAGTAAGTTAAATTCAAATATTTTGTTTTAATTTTTAATGGTGCAAAAGAGTCCAAGATCGGTGTTGTGGTATCATAAGCCAAAACAAATTATCGCTAGACCTTATTCCAGTTGCATACAATTTTATTATCATAAGAACTTTCAATTAGCCACACGAATAAAATGGTTTGATTTCTATTTGTCAAGTTTTTAACTTTTTTTTTTTAATTTTACATATTTTGTCTATTGCTATGTCTAAAACTGTTTGGTTTGTAGAAGCAAAAAACATTCTATATTTATAGTCAACATTTTCAGATAAAGATTACCTATCATATAATACAGTCCAACCACTGGGACACCGGGAAAAATTCTAAACATTACGAGATCATAGAGCTTTTGCAGCTTTTAGTGGAATAATTAGCTACTCTAAAAATGAAATAAATCCCCTTATAGTTTTTAGGGTACGGTAATTTGTAGTGGATATGTATAATAGTTTGATTTGTGTTTACCCCCCCCCCCCCCCCCAAAAAAAAAAAAAAAAAAAAAAAAAAAAAAAACTCTAATGCCGCTAATAGGTGAAGAAAGCATGAAAATCCATAACATTGCATTGTATGAAAATAGATGGCGTGCATTACTTTTTATGTAAGAATTTGCATGTGATATGTTTCAAAGAGTTGAAATTCAAGTTTTTTTGACAGTGTTTGTAAATTCCTGATAAATTTAATTAAACAGTGATAGTTTATCAAAATTGCATGTCTTCAAGTGCCCTAGACTTTGACGTATGGAGTAATTTTTAATCGATTTTTTTTGTTTGATTGAGGTTTCTTTTCACACTTTATAGTTAAAACCAGTAAAGTGTTCTGTTTTCTTACCATTTTTACTTTCAGTTATAATGAGTTAATTTCTAGAGTTCTTTATTGCATTTGTTGGTAGGGAGATTGAGTGTTATTTTTTTTTTTTTTTTTTTTTTTTGTTCTTACCTACCGGTGAGATATATTTTCTTTAGTACATTGGCTCCTTATTCATTCTTTAGATGGATGCCTAGTTCATTATATTTTGTAATACATTTATATTCTTTTAGTTGTGGCTATGTTCATACAAGTTTGAGATTAGCAATATTTCGATACAATTTACCATGTTAGGGACATTCATGCACCGTCAGTTGTGTCAATACCTCCATTACCATATGGATTGTACTTTTCATGTTAATATACACATATTAATCTTTGTCCATTCCTTTTAGATCTACTGATATTAATGTTTTTGGTATCAGTAGTTGCATTTGTTAGTGTTTACTTTTTATTACATAACCATTTGAGTTTGCTAAGAATCAACAATAGTATAATCTTAATACAACGACCTTTATGTTAGGTTTGCCGTCTTACTTCTATAGGTGGAATGGGTGTTTAGTATTTACATATTATCATATTGCATGGTAATAATAATAATTATTTTGGTCTAAGACGATACTGGAGCTAAAATCTCAAACTCGACGATATAAATTATACGATGTCAATATTAGCTGCATCTTTCAACAGATGAGAAGGACCTGGATGAATTTTGTTTAAATAAAAGCAGAAAAGGTGAAAAATGTGGATTTCCATAATTTCAATCTTTAATATGTTTTAGGGTCTTTAAATGCTTTGTCGATTCTTTGAATAATTTCGGTTCTTATCAAAGAAATGGTTGCTATATTGACATAACTTATTTTATTCAAAATTCTTGATAGGCTAAAATCTTTGTCTAATTCCATTCGTGATTTTATTTGATTAGTTTTGCATATGTAACGCCGGATCAAAATAAAAGCTGCTCTTCTAATGAAATATTCCAAGGGTATAGATGTAGAAAAGTTTGTTGAAAACTATTCCATCTTCTAGCATTAATGATGGTACATTTGGAAAAGTGTCATGTGCTTACTATTTAATGTATTCTAATTGTGTACTTGGTAAATTTGTTAATGATATCAGTGAATCCTACATATTTTTAATGTCAATTGTATAATAATTCTACAATAATTTTTGTTTAATATTGTGTGCAAAGTTCCTAAATAATGATGAAATTTAATTCTGTTAATACCCTAATAAATTAATATAGCATGCTTTAGGTGCAGAGCAATATATTATAGATTATGTCTAGGATAACCATACATTATGTGCCAGGATGTTGCCCCAATAGCTTTTAAGTGATTTATGTGTTCGTACTTTGATAATTTACACACAAGCCTTTTCTAAGAAATAAAAACAAATTGTATTATTAAAGGTTGTCTGCATAGCTAATATGATAAGCAAATTTATCTTCTTTTCAAATAAATGAAATTGGAATAAATAGAATATCAAAAGCGTTCAAAGCAGATATAATTACCAAAAAGATTAAAAAACGAACAAGTAAACGTGCCATTTTCATAATAAAATAGAGATTTTATCATTTTATTCAATAAGTAAACTAAATCCTCTTTTTATCCAAAAAGAAAAAATAAAATATCTTTACATTTCAAATAATACATGGTATGATCTTATGGTAGGTTGTAATATAATACCAAATTAATAAGATTTTTACTGAAAAGCTAATTAAGTTTATCTTCTTGACTTCGTATATTGTTATTGAAATATACTATTCTTATTTATTTTTTATATTCAAATTAAAATTAATGTAAAAATCATTGTCAGTCAGTCTTTTTTTGGTGAACCATACCAAAATTACTGCGTAAAGAATTGACATATCCTCTTCTAGACAGACATACACATGTTTGTAATTTTGTGATGAATAAACTTATCTTTTTGATGATATATAAACATTTTCTTTTTTGATGAAGAGTCGCGATCCAAGTTTACTAAATTATTTTCATGTAGGCAATTCTTTATATTAACCGTTGAACTCATATTGAAAGACACCATCACATATATTTTTTTGCACAGAAAATGAAGTAGAAAAAAGGGCTTATTTTTTTGCTAAAAGGGCCAAATTCATTTATTTATATTGTCATCTTTTATTGTAAACAACATTTTGATTTCCTTCTTTTATCACATATAAAAATATCATGAATCACAACCAACTGTTATTTCTAAAGTTAATGGTATCATTTATAGCATTTTTGCATTGGTTTACCGGTTGTGGAATCTTTCTTGGAAATTTTATAAAATATTTAAGGCAAATATAAAATAATAATGATTCAGAGTTTGTACGTAAGAGCTATACTAAGTATCTTAGGACTTTTTTTTAGGTTAACATATTAGTTTAGGATTCCCTCAACACATTATTATATAAAAGAAATGCTACAAATTACCTGATTTTGTAATGAGGGATAATGGATGTTACCAGATTAGGTGTATTAATCTACAATCATTACACATAGGCTTATCAATCATATGAACTTTGTACACTTAATTAAATGCAATGACCCAAGGAAATTTAGGAACAGTGTACATATACAATTCGTTTATCTTCGTATACGTGCCTGCTATCAGTTTGATAAATTTCCATTTACATCGTTGTCGGATTACATCAATTACGTGGCATTGTCTTCTATATTGGAGGTATATTCAGTTGATGATATCTTTCTTGTTCTTCGATATCTTTCCTATTCTATAGGTGATGCCCTGCGCCGAATGAATGGTGTTCCTATTAAACCCTACAAAAGATCTTACTACCAGGCATAGAGGGTAAAAGTTCAATTCATTTTGGCAATTTTATTTTAGATAGTTTTTTTTTTGAATACATAGTTATTGTGCTTTCTACCGTGCATTTCTAAAAAAACAATCCGAAATTTTACGTTAATAATGGTTAGATCCAGTAAATGTATTTGAACCTGAGTAATAATTTTCTTGTTCGAATTTATAATGCAGTTGTATACAAAGCATTGACTTAAAATGATCTGCACATTTGTCTTTCCTAAAAAAATGAAATTGGAATAAAAACGCGATCAAAACTGTTCAAATCAAATATAACTATGAAAAAGATCATAATTTACAAAGAACAGGTACATATGCCATTTTCTTAATTAAATAAAAGACTTTATCGTTTCATTTAGTAAGTAACCTAAATTATCTTTTTTTTCCTCTAAAAAGTCAAAATAAAATATCTTTTCATATAAAGTGACACATGTTGTTATTAGTAGATTGTAATACAATACCAAATTAATAAGATTTCGACAAAAGAAAAGTGTATTATCTTCTCGATTGAGTAACTATATTGTTATTAAAATATAATGTCTTCATTTACTTTTTTATTTCAAATTTAACTTAATGCAAAAATCAATGTCAATAAGCCTTTTGCTTAGTGAACCATACCAAAATTACTATCTAAAGCATTGTCACCTCTCCTTTTTAAATCGATATATGTTTTTGTGATTTTTGGTTAAATTGTTATTTGACATAAATTAAAGATTTTCCTTTTTAGGAAAATATATGATAATAATTCTAAATTTACTAATTTATTTTATGTGGGCAATTCATCATATTAACTATTGAATTCATATCGACAGATACTGTCACATAGATAAAAATTTGATTTATCCTTTTGCCATTAAGGCTAAATTCATATATAAATTTTCATTGCCCTTTTTATTTCTGTTTGCATCAATATGTATTTAATCAAATGCCAACACGATATTATCAAATGAATCATAACACAGAAAGTGAATAGTCTACCACCTTCTTTTTGTAAAAAGATGCAGTTGTTTATCTTCTAATAAAATGAAAAATGAATTAGTCTTTTTATTAAGAATAGAGAAAAAATAGCTATTTATTACGATTTGTGATTTTTATGGTTAAGTTTACAAAGTTATTTATAGCTCGGTATGAAATCTTTTAAATCATGTTTTGCATTTAGAATTGTCAGAATTTAAGAGCAAATTAGTCACATGTTTTATTGAAAAATTAATTGTGTATGTAGAGAAATTTATGGTGCGCGAATATAATTTGGAATATAAATATACCATTTTCTTATCTCTATATTCTTGCTTTGAGTTCAAATTTCCATTTACGTCTTTGTCAAGTCACATTGGCTAGAAACAAAATTATCCATACTATAATATTTATCCTTACTATAATAGTAACATGATTTTTTTTTCCTATGTGATATAAAGTGCTCAAGATACTGGATTAAAAGTTTTAATACACCATATTCGAATGAAACAATACACTGCATAGGACATATTATTGTCAAGTATTTACCAGTTATGTAGACTTTTTCCTAGCCTTATTCTTATTTACAAACTTTTTGCTATGCAGGATCTGGAAGCTATTTGGAAGTCATCGATCAGCTAAGAGCATATGTTCAATTTTTCCATTTAATTATAAGTTTTAAGCATAGTGATGGAATTAAAGATCATGTAAATGGTTTTCTAAACAAAGCTATATGAAAAACTTGAAGAGGAATTAGAAATAGCTTCTTTCAACTGATAGGCTAGTGCCGCAAGATGCTTGCCTTTTTTTTCCTGTTCTTTTGTATTGAATATCCTTTTTGCAGTGTAAACGTTACTAAATCCTATAATTGTCTGTGGAGTGTTTTTTATATTTTTTTCTTGAACCACTGCTTTTGGTTATTACTGTTGTACATCATAAAATTATGGAAATATGTTTTTCCATCTGCATTTCAACAGGACATGCCCTTATATGATGGAGAATTATTTATTGTCTTTCGTTTTGAGCATTAGGTCATGTTAGAAAACTATATAGACCAGCATCTGGAATTCACATGTTTTGTTACCAAGTATAGTTATCGGGAACCGTGAGATTCTAACTCCATTTTCTAGACTGGAGAATTTTCTTTACTATTTTTTGTTTGTTGTTAAACCGTTTATAAAGACAATTCCATCGTTTATCTTCATCCTTTGGTTGAGCCCAGTCTTCATGGAGTAATTGAAAGCTAATTATAGATCGTGAATCATAAGTAGTAGAGGTTAGCATATGATATTGAAAAATTCTGACAATGGATTTTGGTTGACCTCATCAAGATGGGAAAACCTCATAACATCAACCAATAATCAACTAATAATCATCAAATAATCACAATCATATCTATTTCATGTTACACGCTTTAAGAAAGACTTATTAAATATGTGCAATCTAAGTAATAATCATAATTAATCATTAGGAGTTGCAACAAAAATTCTAACTGCAACCATGTGCGTAGCACGGGTTCGCACTTGTATAACTAATTACAAAACTTAATTAATTGAAAGGAGGGAGATTTGTTGGGGCAGGTGGAGCTTGATAAGGAAATTGTAGGTGGTTAATTCACTGTAGTTGGCTAATTCATCCATTTACTTGAGGTATACTAGTTCACAAAATTGTTTTTTAATCCAATTAGTAGAAATATTTTATATGCTGAGTTCAATTAACATGAATCTTACATGTCTTCACCTAATTCAATTGATCCAATTAGCAAAAGTGTTTATTTTGGACTTGGGTTTTATTTTAGATTGGATTCATTTCAACAAATGCTTATTATCTCAATCTTACCCATAATCTCTCTTTTTTCTCATTTTAATGTAGTGTGAAGAAGAGGACTAGATGCAAATCCACTCTGGTTCATATACTCATCATAGCTCTCAGTCTCACTCACTGCTTTTAGCTTTGTAATTGCTGCTGAATGCAGAAGAAGCACTGGGGTGATAGTGCATGATCCAATCAATCCAAATATTACATACTGTGTCTACGACTCTACAATTCCGACGTGTCAACTGGTTATGGAGTTGGAGCTTTCCTGTTTCTGTTTTCCAGTCAGTCTTTACTTATGACTATTACCAAGTGCATGTGTTTTAGGTTGCCTTTAAATCCTGGTGAAAATAGAGCATGGTCCATCATTTATTTTGTTTCTTCCTGGTTTACTTTCTTGATTGCATCTTCATGTTGAATAGCTGGTGCAACTAAAAATGCATACCACATGAAGTACACGCATGTTATATATGCTTCGGGCTGGACTTGTGTGTCGTTGCATATAGGAGTCTTCATTGCTGGAGCCGTGTTTGTTTTGTTTGCCATGGTCCTAAATGTTTACTACTATAATTATTTTGCAAAAGCTACAAGTCAATCTCTAGGAAAAGCTAGGCGAGCAAACACTATTGTGGGAATGGCTGGCTATGTCTGATACTGTTGTATTTGGGTCATTTCACTACAAGGTTTTTGCAACTTGAAATTTAGAAAAGATTGATTGTGCGGTACTTGTGTGCATGATTCCTTTCGCATGATCAAATATGCAGCAAGGCTGTCAAAACATATGTATGTCCATGTGTAAAATTTTGTAGCTACTTCTACTCATGAACTTTGTTTTTTAAAGTGGCCTATACAAGGTGGTTTTTTTAATATAAAAAAAGGTTAATAATGAATAAAAATCCTACAGCAAAAAAAATTGTTAGAGCGATGAGTACAGCGAATAATGTATGTAAATGAGAGAGAGCTTTCAATCCATTTGCAGAAGCAGAAGAGCCTTTACTCTTTCAATTAATTTGATAAATCTTTCTCATGCTCTAACGTGGTTAACTATTCAAGAATAAAAAGCAGTGCCCATTGATTTTTTTCCTTATATTATGTCGAATTGCATGACTTTTCTTCGTAATATTTTAATTGGTAAAGGTTTGGATATGATCTTACAATTCAACAAAAAGTTCAAGCATGAGTCCTCTAATCTTCAAATAAATGCCCAAGTTCATAGCAAAAGAGAGATTTATTTTCAACAAAAATATTCAAAAAAAAAAAATCTTCCAATTTGAATGAAGTTAGGTATTCTGACATTTATTAATCATCTCAAATTAAATTTATTTAGGTGTATATAAATATTAAATTATTATTATTTTGAATATTTTGAACGACAAACTGGAATGAGTCGAAAATTATGGCATGAGAGGGTTAGTGTTACATATGAGCAAGAAAAGCAAAAGATCATTGTTGTATCACAATTATTCAGTCGAATTAAGCTTTATGTTGGAAGAAATATTTTAAATGACGAAGTCCAATATTTTGTTTTATTTTCAGTATTTTTATTTCTACAGTTTCATTTTTTCATATAACAATGATAATTTTAAGTGATTTATTTACATAAATTAGTTTAATAATTTCGGATTTATTGCACCTTACTCTTGCATTTTTTTATTTCAACTAAATATTCATTGATATGATATGTTTTGAACTTATATTTGTTTCGTTTCACTTTTAGTTTTTTCAATCCATTAATGGTTTAGAGTTGTAAAATAACTAAATAATAAGATTACATTGATCCTACTTGGTATATAAAAAAATGTATGTATGTGTTTGTGATTGATTACAATTAATACATTGATAGTATATTTTTAGTCTCAAGTAGGTTTACATGTAAAATTCAATTTAATTGAATTTCTACTTAATTACATCCATTTTCAGTACTCTATAATTTTTCAAATAAAATCTTAACTTGAAATATATTTTAACACATTTTTTATTTCATATTGAACCTTGACGGTCGGTTTTCCCACCGTTGGACTGTAATACTAGTTTATTTTATTTTATGGTGTATGTTTAGTTATTGTTGATGTATGAATAGAATTAGCCATTTTTTTAGTTGAATTTTTGACCAATTAACTTCTAGTCATTTTCTTCTATTTCTTTCTTTGATTCTATGCATTTGGATTGTGAATGAATTAGTTATGGTTATCAGTTCTTTTTACTATGGTCTTTCTATATTAAAAAATTTCATTACATGTAAAGTGAAAAAATTAATTTTGACCGGATTAAAGGTTTCCGTTTTTATATTAAGTTAAATTACTGAAAATTAAATTTATTAACGTACACAACAAAGAGAATGTCAATTGATAAAAAGCACGAGAATCTCGATTGATAAAAAACATAGTTAATTAAAAACTTTTGGCAACCGTTCAAGGATAGGCAAAAAATAAAATCTATTTGAGCTACTCACACATACCTACCCATTATACGAAATTCATCACCTAGTATGGGTCATTTTGTCATGCACCACTACCAAAAACACTTGCTATATTTGTTGAACCTCAAATAGACAAGAAAAGAACATGGAAGTAACAAATATAAATCATACTATTCATGAAATATAAACTGTAATCTTATCTGCAACCACAAACATAATTTAACCTTGCATATTAAAAGATCAAATCCAATATAACTTGACTTCTATGCCAAAAAAAATCCTAACATACTAAAACGTTGCTGCTCGGCATTGGATGAGAACATCAACCATTAGTGGTGGATTTGAAGCGACATTCATCGATTGTAGAATTAACCAATAGTAGCTCCATATACAGCATTGGATGAGAACATCCAAGTTGCTTTATCACTTCGTTGACATGCAATCCATGTTCTTGGGTACTGTATAAGTGGGCAGATGCAAACATTATGTGAACTTCTACATTAGCATGAAACAACTGAAAAAAGGAATTGTTATAAACTAGCTTGCAAGCTTGCATGTTCTTGGACAATGTCAAATACTAATCGACAGTAGCGTATTTCAGTCTCTGAACTTAAAATGTAAGCAGCCAGTGTGGCCTAAAGCATTAAAAATATTGAGCGACTGAACATAAATTAATGATTAATTATTTGATCTGAGTTGTTATTTTACTTGATTGGACAAGCTCATTTCCATTGGAATGCCTGTTCTCATGCTAGAACTAGCTTAAAGAATATCATTCAGATAATGTTAGCGTTATTAGTAATATAACAAAGCAGACTACATCAATGCAGTTGACAAAGCGAAGTGTTATAATATTGAAGTCAACCATGGCTCTGAAAAAAATAAGGTACATTAACATTACTGTATATCTGATTTACAATCTGGAGTGTGCATGAATCAGCCTATATGATCTTTACATGCTAAAGGAATTAGTGGAATTGCTAAAATTTGGCCACTAGGATACACTAAAAGAATGCGGAGGAAATACAAATTACTGTAAGATTGTCATCTATTTATGCGTTTCGCAAGTTAAATAGAAAAAAAAACATAAAATTCATTATAAAGTTTATAAAAAAACTAATAAAATTATGTATTTATTCATTTATGTCCACTTTGCAGTAATCATTCATCATATAATAGCTGATTACATAAGTTGTATAAGTCTGAACAATATTTGTGTACAAGGTTGTGTAATAAAAAACAAAATATTTGTTAATTTTAAACTTTGACCAAAATGCCCTTCTTCTTCGTTGAACCAAAGTACGGAGCAATGTCCAAAAAGTAGCTTCAATATCCAAGAATTTCGAAGATATTCAAAAATGTCCAAAAGCAGTGTAAATGTTTAAGGAAACGTCCAAATGTTATATGAAAACGTTTCTGCAATGTTTAGAAGTCCAAAAGAAGTCCAAAATCCATGAAGATGATAAATGCAACCATTAATCGTGCTTAAGAGCTTCAATCCAGTATGTCAAAGTGTAGGAAGAGTGAAACATTATCATCAAAGTTAGTGGAAGAATTAAAGTTAAAAAAACTTTCTTCCTCTTCAGCTGTGGCTGCCACCAAGAAAATCCATAGTCCTCTTGTTAATGAAAACCCTGATCAGAGAAGGGATTTTTCTCCTCACCCCCCACCTCCCTCCTCTTCTATTGCTAGCCTCAACACTAGTATTTCACAAAATTCATCCATCTTCATTGCCGATGAAGAGGGGTTCACGGTTGTTCAGAATCAACGAAAAGCAATGAAATCTATTGTTGCCGCAAATATTCAAAAGGGTAAAGGGAAACTCAATGATTATCCCTCTAAGCCAAATCTGAAACCGTTTCCAGCATCTAACGGCAACAGATATCAGTCTAAATTGGCAAGGAAAGATGATCAAGATTCAAGGCAATCGATAAAGATTTCAATGCTAATTGCCTGAAAACCGTCATCTTGGGCCGACATGATAAATAAAGGGGGTCAATCTTCAGATTTTGATCTGAAATTTATTGCTTTGACAAAGACCATCAACGATTAACGAATTGTTGTAATGAGTGAAGAGATTAGAAACAGAACAAAAGGGAAATAGGGGCTTTCGATTGTTGCTTATGTGTTTGGCAAGCGTCCACCATATCATCACTTCAGGGCTTTCGTATCTCAGACATGGAATCCTGCGGGTTCTTTCGAAATCTTTACGCGAGAAAATGGGTTTTTCATTATCAGATTTACCAATTCAGAGGATAGTGAGAAATTACTCAATGGAGGCCCTTATTTCATAAACGGAAAGTTAATTATCCTTAAAAAGTGATCCAAGAAATTAGTTCTTGATAGGGATTTGTTGAATACGTTGCCTATTTGGATTAGGCTCCCTGAACTTAACTTGCGACTTTGGGACAAAGAGGAATTCAGTGCCATTGCAAGCTTAGTCGGTGTGCCTCTGAAGGTTGACGAGCAAACAACGAAAGAAACAAGATTGAGTTATGCACGTAATTTAGTTGAGATCAAGGCTGAAGATGAACTACCCAATGAAGCATCTATCTATATGCACGACGAGGTGATTATAACCCAACAAATTACTTATGAATTGGTACTGATTGTTGCAAGATATGTAAATGCTTTGGTCACTCCTTAGATGATCGTGCTAATAATAAAGATAGGAGTGATAACCCAAAGAAAGATACAGTTATTGATTCCGATCTGATTTCAAATTCCTTGGGGATCAACTCAGAAATAATTCCACAAAAATCCCTAGTGCTTGATCATATTTCTTCACTTAATAATGAGGATAATATGAATATGGACACTTCAGAATTAACTACATCTGATCTGGGCAATACATATTCGGGATCTCAACAAAATCAAGGATTTGTTGATCGTTCAATGAACTTGCAAACCGTTGTTGCCCAAAACAAAACTGATGAGATTCATTCAGAATCATCAGTTAGGAAGGAGCTTCTCAATCCTTTAAGCGTTACAATAAATAAATCAGATGTAGGAATTACTAAAAAGGTCATTGAACCCCTCACCCACATGAAGGATTCAAGTTATATTACAAATTCAGTCAAATTTAATGCTTTGAAGGAGGGATTAGCAGAGTGTGTCAATCTACTTGTTGCTGATCCCATTTTTACTGATCAATCTCTTCTTCCTGAAGGATTAACTCCTTCTAAACCATCTTCTATTTCTGATTCTGAAATTCAAAAAGATGTCACTCTGTCTTTATCCGCTTCTAAATCTGCAATGCCAGTTAAAAGAAAGACCAGAACTAGAAGTTTATCTAACATTGCTTCAATTGAAGAAACAGAGAATGCAGATGATAGTGAATTCAAGAAGAAGTTCATTGACAAAAACAGTAAGAGGGAAAAACAGTTAAAGGCTACATATATCACTAACTTTAAGAAGAATGGCAAACAACTAGAGGTTAGAGTGGAGAGCAGTAAGCACAGTGACCCACTGTAGCTGCAATGTATCCTTGGTGTCGTATCCTAATATAAAATTTTTAACATATTTATTATATGGATATCATAGCTTGGAATGTTAGGGGGCTTAACTCCCCTAAAAGGCAGCTTGACCTTTCTGAGACTTTATGCAAATATAATCCTTGTATTATTGGTCTTTTAGAACATGAGCTAAATGACCAAAAATTATCTGATCTTCATATTAGGAGACTTTCTAACTGAAATCTGGTTACAATAACTTAATGGGATGTTATGGTAGGATTATGATTTTACACAATCCTACTATATGGCCTCTCATTAATTATTTTATAGACTTCCAGTATATTAATTGTGTGTTTAAGGACAAGGGTGGTTTGGTTATTAAGATTACTTTTATTTATGTTTCTAATTTTGAAGTGGACAGAAACAATTTATGGAATTGCATTGAGCAACTTAGTTCATCTTGGTCCTTTGATTTTAATAGGGGATTTCAATATTGTATTTCACAACTTTGAGAAAAAAGGTGGAAACCCTATACCATTTAAGAAATTGGAAATGGTTGCCAATTTTATATTAAAATCTGGTTTGATAGAACCCACTATCCATGGAAACAAATAGACTTGGAAATCTGGTGAATATAGAAATATACATTGTAAATTGGATAGGGTTTTATCCAGTTAAGATTTTTATCAATTTTTTCTCCAATGTGAAGTGCAGTACTCTTCCCCAAAATACTAGTGATCATACACCTATCCTAATCTCTTTTTACACAGATAAAAGAGGTAATTCCAATACCCCTTTTAAATTTATAAATGGGTGGTTGTATGAAGACAATTACAAGGATGTTGTTAATAGAAGTTTTTCTAATAATCTGTTTGGTACTACTCAGTACAATTTAATAAAACATTGCAAATTGTTAAGTCCAATCTTAAAAATTGGAATAATAGCAGAAACAAAAGTGATATTAAAACCATTAGGAATGATTGTGAGGGACTCCAAAATGAACTTGATGATAATTGCTCTGACAAGGATAAAATTGAATCGTTTTTTAATGCTCAGGCTAACCTTGTCAATGCCCTACATGTTAAATCGATCAATCTTAAACAAAAGGCAAAGGTGGATTGGTTAACTAATGGGGATGAAGCTAGCAGATTATTTTATACTAGAATATCAAATAGAAGAAATAAAAATGATATTGGGAAAATCATTGATTGTAAGGGTAAAGTAATCTATGAAGACTCTTTGATAAAAAAAGAGGCCATCAATTACTTTTGTTCATTATACAATACTACTGATTATCTCAGTGATTTTCCCAATATTGTTTTTAAGTACACTGTTAACTACAATAGCTCAGATATTTTATTAGCTCTGTTAGAATTGATTAGATTAAAAATATCATATTCAATGCTAACAAGGACAAAAGTCCAAGCCCTGCTGGGTTTGGAGTTAAGTTTTACAAAACCCACCGGTCTGAGCTGCAAGACATATTGTGTGACTCTATTACTGAATTTTTTAATTCTGGTAAATTATTAAAGAACATAAATCACATATTTATTACCCTAATTCCTAAAGTGGAAGCTCCTTTAGGATTAAATGACTATAGGCCTATATCCTGTTGCAATTTTATTTATAAGATTATATCCTTTATTCTCTGTAATAGGTTGAAAAGTTTTCTTAAGTTCATTATCTCTAAAAATCAGAGTGCATTCATAACTGAGAGATTAATTTTTGAAAATATCTTATTAGCTCATGAGCTTACAAGGGATTTTAATAAGAAAAATAAAAATCTCATGTGTATTAAAATTATTTACACAAGGCTTTTGATAAGATAAATAGGAACTTTATTATTTACACTATGCAGATGATGGGTTTTTGTGAGAAATTTTGTGATTTAGTTAAAGAATGCATCTCTAATGTGACTTATTCTGTTGTGATTAACAGTTCCCCTAAAGGTTTTATACATAGCAATAAAGGCATTAGGCAAGGAGACCCATTGTCTCCTTACTTATTCTCAAATGTCATGGAATACTTTTCCATACAAATGGAACTGGAAATGAATAGCGGAAATATTAATCCAATTAATAGAAACAAGCCATATATTACTCACTTACTATATGCTGATGATATGCTTCTTTTTTTGAAAACTAACAGGTCGAATGCTATTACTATTAAGAGAATACTGGAAAACATGAACAAGTATGCAGGTCTCTCTGTTAACTCTAGCAAAAGTAAGATTTATTTTAGCAAAGAGGCTTTGCATAAGGAAGAGATTCTAAAGATACTGGATTATAAGGAGGGGAATTACCAATCAAATATCTTGGCCTTCCTTTAAGTATTAATCAAGTTAAGGATAGGGACTGTGCTAGTTTAATTGATATTATTCATAAAAAGCTTGAAGGTTAGTCTAGCAAATTACAATCTCTGGCTAGTAGAATGGAGCTCACTCACACTGCCATCACAACAGTTATCATGTATTGGATTCAAACACATAACATTCCTATAAGTGTTATTCAGAAGATTGAAAAGATGTGTTCAAACTTCATATGGAAGGGTAAACAACATAAAATAGCATGGGATAAAGTTTGTAAGCCAAAAAAATTTGGTGGGCTTGGACTTAGAAACACAAGAGATTTAACCGATGTTTGCAGATTTAAATTATTCTGGAATTTTTTGGATGGTAAATCACTTTGGGCTAGATGGATGAAAGGCAAGTATCTAAAGAACAAAAATTTCTAGGTTACTAGAAAAGAGAATCAACACTCATATGTTTGGAAGAATATCCTTGATTGTAGAAACATTGGGAAAAAGATTATTAATAGAAAATTGAAAGATGGGAATCACACTAGTTTTTGGTTTGATCCTTGGATATATGGCAATTCTCTAATTGAGTTACTTGGGTGGAATAATCTTTACCTCATAGGAGGGGTGAAAGATAGTGTTCAGAAAATTATTTCAAACAATTGTTGGAGCTTACACAATAATACTGCTGCATCAATATTCAAAGATGCAATTCTCAGTATTCACATTGATCAAAATTGTTTTAAAGACAATTGGGCATGGAAATTAAGTTCTAAAGGCAAATTTTCTTTTAAAAAAACATGGGAATTTCTGAGAGGTGATGAAATTGAGGTGGATTGGCATAAAGTTATTTGGTGTAAAACTAACCGTCCAAAGATGGCTCACTATGCCTATTTTGCATTGCTAAATAAACTTCCCATAAGGGAGAGGTGTTGCAAATGGAATAAAGCTTCTGAAAATGTTTGTTTCTTTTGCAAATCAGAAGTTGAAAGCTCCATACATTTATTTTTTGATTGTCCATTTTCCCAGCACATTTGGTTTAATGCCAAATGTACTTTGGGTTTTAATCAATTTGTCCCAACACTTGATATTAGAAGCAATATTGATTACATTCTAAAATCATTTAAGCCCAAGTCCATTAGTTTTAAAAAAGCATGTGTAATGTTAACTGCTGTGGCTTATCATATTTGGAAAGAGAGAAACCAGAGACTTCACACAAACAAGGAAACAAACTGTAACCAGTTATGGGGATGCATAAGAGATGAATGCAACATTATTATGAGTAAAGCCAACAGATTTAAAAAAGATTGCACTCATAATCAAGCTATATATCTTAAAGATGCAAGCTATGATAAACAAGTTGAAGATTTCATACTCAATGGCAAACATAGCTTCAGCAGTCATGCTTCTCACAACATGGATAACAGGAATCAAATAGGGCATTCTGACTTCCTTCCTCTACAATAGTCATTACTGCAAGGGAAGTAAACAGGGAATTATTACTAATAAAGTTGCTAATAATAGTATAATTGGAATAGTAACTTGCTTTGCTTACCTATTGCAGAGGTCAGTAGATGTCAAACATCCAGCAGTGATCCAGAAAAAACCTGCTGATTTACACAGAAGTTTCAAAGACAAATCTCAGGGATTATCAGGAAAGCTCAACGATCTTAGAGGAATGGCTGAGCACCCTGACTTCCTTCCTGAAGATCATAACCCTAATCTCGACAACATGCTGACCTTAAAGGGAAGTAAACAGGTTATAATTAATAACAGTGCGTTTTATTGTAGTAAAAAAGATTGTAATGCAAATTGCTTACATGTTGCAGAGATGAAGGGAAATAATTCAACCAGTAGTGATCCAAAGTACCATCCTTCTCTAAAAATAAAAAAAAGGGACAGATTCACATTAATTTCTACTCAGAGTAGGAATTAATTACTATAAAAGTAAACTAAACGATCGGATCTATCACTTATCTTGCTGGAATAGTGGGGAGAGCAATGGCCAAGGGAAGATCGAGGATGCTCAGAGCTCAGAGAGGCAAAGAAACACTAGAGACAACTCATTAAGTACTGAGAAGCTCAGAACTAAGAGTCTAACAACGATTGAAGATGGTTCTAGGGTTAGAAACGACATAGCTAACCCTAATTAGCTCTATAGCAGGAGCAAGGAAGATGAAAGATGCATATGGAAGCCACCATGAAGTTTTCTGATTATTCGAGAGAAGGCCGTGGATTCTCTCCCTCAATCCGCCATTTTTTCTATCTTTTTTTGGAAGAGATTATAATTGAGTGATTGAAGTCGGCTAGGGTTTAATCCCTGTGTTATATGTTTGTGGGCATCGAGTTTTGTTTCACCCGAAACTTATGGGCCTTGGGCCATCTGTTTTTTACTTTTTCAAAAAAAAAGTGTAGGAAGAGTGCAAATGAGAATTCCCCATTGAATGCCAAGCTTGAGGGTATTTATAAGTGAGTTTTGGGACCAACCGCCATAATTTCGTATACTTGAGGGATGCGAAATTCGCGTCCCAAAACGGAGTCGAAAAACCAAGGCAGTGTTAAAAAATCGCCACTTTGGACTTGATTGACTTGGACAGTAGTAAAAATATAGTATCTTACGCAAGAAAAGCCGAAAAAATATTGAATCGTTATTGATTGAACCTTCGAACATTACGGATGTCGATGACTACATTTTAAATCATTTAACTGAATATTTTCATGAGTGTTATGGCACGCGCTTCGCACGTGAGTTATTTATTTATAAATCTTATATGTTTACCTCATTTGAAATAAAATGATGATCTATCTAGCAAAGTATCTCGCATCCCAGAAATTGGTTGAAAACCTGGTGTTCTCATCTAAAAAATCGTGATTTGCACGTGTAATCCATTATTGCCAAAGCCGCTTGGCATTTTCGAAAAATCTGCATCCAAAAGCCAAATCCATATTTTTGCATCCCAAAAATCCACGATGCGACGCTCGGAAAAATTCGAATATTTCGGATCCTTCACTGGCCATTTTTCCGCATCCCAAAACCATGAGCCGGATACAGGAAAAATTGTGCTAGGGCAGAGTTACGCATTCGAGCTTCGTATCCCTCCTGGGATACAAAATTTCTGATGTGAAATTTCCATCGTGCCAAGCTAAATTTTCAGAACGTGATTGGCCCGAGTTGGAGACATGGTTTTAAGTCATTTTCCCATGCCGATCACACCATTTTTTCGTGCCAAGCCAAATAATCTATCACTTTGACATACAAGATCATCCAAACACGAACACATGAAAATTGATAATTTTCATGTGTCGATCACATGTTTTTGGACATACCAAACCAGAATTTTGCTAAGTGCAAGATTTTAATGTCGTGAGTCGCGTATGCCTTTTTCGCGATCATGTCATGTCGATCAGCTGTTTTTGAGTGTGTGATACAATTTTTTTTTTTTTACCAAAATCCATATATTTTTGCACGACAAGTTTTGCCACGTGATCTGATTGAACGCTCAAGCGTTATGAGTTGATTGGACTGAGTCGATCTTGTATTTTTACCACATTTGTTTTTCCATGTCCACTAACGATGATTTTACGAATCGATGTTGTTTCCAACCTTTTCCGCACACGTCGCGACTTCGACCAAATTGCTTTGTGTTTTCTGACGACGGTCTCGAAGCTTGAGCGCATCACTGACCAAAATCATGACATGTGGCAACTTTGACCAAAAAGTGTGTCAAAAGTAATCAAAATGCGTTGTAAAATAAAGGGTTGTTTTGATTTTGCCATTAAGCATGGAAAACTCTTATGAAATTTCATCTATTTTTATTGTTTTCCTACGTAATTTACTTTTGATTCCTTGACTGGAAGTTATTTTCTGCCTCTGACCTATATAAATGTTAATTATTGATTTGTATTTGCTTTATAGCGTGTTACGTTTGTAAAGGACATTTTTACATGTGAGTTACATTAAAAGAGATAATACATTCATATTTCTAGCTATGATAAATTTGTTGTATTGCATGTTTCTTTGAGTACTTTCTACTGCATGACACACCCCGGACTTTTCATGCTATGTTTATAACAAGATTGTGATAGTTTACTTTTGCTAATTGGCCAATATTTTCCAATCAGATTGCTTGGTGGTCCTGCTAGTGAAGATTAAACTATGTCTCCATGGATGTTGATAGCACCGACTTTGGTAAATTTCTTTCTCATAGTAAATCTATATCATACCATGGAAAAAAACAACCTTTTTGTCCTCGATTATGTGTATTACACAAAGCCCATGTAAAATGCCTGTAACTAATGTATGCATGTACAGGAGCTATGAAGGTTAAATTTTGTAGCATAATGTAGCATTTTATCGTATTTGGAGTAGCCACGGTTTATATAATAGTTGCTTTTATGAACATGTTATATGGTTTATAGTGGATTTCTTACATGGTCTTCTGCTACAATGCAATGTATTTGAAATTTCTAAATTTTCTTCTGTAATCATAGGGTGATAAAGGACCAAACTACTCTGATGAACGAGAACACAATACCCGCCTTGCAAGTTCGAATACTTATACGTTCATAGCTAATATTGTTGAATTCATCATCTCCAACTTCCAAGTGCGACCAACGAGTATTGTCCATAAATTTTAATTCATTCATTTAGTAAAAAGAGGAATTGTGATAGAAAACAGTGAAAAGATTTAATTGAATTGCAATGAGTTTTACTGTATGTTAAATGCTTGAAACTTCTTCTCAGAAATTTGTATAAAGAAAGTTAATTTGTTTACCTTCTTGCTAATATGTTTTCTATTATCCGAAGTGGTCTACATTTTTTATTCTGTAACTGTACTCGAACCGCTACATCTTTTCTTCTATGATTAACAATGTTATGCTTCAACTCTTATTACATTTATATTCATCCAGAAATTTTTTTCTTTTAATACTACATCAGCTATTTAATTCAAGGAAAAGTTCACATTTTTTTTAAACTTACACTAATATGGATTATAGAAGATATCTAGCTTAAATAACGCGAAACAACACCTCCAGTTTAGCGGTAATCTATTATATCCTTTGATAATTGCATTAATGACCGCATGCTCAAATTTCAAATGCAAGAATTAGGGCTGTCAACGGATGTAAACGGATACGGATATGGCTGAATCTGCATCCGCATCCGAAAATTAAAATCTGCATCCGATATCCGTGGATATCAAAAAATTAACATCCGTATCCGCATCCGCGGATTTTTTTCGAACTTCCAAAAATATCCGCATCCGAAAATAGGATGCGGATATTTTTGGAAAATATCTGAATATCCGCATCCGAAATTGAACAAATTTTTTGCTACACTAATTTTAGGATATTCGAATACCCGAAAATATCTGAATATCCGCATCCGAAATTGACCAATTTTTTTTCTATACTAAAATCTATGAACTAAAAATATCATATTTTAAACATTCCTTTTCTCAAATAAAGTTTACACATAAACTACCATACCTCCTTAGTTTTTCAAATGAAAATCTATCAATACACATCATATACTAATACATCAATAATATTTTGAACAAATCTTTTTTTAAATGCGGTTGAAATAAAAAAAATGAATAAAAGAATAGATGTGGGTAGTAGGTTAGGCTATGTTCTATGTACTCTAAAATGTTCATTACAATATTGAATAGGTGCTAAAATTTGTTATGATAGATTTAATATAGTTGTATACTTAACATGATAATAATTATTATAAACATACTTACTTTCGGATCAGACGGATATTTTTCGGATATGGATACACTCATATCCGCATCCACATCCGAAATTCTTTTCGAATATCAGATATTTGCATTTGCTTTCCGGATATCGGATAATACCCGTATTTTCGAATACGGATTCGGACGGATTTCGGATTTTTCGGGCATCCATTGAAAGGCTTAGCAAGAATCAAGTAGATTTTCTACCATTTAACACATGCAATATCGTTAAATTATAATTTACAAAATAAACTATGTGTCGTTCTACAACAAGAAATTTAGCCGTACTTAGTCATCAGTCAACAAACTGAAAAATATGAAACATATCTCTGAAACTATTGGTTCTTTCTTTTTTAGCAGAATCAACTGGAAGTGTAATATAATTATATATTTCAACTGTTCATAGAATAGTATTGCATGTGACTAGGGCTGTCAATGGATACCCGAAAAATCCGAAATCCTTCTGCATTTGCATCCGAAAAGTGGATAAATATCTGATATCCAGAAAGTGGATGCGGATGCGGATATAGGCATATCTACATCCAAAAATTATCCGTCCGCTTTTTGTCACGATTACACCTTAGATTATGTGTATTTTAGCATAATTAAATATACTAATTTATTGTTTTGCAAAATTAAAAGTCTACTAAATGCATGTTAATTGCTCAAAATTATATATTATCATCATATTTATTTATTTTTAGCACTTTAGTAATTAATTAGGTTGAAAAACTTAATATTAAGCTAAAAAAATTCATTAATGTTCATTGATTTATCGATCGTTGGCGGAGCGGATAATTATCCGATATCCGTCCGTATCCGCGGATGCGGATATCTGATATCCGAAAACGGTTTCGAATGCGGATACAGATATGACATTATCCGCATCCGAAAGTATCCGTTGATAGCCCTACATGTAACACATAATATGACTAGATTTGCTTAAAATGTTGATAATTTCGATTCTTGCCATTAGGTAAACGATGATGATTTTGGGTAATTTAGAGAAAAATATCACTTTAAAGTTGCAGATTGATCAAAACATATTGAATTGGTCAAGCACAAAGGATACAGATGTATGCTAACACAGTTGACAGAAGATTTCATGCATTGATCTTAGTTTAAATTTCTCTAAACTAAGATAACACAACGCCTCTGATTTTGTGAGTACCAACACATAATTGTTACTCATTTATTTGGAATTATCAATTAGTTTGTTAATCATGTTCACTATAATGGTTTTCCTTCATACTGAATTTGTTAACTGCAGTCTAATTTTGGCATTGAACATCCTTTTCTGTTCTCTAGATATTGGAAAACTTTCTCAGTTTGATATGTTTCCTTCGATTAATAGATGTAAGACTGGTAGTTTTATCAACCTATATGCCACAAAGAAAGTTTCGGTGGTTTTTAAACACCTTCTCAATATAACAAAATACTTCCTTCTTTATATAATACTTTACATTTAATATGAATTTTGTTCCGTTAGTGTGTGTGTGTGTGTGTGTGTGTGTGTGTGTATATATATATATATATATATATATATATAACATATAATTGTAAGTCGACACTGGCCCAAACTATTAATTGTTTTTTCTTCTGCTCTCCATTTTATGGTGAATACAAATCGGAAATGAATTGGGTTAAAGAATTATATATAAACTTCTCCAACAATATCACTGCAAACATGCTTTATTTGTAATAAGTTAAAACACCTAAGCCATGGTGCATTTTTATTACCTAGCACATATGCATTGCTTTCAAGTTAATAATTGATAATTTCCTTACTTTACCGTGTCAGCTTCCTTTATTTATCATACATAATAATTTCCTCAATTTATCACACATATAAGTAAACAAAATACTACCTTAATTTATCACACAAAATATTTTCCTCAATTTATTACACATATAAGTAAACAACAGGGATCGCATGCATACATACATTGCTTTAAATGCTTCTTACATGTATTTTTTCTGGTGTTATTCAGTGCTATTTAAATCATTGATTCCATGATTTCTATGGTTTTGTCTATCATATTACATTAAAAAATTATCTTTGAATGCCTCTTATCTTTCTATTATTGTACCTTTATCTTAACGAACCATCTTCTACCTAACATGATCGTATGTTATATTTCTTTTACACTCACTCATGCTTTCCTTCAGCTTTATTGTTAGTTATATCGTGGTCGTGTATTATATTTTGAATAGTTGGTTGAATCATTTAGTTTACTTGACAATTTGGAATTTGGGTATGTAATTATATTATTATTATTATTAATAGGTTGTTCCAAGATATTATTACGATATCCTTGACCCGTGCTTTCTTTGTTTTATCAGGGCCTCTTCTCTGTGCTGGCGTGGAGTGAGGTGTGCGGGTGTACATGGCCTTTTTTCAGGTTTCTCACCCTTGTTGTGCTCTGCATTAGGGTTGCACAAAGTATGGGTTGGGTCAGATTAGACCAAATACTTCATCCGACCCGCATAGATATGAGTTTAAGATAGTTCAGCCCGCATCTGACCCTATATAAGGTTGGATATAGGTTGGGTTGAAATATGGGTTGGGCTGGGTTTGATAGGGTTGGGTTGCTTGAATATAATAAAAAATGAGAATATGATGGAATTTTTTTTCAAAAAATAATATTAAAATATTCAGCATAATATATTTTATTTTAGCTAGCACAATGCATTGAAGTAACAAATTCGTTATAAGATATATTTTATTAAAATTTCATTGTAAAACACATCATATGAAATTAATTTACTATATAGAAGAACAAGTATTTCATTTTAAAATACATTAAAATGCTCTTTAAAATATATTTATCAAATTCTATCTAGCTTGGATTGACATAAACTATGTTTTTTTGTATATTTACTACATAATGCATGAACATTATTCTAGGATTATTCTATTCTAATTTTAAGTGAGTTGATATTAAATTAGTTTTTTAATATAGGGTTGTGCTGGGTTAAAATAAGGTCGGGTTGAACAAAATATCAAACCCAACCCGTATATAGTATGGGTTACAAAATGTAACCCATACCCGACCCGAACTAGGATGGGTTGGGTTGGGTTAATGTAGGTTGGCTCGGGTTTGTGGGTTGGGTCTGATTGGATATGGGTTGTGTGCTGCCCTACTCTCCATCACTCAGGAGATCGCTGCTTTCCTCCCTCGTTCAACAACCTTCCTTGTCGTAGTATCCTGTTAATATTCATCGCAAACGTACCCTAAGCAAAATTGCTTTTTGTTACATCACTCAGAAGAAGAAATCAGAGAATAGGTCGACTTTCCTCCTTGCTTGTCGAGTGGGTTCTATAACTATTAATCTTATTGTCTACCTGAATTGTTTCACCATCCACAATTGTGACTCCCTAATTTTCTTCCCAATACCACATCTACCACAAATTGTGGTTGGTACAAAAATAGTAGTGCAATAATTTGCTTCTTAGTAACACGTTTACTATATACAGCAGTTGAGATCATGCGCCGCTCGTATAACAGTGCAATCTATCATAACTGAGTTCGAAAAAAAAGCCAATAAGTCAAGAACAATAAATGTTACAAATGAGTGGAATTTCATACAGTTGTCTAAATTATAGAAAGGAAAAAAAAAGAACATCTCGTTATGATTCATGAATGGAGGTAGAAAAACAATTGTATCTAGAATAACTGGAAAAGTGGAATAGGGCGAAAAGGGAAGGTGCGATAACGAAACAGGCGATGAGATTAGGATGGATATGGTGGAAGAGGGTGTACGAACTCAAAGACCAACGGGAAAGATACATATCTAACAAAATAGATTTGTGAAATAAAAGCACAGAGTCTAGCAATGTGTCACGACCTTTATCAGAATTGGCCATGGCAAGGTGCTCGATAAAG
This sequence comes from Allium sativum, assembly GCA_030737875.1. Classification (NCBI taxonomy): domain Eukaryota; kingdom Viridiplantae; phylum Streptophyta; class Magnoliopsida; order Asparagales; family Amaryllidaceae; genus Allium; species Allium sativum. Next base: position 720,295,716 of record CM060920.1, read on the forward strand.
TCAGCAAGGTGTTTGATGATTTTTTAATCAGGAAAGAAGAAGTTACATAGGGTCAAGGAAGAAGAATTTAGTTAGAGAAGAGAGTTCTACCCAATTCAATTTAAATATTCGATAAATATTTCATTTAATAATAGCCCTAGTTTAATTTATAATTAATATTAGAAAAGCTATTGATTTATAAAAATAGATATTTCGAAGGAAAAATGAAAATGTGGCTGGAAGATGTTTCACGGATTTTCAGCTTTTCTTCAGACACCTTACTGTTTTTAAGATTTAATAATTCTGTATAACTTATAAGTTAAATGTATAATTAGTTAATAACATATCATTGGCTTAGACATTTAAAATAGTAAATTACTATTATAATATTAAGAATGATATTGAAATAAATTTTTATAAACAAAAAATAAAATAAAATGCATGACGTCACGAAACAAACCCATAATGAAATTTACACATATAATTAGCAAAGTACAACAAGCTCAACATTTTCCAATATTAGTACACATTGATTTTAGAAAATAACGATGACATTTGAAAATTAAACTAAGGGCTAAATTAAAATTTTGCAATCCCTTTTCTTTTATGTAAGTTATGCTTAGCTTCTCATTCACACCATTTTTACTCTTATACGGGAGCTGTAAAATTTCAAGTAAAAGATCAATCTTCAAATTGGGAATGGGCGGGTTAGGAAGTCCCATATTCCGATATAGGTAAGAACATGTAGCAACTAATTATCATTACACAGCTAGCTAGATAATTTACAAATATATTTGAAATGCTTGCCTTAAAAGCAATTTCAACGAGCAAATTAAGTAGATACAAAACAACATTGTTGACGGGACGACACAACAAAAAAAGTAGGAAGTTTTTGGTAAAATAAATTAACATAACACAACAAAAACAAAAGGTCATCACACGAAGTAGTGCAAAAGATGCTGCATCTACTTCAGCTGTGAACACTAAATGCAGATTCATTAAAGGAAAATAACCACAATCATTTAAAATGTGACTAAAAAGCCTAGCTAGACGATTAAATATGACAAATATATACCATCAGCTATTGCATTGTTAGAAAATAAAATTAAAGAAGCAAATACATCGACGCTAGTGAAAAGATATGACGATAAATGAGTTTTGTGATAGTTAACAATTATGAAAAAAATGTAGAGTAATGGTTAAGGTTAGTGAAATTTTATGGAAAAGTTACCAGAATTCACAAAAGATATTACATGGTACTTTGATGCTAAATAGTTAAGGTGGTACACACTTGTAACAGGTTTCATATATGCTCACAAGATGGAAACAATTAGGAAAGAATTGGGGTTATTGACAAAATAAAGCTTACGACTTTTAATATCCCCCATTATGAGAAATCATAGGTTAAAGTTCAAGCCTAGAAAATGTCGTAAAACTGAATAAATTTATCTTTTATACAAAGATTACAAAGCTGAAGATTAATGGTTTAAAACATTCTGGGTGATTATACACATCTAAAAACATGTCCATAAGAATAGACAAAGTGCATACTAATATTCTAGAATCAAATAGATTGCGTAGAAAAAAGACATTTACTAATTAGGTTTAAGCATGAGGAACACCTTTTGGAGAATATAAATGCCATTTTTATCACTATCAGGGCTACTACCTGGATAGCAATAAACTAAAAAGCAAGTCTTTTCAAGGATCCAATTCATCAGTACTGAGAAAAACATTTTATCGCTAACATTATTGCATTTATGACCATACAATGGTTTGTCGTCTTTTTCGTGCATCCTTATGAAAGCTAAAAATGGATACGTTTTGTGTTTTGACAATTAGATATTTTGTAAATTTTGGGTCTATAATTTTACAGTTATTTTACAAACGGTAACCATTTTACAAATGTTAACCATTCTACTGCTTTTCTTATGCTTTTATTATGTTTCTTTATTGCAATTAGATCTCTTTCGACCTACTTATTATATCTTCTCTATGCCAAATTTTGTGTAGAAAATTGACGTCTTTTCTTATAGTGATTGGTCGTCCTTCTTGCTTTAAATATTGTGGCTGAGTTAGTGATGACGATTTAGATCTATTTAAATCCGTGCTTTAATCATTGACCACAAGACTTTGCTTTTCAACAAAAGCCTTGATCATTTGCATCTCAGCATGCCACACTGACAATTCACGCCATGCGACTAATATCTATCGATATATAACCTCTGAGCTCGTACGTCTCAAAGAAGGGTGTTAAGCAAGAGAATAAATTCTCTGCCACCAAACTGATATGTATTTAATAGGGATCAATCAACACAGAATAAAATCCAATGTCAGACACACATCCATTTACTAGTTCATTTTGGGTCTGAACGAAATTGGAGGCACCTTATTCCTCGTCCTATACGTCCAATACAGGAGAGAGGTCCTCGCATATCCGGTCGATCTCCAAGTACGTCTGGACGATCACCACTTATTACCTTGTCTTAGGTGTATAGCCCAATCAAGACATCAGTAATCATCCAAACGATGTAAAGAACTCTGGTCTTCAACCACCGTCTTCATCGTGGACTTATCGTCCAGTTATTCAGAATGGGTATAAACCCGGCCTTTCTGAATAATCGCATATTTTATAAACAAGTGCTATAAAAACACAACATGCGCCTCATTCCAATTCAGAATATTCCTTTATTCAAATATTCTTATACTTTGGGAAAAGTTCCCATTAATTTTATCAAAGATAAATTCTTTTAAATTTATTCTTTAATCTTCGTTTGGATATCAATTCTAAACCAAATTAAGGTTTATCAACTAGTCGGGATTAGCGACCCTTACGGAAGTAATCATTTGTTTAATTTCCCAATCCCAACCTATTCATCCCATGAAGCAAAACTAGTAACACTCCATATCTAACACCACGGTGTTATTGGTAAAATTAATTACCATTTCACGTTCGAATCTAATTAAAGATTTAACTATCGCCTGGAGTAAAACGGGTGGTACTCCATTTTTGATCATTTCCCGAATTTGATAATTTAAATTATCACATTCACATTTCAATCTAATTAAAGATTCATTAAAACTCCACTTAGTTTTAATCTTCCCAAAAGTCAATATTAATGATTATTTAACTTTGGGAAAGTTAATCGTATCATTAACTGGGTTAAAGAACCAATGTCATTTAAAACACAGTTCACAATAAACCCAAAATCACATTCCATTAATTATGGAATCTTCACGGAAAACAGATCAATATATATAATCGATATAAACTTCCATATCCAACCAATAATATAAATGAAATAATGGAAAAACCTTTTAAATTCCATACATATTAACAGTCTTCCTCCACACAAGCTCGCTTAGATTATTTCCAAATCGAATTCCATTCAATTTCAATTTATTTTACTAAATTGGAAAACTTTATTTTGGAAATTTTCCATTAAATCTTAATAAAAAGATTTATAAATTCCAAATCACATTTCACTGTTAATCAAGTCAAAGAACAAGTGTTATTTAAAACACCGTTCACGATAAACCTAAAAGTCCGATTTCAATTCAATTCCAATTAAATATTAATTGGTAAACTTCTCTAAATCTTGTTTAAAAGATTTATTCTTTTCTCATTGGGGTTTAAGAACAGCGTTAATAAAAACACCATTCACGACAAACCCAAAATCCAATTCGATATTAAATACAAGGCTCTAAATAGAAATTATATCGGCTTATATTTAATATCAAATTCTGAAACCAACAAATATCGTATTGGAAATAATGATATAAATATATCTTCTAAATTTCCATAACAATATCTGTATAATCAGAAAATCCAATATCGAAATATTCCGAAGATTATTTCCATTCCAAATCTATTCCAAATCCATTCCAATTTTATCGTTGGAAATTTCTGGTTATATTAAAACTATTCACAAATCCAATTTATTTTATTTAAAAATTATTGGGTTTCAAATCTAGTTAATAACTAGTTCATTTTGATAAAAATATATTTTTATCTTTACAAACGTGGAATTTTTAATCTAAATTCTTTCCAAATCATTTATTATGATTTTACACAAATTACTAATATTTTTAATAATTTTATCAAGGCCCTTTCAGTCGATTTCCATAAACTGTCGTCGAACTCCACTTACATCGACTTTTTCCAAATTTAATTTGGACATAATTCCAAATCTAACCGTTAGATTTTAAATCTCTTATATTCGTTGGAAAGCTCTTTTTGATACGAACCCAAAGGTTCCAGTATTAGGAGAATCCGACGGTCGGATCTCCCGTAATATCAATTCGAAGTCAATGGTTGAAATTCGTGAACAGTCGCGGCGTGGCGCATTCTATTCAGGCCATTAAATATATATAATATACATATTATATATATTTTGTCGATTTCCATTTAAAACGTATTTCGTAAATCATTTATAAATTCATTTTAAAATGATTCTAACTTCATTTCAATTTTTAAATCAAAATTGAATACTCCTTATCATTATAATATATAAATGATAATATTTTCAAAATATCAGATTTTGAAATCATTTCCTTTTCGATATTCATTATAAAAATGAATAAAATCGATATAAATATCGTTCGTGTTAAAATGACGCAAAACTAATCGATACAGCTTTACATGTTTCAATATTTTTGTGTCCATCCCAAATCGGACATCAAAATCATATTTTGCCCCTTTACAGAATATTATTCTAAAATATTCGTTAATTTAAAGTATTCGTTCTTTCAGAATTGGAATCAGACACAGTCAATTACCATATAATGTTATTTATATGGACTTCATACAACACATGTACATAACAATAATGATACACAATCAACCATCATCCAGAGTGCATTCTACACTGTACAAGCATTAAATATAAACAATTAACGCTTACAACAGTCTGTCAACCAATCGATTGACATACAGCTAAACAATTGGGATTAGTGTATACCAAATATTATCCCAATACCCGTGTGGGGTTTCAACCAACAAATACTGAATATTATTTATGCAGTTGGGCGATATGTAAAATTTACCATCCCAATTCATATCAGTTAAATTGGTGTACATTTACAAATCATCTGATTTGTAAATGAATATTTATTTTCATTCATATACACATTAAAAATTATATTTTAACAATAAAACATTTTATTCAACACATGAATATTTTATACAGTACCTTCATACACTAAAAATGATATTTTTGTTGTTCAAACTATTTATTCAACACATAAATACAATACAGTCAATTCAATCCAAACAAACATCAATGGTTTGTACAATCAATGGTGTCGGGTGCTACTAAGCACCGTCTGCATCCTAATATATATTTAACTATAATATAAGTTGAGTGAGAAAGGGTTCTCACTTTGGGATCCACTCTACCATGCTTTTCTGACGTTCTGAATTGTTGTTCTGATCCCAGACTATGCAAACGAGCTACAATCTTCATTCCATCTTTTTTTCTAGCGTAAGCACGCCATTTTGGACAACTTTTGCCTAATGTACTTTTTCTCGAAAATGCTCCAATTCACCAGAATTTGCGAAATTACATAAATTGGATAGCAGACTTTGGAAGCGTTCTCTGAACAACTCCGCAATCCAAAATCTAACTTCCATATACTCAAATCGATGAGAAAATCGTGCTCTTCGATTTTGGCACTGTGGAGTTTTGGCCATAAGGGCTCGGATTGGAAGATATTGGCTACGGAAGCTCAGGGTCTTAATTGTAAATACTGAAAATTCTAAAAATCGGATTTTTATTGAAATTGGGGCCTATGGCCAGAGGTGGGGGTCAGGGGCGGCGCTGGAGGCTGGGGAGGTGGCAGGGTGTCGGCGTTGGGCGGTGGTGGGTCCACAGTGGTGGCGGCTGGCTCTTTTTGGACGGTTTTCGAAGTGGGTTTAGGGATTGAACGGAGAAGGGGCTGGGAAGGGGGTTGAGGCTGCCTCTGGCGGCGGTGGGGGGAGGGTTGCGTCGATCGTATCGGCCAGAGGGGTTGGATGGCGGCGTAGAGAAGGTGTCGGCTGGCAGCAGGAAGGAGCGACATGGTAATTTTGGGGTTAGGGTTATATGGTGGTATTTATATATTTTATAAAAAAATTTAAGTTTTTTTTTATTCAAACTCCAAATCAAACCCATCGACTGTCGTCCCTAGCTAATTACCCCATTTCGAACGCAATGGGATATGTCCCGTAAGCCAATTCAACTGTTTCGATAAGTTTTCATCAAAATTAAAATATAATTTAATTTAACGTTCAAAATTGATTTTAACGTACATTTTAATTTATCAGGGCCACGTACTAACTCCAAAAATTCCAGAAAAATAAATCTAGCTATGTTTTGACGATACGGTCCTAACAAAACTAATTTCGTTGAATTTGGAGACCATTTGAAAAATGGTCATTTTCCACTTGATCAAATTCCAACTGAAATTACCAAACGCGTTTATATTCATCACACTCACATATTAATTCCGAAAACTATGAAAATTGGAATCTAGGAATAATTTGACATTCCAGATCCAACAAAAGTGGTTTCATCGAAAACAGAGGTCGTTTGCAAATTGGCTATTTTAAAGGGCTATATATTATATCAAAATATATATAAATTCCATAACGACTATTTTAAATTTTAAACTGGACATAACTTTCAATTTATAAAGTGAAATCCCAGTTTCTTACATTCGTTAGAAAGATATTGTTAAACAGATTCAAATATTTCTTATTTCGTCCAATTCTGATTTAAAATGAATTATGTATATTAAATTGAAATTAGAAATCGAATTTTCAAACTACCGCGCCTTTTCAGGTTTGTTTTGTAATTAAAACAAATTTATACGTTCTAATTTCGTTTTAAATAATAAAAAAAATAGTTGTTATTATTTAAAATAAATCATTTTAAATATTCAAAATCCATTAAAATAGCTAAAATATAAATTTTAAATTGGCTCAGAAATTCCGGGTTGTTACAATCTCCCACACTAAAAATCTTTTTGTCCTCGAAAAGGAACGGAGCTAAAAGTCGTTTAACTAACCAACTCAACTTTCATTCTTCAACTTTTCAGTTTTTAAGAATTTTCAAATTTCTCAAAAATTTGGCTAACACCCTAAATTTTTGAAAAATTTCGCCATAACCTCCTTTGTACGGGGAGACCTTTAAAACCGCAACTAGCCTCACAGGGCCCTCATCAATCCAATAGAAAAAAGAAAAAGCCAATTGTCTCATAAAATCATCAAACCCAAGAAATTAGTAAACATGTACCTATTTGCAAGGCATACAATTTTATTCCTCTTCTTAGCTTCCATGCTATGACCTGTTCACACATATATTTGTACGTGCATGCAGTTGCAATCAATTTTCAATTCAGTTCAATATTTGATTCGATTTTGCTAAATTTACCATTCATTTACATATTGGTATTATTAGTTAACAAATAATCAAATATCACAACCAGCAATCAATTTATTGATTAAAATTTCAAATTCATAACTTTGATATATATATATATATATATTCAAAATCATGTTTTTGATGCCAATTCACAACAATAACCTTATCTAAGTTTTGGTTCTCGCACTAGTCAATTGGAAATATATAAATATCCCACTTTTGAGACTCGAACATAAACTCTGATGATGATATATCAATCATCAGAATCATCTCTGGGCGACTAGAGTGTGATTCTATATATATCCGGTATATTAGAGACTTCGATTATACGTTCACGACGCGTATATGCAAAATCTTCATATACTCCATTGTCCAGATTCAACATAAAATAAAGTACTCAAATACGTACAATAAGGTTTAAATTTTCAAAACAAATTTTGTTTTCATTTTTATTTTAAAAATAACACTCTTCACACTCGTTCTAGGATACTACTGATCTTATCTCTAACGAGTCATTCTTATTGGATATAACTAATCCAATTTTTAATGAATTCTTTATTTGGTTCTAATGTGTCTTGTTCTCGAGCTCTATAAACCAAAGCTCTGGTACCACAAATATTGCGACCCGAACTTTCCGGCCGGCCTAAACCAAACAAGAAGGCGGACTGCTTTGAGAACACGACCAATCAGAACACAAACGACAGAACATTTCATTGCTATTACAACAATTTCATCAGAGTGCAAGAATATAACAGGGTATGAATAAACAATATACGTTTGAAAAATATCAAAGATTTAAAATTACAATGCAGCGGAAAAATAATACATAACATAACTGAAAGAAATAAACAGATACAGAGCTTTCTGAGTATAGTTCCATCTGTAAATCCAGGATCCTGTGAATATAATATCTGCAAAACCAAAACTACTAGCCCCCATGTGGAAAATAGGGGCACCCAGAGTTTAGTTTAAACAATAATCACCAGGTCAGTCATGTGACTGGTGTGAGAACTAAAATAGTTATTTAAAACTTTACTTTAGAAACAAAGTAAATCAAGGGAACATGTCATATAACGCAGAACGGGTTTTCTCCCAAGAATACCAATGCATAAAACAAATAGTGCAATGCTATTTGGAAAATTGAAGCTATTATAAGACTCAGGTCCCATCACACAATGCAACGCAAGCCAAAGGATAGAGTTTTCCCTTATAATAGAAAAATATGCTTGGTAAGTTTAAAACAAATCATCTGATACTATTATAAGTGTATAATGTATAAAACAACTTCAAATATAAATGTATCAATCATAGACGACAAGGGTACCATATATCATGTCGCCATACTAGGCTCTACAATCAAAACCGAAATGTCGTATTGGAAATTGGGTTTCCATCATGAGTCGAGGCAAGGGATGTACTCCTCACCGGCTTCGAGACACTCTAGCAAATGCCTTAGGGTTACACACCGCGGGGCAACCATTGGATCCTCCAAGGTCGGTCCACACATACTTTAGTGGATTAGTATTCCTGAACACACGTTTCCCGGTCCTATAGGACCTATCCATCGGCTCCGTAGTAACCGATATATCTGAGGCGCCTCGCTATCCATCATCCACATAGCTAAAAATATATATAAATGTCTGGGCTCCATAGCATGACAGCACCTATATCTAAAAGGAAACGTCATTGTAACGACCCAGAAAATCTGAACCAATTTAAAAATTTTAAATTGGCTAAAATAATGGATTTTAAATATTTAAAATAAATATTTTAAGTAATGGCGATGAAAACTGAGTTGAATCGACATTTGAAAACCAATATAATTAAATATAATTATATATAGAATTGAAAATAGTGCGGTAGTTCGAAAATTCGATTTCTAATTTCAAATGAATATACAGAATTCAATATAAGTCAGAATTGAACGAAACAAGAAATATTTGAATCTGTATAACTATATCTTTATAACGAAGTTAACAAACTGAGATTTCATCTTAGAAATGATAAGATATGTCCAGTTTAAAATTAGAAATAGTCGCTGTGGAATTTATATATATTTATATATATATAAGGCCCTTAAAAATGGACATTTTGCATATGACCTCGGATTTCGACGAAACCACTTTTGTTAGATCCGCAGTGTCAAGTTATTGCTAGGTTTCAAATTTCATAATTTTTCGAATCAATATGTGAGCGTGGCAAAGGAAAACGCGTTTGACCAGTTTCAGTTGATTTTAATCGACTGGAAATTGGCCATTTTTCAAACGGTCTCAGAATTCGACGAAACTAGTTTTGTTAGGACCGTATCGTCAATACGAAGCTAGAAAATATTTTTCTGGAATTTTTCTAGTTAGTATGTGACCCCGGTAATTTGAAATGTGCGTTTAAAATTCAATATAATGATTTAAATGTAAATTCAAAAAGAAACTGATTGTAACAATCGAATCAGCTTGCGATACATATCCCATTGTGTTCGGAATGGGGGTGAAACGCTATGGACGACAGGCGGTGGGCCTCGTTTCGAGGTCGTGTGTAAAAGTCAACCTATTTGCGAAATTAAATAATAATAAAAAAAAAAATTTGATTCCCTCCCTCCCCTTTATCTTCTTCCTGGCCCCCCCCCTTTTTCTTTTCATTTCGATTTATACAGAGAAAAAAAAAAAGAGACCTAAACCTAATCGACCGCCGATCCACCGCCGAACCACCAACCTCCCACCGCTCCGCCGCACTGGGCCTCCACCTGTTTCCCCCCCTCCATCGATCGAAGCCGCCGACGAAGACCCCGTCCCCCACAGAGCGTCGCGACACCGATTAGCCCCCCCCCCCTCGCTGACAACGCTGAACCGCCGACCGCCACCTCGAAGCCATGCCGCCGTCGATCTGCGAGAAACCCCCCTCGGTACGTTTTCTTTCATTTTATTTATTTAGTTTATTTTTGTTTTAAATTCTGATTTTAAAACATTTAAGAACTGATCTTGAAAATGATTTTTAAACTGTTTTTTTTTAAAAGGTATAAAGCCTGAATTTTAAAAGGAAATGAAGCCTGATTTTTTTTAAAGTATAAAAACCGAATTGATTTTGTTAAAGTTTAAAACTGATTCGTTTTAAAGAAAAGTAAAAACAGATTTGTTTTAAAGAAAATTAAAACTGATTTTTGTTTTTAAAATAAAGTAAAACTGATTTGTTTTAAAGAAAAGTTAAAACTGAATTTTTAAAAAGCAGTAAAAACTGGATTTCATTTTAAAAGTAAAACTGGATTTTTAAAAAGAAAGTAAAACTGTTTTTTTTTTAAAAAAAGATTTTAAAGAACTGAATTTTTTAAAAGATTTTAAAAACTGTTTTTTTTTAAAAACTAAAACTGCATTTTTTTTTATAAAGATAAAAACTGCATTTGAAAAAGGGATTTAAAAACTGCATTTGAAACAAATAAAAACTGATTTTTTTTAGTAAAAGAAAAACAGATTTTTGATACAAAGAAAAACTGTTTTGTTTTAAAAAGTAGTTTAAAACTGAATATTTTTAAAAAGTAAAAACTGAATCTTATAAAAAGATAAAAACTGATTTTGTAAAAGAATAAAACTGATTTCTTTTAGAAAAGTAGAAATCATATTTTTATATGTTGAAAGCAAAAGTAAAAATCATATTTTTATATGTTGAAAGTCGAAATAAAAATCATATTTTTATATATCGAATAGCGAAATCAAAATTCGATTTTTATATATTGAATAGCATAGTAAAAATTCTATTTTTACATATGCAGAGAATACGGGCGAAAGCGACAAATAGGCGAAGATTTCTATTAAGAAGAGTCTTGCAGTTGGATAGCTATTGGTGAGATTTCTGATTTAAAAATAATTATATATGTGTTGAAAATGAAAGTGAATAGCTATATATAAATATCTATATATATATATATACGCCCCCCGTCCACAAACCATGGACGATATTTATTGATTGAAATGGTTGTGATAATTGGTTGATAACGAATGGTTGTTTGGGATTGTTTGTGATTGATATTGGTTGTTTGAGGTTGAAAAATACCCATTTGTGGTTGTGAAATATTTGGTTGAAACCACATAGGATTAGTTTGTGGAAATGAAATAAATATATACATGCCGCCTGCGTGCGAACTAGATGCATGATTCCCATTGTCAAAAACCGCGAGGTTTTAAGGTAGAGCGAGGAGCCGTACTAGGGACGGTGCCGGTGTAACTACCCTGCCGTTATGCTGTCGAAATTTTGAATAATATTTGTGTGTTTGAATTATTTTCATATGCTTAAACTATATTTATTCATTGTATTGAAAACATTCATGTGTTGAATTGATATTCATTCGTTGTTTAGAAATTCATGTGTTGAATGGTATTCATATTTTGAAATAAATTGTTCGATAATAAAAATCACATTTTTATCTATATATAAAAACTATTGAAAACATTCATGTGTTGAATTGATATTCATTCGTTGTTTAGAAATTCATGTGTTGAATGGTATTCATATTTTGAAATAAATTGTTCGATAATAAAAATCACATTTTTATCTATATATAAAAACTATTGAAAACATTCATGTGTTGAATTGATATTCATTCGTTGTTTAGAAATTCATGTGTTGAATGGTATTCATATTTTGAAATAAATTGTTTGATAATAAAAATCACCTTTTATCGACTATATGAACTATATATAAAATAGTGTTATGAAATGAATTGTTTTACAATAAAAATCACATTTTTATTGTATGCATAAATCGTTGAAATGTGAAGTGTTAAAAATAGCCACTTGTTCAAAATAAACATATATGAGTTGAAATATTCATTAATTAGCTAATGAAATGATTTGCACCTATTTATGTAACGTTAGAATGAATGGTGTTTTTAAACCAAATAGAAATCAAATATGAAGTCGAATAGAAATTGAAAAAAATGATATGAACTGTATATATATGTACATGCAATATTCATTGAACAGGTTATAGCAAAGGGGCTAGAGAAGAGGAATAAAATTTGTGCCCGACAAATAGGTACACATTTACTGATTTGTTTGGGTGATGATTTTGAGCCTGTTGGCTAGCCGCTTGGCTTTTTCTTTTTCTTTTTGAGATTAGAAGGACCGGGACGCTATTTGCGATTTCCCGACGCTCCCGGTACAGGGGAGTTTATGGCGAAATTTTTCCAAAATTTAAGGAGTTAGAAAAATATTTGAAGTGAAAACGATATAGAAATGGTTGAATGAACTATATTTATATAAATATATAAATATAAATAAAATTAAAACGAAACGAGGCCGTGCAGTTCGTATTTTGAAACCGTGATTTCAAACGACTAGTGCGGGAAATCCGACCATTGGATTTTCCCGAAACCTCAACCGTCGGGTACGCCTTGGAAATATCTTCCCAACGGCACCAACTTTGTAGAAATCCAACGGTTGGATTGTCTGGAATGTTTAATTCAAATCTGAAGAAAAACAGCGCCAGAAACGATTATATTTATTTATATATATAAATATAATTATATTTAATCGAATAACGACGCTGCAGTTCGTATTTTGAAATCGAAACTTCAAACGATTGTACCGGGAGATCCGACCGTCGGATTTTCCCGAAACTGGAACCGTTGGATTCGTTTTGAAAAGACCTTTCTAATGATGTAAATTTTGTGAGGATCCAACGGTTAGATTTTTAGATATGTGTAAATCAAATCTGAAGAAAAACAGCGCCACGACCGCCTTATGGCCCGAAGCGTCGTTTTGAATAAAATGGCTATTTTAAAATAAATAAAAATAGCGATAAATAGTTATAAAATATCGTAAGCGATATGGAATGGAAATAAACTGAATTTGCTTGATTTATGTGATGTTTGATGGTTGAATGTGTTTGGTGTGAAAACTATATATAGAACACAATTGGTGTTGTCGAATAATTTAACCATTGAAATGAATCGATTTGAAATTCTAAATATACGTGAATTATTTGAAAAGGCCGAGTTAATTCTCATTTCGAATAATCGACCGTCGATTGAAATTCGAAGATGAAGGCGATGGTCGAAGACCGGAGATCTTCACCTCGTTTGGATGGTAACCGAGGTCCTGATTGGGAGGCATCCCGAAATATGGATAATGAGTGGTGATCGTTCAGACGTACGTGTTGATCGAAGGGTTTGCGAGGTATTTAGTGCCTCCGGTTTCGTTCAGACCCAGAACGGACTTGTAAATGGACTGCGTGTCCGACATGGGAATTTGTTCTGTGTGATTGATAGCCATCGGTTGCACGGTGTGAATTGCCTGTGTGGCATGCTAAGATGCAGTGATCAGGGCTTCTGTTGAAAAGCAAAGTCTTGTGGTGATGATCAAAGCACCGCCTGTGTGGCGTAGCTTTGTGTATAACGTGAATTCGCGAGCCTCACACCCCGGTATGAACCTAAAACGGGAGAGGACATCAGGGAGGGCCTGCGTTTCTTTCTAGCTAGGGTGGTGTCAGTGACCTACCAGCCCTGACATTTATATACTTTTCACCTATGTGGTTGTTGCTGTTGCGAGGCGCCTCGGTTTGATCGGACGATCCGGGTCCGATGGAGTCATTCGTTGGCTCGTTTACGCCCCAAAGGGCGGGGAGACGTAGTGTTCAGGCATAATAATCCACATCGGTGGACCGGCCCTGACGATCCAAGGGGCAGTTGCGGCTGTTCCTGAGGGGTGGGCTAGAGCGTCTCGAATTCGGTAAGGACTATCTTTTGCCTTGGTTCATGACGGAAATCCAATTTCCAAATACGTGACGATGCGGTTTCGATTGTATATATATTTGGCGACATAGTGGCATGGGACGCTCATGTCGTCTATGATTGATAGTTATGATTTGAAATTGTTTTCAAAACATATAGACACTAGCAATAATGCCAAATGCCTTTGTTTTATTCGTATCAAACATATTTTGGCCATTATAAGGTAAAACTCTATCCTCCGGTTTGCGTTGCATTGTGTGATGGGAACTGAGTCTTATAATGGCTTCATTTTTATAAAAAGCATAGCGATGTTTAAAAGAAAGATTTGTTTTAAAGCACTGGAAATCCAATGGAGTAAACCCGTTCCACGAAAGTGGCGTGGTCCTGTGATTAGCCAATTATATATGTGTTGAGTGGATTTCTCATACCAGTCCCATGACTGACTCGTAGTTTGTTTCACTCTCAAACTCGGGTGCCCCTTTTTCTACACGGGCAGCCTTGTATTCAGGTTTAGCTGGTTCTTTCTGGATAGCTGGAGCTGAAGATGGATTCTATCATTTATTTCTTTTTATGCTGTTCAGCTCCTATTGTACATATTTTGTTTATTTCCGCTGTAGACATTTATGTATAGCTGAACTGTATTTGTACTAAGTAAGATCCTGTATACTGTGTAACTCTGATGATTACTTTTATCCAGTATATTTTGTTGTTCATTCTGGTGTATTTATTTAATTCTGTTCTGCTATTATATGTTCCTGTGTTATATTCCAAAGATAACCTTGTTTCCGTGAGAACGGGAAATCGGGTCGTCTCAACGTGGTATCAGAGCTTTGGTTAAGCTTAGTTCTGGAATATAATATTTGAACGAACTCGTCAGAAATAGAACCAGTAGTGTTCTAGGACGGGTAACTCTATACAGATAGGATCAGCAATATCCTAGTATGAGTAGCAGAATGAAATTACACCTCGATAGACACATTTACATTCAAGTATTTGTCTCTATATTTTGAAATATCTTTTCTGTTGACCTGACACTTGATCTGCTATTTGCAGAAGAACTAGAAAATGAGTGCCAGAAACAGAAGAAGAAATACTGACCCGGATATAGAAGCTCTATTTATGAAATATAGAAATCTGGGTGGAAAGCCGTTCTCGGGCGAAGAATCTATTATGAGAACACAAGCTTGGATTCGTTCGGCTGAGAAAATATTCGAAGCATTAAAGCTTAGGGATGACCAGAAAAGATTACTGGCCTCCTGGGCACTCGAAGATGAAGCTTTGTTCTGGTGGGATTCTGTTGTTAAGGATAATCCAGAAGGTGATATCACCTGGGACAGATTCAAAGTGATTTTCTTAGAAAGATTTACTCCTCCCGAAGCAACCGAGAGATTATGTGATGAATTTTCTTATCTAATACAAGGTGATATGACCATTCCCGAATACCATAAGAAATTCAATGAACTTTCTCACTTTGCTCCTCACCTAATTCAAAATCCGAAGAGTAAAAATATGAGATTTATTCACGGGCTTCAAAGGAAATACCAGAATAAAGTATTGGGGCATGTGAAGCTTCCTTTCTCAGAAATGATATACATGGCTTATCAGTATGAAGATCTCGACAAGAAAGGAATGTTGCGCGACGAAGAAGAGGTCTGTTCTAGTGACAAAGAAAAGTCAGAAACTGATATTCCTGAAGCCAGTACAAGGTCGGAGATCAATAAGAAGCTCAGTGCCAAGAGAAAAAGGGCTGAACCTGGGAACGAACGAATAATGACCGCCACGTGCTCAAGCTGCAATAGAAAAGGGCATTTGGCGATAAGTTGCAAATCTTGGAACGAACAAAGAAAGAGTGGATCTAAACCCAAGAAGGTTTTTCAAGGAAAGAAAAGGTGTAATCAATGCCATCAGTTTGGTCACGTAAAGCAAGATTGCTGGCAATTGAAAAAGACTGAAATAGTTCAAGTGAATGAAGTAGCAGAAACTTCTGAGCCCTCAGCTAGTCAAGAAAGGGCCGATGTTTTAGAAGGCACGCTTACTGTCAAAAACATTCCAGTCAAAGTACTGTTTGACACAGGCGCGTCACGAAGTTTCATTGCCAAAAGGGTAGTCAAGAAGTTGGATTTGAATTTGAAGAAGCTCAAAGAGCCAATGACTGTCCGAAATCCAGTTGGAGGTTCCATCAATCTTAGTTGGGTTTGTGCAGTACCCGTCTCTTTTTCTTGCTATAAATTCCCTATTATCTCTGTCGTCATGAACTTTGATGAATTCGATCTTATTTTGGGATTGGATTGGTTAACCAAATATGAAGCAGAGGTAAGATGCGCCGAGAGAGTTGTTAGAGCTAAGATTAAATCAGGGAGTTATATAACCATACCATGTGAAGGCCCAACATCAAATAGAAAGGATTTCTGGGCAGCTTTGGATGTTTCTCCAGCTCAAATAGAAAATATCCCTGAGGTCGCAGAGAATATTCCTGACCTCATCAAAGACATTCCTGTCGTTAAAAACTATGCGGATGTGTTCGAGGAAGTTGTTCGCTTACCTCCGCAGAGAGAAATAGATTTCAGGATTGCTTTAATTCCCAATGCAAGGCCGGTAGTTCACGCTATTCGAAGAATGTCCTTGAAAGAGAAGGAGGAATTGGACAATCAAACACGACAGCTAGTATGGAAGGGTCTAATCAGACCTAGTTTCTCTGATTGGGGTGCAGCAGTGGTATTTGTCCCAAAATCTGACGGTACTCTACGTCTATGTGTGGATTATCGTGATCTGAACAAACAGACAATAAAGAACAAGTATCCATTGCCGCGAATAGATGATTTGTTGGATCGATTAAATGGAGCACAAGTATTTTCACGAATGGACCTAGCTACAGGTTTCCATCAACTTCGAATTGCCGAAGAGTGTGTTCCAATGACAGCGTTCAGAGGCCCCGACTTATTCTACGAGTGGTTAGTAATGCCGTTCGGCTTATGTAACGCCCCTGCTTATTTCGTCGATCTAATGAACAGAGTATTCAGAGGAGTTTTGAACAAATTTGTTCTAGTTTTTATTGATGATATTCTAATCTTCTCTAAATCAAAGGCCGAACATGAAAAGCATCTGGAACAGGTTCTGGAAATCCTCAGAAGGAATGTATTGAAAGCCAAGTTTTCCAAATGTATATTCTGGCAAGATGAAGTGAAATTTCTGGGCCATGTCGTATCGAAAGATGGAATCGCTGTGGATCCAAGCAAAATCACAGCTATTCAAAATTGGAAACAGCCCAGTACTCCCACTGAAGTCCGCAGTTTTCTTGGATTGGCTAGCTATTACCGGAAGTTCGTTAAAAACTTTTCGAAGATATCTGGCCACTTAACGAAGCTTACAAAGAAGCATTCTAAATTTAAATGGACTCAAGAGAGTGAGGAAGCTTTCGAAGAGCTAAAGTTGAGATTAACAACTGCTCCAGTGCTAACCATCATCGATGGCAACCAAGATTTGAAAGTCTGGACTGATGCTTCTAGAGAAGGCCTTGGCGCAGTGTTAATGCAAAGAGGCCAAGTAATTGCTTATGCTAGCCGTCAACTGAAGCCACACGAGAAGAACTACGTAACTCATGATCTTGAGTTATTGGCTATCATATTCTCTTTGAAAATCTGGAGACACTATCTTCTGGGCGAGAGGTTTGAACTGTTTACAGATCACCAGTCGTTGAAATATCTGTTCACTCAGAAGGACTTAAATTTGAGGCAGCAACGTTGGCTGGAGTTTCTTGCAGCATATGACTTTGAAATTATATATACTCCAGGGAAAGCCAATGTCGTGGCTGATGCGTTAAGCCGAAAGAATGAAATGATCGCCAGTTTCATCATTGCGACTTCGTTGATTGATAAGATATCGGCTCTCCAAGAAGATGACCAATTTATCAAAGGAATAAGTCAGCGA
Organism: Allium sativum; assembly: GCA_030737875.1. Taxonomy (NCBI): domain Eukaryota; kingdom Viridiplantae; phylum Streptophyta; class Magnoliopsida; order Asparagales; family Amaryllidaceae; genus Allium; species Allium sativum. The sequence continues at coordinate 720,313,743 of CM060920.1, forward strand.
ATTCGTGAAGGCAATGCTTCGGATTTCCAGTTAGACAGCGAAGGGATTCTGAGGTTAGAAGGACGAATTTGCGTTCCAGAAATTCCTGAACTAAGAAGAGAAGTGCTTGATGAATGTCACAAATCTAAGCTCAGTATCCATCCAGGTGTGAATAAAATGTATAACGACATCAAACGCACATTCTGGTGGAAGTCGTTAAAAAGAGACATTTCTATATACGTTAGCCGATGCCCTACTTGCCATCTAGTTAAAAGCGACCAACAGAAATTGGCTGGATTATTACAACCGCTAGAAGTTCCTGGCTGGAAGTGGGAACATATTTCTATGGATTTCATTGATGGTCTGCCCAGAACCAGAAAGGGAAATGACAGTATTTGGGTGATCGTAGATCGTTTCACGAAGACCGCCCATTTCATACCTGTCAGATCAAATAGAACCGCTCAGAGTCTGGCGCAGATATACTTCAGGGAAATAGTTAGACTACATGGAGTGCCGCTCAGCATAGTAAGTGATAGAGATACGATATTCACTAGTAAATTCTGGGAGGCATTTCAAGTCGAACTGGGAACGAAGTTAAACATGAGCACCGCTTATCATCCTCAGACAGACGGTCAGACTGAGAGGGTGAATCGCATTTTAGAAGATCTATTGCGGGCTTGTATTCTAGATTTCGGTGGATCATGGGAAGACCATCTGCATTTGGCTGAATTCTCTTATAACAACAGCTACCAGGCGAGTCTGACAATGTCGCCATTCGAAGCATTGTATGGTAGACCGTGCCGATCTCCTGCTTGTTGGGTCGAGCCTGGAAATAGACTTGTGTTGGGTCCTGATATGATTCGAGAAGCTGCCGACAAAGTCGATTTTATTAAGAAGAGATTACTCGCCGCTCAAAGCCGACAAAAGAGCTATGCCGATAGAAGAAGGAGAGATATATCCTTTGAAGTTGGCGACTATGTATATTTGAAAGTATCGCCGATGAGAGGAGTTATCAGGTTCGGTAAAACTGGGAAGTTAGCGCCTAAATTTATTGGTCCGTTTCCTATTCTGGAACGGATTGGAACTCTCGCTTATAGGGTCAAACTTCCTGACTGGTTGCCTGGTGTGCATGATGTATTTCACATATCTCAACTTCGAAAGCACGTTCATGATCCAGACTTGATCGTGGAAGAAGCAGCTCAGCAGGATATTGAAATTACTCCAGAATTAGCTGTGAGGCGTGAGCCGCTAAAGATTATCGGCAAAGAAACCAAAGAGCTGAGGAACAAGAAGGTTCACTTAGTCAAAGTGCAATGGAGTGGAGATCCGCGAGATTGTACTTGGGAAACTGAGGAGAGCATTCAGAAAGCTTATCCTAGATGCCGAGTAGATATCTCTGATTGACTCCGGTGCAAGGTACATTTACCCTACTTTGCACTACCATTCAATTCTCTATTCTGTTGTTATTTCCTTTTCATGGATGTGCACTATTTATTCTATACTCTGAATGATTTATGAAAGAATATAGGAGTTGATTAGTATATTTTTAAAGGTTAAAAACAATTGGATTGGTTGTTGTGTTGTGTGATTGTACATTTATCAAACCACTTTCGACTTTATTCCTTTTCGGGGACGAAAAGTTTTAAGTGGGGGAGATTGTAACGACCCAGAAAATCTGAACCAATTTAAAATTTTTAAATTGGCTAAAATAATGGATTTTAAATATTTAAAATAAATATTTTAAGTAATGGCGATGAAAACTGAGTTGAATCGACATTTGAAAACCAATATAATTAAATATAATTATATATAGAATTGAAAATAGTGCGGTAGTTCGAAAATTCGATTTCTAATTTCAAATGAATATACAGAATTCAATATAAGTCAGAATTGAACGAAACAAGAAATATTTGAATCTGTATAACTATATCTTTATAACGAAGTTAACAAACTGAGATTTCATCTTAGAAATGATAAGATATGTCCAGTTTAAAATTAGAAATAGTCGCTGTGGAATTTATATATATTTATATATATATAAGGCCCTTAAAAATGGACATTTTGCATATGACCTCGGATTTCGACGAAACCACTTTTGTTAGATCCGCAGTGTCAAGTTATTGCTAGGTTTCAAATTTCATAATTTTTCGAATCAATATGTGAGCGTGGCAAAGGAAAACGCGTTTGACCAGTTTCAGTTGATTTTAATCGACTGGAAATTGGCCATTTTTCAAACGGTCTCAGAATTCGACGAAACTAGTTTTGTTAGGACCGTATCGTCAATACGAAGCTAGAAAATATTTTTCTGGAATTTTTCTAGTTAGTATGTGACCCCGGTAATTTGAAATGTGCGTTTAAAATTCAATATAATGATTTAAATGTAAATTCAAAAAGAAACTGATTGTAACAATCGAATCAGCTTGCGATACATATCCCATTGTGTTCGGAATGGGGGTGAAACGCTATGGACGACAGGCGGTGGGCCTCGTTTCGAGGTCGTGTGTAAAAGTCAACCTATTTGCAAAATTAAATAATAAAATAATAATAAAAAAAAAAAAATTGATTCCCTCCCTCCCCTTTATCTTCTTCCTGCCCCCCCCCCTTTTTCTTTTCATTTCGATTTATACAGAGAAAAAAAAAGAGACCTAAACCTAATCGACCGCCGATCCACCGCCGAACCACCAACCTCCCACCGCTCCGCCGCACTGGGCCTCCACCTGTTTCCCCCCCTCCATCGATCGAAGCCGCCGACGAAGACCCCGTCCCCCACAGAGCGTCGCGACACCGATTAGCCCCCCCCCCCTCGCTGACAACGCTGAACCGCCGACCGCCACCTCGAAGCCATGCCGCCGTCGATCTGCGAGAAACCCCCCCTCGGTACGTTTTCTTTCATTTTATTTATTTAGTTTATTTTTGTTTTAAATTCTGATTTTAAAACATTTAAGAACTGATCTTGAAAATGATTTTTAAACTGTTTTTTTTTAAAAGGTATAAAGCCTGAATTTTAAAAGGAAATGAAGCCTGATTTTTTTTAAAGTATAAAAACCGAATTGATTTTGTTAAAGTTTAAAACTGATTCGTTTTAAAGAAAAGTAAAAACAGATTTGTTTTAAAGAAAATTAAAACTGATTTTTGTTTTTAAAATAAAGTAAAACTGATTTGTTTTAAAGAAAAGTTAAAACTGAATTTTTAAAAAGCAGTAAAAACTGGATTTCATTTTAAAAGTAAAACTGGATTTTTAAAAAGAAAGTAAAACTGTTTTTTTTTAAAAAAAGATTTTAAAGAACTGAATTTTTTAAAAGATTTTAAAAACTGTTTTTTTTAAAAAACTAAAACTGCATTTTTTTTTTATAAAGATAAAAACTGCATTTGAAAAAGGGATTTAAAAACTGCATTTGAAACAAATAAAAACTGATTTTTTTTAGTAAAAGAAAAACAGATTTTTGATACAAAGAAAAACTGTTTTGTTTTAAAAAGTAGTTTAAAACTGAATATTTTTAAAAAGTAAAAACTGAATCTTATAAAAAGATAAAAACTGATTTTGTAAAAGAATAAAACTAATTTCTTTTAGAAAAGTAGAAATCATATTTTTATATGTTGAAAGCAAAAGTAAAAATCATATTTTTATATGTTGAAAGTCGAAATAAAAATCATATTTTTATATATCGAATAGCGAAATCAAAATTCGATTTTTATATATTAAATAGCATAGTAAAAATTCTATTTTTACATATGCAGAGAATACGGGCGAAAGCGACAAATAGGCGAAGATTTCTATTAAGAAGAGTCTTGCAGTTGGATAGCTATTGGTGAGATTTCTGATTTAAAAATAATTATATATGTGTTGAAAATGAAAGTGAATAGCTATATATAAATATCTATATATATATATATATACGCCCCCCGTCCACAAACCATGGACGATATTTATTGATTGAAATGGTTGTGATAATTGGTTGATAACGAATGGTTGTTTGGGATTGTTTGTGATTGATATTGGTTGTTTGAGGTTGAAAAATACCCATTTGTGGTTGTGAAATATTTGGTTGAAACCACATAGGATTAGTTTGTGGAAATGAAATAAATATATACATGCCGCCTGCGTGCGAACTAGATGCATGATTCCCATTGTCAAAAACCGCGAGGTTTTAAGGTAGAGCGAGGAGCCGTACTAGGGACGGTGCCGGTGTAACTACCCTGCCGTTATGCTGTCGAAATTTTGAATAATATTTGTGTGTTTGAATTATTTTCATATGCTTAAACTATATTTATTCATTGTATTGAAAACATTCATGTGTTGAATTGATATTCATTCGTTGTTTAGAAATTCATGTGTTGAATGGTATTCATATTTTGAAATAAATTGTTCGATAATAAAAATCACATTTTTATCTATATATAAAAACTATTGAAAACATTCATGTGTTGAATTGATATTCATTCGTTGTTTAGAAATTCATGTGTTGAATGGTATTCATATTTTGAAATAAATTGTTCGATAATAAAAATCACATTTTTATCTATATATAAAAACTATTGAAAACATTCATGTGTTGAATTGATATTCATTCGTTGTTTAGAAATTCATGTGTTGAATGGTATTCATATTTTGAAATAAATTGTTTGATAATAAAAATCACCTTTTATCGACTATATGAACTATATATAAAATAGTGTTATGAAATGAATTGTTTTACAATAAAAATCACATTTTTATTGTATGCATAAATCGTTGAAATGTGAAGTGTTAAAAATAGCCACTTGTTCAAAATAAACATATATGAGTTGAAATATTCATTAATTAGCTAATGAAATGATTTGCACCTATTTATGTAACGTTAGAATGAATGGTGTTTTTAAACCAAATAGAAATCAAATATGAAGTCGAATAGAAATTGAAAAAAATGATATGAACTGTATATATATGTACATGCAATATTCATTGAACAGGTTATAGCAAAGGGGCTAGAGAAGAGGAATAAAATTTGTGCCCGACAAATAGGTACACATTTACTGATTTGTTTGGGTGATGATTTTGAGCCTGTTGGCTAGCCGCTTGGCTTTTTCTTTTTCTTTTTGAGATTAGAAGGACCGGGACGCTATTTGCGATTTCCCGACGCTCCCGGTACAGGGGAGGTTATGGCGAAATTTTTCCAAAATTTAAGGAGTTAGAAAAATATTTGAAGTGAAAACGATATAGAAATGGTTGAATGAACTATATTTATATAAATATATAAATATAAATAAAATTAAAACGAAACGAGGCCGTGCAGTTCGTATTTTGAAACCGTGATTTCAAACGACTAGTGCGGGAAATCCGACCATTGGATTTTCCCGAAACCTCAACCGTCGGGTACGCCTTGGAAATATCTTCCCAACGGCACCAACTTTGTAGAAATCCAACGGTTGGATTGTCTGGAATGTTTAATTCAAATCTGAAGAAAAACAACGCCAGAAACGATTATATTTATTTATATATATAAATATAATTATATTTAATCGAATAACGACGCTGCAGTTCGTATTTTGAAATCGAAACTTCAAACGATTGTACCGGGAGATCCGACCGTCGGATTTTCCCGAAACTGGAACCGTTGGATTCGTTTTGAAAAGACCTTTCTAATGATGTAAATTTTGTGAGGATCCAACGGTTAGATTTTTAGATATGTGTAAATCAAATCTGAAGAAAAACAGCGCCACGACCGCCTTATGGCCCGAAGCGTCGTTTTGAATAAAATGGCTATTTTAAAATAAATAAAAATAGCGATAAATAGTTATAAAATATCGTAAGCGATATGGAATGGAAATAAACTGAATTTGCTTGATTTATGTGATGTTTGATGGTTGAATGCGTTTGGTGTGAAAACTATATATAGAACACAATTGGTGTTGTCGAATAATTTAACCATTGAAATGAATCGATTTGAAATTCTAAATATACGTGAATTATTTGAAAAGGCCGAGTTAATTCTCATTTCGAATAATCGACCGTCGATTGAAATTCGAAGATGAAGGCGATGGTCGAAGACCGGAGATCTTCACCTCGTTTGGATGGTAACCGAGGTCCTGATTGGGAGGCATCCCGAAATATGGATAATGAGTGGTGATCGTTCAGACGTACGTGTTGATCGAAGGGTTTGCGAGGTATTTAGTGCCTCCGGTTTCGTTCAGACCCAGAACGGACTTGTAAATGGACTGCGTGTCCGACATGGGAATTTGTTCTGTGTGATTGATAGCCATCAGTTGCACGGTGTGAATTGCCTGTGTGGCATGCTAAGATGCAGTGATCAGGGCTTCTGTTGAAAAGCAAAGTCTTGTGGTGATGATCAAAGCACCGCCTGTGTGGCGTAGCTTTGTGTATAACGTGAATTCGCGAGCCTCACACCCCGGTATGAACCTAAAACGGGAGAGGACATCAGGGAGGGACTGCGTTTCTTTCTAGCTAGGGTGGTGTCAGTGACCTACCAGCCCTGACATTTATATACTTTTCACCTATGTGGTTGTTGCTGTTGCGAGGCGCCTCGGTTTGATCGGACGATCCGGGTCCGATGGAGTCATTCGTTGGCTCGTTTACGCCCCAAAGGGCGGGGAGACGTAGTGTTCAGGCATAATAATCCACATCGGTGGACCGGCCCTGACGATCCAAGGGGCAGTTGCGGCTGTTCCTGAGGGGCGGGCTAGAGCGTCTCGAATTCGGTAAGGACTATCTTTTGCCTTGGTTCATGACGGAAATCCAATTTCCAAATACGTGACGATGCGGTTTCGATTGTATATATATTTGGCGACATAGTGGCATGGGACGCTCATGTCGTCTATGATTGATAGTTATGATTTGAAATTGTTTTCAAAACATATAGACACTAGCAATAATACCAAATGCCTTTGTTTTATTCGTATCAAACATATTTTGGCCATTATAAGGTAAAACTCTATCCTCCGGTTTGCGTTGCATTGTGTGATGGGAACTGAGTCTTATAATGGCTTCATTTTTATAAAAAGCATAGCGATGTTTAAAAGAAAGATTTGTTTTAAAGCACTGGCAATCCAATGGAGTAAACCCGTTCCACGAAAGTGGCGTGGTCCTGTGATTAGCCAATTATATATGTGTTGAGTGGATTTCTCATACCAGTCCCATGACTGACTCGTAGTTTGTTTCACTCTCAAACTCGGGTGCCCCTTTTTCTACACGGGCAGCCTTGTATTCAGGTTTAGCTGGTTCTTTCTGGATAGCTGGAGCTGAAGATGGATTCTATCATTTATTTCTTTTTATGCTGTTCAGCTCCTATTGTACATATTTTGTTTATTTCCGCTGTAGACATTTATGTATAGCTGAACTGTATTTGTACTAAGTAAGATCCTGTATACTGTGTAACTCTGATGATTACTTTTATCCAGTATATTTTGTTGTTCATTCTGGTGTATTTATTTAATTCTGTTCTGCTATTATATGTTCCTGTGTTATATTCCAAAGATAACCTTGTTTCCGTGAGAACGGGAAATCGGGTCGTCTCAGTCATGCACTTCTTGGGTCCCTTATCCCGTTTTTGACTCATAACGAGGTGTGAGGCTCGCGAATTAATGATATACACAAAGCTATGCTATTTAAAGCCGTTCCTTGATTATCTGCCACAAGACTTTGCTTTTCAACAAAAGCCTTGATCATTTGCATCTCAGCATGCCACACTAATAATTCACGTCGTGCGACTGATATCTATCGATATATAACCTCTGAGCTTGTACATCTCAGAGAAGGGTGTTAAGCAAGAGAATAAATTCTTCGCCACCAAACAAATATATATTTAATAGAGATCAATCAACACAAAATAAAATCCAATGTCAGACACACATCCATTTACTAGTTCGTTCTGGGTCTGAACAGAACCGGAAGCACCTTATTCCTTGTCCCATATGTCCAATATAGGAGAGAGGTCCTCGCATATCCGGTCGATCTCCAAGTACGTCTGGACGATCACCACTTATTAGCTTGTCTTGGGTGTACAGCTCAATCAAGACATCAGTAATCATCCAAATGATGTAAAGAACTACAATCTTCAACCATTGTCTTCATCGTCGACTTATCGTCGAATCAGTTATTCAGAATGGGTATAAACCCGGCCTTTTCGAATAACTCGTATATTTTATAAAGAAGTGCTATAAAAACACAACATACGCCTCATTCCAATCCAGAATATTCTTTTATTCAAATATTCTTATACTTTGGGAGAGGTTCCCATTAATTTTATCAAAGATAAATTCTTATAAATTTATTCTTTAATCTTCCTTTGGATATCAATTCTAAACCAAATTAAGGTTTATCAACTAGTCGGGATTAGTGAACCTTACTGAAGTAATCATTTGTTTAATTTCCCAATCCCAGCCTATTCATCCCATGGAGCAAAACTGATAATACTCCATAACTAACACCATTGAGTTATCGGTTAAATTAATTACCATTTCATGTTCAAATCTAATTAAAGATTTAACTATCGCCTGGAGTAAAACGGGTGGTACTCCATTTTCGATCATTTCCCGAATTTGATAATTTAAATTTTAATATTGACATTTCAATCTAATTAAAGATTCATTAAAACTCCACTTAGTTTTAATTTTCCAAAAAATCAATATTAATGATTATTTAACTTTGGGAAAGTTAATCCTGTCATTAACTGGGTTAAAGAACCAATGTCATTTAAAACACAGTTCACAATAAGCCCAAAATCGCATTCCATTAATTATAGAATCTTCACGGAAAACATATCAATATATATAACCGATATAAACTTCCATATCCAACCAATAATATAAATGGAATAACGGCAAAACCTTTTAAATTCCATACATATTAATAGTCTTCCTCTACAGAAGCTCACTTCGATTATTTCCAAATCGAATTCCATTCAATTCCAATTTATTTTATTAAATTGAAAAACTTTACTTTGGAAAATTTCCATTAAATCTTAATAAAAAGATTTATAAATTCCAAATCACATTTCACTGTTAATCGGGTTAAAGAAAAAGTGTTATTTAAAACACCATTCACGATAAACCCGAAAATCCAATTTCAGTTCAATTCCAATTAAATATTAATTAATTGGTAAACTTCTCTAAATCTTAATTTAAAGATTTATTCTTTTCTCATCGGGATTTAAGAACAGCGTTAATAAAGACACCATTCACGACAAACCCAAAATCCAATTCGATATTAAATATAAGGCTCTAAATAGAAATTATATCGACTTATATTCAATATCAAATTCTGAAACCAACAAATATCGTATTGGAAACAACGATATAAATTTATCTTCCAAATTTCCATAATAATATCCGTATAATCACGGAATCCAAAATCGAAATATTTCGAAGATTATTTCAATTCCAAATCTATTCCAAATCCATTCCAATTTGTTCGTTGGAAATTTCTGGTTATATTAAAACCATTCACAAATCCAATTTATTTTATTTAAAAATTATTGGATTTAAAATCTAGTTAATAACTAGTTCATTTTGATAAAAATATATTTTTATCTTTATAAACGTGGAATTTTTTATCCAAATTCTTTCTAAATCATTTATTATTATTTTACACAAATTATTAATATTTTTAATAATTTTATTAAGGCCCTTTCAGTCGATTTCCATAAACGGTCGTCGAACTGCACTTACAACGACCTTTTCCAAATTTGATTTGGACATAATTACAAATCTAACCGTTAGATTTCAATTCTCTTATATTCATTGGGAAGCTCTTTTCGATACGAACCCAATGGTTTCAGTTTTAGGAGAATCCGACGGTCGGATCTCCTGTAATATCAATTCGAAGTCAATGGTCGAAATTCGCAAACGGTCGCGGCCGACGCGTTCTATTCAGGCCACTAAATATATATAATATATATATTATATATACATTTCATTGATTCCATTTAAAACCTATTTTATAAATTCGTTTTAAAATGATTCTAACTTCATTTCAATTTTTAAATCAAAATTGAATACTCCTTATCATTATAATATATAAATGATAATATTGTCAAAATATCAGATTTTGAAATCATTTCCTTTTCGGTATTCATTATAAAAATGAACTAAATCGATATAAATATCGTTCGCGTTAAAATGACGCAAAACTATTCAACACGGCTTTAAACATTTCAATATTTTCGTGTCCATCCCAAATCGGCATCAAAATCATATTTTTATCCTTTACAGAATATTATTCTAAAATATTTTGTTATTTTAAATATTCGTTCTTTCTGAATTGGAATCAGACATAGTCTAAATTACCATATAATGTTATTAATATGGATTTCATACAACACATGTGCTTAACAATAATGATACACAATCAACCATCATCCAGAGTGCATTCTACATTGTATAAGCATTAAATATAAACAATTAGCGCTTACAACAGTCTGTCAACCAATCGATTGACATACAGCTAAACAATTGGGACTAGTGTACGCTAAATATCATCCCAATAACCGTGTGGGGTTTCAACCAATAAATACTGAATATTATTTGTGCAGTTGGGCGATGTGTAAAATTTATCGTCCCAATCCATATCAGTTAAATAGGTGTACATTTACAAATCATCCAATTTGTAAATGAATATTTATTTTCATTCATATACATGTTAAAAATTATATTTTTAACAATAAAATATTTCATTCAACACACGAATATTTTATATAGTTCCTTTATATAGTAAAAATGATATTTTTATTGTTCAAACAATTTATTCAACACATAAATACAATACAGTCAATTCAATACAAACAAACATCAATGGTGTCGGGTGCTACTAAGCACCGTCTGCATCCTAATATATATTTAACTGTAATATAAGTTGAGTGAGAAAGGGTTCTCACTTTGGGATCCACTCCGCCATGCTTTTCCGACGTTCTGAATTGTTGTTCTGATCCCAGACTATGCAAACGAGCCTCAATCCTCATTCCATCTTTTAATCTAGCTTAAGCGCGCCATTCTGGACAACTTTCGCCTAATGTACTTTTTCCCAAAAACGCTCCATTTTGCCAGAATTCGCGAAATTACATAAATTGGATAGTAGAATTTGGACGCGTTTTCTGAACAACTCTACAATCCAAAATCTGACTTCCATATACTCAAATCGATGAGAAAATCGTGCTCTTCGATTTTGGCACTGTGGAGTTTTGGCCATAGGGGCTCGGATTGGAAGATATTGGCTACGGAAGCTCAGGGTCTTAATTGTAAATACTGAAAATTGTAAAAATCGGATTTTATTGAAATTGGGGCCCACGGCCAGAGGTGAGGGTTAGGGGGAGGCGCTGGAGGCTGGGGAGGTGATAGGGTGTCGGCGCTGGGCGGTGGTGGGTCCACAGTGGTGGCGGCTGGCTCTTTTTGGGCAGTGTAGATTTCTATAGGGTGGTCGGATTTGAAGGGGAAGTGAAAGGCGATTCAATTTTCCGCTGTTAGAAATTAAGGAGGAGGAGGAGATACGAAATTTTTTTGTGAGAGCGAAATTTGATGTTTTTTAGGGGAAAAAGGTCTTGAGAACGGTGAGAAATTATTTGTGACTGTCAAATAATACCCATCGCAAACCGGATCTTACCAGTATAATTGACTATGTTTGTTACCATATGACCGTCGCAATAATAAAATATTTGCTACGGCTTTTATGATTAAACCATCACAAATTTATATAATATTGTTTTCCGCATACAACCTGCTACGGATTTGAAGAGAACCGTCGCACAAAACCATATTTGCTACTGGTTTTTGCTAAACCATCGCAAATAAAGCGTCGCAAATGGCCTGTTTTGTAGTAGTGGTTTTCGAAGTGGGTTAGGGGATTGAGCGGAGAAGGGGCCGGAGGGGGGTTGCGACGGCCTATGGCGGCGGTGGGGGGAGGGCGGCGTTGATCGCGGCGGCCGGAGGGGTTGGGCGGCGGCGTGGAGAAGGTGGCGGCTGGCAGCTGGAAGGAGTGACGGGGTAATTTTGGTGTTAGGGTTATACGGGGGTATTTATATATTTTATAAAAAAATCCAAAAAAAAGTAAGTTTTTTTTTTCGAACTCCAAATCAAACCCACAATGTAACGACCGGGAATTCCGCTCGATCCGAATCAGTCGCTAAACCGATCAAGACCGTTCGAAACGCCTGATTGTTTTGAGAACATGATAAAATAGAACGCAGACAGAAGAACATTTCATTGTATATTACAACAATTCAACCAGAATACAAGAATATACAGAGTAGGAATAAATATTAAATAGTAAAATATCAGAGACTCAAATTACATTTAAATACATCGCAGCGGAAAATTAATACAATACACAACTAGAAGTAATACACGGATATAGAGCTTTCTGAGTATCGTTCCAGCTGTAAACCAGGATCCTATGAATATAAATCTGCAAAACCAAAACTACTAGCTGTCCGTGTCGAAAATAAGGGCACCCAGAGTTTAGGTTAAAACAATAAACTCCAGGTCAGTCATGTGACTGATGTGAGAACTAAAACAGCTATTAATCTTTATTTTAAAGTTAGATAAATCAAGGGACCACGCCGTATAACACGGAACGGGTTTCCTCCGAAGAATACCAGTGCATTAAACAAACAGCGCAATGCTATTTGAAAAAATGAAGCTATTATAAGACCCAGGTCCTATCACACAATGCAACGCAAGCCGGGGGATAGGGTTTTCCCTCATAATAGCCAAACATGCTTAGTACGTTTTAAAACAAATCATTTGATACTATTATAAGTGCATAGTGTATAAAACAACTTCAAATCATAAGTATCAATCATAGGCGGCATATGTACCATATATCATGTCGCCAATACTAGGCTCTACAAATAAAACCGCAAAGTCACGTATTGGAAGTTGGATTTCCATCTGTGAACCGAGGCAAAAGATAGTCCTCACCGAATTCGAGACAATCTAGCCCATGTCTCAGGCAAGTACTCAGTCAAGCCTTTGGATCCTCAGGGCCGGTCCACCGATGTGGATTAAAATGCCTGAACACTGCGTTTCCCCGCTGTTTGGGGCGTAAATGAGCCAAATGACTCCATCGGACCCGGATCGTCCGATCAAACCGAGGCGCCTCGCAACAGCAACAACCACACATGTGAAAATAATACTAATGTCAGCCAGTTTAAGCACTGACAGCACCCTAGCTAGAAGGAAACGCATGCCCTCCCTGACGTCCTCTCCCATTTCTGGTTCACAACCGGAGTGTGAGGCTCGCGAATTCACGTTACACAAAACTATGCCACACAGGAGGTACTTTGATCATCAACCACAAGACTCTGCTTTTCAACAGAAGCCTTGATCAATTGCCACTTAGGCATGCCACACAGGAAATTCACTCCATGTGATTGATATCCATCAATATATAACCCCTGAGCTCGTACGTCTCAGAGAAGGGAGTTAAGAAAGAGAATAAATTCTCCGCCGTCAAACAGATATATAATTAATGGAAATCAATCACACAGAATAAAATCCAATGTCAGTCACACAGTCCATTTACAAGTCTGTTCTGGGTCTGAACGAAACCGGAGGCACCTAGTACCTCGCATATCCATCGATCTCCAAGTACGTCTGGACGATCACCAACTGATTCCCTCCTCTTGGGTGTACAGCCCAATCAAGATCATCAGTAATCACCCAAACAATGTGAAGACCTCCGGTCTTCGACCACCGTCTTCATCTTCGACACCACGTCGAATCAGTTATTCAGAATGGGATAAACCCGATCTTTCTGAATAACTCGCGTATATAATAAACAAGTGTTACACAAACACAACATACGCCTCATTCCAATTCGGAATATTCTTTTATTCAAATATTCTTATATTTTGGGAAAGGTTCCCATTAATTTTATCAAAGGTAAATTCTTTAAATTTATTCTTTAATCTCCTTTTGAATATCAATTTAAACTAGTTGGGATTAGCGAACCACACCGGAGTAATCATTTATTTTATTTCGCAGTCCCTACCTATTCATCCCATGAAGTAAAACCGGTCATACTTCATATCTAACACCACAGTGTTATCGGTAAATTAAATTACCATTTCACGTTCAAATCTAATTAAAGATTTAACTATCGCCTGGAGTAAAATTGGTGATACTCCATTCTCGATCTTTTCAATCTAATTAAAGATTCATTATAACTCCACTTAGTTTTAATCTTTAACTGGGTTAAAGAACCGATGTCATTTAAAACACGGTTCACGATAAACCCCAAAATCACATCACATTCAATTCCAATTAAATACCATTTAATTGGTACGCTTCATTAAATTTAAATAAAAGATTTAATCTTTTTCTCAACTGGGCTTAAGAACAGTGTTAATGAAGACACCATTCACGACAAACCCAAATCACATTTGATATTAAATACAAGGCTCTGAATAGAAAATATATCGGTTTATATTCAATATCAAATTCTACGACCAACAAATATCGTATTGGAAATAACGATATAAATATATCTTTCAAATTCCCATAACAATATTTGTTTCATCACGAAATCCAACGTTGAAATATTCCAAAGACAATTTCGATTCAAATCCATTTCAATTCAATTATTGGAAATTCAGGTTACTTTTAAAACCCTTTTCAAATTCAATTTATCTATTTAAAAATAAATAGGATTATAATTCTAGTTCAAAACTAGCTCATTTTGATAAAAGTCTATTTTTATCTTTTCAAATATGGAGTTTTTCATCCCAATTCTTCCTAAATCATTTCTTATGATTTTACACAAATTATTACTATTTTTAATAATTTTATCAAGGCCCGTACAATCGATTTCCATCAACGGCCATCGAACTGCCCTTACAACGACCTTTACCAAATTTGATTTGGACATAATTCCAAATCCAACCGTTAGATTTCTAATTTCTAATATTCATTAGAAATCACTTTTCAATACGAACCCAATGGTTCCAGTTTTAGGAGAATCCGACGGTCGGATCTCCCGCAATATCCGTTCCAAGTCAATGGTCGAAATTCACGAACTACCGCAGCGTGACGCCTTCTATTCAAGCCATTATATTATATATATAATATATACTTCATCGATTTCCTTTTAAAACGTATTTTATAAATCGTTTTAAATTCGTTTTCAAAAGTATTTCAACTTCTTTTCAAATTCAAATCAAAATTGAATTTTTCCATATAAATTCGTTTTAAATTCATTTCAATTCAAATCGATTTTTAATTCAATTTCAATTCGTTTTCAATTCAATTCAATTTCAATTCGAATTCATTTCCATTCAATTTCGATTCGAATTCAATTCAATTTCAATTCGAATTCATTTCAAATTGATTTCCATTCAATTTCAATTCGATTCGAATTCATTGTATTTTCAATTCAATTCGAATTCATTGTATTTTCAATTCAATTCGAATTCATTTTATTTTCAATTCAATTCGAATTCATTTCGTTTCAATTCAATTTCAATTCAGTTTAATTCGAATTTCATTTCAAAATATTCGATTTTGAAATCACTTTTCAATATTCATTATAAAAACGAATATAATCGATATAAATATCGTTCGCGTCAAAATAGCGCATATTTAATCAATACGGCTTTATATATTTCTATTTCACATATTCTATTCAAATATTTCTTTTCAAATATTTCTTTCAAATATTTCTCTTCAAATATTCTATTTCAAAACTGGAATGAGGCCCAATAAATTACCATAGATTTTATTTCTATGGATTTCCGTACAACGGATGTATCTATCAACAATGACAAATAATAAACCATCATCCAAAGCGCATTCTACATTGTATAAGCATCAAATATAAATATTTAACGCTCATAACAGTCTGTCAATCAATCGATCGACATACAACTAATTATTGGGATTAGTGTATGTCATATATCATCCCAATACCCGTGTGGGGATTCAAACAATCAAACACAGATTTTATTTGTGCAGTTGGGCGATGTGTAAAATTTATCGTCCCAATCAATATTAGTCAAATGTGTGTATATAAACAAACCGTCTGATTTGTTTATAAATATTTATTTCATATACACGTTAAAAATTCTATTTTCAACTATAAAATCTTTTAACTGTATAAATATTTTATTTCATTTCACATCACACAATCAACTACACAGCAAAATCAAACAAACAAGCATACAAGCCGTCCATGGTCTGTGGACGACGGGTGTCGGGTGCTACTAAACACCGTCTGCATCCTAGTATATATTTTAACTAGAAATAAATTTAAAAGTGAGGAGTTCTCACCGATAAGCTAAACCAAACGCCATGACTCTTCATATGTAGAAATCTTCGCCGTGATCGCCCTTTGTCAATTTCATTGTCCGTAGCCACTACATATATAAAAATCACATTTTTATATTGTTGCTATGTATATAAAAATCACATTTTTATACCGCTACTACATAGATAAAAAAAATTCTATTTTTATACCGCTGCTATATAGATAAAAATTCTATTTTTATAACGATGTTCATATAATAAAGATCCTATTTTTGTCACGCTATTCTCTATATAAAAATTATATTTTTAATACTTCTACTTTATAAAAAATATATTTTTATATTTCACATATGATAAAAATCATATTTTTATCTCGCTACATATATAAAGATGATATTTTTATATTTCTACTTCATATATAAAGATCGAATTTCTATCTTCACTTCTTTTACAAAATAAAAATCAAATCTTTCTTTGCTACCACCTATATAAAAATCGAAACTTTATTAGCTACCATCTATAAAAAAATCGAAACTTTATTCGCTACCATCTATATAAAAAATCCAATTTTTAATACAAATCAAAATCATATTTTTCTAACGCTACTACATATGTAAAGATTATATTTTTATAAAGTTATTAATACTTTCCTATGTTAAAAATTCAACCTTTTCATTGTTTAAAAATTCAACCTTTCCTATGTTAAAAATTCAACCTTTTCATTGTAATCTTCACTAAATTTTCAGATTTTTATAGCATAAAAAAATAAAACTTAACACAATAAATAAAATAAATATAAAAAGGTATAAGCAAAAATCTTACAGCGAATGGGGGGGGGGGAGTTTCTGCGAGCAATGGCTGGAAGGAGGGGAGAAGAGGGATCAGAGGGGGCCAGGCGCAGGTCGGTGGCGATGGTCTTCAGGCCTCCGGCGGTGGTTTCCTTCGCGGTTGGTTTGGGGCTGAAGAAAGGGGGTTTAGGGTTTGCTCACGTGGAAAGGGAAGGGGGAGGGTGGAGGGGAGGAAAGGGGGGAATCGCCGGAGGGCTATCGGTGCGCGACGGAGGCGGTGGGTCCCCCTAGAGGGCGGCGCGTTGGATCGAAGTGGCACGGGTCTTTTTTTTTCTTCTGAATGAATGGGGGAAGAGAATATAAAAGGGGGAGGGGGTGTTTGCAAAGGTTTTATATATTTTATTTATTATTTATTTTAAATTTTGAACTCTATAAAGTACCCTTTCCATTCGAACTCGAAATTGAACCCACCGACTGTCGTCCGTAGCTAATTACCCCCATTCCGAACACAATGGGATATGTATCGTAAGCTGATTCGATCGTTTCGATCAGTTTTCCTTAAAATCAACATATAACTCTATATATTGAATTTTAACGCGCATTTCAATTTAACGGGGCCACATACAGTCTCTAAAAATTCCCGAAAAATATTTTCTAGCTTTGTATTGACGATACGGTTCTAACAAAACTAATTTCATCGAATTCTGCGACCGTTTCAAAAATGGCCATTTTTCAGTCGATTAAAATCAACTGAAACTGGTCAAACGCGTTTTCCTTTGCCACGCTCACATATTGATTCGAAAAATTATGAAATTTGAAACCTAGCAATAATTTGACATCACGGATCCAACAAAAGTGGTTTCGTCGAAAACCGAGGTCGTTTGCAAAATGGCCATTTTTAAGGGCCGAAATTCCATAGCGACTATTCTGAATTTTCAGCTGGACATAACTTTTTATCCCTGCTATGAAATATCAATTTTTCGGATTCGTTCGAAAGATATTATCAATTAGATTCAAATATTTTTGATTTCACTAAAATCCGGTTTATTTTGCACCCGGTACATTCATTTGAAATTTGAAATCGAATTATCGAACTACCGCGCCATTTTCAATTCCTTTTATAATTATAAATAATTATTTATATTCTAACGTCGAGCTGTATAAATATATACGTTCTAATTCCATTGAAACTAAATTTTTCGTTGTTATTATTTAAAATATTCATTTTAAATAACAAAATTCACTAAAATTGCCAAAATAAATTTTTTAAATTGGCTTAGATTTCCGGGTTATTATAATCTTCCCCACTTAAAACTTTTCGTCTCCGAAAAGGAATGAAGCCGAAAGTTGTTTTACAAATCAACTCAACTTCCAGTATTTCCACCACGGCTTAAGTTCTTTAACTTTTCAGTTTCTAAGAACTTTTCAAATTTTTCAAAAATTTGGCTAACACGCTAAATTTCCGAAAAATTTCGCCATAACCTCCCCTGCCCCGAGGACTTCGGGATATTTCATATAGCCTCCCATAGCCTTCTTCATCCAAAAGAAAAAGAAAAAGCCAAGCGGCTAGCCAATCGGCTCATAAAATTATCATCACCCAAACAAAACAGTAAATTATGGTAAACATGTACCTATTTATCAGGAAAACAATTTTATTCTGCTGCTCTAGCCTCCTTGCTATGACCTGTTCAATGTAAGTACATGCATATGCATGCAATTGCAATCATTTTTCAATACAATTTACTATTTGGTTCAAATTGACTATATTGTTCAAATTTTAATTAATCAACCAATAATCAGCAACACATCCATCAATCAATTAGTTGATTATATTTTCAATCACATAACTTTGATACATAGTCTAAAAATCAGATTTTTGATGCCAAATCACAACAATAGGCCCTATTTAATTTCGGTTCTTACACCAGTCAACTGGAAATATATCGAAATCTCACTTTCGTCACTCGAATATAAATACTAGCAATGGTGCCCCGTCACCAGAGTTATCCCCGGGCAACTAGAGTGTGATTCTATAACTATCCAGCACATTAAAACTTCGAATACACGTTTGCAAGGCGTATATGCAAAATCTTTATATACTGGATTGTCCAAATTCAATATAAATAAATATTCAAATACGAATCATTGAATTAAATTTTCAAAACAAAAATTGTTTTTCATTTTTAAAAATATACTCTTCACACTCGTTCTAGGATACTACTGATCCCATCTCTAACGAGCCATTCCCATTGGATATCACTAATCCAATTTCTGATGAATTCTTTCATATGGTTCTAATGTGCCTTCTTCTCTGAGCTTTGTAAACCAAAGCTCTGATACCACGATGCAACGACCGGGAATTCCGCTCGATCCGAATCAGTCGCTAAACCGATCAAGACCGTTCGAAACGCCTGATTGTTTTGAGAACACGACAAAATAGAAGACATAAGAACATTTCATTGTATATTACAACAATTCCACCTGAATACAAGAATATACAGAGTAGGAATAAATATTACACAGTAAAATATCAGAGATTCAAATTACATTTAAATACATCGCAGCGGAAAAATAATACAATACACAACTAGAAGTAATACACGGATACAGAGCTTTCCGAGTATCGTTCCAGCTGTAAACCAAGATCCTGTGAATATAAATCTGCAAAACCAAAACTACTAGCTGCCCGTGTAGAAAATAAGGGCACCCAGAGTTTAGGTTAAAACAATAAACTCCAGGTCAGTCATGAGACTGGTGTGAGAACTAAAACAGTTATTAATCTTTATTTAAAGTTAGGTAAATAAGGGGACCACGCCTCATAACACGGAACGGGTTTCCTCCCAAGAATAGCAGTGCATAAAACAAACAGCGCAATGCTATTTGAAAAAATGAAGCTATTATAAGACCCAGGTCCTATCACACAATGCAACGCAAGCCGGGGGATAGGATTTTCCCTTATAATAGCCAAACATGCTTAGTACGTTTCAAAACAAATCATTTGATACTATTACAAGTGCATAGTGTATAAAACAACTTCAAATCATAAGTATCAATCATAGGCGGCATGAGTACCATATATCGTGTCGCCAATACTAGGCTCTACAAATAAAACCGCAAAGTCACGTATTGGAAGTTGGATTTCCATTTGTGAACCGAGGCAAAAGATAGTCCTCACCGAATTCGAGACAATCTAGCCCATGTCTCAGGCAAGTACTCAGTCAAGCCTTTGGATCCTCAGGGCCGGCCCACCGATGCGGATTAAAATGCCTGAACACTGCGTTTCCCCGCCCTTTGGGGCGTAAATGAGCCAAATGACTCCATCGGACCCGGATCGTCCGATCAAACCGAGGCGCCTCGCAACAACAACAACCACATAGGTTAAAATAATATAACTGTCAGCCAGTTTAAGCACTGACACTACCCTAGCTAGAAGGAAACGCATGCCCTCCCTGACGTCCTCTCCCGTTTCTGGTTCACAACCGGGGTGTGAGGCTCGCGAATTCACGTTACACAAAGCTATGCCATACAGACGGTGCTTTGATCATCAACCACAAGACTCTGCTTTTCAACAGAAGCCTTGATCAATTGCCACTTAGGCATGCCACACAGGCTATTCACTCCATGTGATTGATATCCATCAATATATAACCCCTGAGCTCATACGTCTCAGAGAAGGGCGTTAAGAAAGAGAATAAATTCTCCACCGCCAAACAGATATATAATTAATGGAAATCAATTACACATAATAAAATCCATTGTCAGACACACTGTCCATTTACAAGTCCGTTCTGGGTCTGAACGAAATTGGAGGCACCTAGTACCTCGCATATCCATCGATCTCCAAGTACGTCTGGACGATCACCAACTGATTCCCTCCTCTTGGGTGTACAGCCCAATCAAGATCATCAGTAATCACCCAAATGATGTGAAGACCTCCGGTCTTCGACCACCGTCTTCATCTTCGACACCACGTCGAATCAGTTATTCAGAATGGGATAAACCCGGTCTTTCTGAATAACTCGCGTATATAATAAACAAGTGTTACACGAACACAACATACGCCTCTTTCCAATTCGGAATATTCTTTTATTCAAATATTCTTATATTTTGGGAAACTAAGGTTCCCATTAATTTTATCAAAGATAAATTCTTTAAATTTGTTCTTTAATCTCTTTTTGAATATCAATTAAAACTAGTCGGGATTAGGGATGGAAATGGGGCGGATAATATGCGGGGAATACATCTTCCGCCTCCATCCCCACTACCCATTTATATCCTCCGTACCCACCATATCCCCGCTTAATACCCAATGGGTTCAGGTAGGGGAATACCCAACGGTTATGGAGGACCCGTCGGGTAACCAATAACCATTTACTAAAGTGTATAACAATACACTTAAATGCTAAAGAAATGTCTAGACAATGTCGATGTCACGTCAACAACTTAGAAAAAATGGTGAAAATATGTATATTTATGTCATGCATGCATGTATGTTTATCCATGTTCATGTGTTACAAAAAAATAAAAAGCAGAAAAAGTTGTGTTTTATTACTTATGTTACTGTGTACGTTTCCAGGCATGTATAATTATGCCATGCATGCATGTATATTTGTCCTTATTTCTGTGTTTATAAAAAAATAAAAAGAAGAAAAAGTATAGTGCTTTGATACATGCGTATGTTTCCAGGCATGTATGTATATGCCAACATATTTGAAATGAATGGTTTACAACTTTACATCATATAGCACAACAATCTGTGTTTCTACTTAATGTATATATGCCAAATGTACACGTTTTGTAACAGAAAATATATATCGGGTCGGATATGGGGCGAATAGTATTACCTCCGTACCCGCCCCATACCCGCCTCGGATATTGAAATCATCCTCCGCCCCCGCCCCATTACCCGCTAAGTCGGGGAATCCCCACCCGATTAGGTGCGGGTCTCCGCGGGTACCCATCCCCGCGGATTAAATTTCCATCTCTAGTCGGGATTAGCGAACCACACCGGAGTAATCATTTATTTTATTTCCCAATCCCCACCTATTCATCCCATGAAGTAAAACTGGTCATACTTCATATCTAACACCACAATGTTATCGGTAAATTCAATTACCATTTCATGCTCAAATCTAATTAAAGATTTAACTATCGCCTGGAGTAAAACTGGTGATACTCCATTCTCGATCTTTTCAATCTAATAAAAGATTCATTAAAACTCCACTTAGTTTTAGTCTTTAACTGGGTTAAAGAACCGATGTCATTTAAAACACGGTTCACGATAAACCCCAAAATCACATCACATTCAATTCCAATTAAATACCATTTAATTGGTACACTTCATTAAATCTAAATAAAAAGATTTAATCTTTTTCTCAACTGGGCATAAGAACAGTGTTAATGAAGACACCATTCACGACAAACCCGAATCACATTTGATATTTAATACAAGGCTCTAAATAGAAAATATATCGGCTTATATTCAATATCAAATTCTACGACCAACAAATATCGTATTGGTAATAACGATATAAATATATCTTTCAAATTCCCATAACAATATTTGTTTCATCACAAAATCCAACATCGAAATATTCCAAAGACAATTTCGATTCAAATCCATTCCAATTCAATTATTGGAAATTCTGGTTACTTTTAAAACCCTTTTCAAATTCAATTTATTTATTTAAAAATAAATAGAATTATAATTCTAGTTCAAAACTAGTTCATTTTGATAAAAATCTATTTTTATCTTTTCAAATATGGAGTTTTTCATCCCAATTCTTCCCAAATCATTTCTTATGATTTTACACAAATTATTTCTATTTTTAATAATTTTATCAAGGCCTGTACAGTCGATTTCCATCAACGGCCATCGAACTGCACTTACAGCGACCTTTTCCAAATTTGACTTGGACATAATTCCAAATCCAACTATTAGATTTCTAATTTCTAATATTCGTTAGAAAGCTCTTTTCAATACGAACCCAACGGTTCCGGTTTTAGGAGAATCTGACGGTCGGATCTCCCGCAATATCCATTCGAAGTCAATGGTCGAAATTCACGATCTACCGCAGCGCGGTACGTTCTATTCAGGCGATTATATTATATATATAATATATACTTCGTTGATTTCCTTTTAAAACGTATTTTATAAATCGTTTTAAATTCGTTTTCAAAACGATTTCAACTTCTTTTCAAATTCAAATCAAAATTGATTTTTTCCATATAAATTCGTTTTAAATTCATTTCAAATTGATTTCAATTCAAATCGATTTTTAATTCAATTTCAATTCGTTTTCAATTCAATTCAATTACAATTCGAATTCATTTCCATTCAATTTCAATTCTATTCAATTTCAATTCAAATTCATTTCAAATTGATTTCCATTCAATTTCAATTCGATTCGAATTCATTTTATTTTCAATTCAATTCGAATTCATTTTATTTTAAATTCAATTCGAATTCATTTCATTTCAATTCAATTCGAATTCTAATTCGTTTTAATTCAATTTAATTCGAATTTCATTTCAAAATATTCGATTTTGAAATCACTTTTCAATATTCATTATAAAAACGAATATAATCGATATAAATATCGTTCGCGTCAAAATAGCGCATATCTAATCAACACGGCTTTATATATTTCTATTTCACATATTCTATTCAAATATTTCTTTTCAAATATTTCTTTTCAAATATTTCTTTCAAATATTTCTCTTCAAATATTCTATTTCAAAACTGGAATGAGGTCCAATTAATTACAATAGATTTTATTTCTATGGATTTCCATACAACGCATGTATCTATCAACAATGACATATAATCAACCATCATCCAAAGTGCATTCTACATTGTATAAGCATCAAATATAAATATTTAACGCTCATAACAGTCTGTCAATCAATCGATCGACATACAACTAATTATTGGGATTAGTGTATGTCATATATCATCCCAATACCCGTGTGGGGATTCAAACAATCAAACACAGATTTTATTTCTGCTGTTGGGCCATGTGTAAAATTTATCATCCCAATCAATATCAGTCAAATGTGTGTATATAAACAAACCGTCCGATTTGTTTATAAATATTTATTTCATATACACGTTAAAAATTCTATTTTCAACTATAAAATCTTTTAACTATATAAATATTTTATTTCACATCACATCACATCACACAATCAACTACACAGCAAAATCAAACAAACAAGCCGTCCATGGTCTGTGGACAATGGGTGTCGGGTGCTACTAAACACCGTCTGCATCCTAGTATATATTTTAACTAGAAATAAATTTAAAAGTGAGGAGTTCTCACCGATAAGCTAAACCAAACGCCACGACTCTTCATATGTAGAAATCTTCGTCGTGATCGCCCTTTGTCAATTTCATTGTCCGTGGCCACTACATATATAAAAATTACATTTTTATATTGTTGCTATGTATATAAAAATCACATTTTTATACGGCTACTACATAGATAAAAAAAATTATATTTTTATACCGCTGCTATATAGATAAAAATTCTATTTTTATAACGATGTTCATATAATAAAGATCCTATTTTTGTCACGCTATTCTCTATATAAAAACTTTGTTTTTAATACTTCTACTTTATAAAAATTATATTTTTATATTTCACATATGATAAAAATCATATTTTTATCTCGCTACATATATAAAGATGATATTTTTATATTTCTACTTCATATATAAAGATCGAATTTCTATCTTCACTTCTTTTACAAACTAAAAATTGAATCTTTCTTTGCTACCACCTATATAAAAATCGAAACTTTATTCGCTACCATCTATATAAAAATCGAAACTTTATTCGCTACCATCTATATAAAAATCGAAACTTTATTCGCTACCATCTATATAAAAAATCCAATTTTTAATATAAATCAAAATCATAATTTTCTAACGCTATGTAAAGATTATATTTTTATAATGTTATTCATACTTTCCTATGTTAAAAATTCAACCTTTTCATTGTTTAAAAATTCAACCTTTCCTATGTTAAAAATTCAACCTTTTCATTGTAATCTTCACTAAATTTTCAGATTTTTATAGCGTAAAAAAAACCAAAGTTTAACACAATAAATAAAATAAATATAAAAAGGTACAAGCAAAAATCTTACAGCGAATGGGGGGGAGTTTCTGCGAGTAATGGCTGGAAGGAGGGGAGAAAAGGGATCGGAGGGGGCCAGGCACAGGTCGGTGGCGGTGATCTTCAGGCCTCCGGCGGTGGTTTCCTTCGCGGTTGGTTGGGGCTGAAGAAAGGGGGTTTATGGTTTGCTCACGTCGGAAGGGAAGGGGCAGGGTGGAGGGGAGGAAAGGGGGGAATCGCCGGAGGGCTATCAGTGCGCGACGGAGGCGGTGGGTCCCCTTGGAGGGCGGCGCGTTGGTTCAAAGTGGCACGGGTCTTTCTTTTTGTTCTTTTCTTCTGAATGAATGGGGGAAGAGAATATATAAGGGGGAGGGGGTGTTTGCAAAGGTTTTATATATTTTATTTATTATTTCTTTTAAATTTTGAACTCTATAAAGTACCCTTTCCATTCGAACTCGAAATCGAACCCGCCGACTGTCGCCCATAACTAATTACCCTCATTCCGAACACAATGCGATATATATCGCAAGCTGATTTGATCGTTTCGATCAATTTTCATTAAAATCAACATATAACTCTATATATTGAATTTGAACGTGCATTTCAATTTACCGGGGCCACATACAGTCTCTAAAAATTTCCAAAAAATATTTTCTAGCTTTGTATTGACGTTACGGTTCTAACAAAAGAAATTTCATCGAATTCTGAGACCGTTTGAAAAATGGTCATTTTTCAGTCGATTAAAATCAACCAAAACTGGTCAAACGTGTTTTCCTTTGCCACGCTCACATATTGATTCGAAAAATTATGAAATTTGAAACCTAACAATAATTTGACATCACGGATCCAACAAAAGTGGTTTCGTCGAAAACCGAGATCGTTTGCAAAATGGCCATTTTTAAGGGCCGAAATTCCATAGCGACTATTCTGAATTTTCAACTGGACATAACTTTTTATCCCTGCTATGAAATTTATATTTTTCAGATTTGTTGGAAAGATATTATCAATTAGGTTCAAATATTTTTTGTTTCACTAAAATCCGGTTTATTTTGCACCCGGTACATTCATTTGAAATTTTAAATCGAATTATCGAACTGCCGCGCCATTTTCAAATCCTTTTATAATTATAAATAATTATTTATATTCTAACGTCGAGCTATATAAATATATATGTTCTAATTCCATTCAAACTAAATTTTTCGTCTTTATTATTTAAAATATTCATTTTGAATATCAAAATTCACTAAAATTGCCAAAATAAAAATTTTAAATTGGCTCGGATTT
Source organism: Allium sativum (assembly GCA_030737875.1). Lineage (NCBI taxonomy): Eukaryota > Viridiplantae > Streptophyta > Magnoliopsida > Asparagales > Amaryllidaceae > Allium > Allium sativum. The sequence continues at coordinate 720,340,138 of CM060920.1, forward strand.
CCGGGTTATTACACACAGACTGTTGTCCCTAGCTAATTACCCCCATTCCGAACGCAATGGGATATGTCCCGTAAGCCAATTCAACTGTTTCGATCATCTTTCGTCAAAACTAAAATATAAATTAATTTAACCTTCAAAATTGATTTTAACGTACATTTTAATTTATTGGGGCCACATACTGACTCCAAAAATTCCAGAAAAATAAATCTAGCTATGTTTTGATGAAACGGTCCTAAAAAAATATTTCGTCGAATTTGGATACCATTTGAAAAATGGTCATTTTCCAGTCGATTAAATTCCAATTGAAATTATCAAACGCATTTATATTCACCACGCTCACATATTAATTCCAAAAATTATGAAAATTGGAATCTAGCAATAATTTGACATTCCAGATCCAACAAAAGTGGTTTCATCAAAAACGGATGTCGTTTGCAAAATTGCTATTTTTAAGGGCTATATATTATATTAAGGGTCCGTTTGGCACAGGTCCCTATTAAGTTTCAAAATTAGGCTCACATCCAGTCCAACTTTTCATGTAAATTTAGTCCCTATTTTTCAAAAATACACTAAAAACAAAAAAAAAATATAAAAAAATCACGAAAATTCGAATTTAAATCAAACATGTACTCACCCAGAAAAATAGTTCGTAAAAAAGTTAAAAAATGCATCAAACTCAAAAAATACAATAAAACAGCGAAAAATGCAGTAATTTGCATCAAATCATGCATATATTTGCAATACTTGCATTCATCTATGCAAGTATTTCAAATGTTGAATTTGCGTTTGTTTTTTTTGCATACATGTATGCAAGGTAAACAAATTCTTGCATACAAGTGTGCAACAATCTTCAGGAAAATTTTCACTTCATATTTTTACATGCAATACTTGCATACATGTGTGCAAGTATTTCAAATAGTTGCATACATGTATGCAAGTTTTTTTTTAATTTCCGTGAACTTCTGTTAATATTTCCAGATTTTAGAAACATTTTTTTTTTACATTGCAGCGCTTTTTTTTTTAAATATAAAGAAAAGGCGGAATAAAAAAAGGGACAAAGTTTCCCATTTGTTTCCGCCCCCTCTTTTTGAGCTGCTGCCTAATAATTTTTGTCCCTTCCGCCTTCCACCTTCTTCCACTTCGCTTCTTCCATTTTTTCACAAAAAAATGCGCTCTTGCATTAAAAAAAATTCCAAAATCTGGAAATATTCCGCTCAGTCCACGCAAATCAAAAAAAAATAGTTGCATATATGTATGCAACTATTACTAATAGTTGCATACATGTATGCAACTATTTAAATACACATGTATAAAAACCGCGAACCTGCTAAATATTTGCATACAAATATGCTGCTATTCAGAATAGCTGCATACTTATATGTAGTAATGCATTGAAAGGAAGAGGGCATGGCAATATGTGCATACATGTATGCAAATGTTTGAAATATTTTCATGTTTTCATGCATTTTACTGCATATTCCGCTGTTTTGTGTATTTTTTGATTTTGACTTGTTTATCGATTGTTTTTCCACCTTATTTTTTTGGCGTGAAAATGTTTTATTTAATAATGAATTTTCATTATTTTTTTATATGTTTTTGAAAAATAGGGACCTAATTTACATGAAAATTTTGACCGGATGTGAGCCTGATTAAGTTTCGTTTTAGGGATGTGTGCCTAATTTTCACTTATATTAAAATATATATAAATTCCATAGTGACTATTTTAAGTTTTAAACTTGACATAACTTTCAATTTATAAAGTAAATTCTCATTTTCTTACATTCGTTAGAAAGATATTGTTAAACAGATTCAAATATTTCTTATTTCGTCCAATTCTAATTTAAAATGAATTATGTATATTAAATTGAAATTACAAATCGAATTTTCAAACTACTACGCCATTTCAGGCTCGTTTTATAATTAAAAATAAATTTATACGTTCTAACTACGTTTTAGATAAAAAAAATTAGTTGTCATTGTTTAAAACAATTCATTTTAAATATTCAAAATCCATTAAAATGGCTAAAATAAAAATTTTAAATTGGTTCTGAAATTCTGGGTTGTTACACAACAACACCACTAAAGTATTTTCAACCTTTTCATGAAAGCACTTTTTTTGATTCTATTCTGTGCAAGAACAATAAGCTTGTATTTTCCACAATTTCTTCTCAACAGTTTGGGGTGTTTTATATTTTTAAATAGAGCAAAGAGACTGGGTTAGAAGGAAAATCCTAAAATTAAGAAGATAAGAGCATTTCTACTTTCAGAATATCTAGATCTTCCCATAGTTGTGTTTCCTAGTTCAAATCATAGAACATAATGAAAATAAAATACGACAAAATGAAAAATAATCCAGAACAATAATTTTTTGGAAAATAAACTACAAAAATCAAATAGCTTACCAAAATATTTTGAGTCATTCTACCAAGTAGTTTGATCTACCACTAGAAAACAAGGAATCTCCATTAGTTTCCCTACTCCTTATCCATTCAACAACAACCATCAAAAGTGCTTTAGCAAATGATGCAATTGATTCTATCATTTTACCACGCATTTTACTAATCTACTACTTTAATAACATCTCTAAAAGCCTTGATATTTGTTACTGGGAGCATAAATTTTTCTTGGAACCATCTAGGGTTACCATGCGGATGGGTAAGCAATTCAAATCGCATGCAACCTATTTTTCGGCCCACCTAAAATTTTCTGGAACCAATAATAGCTGTGATCTGCCTCTATTGAAGGAAATTAGACCAAGCCACTCTTTCCATTTGTTTCCATATTTATTCTATGAGACGTTACTATAATAATTTATTAAATGTCGATTATAGAAACGGGAAAAAGAATATTATGCGCCCGTAAAATCTTTTGTCTTGACTTGATCTTTATGTGAAGTTTTTTTAATCTCTCTCACTTCTTTATTTTGTTAAGAAAATTATATTCGGACACCGAAAATTACCTTATCTACACCAATATTTTGCTAAAAATATGTATTACTAAATTACCCTTCCTCTTTATTGTATCTTTACTTTTTTAATTATAACTCAATTAATTAAAGCACTGTAACTAAGGATATTTGATTAAATCTATGTAAAAAAAATTGAAGAACATAATGTATTTTTAAACATGACACCTAAAATTTAAATTATGAGAAATTTTACAAGTTTTTAAATTTAGAATCGTTTAATTTAGAAGCAGGGTCACTTTTACTGGCACAATAAATTGGTTACCATGCATTCAAAAAATTAAAATCCATTTCACTAAATTTAATAGAGTTATAGATTTCCTATTTTATGTTAATAAATCTAAAGTTTGAGAGAGGGAAGACGAAGAAAGAAATAAGGCTGGTGTTGTAAAAAAGACGGTGTATATAAAATAATTTTTGGTGTATGGTAGTTTATTTTATTTTATGGTGTATGTTTAGTTATTGTTGATGTACGAATAGAATTAACCATTTTTTTAATTGAATTTTTGACCTGTTAACTTCTTGTCATTTTCTTTTATGTTAATTATTGTTTAGTATGGTAGTTAATTATTGATGTATGGTAGTAAATTATTGTTGATGTATGTTTAATTATTGTTGATGTATGAATTGAGTTAACCATTTAAATGAATTAATTATGGATATCAGTTTCTTTTTACTATAGTCTTTCTATGTTAAAAGTTTTCATTACATGTATACTGAAAAAATTAATTTTGACTGGATTAAAGGTTTCCTTTTTTATATTATGTGAAGTTACTGAAAATTAAATTTATTAACTTACACAACAAAGAGAATGCCAATTGATAAAAAGCATGAGAATGCAAATTGGTAAAAAGTATTGTTAAAAGCTTTTAGCATTCGTTCAAGGATAGGCAAAAAATGAAATCTATTTTAGCTACTCACACATACCTACCCATTATATGAGATTCATCACCTAGTATGGGTCATTTTGTCATGCACACTACCAAAAACACTTGCTATATTTATTGAACCTCAAAACGACAAGAAAAGAACATGGAAGTAACAAACATAAATCATATTGTTCATGAAATATAAATTGTAATCTTATTTGCAACCGTAAATATAATTTAACCTTGCATATTAAAAGATCAAATCCAATATAACTTGACTTATATATATATAAAAAATATATCCTAACATACTAAAATGATGCTTGTCGGCATTGGATGAGAACATCAACCATTAGTGTTGGAATTGAAACGAAATTCATCGATTGTAGAATTAACCAATAGTAGCTCCATGTTCAGCGTTGGATGAGAACATCCAAGTTGCTTTATCACTTCGTTGACATGCGGTCCATGTTCCTAGGTACTGTACAAGTGGGCAGATGCAAACATTATGTGAACTTCTACATTAGCATGAAATAACTGAAAAAGGAATGGTTATAAACTAGCTTACAAGCATGCACGTTCTTGGGAAATGTCAAATACCAATCGACAATAGCGTATATCAGTCTTTAAACTTAAAACGTAAGTAGTCGGCGTGGCCTAAAGCATTAAAAATATCGAGCGACTGAACAGAAATTAATGATTAATTATTTGATTTGAATTATTATTTTACTTGATTGGACATGCTCATTTTCATTGGAATGCTTGTTCTTATGCTAAAACTAGCTTAAAAATATCATTCAGATAATGTTAGCGTTATTAGTAATATAACAAATCAGACTACATGAATGCAGTTGACAAGGTGAAGTGTTATAATATTGAAGTCAACCATGGCTCTAAAAAAAACAAGGTACATTAACATTACTATTTATCTGATTTACAATCTGGAGTGTGCATGAATCAACCTATATCATCTTTACATGCTAAAGGAATTAGTGGAATTGCTAAAATTTGGCCACTAGGATACACTAAAAGAATGCATGGGGAAATACAAATTACTGTAAGATTATCATCTAATTCTGTGTTTCTCAAGTTAAATGGAAAAAATATAAAATTCAGTATAAAGTTAATAAAAAGAACTAACAAAAATATGTATTTACTCATTTACGCCCACTTTGTAGTAATCATTCATCATATAACAGCTGATTACATAAGTTGTACAAGTCTGAACAATATTTGTGTACAAAGTTGTGTAATAAAAAACAAAATGTTTGTTAATTCTAAACTTTGACCAAAATGTCCTTCTTTGTTGAACCAAAGTATGGAGCAATATCCAAAAAGTAGCTTCAATATCTAAGAATTCCAAAGATATTCAAAAATGTCCAAAAGTAGTGTAAATGTTCAAGTAAACATCCAAATGTTGTAGGAAAACATTTCTGCAACGTTTAGAAGTCCAAAATTCATGAAGATGATGAAGGCAACAATTAATGGTGCTTAATAGCTTCAATCCCGTATGTCAAAGTGTAGGAAGAGTGCAAATGAGCACACCCCATTGAATGCCAAGCTTGAGGGTATTTATAAGTGAGTTTTGGGACCAACCGCCATAATTTCGTATACTTGAGGGATGCGAAATTTACATCCCAAAACAGAGTCGAAAAACCAAGGCAGTGTCAAAAAATCGCATCACGAACTCGAAAAATCTCGTATCCCAAAAACTGGGTGAAAACACCTGTTGCGTAGCCTAAAAGGTGTAATCAGCACAGTAAAACCAAGTGGCCAGGTGATCTATCTAGCAAAGTATCCCGCATCCCAAAAATTGGTTGAAAACCTGGTGTGCTTAGCTAAAAAATCGTGATCCGCATGTGTAATCCAGTTTTGCCAAAGCTGCTTGGCATTTTCCAAAAATCTGCATCCAAGCCAAATCGATATTTTTGCATCCTGAAAATCCACGATGCGGCTTTCAAAAAAAATTCAAATATTTCGCATCCCTCACTGGCCATTTTTCCGCATCCCAAAACCACGAGTCGGATACAGAAAAAATTGTGCTAGGATAGAGTCACGCATGGGGAACTTCATATCCCTCCGAGGATACAAAATTTCTGATGTGAAATTTCCATCGTGCCAAGAATTTTTTTTAGAACGTGATTGGCCCGAGTTGGAGACGTGGTTTTCAGTCATTTTCCCATGTCGATCACACCATTTTTTCGTGCCAAGCCAAATAATCTATCACTTTGACAGACGTGATCAGCCAAACACGAACACATGAAAATTGATAATTTTCACATGTCGATCACATGTTTTTGGACATACCAAACCTGAATTTGCCAAGTGCCAGATTTTAATGTCGTGTGTCGCATAGGCCTTTTTCGTGATCATGCCATGCCGATCAGCTACTTTTGAGTGCGTGATACTACTTTTTTTTTACCAAAATTCATATATTTTTCACGAAGAGTTTTTCCACGTGATCTGATCAAACGCTCGAGCGTTTTGAGCTGATCGGACCGAGTCAATCTTGTATTTTTACCACGTTCATTTTTCCATGCCCACTAACGATGATTTTACGAATCGACGTTGTTCCCAACCTTTTCTGCACATGTGGCGACTTCGACCAAATCGCTTGGTGTTTTCTGACGATGGTCTCGAAGCTTGAGTGTGTCGCTGACCAAAATCATGACATGTGACAGATTTGACCAAAAAGTGTGTCAACAGTAATCAAATTGTGTTGTAAAATAAAGGGTTGTTTTTATTTTTCCATTAAGCATGGAGAACTCTGATGAAATTTCATCTATTTTTATTGTTTTCCTACATAATTTTCTTTTGATTCCTCGACTGGAAGTTACCTTTTTCCTCTAACCTATATAAATGTTAATTTTTGATTTGTATTTGCTTTATAGCGTGTTATGTTTGTAACGGACATTTATTACATGTGAGCTATATTAAAAGAGATATTACATTCATATTTCTAGCTATGATAAATTTGTTATATTGCATGTTTCTTTGAGTACTCTCTTTGCATGACACACCCTGGACGTTCATGCTATGTTTATAACAAGATTGTGATAATTTACTTTTGCTAATTGGCCAATATTTTCCAATCAGATTGCTTAGTGATCGTTCTATTGAAGATTCAACAATGCCTCCATGGATGTTGATCGCACCGACGTTGGTAATTTTCTTTCTCAATGTAAATCTATGGTAAAAATCAGCCTTTTTGTCCTCGACTATGTGTATTACACAAAGCCCATGTAACATGCCTGTAACTAATGTATGTATGTATAGGAGCTATGAAGGTTAAATTTTGTAGCATAATGTAGCATTTTATCGTATTTGGAGTAGTTATGTTTTATATAATAGTTGCTTTTATGAACATGTTGTATGGTTTATAGTGGATTTCCTACATAGTCTTCTGCTACAATGCAATGTATTTGAAACTTCAAAATTTTATTCTGTAATCATATGGTGATAAAGGACCAAACTACTCCGATGAACGAGAACACAATACCCACCTTGCAAGTTTGAAAATCTATACGTTTATAGCTAATATTGTCGAATTCATCATCTCCAACTTCCAAGTTTAACCAACGAGCATTGTCCCTAAATTTTAATTCATTCATTTAGTAAAAAGGAGAACTGTGATACAAAACAGTGAAAAGAGTTAATTGAATTACATATGCGAAATATAGTAATAAGTTTTACTGTATGTTAAATGCTTGAAGCTTCTTCTTAGAAATTTGTATAAAAAAGTTAATTTGTTTACCTTCTTGCTAATCTGTTTTCTATTATCCGAAGTGGTCTACATTTTTTATTCTCTAACTGTACTCAAACCGCTACATCTTTTCTTCTATGATTAACAATGTTATGCTTCAACTTTTATTACATTTATATTCATCAAGAAATTGTTTTCTTTTAATACTACATCAGCTATTTAATTCAAGGAAAAGTTCAATTTTTTTTTAAACTTACATTAATATGGATTATAGAAGCTATCTTGCCTAAATAAGGCAAAACAACACCTCTAGTTTAGCGGTAATCTATTATATCCTTTGATAATTGCATTAATGACAGCATGCTCAAATTTCAAATGCAAGAATCAAGAAGATTTTTTGCCATTTAACACATGCAATATCGTAAAATTACAATCTACAAAATATACTCTGTGTCGTTCTATAACAAGAAATTCAGCCGTACTTAATCATCAGTCAACAAACTGAAATATATGAAAGATATCTTTGGATCTATTAGTTCTTTGTTTTTCAGTAGAATTAACTGGATAGTGTAAAATAATTATATATTTCAACTGTTCATAGAATATTATTGCATGTAACACATAATATGACTAGATTTGCTTAAAATGTTGGTAATTTCCATTCATATTAATGCCATTAGGTAAACGATGATGATTTTGAGTAATTTAGAGAAAACTATCACTTTAAAGTTGCAGATTGATCAAAACATATTGAATTGTTCAAGAACAAAGGATACAGACGTATGTTAACACAGTTGACAGAAGATTTCATGCATTGATCTTAGTTTTAATTTCTCTAAACTAAGATAACACGACGCCTGCTCTGATTTTGTGAGTACTAACACATAATTGTTACTCATTTATTTCGAATTATCAATTAGTTTGTTAATCATGTTCGCTATAATGGTTTACCTTATACTGAGTTTGTTAATTATAGTCGAATTTTGGTGTTAAACATCCTTTTCTACTCCCTAGATATAGGAATACTTTCTCAGTTTGATATGTTGCCTTCGAATGATAGATGTAAGACTGGTAGTTTTATCAACCTATATTCCACAAAGAAAGTTTCGGTGAAACACCTTCTCAATATAACAAAATACTTCCTTCTTTATATATTACTTTACATTTAATATGAATTTTGTTCCGTTAAAAAAAGGATAATTCATGTATGTGGGCTGGTTTTGGAACTTATAACATATTTAGCCGTGTTCCAGAAATAATAACAAATATAGGCCTGTTTTGTTTGGGGAGGGAAACTGGCGTGTTTTGAAAACTCGCCTGTGTGCGAGTTCTGAAAACTCGCCTGTGTATTTTGGGTCATCCCCAAACTTTATATGCACTCACTAGTCTTCTCATAATTCGAAACACACTCAACCACATCTTCTCAGCTCCATATATTTTCAAAATGGCTTCTCAAACAATGGTGGAGCATGAGGTTAACTCGTACCCAGTTTGCTGCCACTGTGGATATATGGCTGAAGTTGTCGTATCTAATAATGGTGAAAACACTGGTCATCGAAGTCTTCTTTGTTCCAATTATCCCCACGGATGCAATTTTTCAGAATGGATTGACGAACCGCTTTGTCCCAAGGGCATAACATATGCGAATGAGAAAAAGAAAATAGACGTCTCAAAAAACTCCTAGAGGACTTGCAATTTAACCGTAACCACTATTGTGTCTATTATCCGTCGTCATTGTAGGTTTCTGAAGTTTAGTTTGAATTATTGTATTAGCCGTTGTCGTTGTATGTTTCTGAAGTTTAGTTTGAATTATTATTTGTGTGTTTGTATGACTTGGAAGGTTAATACGAGGTACTGTATGTTTGTGCTTTTTTAATAATTTATTTTATGTTTTTGAAGTTTGAATTAAAGCTTTTTCTGTTTGTGGGTTCGTACACTACACATTATGACATAAAGATGAATTGACAACATGCTGCCACAAATTAAAGCGGGGTTAGTCTGTTTATGTACAGTACGATCTGCTGCAAATCAGGTGATTTGACTAGACACTAATAAAGTTGGTCCAATATTTCGAAATAGTTGAGTTGACAAGCATCTGCCAAATTTGACTCAATGTTTGTCCATTGTGATAAAGCCATTGTATGGACAAATGCCAATGCTATATTTCGAATTTGATGATATGATTAAAGCTCTCCCAATTCTGATTCTACTTTATTTTGAAATCGGGTACATGATTAAAGCTTTGCCAATTCTGACTTGACAACGACCGTACTGAGTTGATTAAAGTTGATTTGACAGTGACGTTGCTTAGATGGTTTCCCTATTTCATAGCTCTTCAGCACATTATTTCTCATACACTTCAATCCTATCTTCAAATAACTTCAAGAAAAATAAAATCACTCAACAATGGCGTCTACTTTTATTACTGCACTTTACTACTATGACGGTGAATTGGGTAGTGGATGAGCACCAAAATGGAAGTTATGTGGGAGGATTATGCAAACCAGGGAGAGTTCGAAGGGGTTGCACACTTGATGCTTTGAAAGAAACAGTTTTCCAAGCAACCAAAATTAACCCTCTCGAATATGATATCGAGTTTTTGGTCAACTGGACTACTGATTTGGGGACGAGAGCCGTAGCACTTTTAGAAGATGAAGATGTACAAGTAATGTTTTCTGTTGTTAAGAAATCGATTGAGTTGTTTGTTGGAAAACAACAAAAGAAATCGAGGAAGATGTCGTGGAAGAAATAATCACACCGCCTGTAGTGAGTAGCGGTTTAGGTTATTTCACAGAAATGTTGCAAACTCATGATCCATCACTCATCTTTAGTTCTTCTTTATACAGCAATCCGTATTGTCCACCAAATGTGGCTGAACAGCAGCAGCAACAACAACAAGAAGAACAACAAACTGATCAGTCAGAACTGTTAGATATTAGCAAAAGGTATGTGTTTCCACATCAAGTTAGTTTTATAAATACTTATTGAAATGTAAGATTTAACTAAAATGCAGAAACGACCCAAAGTTCCCCTTACGAGAAAGCTCGGATTGATTTAAGAACACAAAAAATCAGAACGCAAATAGAAGAACATTTCATTTCTTATGACAACAATTTCCATCAGAGTACAAGAATATAACAGAGTATGAATAAATAATATACATTTGATAAATATCAGAGATTTAAATTACTCTTAAATACATATCAGCAGAAATATAATACAAAACACAACTGAAAGAAATACACGGATACAGAGATTTCCGAATATCGCTTTGGCTGTAAACCAGGATCCTGTGAATACAATATCTGCAAAAACCAAAACTACTAGCTGCCCGTGTGGAAAATATGGTCACCCAGAGTTTAGGTAGAAACAATAAACTCTGAGTCAGTCATGGGACTAATGTGAGAATTAAAACGGTTGTTACACTTTGTTTTATAAGTGGGGAAATCATGGGACCACGCAGTATAACACAAAACGGGTTTACTCCACACAAATCTTAGTTTAAATTAAAACAATTCAATGCTTTTTGGAAAATGAAGCTATTTGTAACGACCTGCATTCTACGCATCGCAGGATCATAGAATATTTCTTTCTTTCACATACGAAGTCGTATGGTCATGTAACTTTGGGAGACGACTATTGGAGTCATTTCTCATGTTCATGATTTTTGCCGATTTTTAAATGACTATTTTGCCCCTAGATAATCTTGTTTTGGACATAACTTTTGATAGGAAAGGAGTTTTAACCTGAAACCACGTCCATTGGATTCAGATGATGGTTTACAATTCCGTAGTGTGGTCACATTGGCCAAACGGACTCACCGTTTGGGAGATATGGCTGAACCAAGTTTCAGATGGTGAAAAACAACTTAATCGGGCTTAACCGGGTGATTAACAGCTAGGCCCAAAGGGGAATTTCGGGATTAGGAGTTTAAAAGGGCTGTTAGGGTTTGGAGAATAACTTTTTCTCATTTTTCAGCCGTCACTATTATTCCTCTTAACCTAGCCATGGCCTCCAACATCTAAAACATCCCCAAACTAGTTTCTAATTGAAGATTAGCCTAATCAACATCAAATTAAGAGGAATAACACCGAAGCAAGGTTAGAGCTGTTGTATTGCATTGGGAATAGCACCAAACAGAGATTCATTTCAGATTTGGTATTTTATTTGTGGCCAAGGTGAGAGATTTGCATAATTCCTCACTAATTATGGTTAATCAAAGGTAATTAGTGTTAATTAGCGAATATAAACATGATTAAATTTTGGAAAAATATTTATAAATTTCGAAATATTATTTTAGGCCTCTGTTAAGAAATTTGGTTAAGTTTTGCTAATTATATCATTAGTTTTGCTTAAACATGCTTAAGGGAAAATATGAGATTTTGGCTATGTTTGATCCGTTTAACCTTGTCATATTGTTGTTTTGATGTTTGTGGTCACTTCTATGTGTTGCTATGACTGTATGGTATGCTTTGTGATCGGATCGAAGAGTTAGATTGGTCGAAAATGCAGTCGTATGGCGTAAAACAGTCGCTGGAAAAGTGGCAAGAAGCAGTGCAGGGTTTCGGATTGGATCGGGTTGGGGTGCTCGGGTCGGATCGGAGAACTGAGCAGAGAACTGAACCGGATCGGAACCTAGTACATGAAGAGAGCTTGGCAAAAAGGAAGGCCTCTCGCATAAGGGTTGGAGTTGGTATTGGACTAAAGCTGGACATGGGATCGGATCGGATTAACTAGAGGAAAGAAAGGCAGAACCGAACCAAGGCAGAAGCATCGAACCGAATCAAGATAGTGAGATAGCTGAACCCAAGTGACATGGAAGCATCGAACCGAACCGAGGGTGGAGCTCCGAACCGAACCGGATGGCCAGGAAGTGGAGCAAGCCGAACCGAACCAGGAAAGGACAACCGAACCGAACCGGATTGGAGCTGCGATTACGCGACGACTTTTCTGAAGACCAACTCCAATTCGACCAAAACCCGAGATGCAAAGGAAGTCCAAATAGGAAGTAGAGCTCAGGATCCAGTTGGGAACCAACGAGTTAACTTCATGAGTTGGACTTTGCTGCGGGACATGTGCTAAGGAGTTGTCGATGTCTATAACTTTGGATCACTATGTGTAGGGGGTACGTGAACGGATTCAGGGCCACAGTGGCCTAGGTACGACTAAAGAGCTATAGACCAATGAATTGGGGTCATTTGTAAAGATTTGGTCATGACTCCATGGGGCAAGCTTGGTAGTAGCAGTAGTTGTACAAGTCGAACTTTGTCACCACTTCGATGGGTCTAGTGATTGACAGTGGTGGACATCGTATGCTTTATGCACTGAGTGAGAGATGTGAGTATGGTTGCTATGGTTGATTTGTTTGCCATCATTATGACATGCACACCCCCATCCCCCCCCCCCCCCGTTATCTTTGCACCATCTGTTCTGTGGCACCTTAGAGTATTGTACGGTATGTAGTGCTAACTCTTTGGTTGCAGGTCCAGGTATGGTTTAGTATACCTGTTATTGGTCTGTTCAGCTGCTTATCACTTATACCAGACTTTTTGTCTGATCCAAAGTTTTATGTCTCTTCTTATTACTCTGGGTGTTCTCACGAGCAGACTAGAGACAGGTTAGGTGGTATGCACGAGTAGTTGTACCGAAGACGAGCATGAGGCTTCCACATATGATACATATATATAGATATTCTCCCTGTGTTGCTGCGGTCATACTTTGGGCATTAGTGGTGTACCTTTCTTTCTTTTGTTTAGAGAGAGTAATTTGGAAAGTTGTAATAAGCTATTTTTCGATTTCCGCTACTCTGATGATGATGTTGATGTTGTTTTTAGTTATCAGCTTATGCACTGTCTCACCTGTTTTATGTCAAGTACATTATTATTACATTGACATTCTACAGGTTTTCGATTAGCTCATTCTCTTATTACCTTTCTTTGGCGACCATTCCGTGCTAGTCGGGCATGTGTACAACGCACTTTCGGAGGAAATGCCGGCTGGTGCGGGGCAGGCCGTCACACTTGGTATCAGAGCTCTAGGTTGCGTAGTTAACCTAGGGAAAGACACCAGGGAGAGATAATACGTATATGAGAGCACGTATTTGTGATTATTTTGGTTTTCAAAAGCTACTATTATAGTTAAGGATGAAGTCGCACTGCACTGGCACCACTATGGAGATGGTTAATCGTTTTCTCTTTACAGGTTGAACGATGAGCCGATATGCAAGAGGTACCGGTAGAGGATCCAATAATGGGAATGTTGCTGATATGAGGACGATGTTTACTAACCTCATGAGAGAGATGCTTAGGGATGTGCAGAGGGCAGCCCCCAATGCTGATAGTGGTGGTGGTCTAATAGTTCAGGCGCCTAGGGCCGATTTCGCCAAGCTGAACAAGGATTATACTAGTCTTAGTGGGAAGCCGTTCCACGGAACGGAGTCGGATACGGAAGTTCAGGATTGGTTGGATAGCTGCGAGCGTATCTTCGAAGATTTGGGTATCGAGGATGCGATGAAGAGAAGGCTAGCATCTCGTCAGCTGCAAGAACGGGCAATGAATTGGTGGAATGCTATAAAGGCAGCTACTCCCGAGGATCAGATTACTTGGGATCAGTTTAAGGTTCGCTTTAGCGATAAGTTCATTCCAGCTGCTCAGAAGTCGATGTTGTTTAAGAAATTTTTGGAACTCAAGAAGAATGGCAGAGCTGTCTCGGAGTATATTGCCGAATTCGACACTTTGTTGAAATATGGGTTATTCCTAATAGATACTGCCGAGAAGAAGAACGAGAAGTTCATAACTGGCTTGGATTAGTACTTGGGGGAAAGGCTTATTAACCACATCGATGAGACGTTTGAATCGATTGTGGGGAAAGCATTAAGGTCAGAGAGTCTTTAACCTAAGTTGAAGACTGAGGTTGCATCTGCAGAGGAGCCAAAGCCGCAAGCAAGTGGTGGAGGCAAAAATGGTTCTCAGAATAAGAGGAAGAAGAACCAGAATAAGGATGGCCAGAAGAAGAAGAATGATGTTGAGTGCTTTAGCTGTGGTAAGAAGGGCCATTATGCTAATAATAGTCGGGCCAAGCCAGCGGATAGGAAGTGCTTCAACTGTGGCCAAGTGGGACATCACAAGGACAAGTGTCCGCAACCCCCTAAAGAAAAGCAGATGGTGAAAGCATATGCCCTTAATGTTATTCCTTCTTCGTTGAATGCCCCAACTGCGACGGAGAGGGGAAAGAATGTCGTTATTCAAGGTATGCTTTCTGTTTATGATGTTCATGTTCGAGTATTGTTTGAAACCGGAGCTTCCAGTTCCTTCATATACAGTGACCTGGTAGGTAGGTTGGGATTGGAGCCCGAGATCGTCGATAGACCTTTAGTAGTGACGAACCCGATTGGTGGTTCGACTAACCTTAGCATGATTTGTCGTAATGTGGTCTTATCGAGTCATGGATGCAGGTTTGTTTGTAATTGCTTTGTTTTGGGCTTTACTGGGTTTGGCATTATTTTGGGAGTCGATTGGCTCCAAAGATACGGGGTGGTGGTAGACTGTGAGGGCTTTTTGATGGCAGCTAGAACAGATAATGGGCAGAGGGTAGTGTTTGGTGGTCTACCTAGTGATGGGGTAATGGCGAGTTTACTAAATTCCCTCGACATCCCGCATAGTGAGTTGTCATGTTTGCCCGTGGTTGGCTAGTATCCGGACGTCTTCGAGGAAGTGACCGGGCTTCCACCACACCGAGAGATTGAGTTCCATATTGATCTAGTGAAAGATGCCAGACCTATAGTGATGCCACTTCGTCATATGGCACCAAGGGAGCAGCGAGAGCTCGGGGTGCAAGTCAGCGATCTTTTGAAGAAGGGATTTATCAGAAGGATTATTTATGAATGGGGAGCACCAGTTATGTTTGCTACCAAGGCGGATGATTCCCTTCGATTGTGTGTGGACTACCGCGAATTGAATAAAGTGACGAGGAAGAATAAGTATTCTCTACCGTGGATAGATGATTTGTTTGATCAGTTGAGTGGCGCGAGAGTATTCTCCCAGTTGGATCTCGCGACAGGTTTTCATCAGCTTAGGGTGGAAGCTGAGAGTATAGCTAAAACGGCATTTCAGACGCCGTCTGGATTTTATGAATGGTTGGTCATGCCATTTGGGTTGACCAATGCACCAGCATATTTTGTGGATCTTATTAATAGAGTATTCAGAGATCAGTTGAATAAGTTTGTTCTTGTGTTCGTGGACGATATGCTTGTTTATTCGAGGACATAGGAAGAACATAAGGAACATTTAAAAATAGTGATGGAGGTGTTGAGAAAACACCAATTGAAAGCAAAGTTTTCTAAGTGTCACTTCTGGAGGAGGGAAGTGAGATTCTTGGGCCATGTTGTTTCAGAAAATGGTATCGCCGTGGACCCTGCGAAAGTGGCTATAGTACAAGATTGGTCTATGCCCAAGAGTGCGACAGACATAAGAAGTTTCTTGGGGTTAGTTGGATATTATCGTAAGTTTATCCAAGACTTTTCCAAGATAGTAGCACCGTTGACTCAGTTGACCAAGAAGAATCAAGCTTTCGTCTGGGACGAAAAGTGCGAGAATGCATTCAAGAGTCTAAAGGAAAAGTTGACATGTGCACCAGTGTTAGTCATTCTAAGGGGAATGAAGAGATGACGGTATATAAGGATGCATGTATGACCGGACTAGGTGCTATATTGATGCAAGGAGGTAGGGTTGTAGCTTATGCAAGTTGGCAATGGAAACCGCATGAGAAAAGATACCCTACCCATGATTTGGAATTGGCAGCGATCGTGTTTGCATTGAAGATGTGGAGACATTATCTCTTGGGAGAAAGATTCGAGTTGTTTACTGATCATAAACCGTTAAAGTATCTCTTCTCTCAGAAGGATCTAAATATCTGATAGCAGAGATGGTTAGAATTCTTGGCTTCCTATGAAGGCTGCCCGAGATAGGCAGAAAAGGTATGCTGATAAGAGGAGAAGAGAATTAAAGTTCTCCATTGGTGACTTGGTGTTTGTCAAGATTTCTCCGTTGAAGAGTGTGATACCATTTGGCAGGAGAGGCAAGTTAGCACCAAGATTTGTTGATCTATCCCTAGTTCTTGAGCAAATTGGGAATTTGGCATACAAAGTTGAATTACCAGAGAAGATGGCAGGAGTTCACAACGTATTTCATGTTTCCCCGTTCAGTAAGTTCGTACACGACCCAGATGTGACTATTTCACCTGATCAGTAGGAAGATATCGAAGTTGAACCCGAGGCGGTTGGGAACCGCAAGCCTATGCTTATTGTTGGGAACGATACGAAGCAACTTCGACGGAAAGTGGTGAATCTAGTCAAAGTCCAGTAAGGCAAGAATGAGAATGACTGTACTTGGGAGACAGAGGAGAACATTAGGAAGACGTATCCAAAACCCTTCGCCTGGTAAGATTTCAATTTCGATTTAGTCTTTCCGCATGCTAGGATAGGTTTGTTTTATCTGTTTTGCATGTTTGATTATTGCATATGATTGTTAGGCATGCGGGATCCTTTGCATGTTTTTGGTTAAGGAATTTCGGGGATGAAATTTCTTAAGGGGGGAAGAGTGCAACGACCCGTATTCTACGCATCGCAGGATCGTATAATATTTATTTCTTTCACATACGAAGTTGTATGGTCATGTAACTTTGGGAGACGACTATTGGAGTCATTTCTCATGTTCATGATTTTTGCCGATTTTTAAATGACTATTTTGCTCCTAGCCGATCTTGTTTTGGACATAACTTTTGATTGGAAAGGAGTTTTGACCTAAAACCACTTCCATTGGATCCGGATGATGGTTTACAATTCCGTGAAGTGGTCACATTAGCCAAATGGACTCACCGTTTAGGAGATATGGCTGAAACAAGTTTCAGATGGTGAAAAAAAGCTTAATTGGGCTTAACCGGGGGATTAACAACTAGGCCCAAAGGGGAATTTCGCGATTAGGAGTTTAAAAGGGCTGTTAGGGTTAGAGAATACATTTTTCTCATTTTTCAGCCGTCACTATTCATTCCTCTTAACCCAGTCATGGCCTCCAACATCTAAAACATCCCCAAACTACTTTCTAGTTGAAGATTAGCCTAATCAACATCAAATTAAGGAGGAATAGCACCAAAGTAAGGTTAGAGCTGCTGTGTTGCATTGGGAATAGCGCCAAACAAAGATTCATTTCAGATTTGGTATTTTATTGTGGCCAAGGGGAGTGATTTGCATAGTTCCTCACTAATTATGGTTAATTAAGGGTAATTAGTGTTAATTAGCGAATATAAACATGATTAAATTCTGGAAAAACATTTATAAATTTCGAAATATTGTTTTAGGCCTCTGTTAGGAAATTTAGTTAATTTGGTTAAGTTTTGCTAATCATATCATTAGTTTTGCTTAAACATGCTTAAGGGAAAATATGGGATTTTGGCTATGTTTGATCCGTTTAACTTTGCCATATTGTTGTTTTGATGTTTATGGTCACTTCTATGTGTTTCTATGACTGTATGGTATGCTTTTTGATCGATTAGAAGAGTTAGATTGGTCGAAAACACCGTCGTATGGCGTAAAACAGTCGTTGGAAAAGTTGCAGGAAGCAGTGCAGGGTTTCAGATCGGATCGGGTTAGGGGGCTCGGGTCGGATCGGAGAACTGAGCAGAGAACCGAACCAGATCGGAACCTAGTACAAGAAGAGAGCTGGGCAAAAAGGAAGGCCTCTCGCATAAGGGTTGGATTGGTATTGGACTAAAGCTGGACATGGGATCAGATCGGATTAACTGGAGGAAAGAAAGGCAGAACCGAACCAAGGCAGAAGCACCAAACCGAATCAAGATAGTGAGATAGCTGAACCCAAGTGACATGGGAGCACCGAGCTGAACCGAGGATGGAGCTCCGAACCGAACCGGATGGCCAGGAAGTGGAGCAAGCCGAACCGAACCAGGGAAGGACAACCGAACCGAACCGGATTGGAGTTGCGATTACGCGACGACTTTTCTGAAGACCAACTCCAATTCGACCAAAACCCGAGATGCAAAGGAAGTCCAAATAGGAAGTAGAGCCCAAGATCCAGTTGGGAACCAACGAGTCAACTTCATGAGTTAAGCTTTGCTGTGGGATGTGTGCTAAGGGGTTGTCGATGTCTATAACTTTGGATCACTATGTGTAGGGGGTACGTGAACGGATTCAGGGCCACAGTGGCCTAGGTACGACTAAAGAGCTATAGACCAATGAAGTGGGGTCATTTGTAAAGATTTGGTCATGACTCCATGGGGCAAGCTTGGTAGTAGCAGTAGTTGTACAAGTCGTACTCCGTCACTACTTCGATGGGTCTAGTGATTGACAATGGTGGAGATCGTATGCTTTACGCACTAAGTGAGAGATGTGAGGATGTTTGCTATGGTTGATTTGTTTGCCATCATTATGACATGCACACCCCCACCCCACCCCGTTATCTTTACACCATGTGTTCAGTGGCACCTTAGAGTATTGTACGGTATGTAGTGCTAACTCTTTGGTTGCAGGTCTAGGTTCAGATATGGTTTAGTATACCTGTTATTGGTCTGTTTAGCTGCTTATCGCTCATACCAGACCTTTTGTCTGACCCAGAGTTTTATGTCTCTTCTTATTACTCTGGGTGCTCTCACGAGCATACTAGAGAGAGGTTAGGTGGTATGCACGAGTAGCTGTACCGAAGATGAGCAAGAGGCTTCCACGTATGATACACATATATAGATATTCTCCCTATGTTGCTGCGGTCACTACTTTGGGCATTAGTGGTGTACCTTTCTTTCTTTTGTTTAGAGACAGTAATTTGGAAAGTTGTAATAAGCTGTATTTGGATTTCCGCTACTCTGATGATGATGTTGATGTTGGTTTTAATTATCAGCTTATGAACTGTCTCGCCTGTTTTATGTCAAGTACATTATTATTATATTTTGTTCCATGCGCTGTGAGACATTCTACAGATTTTCGATTAGCTCATTCTCTTCTTTCCTTTCTTTGGCGACCGTTCCGTGCTAGTCGGGCATGTGTACAGCGCACTTTCGGAGGAAATGCCGGCTAGTGCGGGGCGGGCCGTCATACTATTACAGGACTCAAGTCCCATCACACAATGCAACACAAGCCGAAGGATAGAGTTTTCCCTTATAATAGCCAAACATGCTTGGTACGCTTAAAACAAATTATTTTGATGTTACTATAAGTGTATAGTGTCAAAAACAACTTCAAATATAAATGTATCAATCATAGACGACATAGGTACCATATATAATATGGACATACTAGTTCGATACTTAAAACCGCATGATGTTATATTGGAAGTTGGATTTCCATCATGAACCAAGGCAATGGATCTCCCTTACCGAATTCGAGACTCTCTAGCCCGAGCCTTGGGCAAGTACTCAGTCAAGGCCTTAGGAGCCACAGGGTCGGTCCACACATATGTTAGTGGATTATATATAATTCCTGAACAATACGTTTCCCCGCCCTATGGGGCGTAAATCAAGAGCCACTAGGGACTCAAATCCGAGGTACCTCTCTATCCATCATCCACATAAGTAAAAATGCTTGGGCTCTATACCATTACACCATATCTAGCTAGAAAGAAACGCATGTTCTCCCTGGATCCTTCTCCCGTTTCTGATTCATACCGGGGTGTGAGGCCCGCGAAGTAAAATTATACACAAAGCTATGCCTAAATAAGCTGTGCTTTGATCATCAACCACAAGGCTTTGCTTTTCAACAAAAGTCTTGATTATTTTCATCTTAGCATGCCACATTGACAGCTCACGCCATGCAACTGATGTCTATCAATATATCAAAGGGTGTTAAGCAAGAGAATAAATTCTCCGCCATCAAATAGATATATATTTAATAGAAATCAATTTACACAGAACGAAACCCAATGTTAGACTTACATCCATTTACTAGTCCGTTCTGGGTCTTAACGAAACCGAAGACACCTTATTCCTCGTCCCATATGTCCAATACAGGAG
The DNA here is from genome assembly GCA_030737875.1 of Allium sativum. Classification (NCBI taxonomy): domain Eukaryota; kingdom Viridiplantae; phylum Streptophyta; class Magnoliopsida; order Asparagales; family Amaryllidaceae; genus Allium; species Allium sativum. The sequence goes on from CM060920.1 coordinate 720,360,686, forward strand.
AGAGGTCCTCGCATATCCGTCGATCTCCGAATACGTCTGAACGATCACCACTTATTACCTTGTCTTGGGTTATAGCCCAATCAAGACATCAGTAATCATCCAAACAATGTGAAGAACTCCAGTCTTCAACTACTGACTTCATCATCTACTTTAAGTCGTTGTATTAATTATTCAGAATGGATTAAACCCGGTCTTTCCGAATAATTCGCTTGTCTTATAATCAAGTGATATAAAACACATCATAAGCCACATTCCAATTCAGAATATTCTTTCAATAAAATATTCACATTATTAAGGATAGGTTTCCGCTAATTTTATCAAAGATAGATTCTTTTAAATTTATTCTTTAATTTTCCTTCAGATATCATTTCAAAAGATTTCATTTACTAGTCGGGATTATCGAACCTTACGGAAGCAATCATTTATTGTTTTCCCAATCCCAACCTATTCACCCCATGGAGCAAAACTGGTAGTACTCCATACTAACACCCACTATGTTTTAAGTAAAATTAATTATCCTTTTACGTTCAAATCTAATTAAGGATTTAACTATCACCTGGAGTAAAACTAGCGGTACTCCGTTCTCGATCATTTCAAGAATTCGATAAATTTATTTATCTCATTCCCATTTCAATCTTATTAAAAATTTATTAGAACTCCAGTTTAGTTTTAATATCAAAAATCATTACTTTATGATTATTCAAATTTAATAAATTAATCTTATCTTTAACTTGGTTAAAGAACCAACGTCATTTAAAACACAGTTCACGATAAACCCAAAATTATCTTCCATTAAAGATGGAATCTTCACGGAAATCAGATCAATATATAATCGATATAAATTTTCGTATCAAACTAACAATATAAATGGAATAACGGCAAAGCCTTTTAAAATCCATATATAGCAACGGTCTTCTTTTACAGAAGCTCATCTCGATTATTATTAAATCGAATTCCCTTCATTTCCCAATTAATATATTAAATTGGAAAACTTTACTTTGGAAATTTTCCATTTAAATCTTAATAAAAGATTTATAAATTCCAAATTATATTTTCACTGTTAATCGGGTTAAAGAACAAATGTCGTTAAAAACACAGATCACAGTAAACCCAATTCACATTTCATTTTATTCCAATTACTAAAGATAATTGGAAATTTTAATAATCTTAATTAAAAGATTTATTCTTTTCATACGGGGTTTAAGAACAGTGTTATTTAAGATACCATTCACGAAAAACCCAAAATCCAATTCTTTTATTCAATTCCAATTAAATATTAATTAATTGGTAAACTACTCTAAATCTTAATTAAAAGATTTATTCTTTTCACATGGGGTTTAAGAACAGTGTTATTGAACACACCATTCACGACAAACCCAAAATCCAAATTATTTTATTCAATTCCAATTAAATATTAATTAATTGGAAACTTCATTAAATCTTATCATGAAAGAATGACATTTTTTGTCAAGTAACATATATGTTAACATGTAGTTCTTTTAATTTAAACAAACTTGTTAAAGGTGACATTTTTAATGACAAAATTTATATTATCATGTTATTCTTTTAATCTAAACAAACATGTTAAAGGTGACATTTTTATGACAAAACTTACTTTAACATGTAATTCTTTTTTTTCCTAATCTAACATGATAAAAATGTCATTTTTAATGACAAAACATGTTTAATAAATGATTCTCTTTTTCTAACTTAACATGATAAAAATGTCATTTTTAATAACAAAACATGTTTAACAAATGAACATTTTTTTAATGAATCAATACATATTTATCAAATGAACATTTTTTTATTAACATCGTAACATGACAATGTTTTAATGAATCAAAATATATTTTTAACATATGAATATTTTCCTAACATCGCTAACATGTAAATGACAATGTTATAATAAATCCTACATACAATAAAAATGTAAATTTTATTGTTAACATATTTTATTTCAAACAATGAATATTTTTAATGATTCCTACATACACAATAAAAATGTACATTTTTATTGATTTAAACATACAATAAAAATTGCGTTTTTTATTGCAAAAAAAACATTATCGTTTAAACATGAATATTTTAATGGTTCATATATACAGTAAAAATATGATTTTTATTATATGAACATATTTTATCAAACATGAACATTTTATTGATTTATATATGTAGTAAAAATATGATTTTTATTGTATAAACATATTTTATCTTAAAATATTCTTTATTTTAAAAGATTCTTTTATTAAAATGTTCTTTTATTTCTGAATCGGAATGCGACTCAATCAATTACCATTTAATTTCAGTTATACAGATTTCATACATTGCATGTATACAACAATAATGATAAATAATTGTTAACCCATTAAAAATTTGTATTCAAAGTGGGTCGGGTCGGTCGGTTGTGGAGCACCGGATTGGTCGCTACGTTGGATCGGCCTTAATGATATGGTACGGACAGTACCAACGGACCGGGTCGGTCGGTTGCATAGCACCGGATCGGTCTCTACAATGGATCAGCCTCAATGATATGGGTCTGACGGTACCAACGGACCGGGTCGGTTAGTTGCAAAGCACCAGATCGGTCACTTTAGAGTGGATCGGTTGCGACGAAACCATGTGCATCACATGACAGTATGGACCATATAACAATTTCTATTTGGTTCAAAGCAATGTACAAAAGGACTACGGGTCACGTATGAATAAAGAAATGGGTCAGCATGCTGGACTAAAACATGGATCGGTTACCACTTTTGCAATCTGGATCGGCCTATACAAAGTAATGCAAATGGTTCCAGCAAAGGATTGATATATTGACAAGCAAATGAATAACGTGATGAATCAATCCCTGCATATGAACAATGATATATACGTGACGCCCAAAGAATAACATAGAACAATTGTTTGGCATCTGGAAGCATACAATTGAACGTGGTATTATAGTTGAATACAAGAGCAATCTGAATCGTTTAATTATATATGCAAAGAAGTACACATGAATCCATATGGTTATAAGTATAAAACATGTAAAGTGCTTAAAGGGGATCCAAATTTACATGTGGATCATCCTTGAGACTTGCGTGGTTGGATGAAAGTGTATAAAATATTGGATCGATACTGTTGAAACAAGATGGATCGGTACCCTCAAAGCATAAATGGACTGGTACCTTAAATCGTTATGGGACGGTGTACTCTAATGTTGACACGTGGACCGGTATGGAGGCTTCACTCTAAAAGTGAATCGATCCAAAATATCAGGCGGTGGAAACTTTGGAGAACTAAATGGATCGGTCCTATTTAATAAGAGCTGGATCGGTGCGGGTATGTATTTGGAACTGAACCGGTACATAACAATATAACTAGACCAGTACTGTTAATAGAAAATGGATCGTCCTGTGAATGAAGTGGATCGGTCATGCTTAATACGTGGTGGTAGGATCGTAATTTATGGACCATGACAGCTTTGCACAGTTATAAAGTAAACCAGTGGAGTTTCTGTAAATAGTCTTTAGCCCGATCCAACTTCATGGCCGATCCAAACCCTTCACACAATAATTATGAGACTGCCACTACCTTCAAACTTCTTTTATAAATAGCCCCTTGCTCCACAATTCAAAGGACCGATTTCACGACCCCGAAAGGATGCCTAGATCGTTCCTAGACCATTCTAAAGCTTCTCTAATTAGTGGCTTCCCAAACTTCATTTAACTTTGTGCTACAACAAAGTGATCAAATCTCTTCTGATTTCCACTAAAAATCTCTAAAATTCAACCCAAGAGCTTAAAATCTCCGTTAATCCTCTCTGAAGTCTAGATTTAATGACAAATCATCATGGGATCTAAGAAGATTATTCAGTTGCTCAAGTGATCAAGGATTAATACATCTACCATCACTAAGCGAAAGATCTCACCAAATTCAAGTGTAATTTAGACCGTAGAGAGAGGAAAAAGAGAGAAAAAGAAGAAATGAATGTAATGAGAGATTTCGTGAAAGTTGTAAAGCAAAATTCCATAATGAGAAGTGATTGAAAAGTGGATGTAGATTCATAGCGAATCGAACCACTATAAAAATTCCTTTGGCTTCGTTTTATAATTTTCATTTTGTGATTATGCGGTTCCATACTCTAATCTTACCGAATCGGTGAAGTGCAACATTTACACCATTGATGTTTGAGTCATTTTTTGTTAAAACATTTGGCGCCCACCATGGGGCCATACTCGCATCTCCTTCCTTCACATTGAAGTTCCAAGCCTACTTCTACCATAGATTCCGCAAATCTAAGATCTAGGTCAATCAACGAATTCTCATCAAAATTCAAGACCTTGTCCGAGATCATGGCCAAATCAAAGAAGACCACTAGCAATGTCGTTGAAGAAAACGACAATGTTGTTAATTACGAAACTACTCCACTCACTAACTAATTTGAAGGTGGAGAAAATTCTATATTCGGAGCAGGAGTGACTAAAGCCGAATTAGACGCCATCGTCACTAACTTGAGTCAATGCATGGAAGCCTCCAACAAAGCTTTAATCGATGTTAATAAAACTCTCGTGGATGCTAATCAAGCTTTGATGGGTAAAGTGAGCGCTCTCTTCAATGCTAATGCAAATCCCACTCCTCCTCCGAAAATCCATGTCAACCTTGAAGAGAATGCAAAATCATCAGCCTCCGATCCTCATAATGACAACTTGGAAGGATTTGTTAGCGAAGACGATGCCAATGTCAAAGACTCAAAAATGAAAGCTAAAAACCTTTCCAATCGAAATATCCAAAGAGTTGCAAGTCCCGTGAAGGGGGCACCTTCCTATAGTGGAAGTAAAAGACGATGCCAATGTCGAAGACTCAAAAATGAAAGCTAAAAATATAGTTTTTAACGTGTATATAAAATAAATATTTATAAACAAATCGAACGATTTGTTTATATACACGCATTTGACTGATATTGATTGGGACGATAAATTTTACACATCGCCCAACTGCACAAATAAAACCTATGTTTGATTGTTTGAAACCCCACACGGGTGTTGGGATGATATTTGGCGTACACTAATCCCAAATAATTAGCTGTATGTCGATCGATTGATTGACAGGTTGTTATAAGCATTAAATATTTATATTTGATGCTTATGCAGTGTAGAATGCACTCTGGATGATGGTTGATTATTTATCGTTGCTATTATATACATGTGTTGTAGGGAATCCATATAATTAACATTATATGGTAATTGATTGGGCCTCATTCCAAGTTGGAAAATAAATATATATTCATGTGTTGAATAAAAGAAAATTCATGTGTTGAATAAAATATATTCATGTGTTGAATAAAAAAAATTCATGTGTTGAAGAAAATATTCATTTGTTGAATAGAATAACGAAGTTATTGAAATATATAAAGCCCTTTTTATTAGATATGCGCCATTTTGACGCGAACGATATTTATATCGATTTTATTCATTTTTATAATGAATATAGAAAAGGAAGTGATTTCAAAATATCATTTATATATTAATGATATAGAATATTCAAATTTGATTTAAAATTGAATATGAAGTTGAAATGGTTTTGAAAACGGATTCTCGCTCGCCACGACGAGCATCCAGAAAAGAGATCGAGGTCCACTCTCCGGAACAACACAACTCGAAGGAATATATCACGGATGTGGTAAAGCAAATCATGAAAGACAACATGCCTCGCAAGGATAGTGAAAGGGAATAGGAGTTATCCCTTGGCAAAAACCCATTCATAAAGAGGAACCGCAAGGTTGAATTTCCCAAGAAGTTCACTCATCCTACTCTGCCTACGTACAACAGGATTTCTGATCTGAATCACTTCCTATACAAATACGAATGATATATGAATGGAGCTAAAGCAACAGATGAGATCAAATGTCTATGCTTCCCTCTCTATCTAGAAGGTGTCGCATCGTTATGGTGTATAAGGCTCCCGCCCAAATCCATCAACCAATTTGATGATTTGATTCTGAAGTTCAAAGAGCAGTTCAGGCTGCAAGCTACGAAGGCGAAGGATTGTTATTTCTCTCACATCGATGAAACAGAAACCGGGAGAATTTTTCAAAGCTTTCCTCAAAAGATTTGACGCTGCTATATCCGAAGTAGGAAATCCTGAGCCTTGCATGATCTTAATGTCTCTAATCAGTGCCATAGATGAGGATAGCAAATTTGGCAGGTGGATTAAAATGAAAGAGCCAAGCACTTTTGACAAATTCTATAAAAAGGCCGAGGAGTACATGAGATTGGAGAATAAGCCTACGCCTCTTCAGATTACTAATTTAAACCAACCTCTTGAAGCTCCCAAAAATGCCGGTACTCATTACAATCAGAAAAATGTCGGAGGTCAGAAAAGGGGAAGTGATGGGAAAGACAATCGAGACAGCAAGAAGCTTTGCTTCTCTAACCTATCAGAACTAACACCCTTAAGTGATACTCTAGAAAACATCTTCACAGCAACATAAAACACTGAGTATTATCTGATTCTAGAGCCTCAAAGAGTAAGCGGCAAGCAAGCGAACTCTGGAAAGTCTTTCCGATCCCATAATCAGCCAGGCACAACACCAACGAGTGTAGGCATCTGAAATCACTACTTGAAGAGCTGATTAGGAAGAATCGTCTGCAAGAATACGTGAAAAATACACAGTCCTCAAATGCTGGTCCGACTCCCCAGGGTCGGGGGCAACAAGCAACGAAGCTTTTGTTCAAACCATGCTAAGGCTGATCATCAACTGATGACCGTTGATTGTGCTTCAGTTTCAAAGGCTCAGAATAAGCGATCAACATCGCCTCCGCTTTACTTCATGCTCTTTTTCCTACTTTAGTTCACGCTTTACTTCATGTTTTACTTTCTGCTATAATCAAAACTTCTTGTAAATGGTCTGTAATAATCTGCAAATGATGCACTGTACGTTAGCTCAACGATTAAGAGCATGTCTGTTTGAATGAATTTCTGGCTTGCCAAATTATATGTAAAATCAAAACTTATTTAAAAGTTGATTTCATATTGCAGGCCATATGTCGAGCGTTTGTTCTTGCAAAATATGACGAAACATAGCGACCCCAACAACACTAGTTCAAGTGCCAAATGCTATAATATCAACACGCAAAAAAATAAAAATAGAAAAGCACCGCCTTGAAAAGTGAATGGAAGGACTCGCAAAGATTCAAACAACGAGCAAGCGCCATGATAAATAAACGAGGGAGCTATAACCTTTGTCGAGGGGCACCTCCCTAACTGGGAGATTCAAAGCTTCAAGTTCCTAAAACTGAAATAGCCTGCCAAGTCGATCGTCCGACCAATGAGCTAATTACTGCCCCTTGGACAATACAATGACCACTCCAATTCGTTTGCGTAGCATCTTGAATCCCCAGCTGTGAAGAACGAAAACCATTCGCGTAGCATCTGAAATCTCAGATGTGAAGAATGTCAAAGACCCAAGTGATCATCAGAATCAGGAAGTACCTGATGCGATAACGACAAACGTTGGGGTTCCAACCAAAGTCCTCTCCGGGGGCACCCAATTAATCGTCACAATCAGGAAGTACCTGATGTGATAACGACAAACATTAGGATTTCAACCAAAGTTCTCTCTGGGGGCACCCAATTGATCGTCAGAATCAGGAAGTACCTGTGCGATAACGACAAACATTGGGATTTCAACCAAAGTCCTCTCCAGCGGCACCCAATTGATCGTCAGAAGATGGAAGTACCTGATGCGATAATGACAAACATTGGGATTTCAACCAAAGTCCTCTCCGGGGGCACCCAATTGATCGTTAGAATCAGGAAGTACCTGATGCGATAACGACAAACATTAGGATTTCAACCAAAGTCCTCTTCGGGGGCACCCAATTAATCGTAACAATCAGGAAGTACCTGATGCGATAACGATAAACATTGGGATTTCAACCAAAGTCCTCTCCGAGGCACCCCAATTGATCGTCAAAATCAAGAGGTACCTAATGCGATAACAATAAACATTTGGATTTCAACCAAAGTCATCACTGGGGCCACCCAATTGATTGTCAGAATCAGGAAGTATCTGATGTGATAACATTCGGATTTCAACCAAAGTCCCCTCCGGCGGCACCCAACCGATCGTCAGAATCAGGAAGCACCTGATGCGATAACGACAAACATTGGGGTTCCAACCAAAGTCCTCTCCGGGGGCACCCAATTGGTCGTCAGAATTATGAAGTACCTGATCCAATCATGATAAACATTGGGTTTTAACTGAAGTCCTTTCTAGAGGCACCCCATCTAAAATTACCGACACTTGGATTAATCAGTACAATTGAGTGACAAAAGTCTCCAATATCTGAAATAGCCAAGACGGATTACAAATGGAATTCATATCTAACTATTTAACTTGTGTTATGTCAGAAAATATCAGACATGACAAGTATTAAATTTTAGATTGAGCAAAGGCAACAAATCCATAATACTTCCCTAAAGGAAGGCTGATAACGATCTCCCAAACTAGGGGTAAAATTTCCCAGCCTTCTCCAAAGGGGAGCAAGGAATAATTCATTAGTATGCATTCCGAAAATATGAAATGCTGCCCACCATCACATAAGTCATTAAAATGATAGCGTTTGGAATCCACATTCGACCATAGTCGATTAGTTAATCTCAAACGTTAATGTGAATTCGGATTCGAATATCATAGTTGTGCGAATAATACTTGATGAGTTATAAACCGTTGAGTATAACAATTCTATGCAGATACTTTAATTCAAAGTAAAATTCGCTTTATTTCGTTTTTAACTAATCCACTATCGATGTGGACGATCGATGTTGAAGTATAAGCCCAAAATCATGCAAGTACTTGTTTTGATTATAGAACAGGTAGCATGAGGCATATGAATTCAATGTGTGGTCCGCAATAGCAAATAAAGAGCTATCACCAGATCTCAGTGCAAAATGTATCAGCAACAACGTTCTTTTCGAAGCCCTTATTTCCCACAAGAAAAAAATACAAGCTTCGAGGGGCAAAATGTTAACCCACTAAAAATTAGTATTCAAAGTGGGTCGGGTCGGTCTGTTAGAGAGCACCGGATCGGTCGCTACACTGGATCGGCCTAAATGATATGGGTCACACAGTACCAACGGACCGGGTCGGTCGGTTGCAGAGCACGGATCGGTCGCTACATTGGATCAGCCTCAATGATATGGGTCTGATAGTACCAACGGATCGGGTTGGTCAGTTGCAAAGCACCGGATCGGTCACTTCAGAGTGGATTGGTCGCGACGAAACCATGTACATCACATGACAATATGGACCATATAACAATTTCTATTTGGTTCAAAGCAATGTACAAAAGGACAACGAGTCACGTATGAATAAAGAAATGGGTCGACATGCTGGACTAAAACATGGGCCAGTTACTACTTTTGCAATCTGGATCGGCCTATGTGAAGTAATGCAAATGGTTCCAGCAAAGGATGGATATATTGACAAGCAAATGAATAATGTGATGAATCAATCCCTGCATATGAACAATGATATATACGTGATGCCCAAAGAATAACATAGAACAATGGTTTGGCATCTGGAAGCATACAATTGAACATGGTATTATAATTCAATACAAGAGCAATTTGAATCGGTTTAATTATATATGCAAAGAAGTACATGTGAATCCATATGGTTATAAGTATAAAACATGTAAAGTGCTTACAACAAAAATGGGATCCAAATTTACACGTGGATCGTCCTGGAGACTTGCATGGTTAGATGAAAGTATATAAAATATTGGATCGATACTGTTGAAACAAGATGGATCGGCACCCTTAAAGTATAAATGGACCGGTACCTTAAATTGTTATGGGACGGTGTACTCTATTGTTGACACGTGGCCCGGTATGGAGGCATCACACAAAAAGTGAATCGATCCAAAATATCAGGTGGTGGCAACTTTGGAGATCTAAATGGATCGGTTCTATTTAATAAGAGCTAGATCGGTGCGGGCACGTATTTGGAACTGAACCGGTATATAACAATATAATTGAACCGGTATCGTTAATAGAAAATGGATCGGTCCTATGAATGAAGTGGATCGGCCATGTTTAATACGCGGTGGAAGGATCGTAATTTACGGACCGTGACAGCTATGCACTGTTTTAAAGTAAACCGGTGGCGTTTCTGTAAATAGTCTTTAGCCCGATCTAACTTCATGGCTGATCCAAACTCTTTACATAATAATTACAAGAATGCCATTACCTTCAAACTTCTTCTATAAATAGCCCCTTGTTCCACTATTCAAAGGACCGATTTCATGACCTCGAAGGGTTGCCTAGATCGTTCCTAGACCATTCTAAATCTTCTCAAACACCATTAATGGCTTCCCAAACTTCATTTAACTTCATGCTACAACAAAGTGATCAAATCTCTTCCGATTTCCACTAATAATCTCTCAAATTCAACCCAAGAGCTCACAAATCTCCGCTAATCCTCTCCGAAGTCTAGATTTAACGACAAATCATCACGGGATCTAAGAAGATTATTCAATTGCTCAAGTGATCAAGGATTAATACATCTACCATCACTAAGCGAAAGATATCACCAAATTCAATTGTAATTTAGACCGTAGAGAGAGGAAAAAGAGAAGAAAAAGAGAGAAAAAGGAGAAATGAATGTAATGAGAAATTTCGTAAAAGTTGTGAAGAAAAATTCCATAATGAGAAGTGATTGAGAAGTGGACGTAGATTCCTACCGAATCGAACCACTATAAAATCCTTTATCTTCGTTTTATATTTTTCATTTTGTGATTACGCGGTTCCATACTCTAATCTTACTGAATCGGTGTAGTGCAACATTTGCACCATTGGTGTTTGAGTCATTTTTGATTAAAACAATAATCATTAAACAGTCCATTCACAAACAGAGTGAAATTTACAACTGTGTGAGCATTAAAATAATTAAATAACGCTCATCACAGACTATCAATCCATCGATTGACATACAACTAAATATTGGGACAAGTGTATCTCAAATATCATCCCAATACCCGTGTGGGGTTTTTAAACAACAACAGTCTGTTTAAACAAATCATTTGTTAATAAATTTAACCAATTCTAATTCGGTTTGAATTATTTTTTGTTTAACCAAATTTCACTGTTTAAATTATAAATGGATATTTATAACTTAACTTCAACTACCATATAAATGTTAACATTATTTTTAATATGTTAAACATTTCAACATCACAAACAACACACAATACAGTCAATTTAAATCGTCCATGGTCTGCGGACGAGGAAAGTGATCTAACAGGCACCGTATACAAAATATTTTATCGATTTTGTATGTTGAAATTTAATGAAATTCCTATATAGCGTAAAGAAAGTTTTAAAAGTAATTTTTGTTCAAATATTTGCTTGAAACTTTTATGAAATCTAATTTGTATCAAATAAGTTTTTAAAGTGATGCTGCAATTTAACACCAAATCTAATTTATTTATATAAATTTCTTATAACTTAATGTTCATATAATGAATTTAATAATGTGACAAAATATTGGATCTAAGGAATTTGCAAAAGCTTGATAAATGGTTCCCAAACTTGTTTTGATATATGATTTCTTGCCACGTAAATATAAGAAGAATTTGTTAAAATAAAAGTATGAAGTTTTAGCTTAAAAAGAGATATGTTTATTTAAATCATGCTGAATTCGAGTTTGATAGCAAGCTAGAACTTAACAAATTACATTTTGATTTATAGCTGATGCTAAAAGTGATTTGGGAATTTATTTTACAAAATGGATATGTCGAATCCAAGATAATATTGGTTTGAAAATCGTTTAACCATGAAGGGTTGAATTTGAACCAAATAAATGGGGATTTGTTTAAAAGTGAAATTTTGAGACATGGATCTGGATTTGGATTGGATCAATATCATTTCAACAGAATTTCAAATTTCATAGAAGTAGATTTTTCTCGCTATTTTAGTTTTGTAAATATTTTCCTATAAAATGGTTTGACTACTTTAACTATATGAATTTTTTTATTACTTTTCGAAGTATATATGTATATATGTTTAAACAATATTTTCTATTTCATATACATATATTTTTCGAACTATAGACATTTATACATTATTTCCAAATTAATATACATATAATTTTCTAACTATATATATGTTTACATTACTTTCAACATAAATATACTAATTTCAAAACTCAACCTTTCTAAATGTGTTCATGATTTATAAACTTATGTCCAATCCAGTCTAGTGAATTCAAAGGATAAGGTACAGGATTTTCAAGTAATAACAATACTTCATGGAATTTGGAAGTTAAAAACGATAGTTGACAAAGAATGGGAATCATTGGTTATATTTTCGAATTGATGAAAAATGATTTGTGTAATTGATTTCGGGGCAAGACATGAAATAAATTGATTTGCTACACTTGAAATGTATGTAGTCGTAACCTATCAAGTTGATCTATGACCTAACACGTGAATGAATTGGGTCAAAAAGCTAGTTCGTTACAGCGTGGTATTAGAGCCACTTAGTTACATGAGCGTTCGAATTGGATTAATGTCAGACATGATAAAGCTCGAATAAATTTACCTTTGACATTTTACTCAAACAAAAATCAATTACGATTTGAATTAAAATTCCAAACATCATATTTTGAGACCGCGTTTTAACCAAACTTGCTTTCAAGTTAGATTCCACAAATCAATTCCCAAACAATTATACGAAATAAATCTCTTTATAGCTAACGGTAATTAACGCTTGAATCTAAGTCCAAATGAAGCAATTAAATTTCCAAGTCACATTATATCCTAAAAATCAAATTCTAAATGAAATTTTAGATATTTAAGTTCTCAAATTAGAATGACTTATATCTTCAAATTATTTCAATAAATCCAACCTTGTTGCATTATCATTTATTCTTATACATGTTCATACCAACATAGCAAAAGAATTCGAACGTTAAACATTCCATTTTAATTAATAAAGTAAATCATGTTTGCTTGATAAATCCTCTTATTAAACACATGAATTACATGTTATGTCCAAATTAGTAAATCTCATTCCTTTGACCAAAATGTTTATACTAAAATAAATATACAAAGAATTCTTACTTAAATGGAAATTCCATCAGATTACATTCCAAATTCTGTGTCAAAAAAAAGAAATCGAAATCTAAACATATATTTTAATAATTAAGCTAATAAAAATCTACACTGGCAATTCTATATACTTTTTCAGTTATGAAAATAAACAAATAAATGTGCAGAATTTTTAGTGAGGAGTTCTCACCTTTGGTTCTCACTCCGTCATTGTTCATTTCTGAATTTTGGTTTTAATTCTGATCGCGTTCAAATTTGCTTGAAATCCTAAGTTGCTCCGTTTGGTTCTAGTCAGTTTCATTGCGAAGTATTTTTCACCGCGAATCCAACATCTGAAATCGTCGAATTCCGACATCATACGAACAAGTTATGGACAATAGAACTTTAATTACATATTTAGGAAAATTAATTAACTAATTAATTTAATTTACACTAATCCACCGTTAATCACCATCTTAATAAATCTGGGCTGCTCAAATCTTCTTCTGCCTCGTGTTCTTCTACAGGAAAACCACACCCAAACCCTAGATCCAAAAAACCCCTGCGCGCCGCCACCTCATCACGTCTGAGGCCGATCCAAAGCCGCTGTCGTCAAGCCCATGTTGTCCTCCCCCTAAGCCGGCGGCAACAACCAACTCGATGGCCCCCATGACATGAAAACCAAGCCCGAACTCGGCATCTTTGAGAGCCGATTGCACCTGAATTTCTTCACCATTCTTGACCAAACTCTCACGGATTTAAAGATCTTGTTTCGCTCTTTCAATTTTGTTTTAATTTCATAGTTTAATTGGGATTGGATTTCTCGAAAATTTTGGATCAAAATTGCTGCTTCCTGACTTTCCATTCAAGCAATGACGGCAACCAAGAAGGGCTTTAGGGTTTTAGCAAAAAAGGTTTATATATATAAAATATTTTTAATAATATTTAATTAGAAAATAATTGTTTACTCTCCGAACTCCAATTCAAACCCAACGACTTTCGCCTCTAGCCAAATACCTTTATTCCTAACACAATAGGATAAATGCGGTAAGCCAATTCGATCGTTTCGATCAGTTTTTATCAAAATTAACATATGAATCAATATATATTGAATTTAAACGTGCATTTTAATTTACGGGACCACATACTGACTCTAAAAATTACAGAAAAATAAATCTAGCTATGTTTTGATGATACGGTCCTAACAAAACTAATTTCATCAAATTTGGAGACAGTTTGAAAAATGGCCATTTTCCGGTCGATTAAATTCAATTGAATTTGATAAAACACGTTTTCTTTTACCATGCTCACATATTGATTCCAAAAATTTTGAAACTTGGAATCTAGCAATAATTTAACATTCTGGATCCAACAAAAGTGGTTTCATCGAAAACAGAGGTCGTTTGCAAAATGGCTATTTTTAAGGGCTATATATTATATTAAATATATATATATATTCCATAGCGACTATTCTGAATTTTAAACTAGACATAACTTTCAATTTATATTATGAAATCTTAGTTTCTTACACTCAATAGAAAGATATGATTAAACTGATTCAAATATTTCTTGTTTCGTCCAATTCTGATTTAAAATGAATTCTGTATATTAAATTTAAATCTAAAAACGAATTTTCAAACTACCACGCCATTTCAGGCTCGATTTATAATTAAAATAAATTTATTCATTCTAACTTCGATTTAAATAAATTTTTAGTCGTTATTATTTAAAATAAATCATTTTGAATATCCAAAATCCATTAAAACAGTTAAAATAAATATTTTAAATTGGTTCAGAAATTCTGGGTTGTTACAATCTCCCCCACATAAAATTTTTTCGTCCTCGAAAAGGAACGGAGATGAAAGTTGTTTAACTAACCAACTCAACTTTCATTCTTCAACTTTCCAATTTCTAAGAATTTTCTAATTTCTCAAAAATTTGGCTAACACCCGAAATTTTTGAAAAATTTCGCCATAATCTCTTTTGTACGGGTTGATTGTTAAAACCATGCCTCACAGGGCCTTCATCCATCAAAAAGAAAAAGAAAAGGCCAAGCGGCTTGCCAATCGGTTCATAAAATCATCAAACCCAAACAAAACAGTAAATATGTACCTATTTGTCGGGCATACAATTTTATTCCTCTTCTTAACTTCCTTGCTATGACCTTTTCATACATATATATGTACATGTTTGCAATTGCAACAAATTTTTTAATTCAGTTCAATATTTTATTTGATTTGGCTTAATTTCTCATTCATTCACATATTGGTTAAATTAATTTTCATTCCAATGTTTTAATTAATTAAACTAATAATCAAACATCTCAACCAGCAATCAATTAGTTGATTAACTTTTCAAATATATATAACTTTTATATAGTAAAAAAAAATTTGGTGCAAATCACAGCAATAAACTCTAACTAAGTTTTGGTTCTAACACCAGTCAATTGGAAATATATAGATATCCCACTTTCGAAACTCGAACATAGATACTGATGATGGTGCACCGACCATCAGAATCATCTCCGGGTGACTAGAGCGTGATTCTATATCTACCTAGTATATTTGAGACTTCGTATACACGCTAGCTAGGCGTATATGCAAAATCTTCATATACTCGATTGTCCAAATTTAATATAAAATAAAATAGTCAAATACATATAATATGGTATAATTTTCAAAACTAAATTTGTTTTTATTTTTTTATTTTTATAAATAATACTCTTCTAACTCCTTCTAGGATGCTACTGATCCTGTCTCTAACGAGTTATTCTTATAGGATGTTACTAATCCTATCTCTGATGAATTCTTTCATTTGGTTCAATTGTGTCTTGTTCTCGAGCTCTGTAAACCAAAGCTCTGATACCAAATGAAACGAACCAAACTTCCCCTTACGAAAAAGCCCGGATTGAGTTGAGAACATGAAAAATCAGAGCACAAACAGAAGAACATTTCATTGCTTATTGTGATGACACCATTCCCCGATAGGACGGTGGCAAGGGTAATCTTTGGAATATAACACATAAATAGATAACAACACAACAGAAATAAATAAATACACCAGATAATGTACAAAAGAATACACTGGATAAACAGAATCATCAGAGTTACACAGTATACAGGATCATACTTAGTACAATTACAGTTCAGCTATACATAAATGTCTACAGCGGAAAACAAAACATAATATGTACAACAGGAGATGAACATCATAAAAAGAGATAAATGATAGAATCCACCTTCATCTCCAGCTATCTAGAAAAAGCTGCTAAAACCTGAATACAAAGCTGCCCATGTAGAAAAAGGGGCACCCGAGTTTGCAAGTGAAACAAACTACGAGTCAGTCATGGGACTGGTATGAGAAATCTACTTAACAAATTTTATAATATGGCCAATCACAGGACCACGCCACTTTCGCGGAACGGGTTTACTCCATTGAATTGCCAGTGCTTTAAAACAAGTAAATCTTTTAAACATCGTAATGCTTTTTTATAAAAATGAAGCCATTATAAGACTCAGTTCCCATCACATAATGCAACACAAACCGGAGGATAGAGTTTTACCTTATAATGGCCAAAAATTGCTTGATACGAATAAAACAAAAGCATTTGATATTATTGCTAGTGTTTATATGTTTCAAAAACAATTTCAATCATAACTATCAATCATAGACGGCATGGGTACCATATATCATGTCGCCATATATATATATATATATATATATATATATATACAATCAAAACCGCACGATGTCGTATTTGGAAATTGGATTTCCGTCATGAGCTAAGGAAAAAGATAGTCCTTACCGAATTCGAGACGCTCTAGTCCGCCCCTCAGGAACAGCCGCAACTGCACCTTGGATCGTCAGGGCCGGTCCATCGATGTGGATTAAAATTCCTGAACACTGCGTTTCCCCACCCTATGGGGCGTCACTGGTCATATCCGACCACACCATCGGCTCCGAAGAGACCTAAGCAAACTGAGGCCTCGCTTTCCATCATCCACACAAGTAAAATACCCGGGCGTGCAAAACCCAAAGCACCACTCCTAGCTAGAAGGAAATGCATGTTCTCCCTGAGTCCTTCTCCCGTTTCTGGCTCATACCGGGTGTGAGGCTCGCGAAACAACGCTATACACAAAGCTATGCCACACAGGGTCGTGCTTTAATCATCAACCACAGGACTTTACTTTTCAACATAAGCCTTGATCATCTGCCACTTAGGCATGCCACACAGGAAATTCACTCCATGTGACTGATTTCTATCGATATATAACCTCTAAGCTCGTACGTCTCAGAGAAGGGCGTTAAGCAAGAGAATAAATTCTCCGCCGCCAAACAGATATATATTTAATAGAGATCAATCAGCACAGAACAAAATCCAATGTCAGACACACAGTCCATTTACAAGTTCGTTCTGGGTCTGAATGAAACCGGAGGCACTCAATACCTCGCATATCCGTACAATCAACAAGTACGTCCGGACGGCTACTACTTCAGCCCCTTCAAGGTAGCTATTCCTATCATGAGCATCAATAGCACCCCTCCATTTGACCTGAATATCATCGGTCTTGCACCATCTTCAAATCTTCGACTTTCAATCGTCGATCAATTATTTGAAATGAGAATCAACTCGGCCTTTTCAAATAATTCATGTATATTTAGAATTTCAAATCAATTCATTTCAATGGTTAAATTATTCGATATCACTAATTCTGTTTTTTAATGTAATTTTCACGCCAAACACATTCAACCATCAAATATCGAATAAACTGAGCAAATTCAGTTTATATCCATTCCATATCATTTAAAATATTTTATCATGACTTATCGCTATTTTTATTTATTTAAAAATAGCCAATTCATTCAAACGACGCTTTAGGCCATAACGCGGCCGTGGCGCTGTTTTTCTTCAGATTTGATTTACACATATCTGAAAATCTAACCATTGGATCTTCACAAATTTTATATCATTAGAATGATCTTTTCAAAACGAATCCGACGGTTTTAGTTTGGGGAAAATCTGATGGTCGGATCTCCCGGTACAATCGTTTGAAGTTACAATTTCAAAATACGAACTGCAGTGTCGTTATTCGATTTAGTTTAATTATATATATATATATATATATATATATATATATAATCGATTCTAGCGCTGTTTTAATTCAGATTTGAATTAAACGTTTTAGACAATCCAACCGTTGGATTTTCACAAAGTGGGTGTCGCTGGAAAGATATTTCCAAAGCGAACCCAATGGTTTCAGTTTCGGGAAAATCCAATGGTCGGATCCCCCACACTAATCGTTTGAAATCACGGTTTCAAAATACGAACTGCAGCTTCGTTATTCGATAATTATAATTATATTTATATAAATATATATAAATATAATTCTTTCTTCGATTTCAAAACTATATTCATTTCATACATTTGATAAAAATGATATTTTTATCATCAAAAATATTTATTCAACACATGAATATTTTTAACACTTCATATTCACAATAAAAATGTAGATTTTATTGTTCAATCTATATATTCAACACATGAATATTTTTGACTCTACACATATGATAAAAATATCATTTTTATCGTTCTAGTCCTTTATTCAACACATGAATATTTTCTATAGTTGATATATATAATAAAAATGTTATTTTTATCTTTCAAAGAATTTATTCAACACATGAGCTTCATTCAACACATGAATTTCTATTCAACACACAAATTTCTATTCAACACATGAATACTTTCTATAGTTTATATATATAATAAAAATATGATTATTATTGTAAAACAATTTATTTCAAAACACGATTATTTTATATAGTTCATACATAAGGTAAAAATGTTATTTTTGGTGTTAAAACAATTTATTTAAAATACTAATATTTTATATAGTATATATATATAATAATAATGTTATTTTTATCTTTCAAAGAATTTATTCAACACATGAACTTTATTCAACACATGAACTTCATTCAACACATGAATTTCTACTCAACACATGAATTTCTATTCAACACATGAATATAGTTTCAACACACGAAAAAAATTCTAACACATGAATAATATTGAAAATTTCGGCAGCATAACGACAGCGTAGTTAAAACCGGCACCGCCCCGAGTACGGCTCCTCGCTCTACCTTAAAACCTCGCGGTTTTTGACAATGGGGATTTCATGCATCTAATTCGTACGCAGACGAGCATATTTATTTTTCTTTTCCACAAACTAATCCTATATGGTTTCATCCAAAATAATTCTCAACCACAAACAGGTATTTTTCAACCACAATCAATCATTCATGATTTTCACCAAATTTCACATCAACCAATAATCCAAACAATATCACAACCAATAAATATCGTCTATGGTCTGTGGACGAGGGGAGTATGTATATATATATATATTTGTATATAAATATATTTCAATTTCATTTCACTTCATTTCAATTATTTCACCGCATATATAATTTTTACAACGCATATATAACTTATACATCGAACATACAACTTATACAACGCTATATACATGAGGTGTACAACGCTTATATAACTCATACATCGACTATATAATTTATACATCATTGTTTTCCATATCGTTTATAAATTAGAAATCTCACATTGGGTTCCACTCCACCAAAAATTGCAGAAGGGTCAAAAAAATATGCGGTCTCTTCTAAAATGTGGAAGACATCCTCACGGTCACGATGTCTCCTGTTTCATCGAATTTCGTCAACAAATGAGAATGATATGATTTTTACAGTGAAATTATAAACCGTAGCGCATTAAAAAGCTATAAACTATAAAATAAAGGCTGTATACCTCTTTGAAATGGTTAGGACTAGGGTTTTGATTTTTCAATCAAACCGTTGAACGATGGCAAAATCGAAGTACACTACGCCGAGGAGAGAGGAAAACCACACCCAGTGATGGTGGTTTGATGCTGATTGACGCAGCAGGGGAGGAGCTCCGGTGCGCTGAACTTCATGACTTCAGGTGGCCGATTCTTCTCAGATACTTGACGATAAATATCCAACCTTGTATGGATTTGTAGAGGAGAGGAGACTCTACAAAATCCCTAACTGAAGCTGGTAATTTTATTGAGTGATTGGAGAGAAAAGGAGGAGAGAAGGGAGGAGCAGCTTTCCGCGTTGCGCAAGGAAGAAAGGTCGGGGAGAGAAAAATGACTGGCCAATAGGATTTTTCTTTTATTTATATATTGTATAAAATTCGAAAATACCCCCTTCTACACACGAACTCCAATTTAATCCCAACGTCTGTCGTCCCTAACTAAATACCACCATTCCGAATAGAGTGGGATATGTTTCGTAGGCCCATTCGACTGTTTCAGTCAGTTTTCCTTCAAATTAAAATATAAAACATTCAACATTGGATTTGAACGTACATTTCAATTTGCCAGGGCCACATACTGATTCTAAAAATTCCAAAAAAATAAATCTAGCTATGTTTTGATGATGCGGTCCCAACAAAACTAGTTTCGTCGAATTCTGAGACCGTTTGAAAAATAGCCATTTTCTGGTCGATCCAATTTAACTTAAATTGACCAAACACATTTTCCTTTGCCATGCTCACATATTAACTTCAAAAATTATGAAATTTGAAACATAGCAATAATTTGACATCCCGGATCCAACAAAAGTGGTTTCGTCAAATTCTGAGGTCGTTTGCAAAATGTCTATTTTCAAGGGCTATATATTCTCTATAGCGACCTTTCTGAAAATTCATTTGGCCATAACTTTTGATTCCCGCTATGAAACTTCGATTTCTCAAATTCGTTAGAAATTCATAAACAGATTTAAATATTTTTGGTTTCACTAAAATCCGTTTTATTTTGCACCCGGTATAGTCAGTCAAAGTTTGAATTCAAATTTTGAAACTACCGCGCCATTTCAGGCCTTGTTTATAATTAAAAATAATTATATTAATTTTCAGACATCGATTCAAACCTACTTTTCATCGCTATTATTTAAAATATTTTATTTTAAATATCTAAAATCCACTAAATTAGCCAAATTAATATTTTTAAACTGGCTCAGATTTTCCAGGTTGTTACACTTATTATAACAATTTATATCAGAGTACAAGAATATAACAGAGTATGAATTAATAATATACATTTGATAAATATCAGAGATTTAAATTACTCTTAAATACATAGCAGCAGAAATATAATACGAAACACAACTGAAAGAAATACATGGATACAGAGCTTTCCGAATATCGCTTCGGCTGTAAATCAGGATCCTATGAATACAATATCTGCAAAAACCAAAACTACTAGCTGCCCGTGTGGAAAATATGGGCACCCAGAGTTTAGGTAGAAACAATAAACTCCGAGTCAGTCATGGGACTGGTGTGAGGACTAAAACATTTATTAAACTTTATTTTAAAAGTGGGGAAATCATTGGACCACGCCGTATAACATGGAACGTGTTTACTCCACATGAATCTTAGTTTAAATTAAAACAACGCAATGCTTTTTGGAAAATGAAGCTATTATAAGACTCAGGTCCCATCATACAATGCAACGCAAGCCAGAGCATAGATTCTTCCCTTATAATAGCCAAACATGCTTGGTACGCTTAAAACAAATTATTTTGATATTACTATAAGTGTATAGTGTCAAAAACAACTTCAAATATAAATGTATCAATCATAGACGGCATGGGTACCATATATCATGTCGCCATACTAGTTCTACAATCAAAACCGCATGATGTCATATTGGAAGTTGGATTTCCATCATGAACCAAGGCAAGGGATCGTCCTTACCAAATTCGAGGCTCTCTAGCCCGAGCCTCAGGCAAGTACTCAGTCAAGCCCTTTGGAGCCACAGGGCCGGTCCACACATATGTTAGTGGATTATATATAATTCCTGAACAATACGTTTCCCCGTCCTATGGGGCGTAAATCAAGAGCCACTAGGGACACAAATCCAAGGTACCTCGCTATCCATCATCCACATAAGTAAAAATGTCTGGGCTCCATACCATGACACCACTTCCAGCTAGAAAGAAACGCATGTTCTCCTTGGATCCTTCTCCCGTTTCTGGTTCATACCGGGGTGTGAGGCTCGCGGAGTAACGCTACACACAAAGCTATGCCTAAATAAGCTATGCTTTGATAATCAACCACAAGGCTTTGCTTTTCAACAAAAGTCTTGATCATTTGCATCTTAGCATGCCACATTGACAACTCATGCCATGCAACTGATGTCTATCAATATATAAAAGGGTGTTAAGCAAGAGAATAAATTCTCCGCCACCAAACAGTTATATATTTAATAGAAATAAATTTACACAGAACGAAATCCAATGTCAGACATATGTCCATTTACTAGTCCGTTCTGGCTCTTAACGAAACCGAAGACACCTTATTCCTCGTCCCATATGTCCAATACAGGAGAGAGGTCCTTGCATATCCGTCGATCTCCAAATACGTCTGAACGATCACCACTTATTACCTTGTATTGGGTGTACAGCCTAATCAAGACATCAGTAATCATCCAAACAATGTGAAGAACTCCGGTCTTCAACCACCGTCTTCATCGTCGACTTTTAGTCGTCGTATTAATTATTCAGAATGGGTTAAACCCGGTCTTTTCGAATAATTCGCGTATCTTATAATCAAGTGCTATAAAACACATCATACGCCTCATTCCAATTCAGAATATTCTTTTAATAAAATATTCACATTATTAGGGAAAGGTTTCCACTAATTTTATCAAAGATAAATTCTTTTAAATTTATTCTTTACTTTTCCTTTAGATATCATTTCAAAAGATTTCATTTACTAGTCGGGATTATCGAACCTTACCGAAGCAATCATTTATTGTTTTCCCAATCCCAACCTATTCACCCCATGGAGCAAAACTGGTAGTACTCCATACTAACACCCACTATGTTTTAAGTAAAATTAATTATCCTTTTACGTTCAAATCTAATTAAGGATTTGACTATCACCTGGAGTAAAACTAGCGGTACTCCATTCTCGATCATTTCAAGAATTCGATAAATTTATTTATCTCATTCCCATTCCAATCTTATTAAAAAATTATTAGAACTCCAATTTGGTTTTAATATCAAAAATCATTACTTTATGATTATTCAAATTTAAGAAATTAATCTTATCTTTAACTGGGTTAAAGAACCACTGTCATTTAAAACATAGTTCATGATAAACCCAAAATTATCTTCCATTAAAGTTGGAATCTTCAAAGAAATTAGATCAATATATAATCGATATAAAATTTCGTATCAGACTAGTAATATAAATGGAATAACGACAAAGCCTTTTTAAATTCCATATATAGTAACGGTCTTCTTTTACAGAAGCTCATCTCAATTGTTATTAAATCGAATTCCCTTCAATTCCCAATTAATATATTAAATTGGAAAACTTTACATTGGAAACTTTCCATTTAAATCTTAATAAAAGATTTATAAATTCCAAATAATATTTTCACTGTTAATCGGATTAAAGAACAAATGTCGTTAAAAGAACAATTCACAGTAAACGCAATTCACATTTCATTTTATTCCAATTACTCAAGATAATTGGAAATTCTAATAATTTTAATTAAAAGATTTATTCTTTTCATACGAGGTTTAAGAGCAGTGTTATTTAAGACACCATTCACGACAAACCCAAAATCCAATTCTTTTATTCAATTCCAATTAAATATTAATTAATTGGAAAACTACTCTAAATCTTAATTAAATGATTTATTCTTTTCACACGAGGTTTAAGAATTGTGTTATTGAAGACACCATTCACGATAAACCCTAAATCCAATTTATTTTATTCAATTCTAGTTAAACATTAATTAATTGGAAAACTTCATTAAATCTTATCATGATAAGAATGACATTTTTTGTCAAGCAACATATATATTAACATGTAATTCTTTTAATCTAAACAAACATGTTAAAGGTGACATTTTTAATGACAAAACTTATATTATCATGTTATTCTTTTAATCTAAACAAACATGTTAAAGGTGACATTTTTATGACAAAACTTACTTTAACATGTAATTATTTTTTTTCCTAATCTAACATGATAAAAGTGTCATTTTTAATGACAAAACATGTTTAACAAATGATTCTTTTTTTCTAACTTAACATGATAAGAATGTCATTTTTAATGACAAAACATGTTTAACAAATGAATATTTATTTAATGAATCAATACATATTTACCAAATGAACATTTTTTTATTAACATCGCTAACATGGCAATGTTTTAATGAATCAAATATATTTTTAACATATGAATATTTTCCTAACATCGCTAACATGTAAATGACAATGTTATAATAAATCCTACCTACAATAAAAATGTAAATTTTATTGTTTACATATTTTATTTCAAACAATGAATATTTTTAATGATTCCTACATACGCAATAAAAATGTATATTTTTATTGATTTAAACATACAATAAAAAATGCTTTTTTTATTGTAAAAAAAACATTATCTTTTAAACATGTATATTTTATTGGTTCACATATACAGTAAAAATATGAATGTTATTATATGAACATATTTTATCAAACATGAACGTTTTATTGATTCATATATACATTAAAAATATGATTTTTATTGTATAAACATATTTTATCTTAAAATATTCTTTATTTTAAAAGATTCTTTTATCAAATGTTCTTTATTTTAAAATGTTCTTTTATTTCTGAATCAGAATGTGACTCAGTCAATTACCATATAATTTCAGTTATATGGATTTCGTACATCGCATGTATACAACAATAATGATAAATAACCATTAAACAGTCCATTCACATACAGAGTGAAATTTACAAATGTGTGAGCATTGAAATAAATAAATAACGCTCATCACAGACTGTTAATCCATCGATTGACATACAGCTAAATATTGGGACTAATGTATGTCAAATATCATCCCAATACCCGTGTGGGGTTTTCAGACAACAACATTATGTTTAAATAAATCATTGGTTAATAAATTTAACAAATTCTAATTCGGTTTAAATTATTTTCTATTTAACCAAATTTCACTATTTGAATTATAAATGGATATTTATAACTTAATTTCAACTACCATATAAATGTTAACATTATTTTTAATATGTTAAACATTTCAACATTACAAACAGCACACAATACAATCAATTTAAATCGTCCATGGTTTGTGGACGAGGAAGGTGATCTAATTGGCACCGTATACAATTTATAATAATTAAACTGATAAAAATCTACACTGGCAATTCTATATATTTTTCAGTTATGAAAATAAACAAATAACTGTGCAGAATTTTTAGTGAGGAGTTTTCACCTTTGATTTCCACTCCGTTATTCTTTATTTCTGAATTTCGGTTTTAATTCTAATCGCGTTCAAATTTGCTTGAAATCCTAAGTTGCTCCGTTTTGGTTCTAGTCAGTTCCATTGTGAAGTATTTTTCACCATGAATCCAACAGATCTGAAATCGTCGAATTCTGATATCATACGAACAAGTTATGGACAATAGAACTTTAATTACATATTTAGCATAATTAATTAACTAATTAATTTAATTTACACTAATCCACCGTTAATCATCATCTTAATAAATCTGGGCTGCTCAAATCTTCTTCTGCCTCGTGTTCTTCTACAGGCGAACCACACCCAAACCCTAGACCCAAAACCCCCTTCCGTGCCGCCATCGTCAAGCCTATTTTGCCCACCCCCTACGCCTGTGGCAACAGCCAACTCGGTGGCCCCCACGACATGAAAACCAAGCCCGAACTCGGCATCTTTGAGAGCCGATTGCACCTGAATTTCTTCACTATTCTTGATCAAACTCTCACGGATTTAAAGAACTTGTTTCACTCTTTCATTTTTGTTTTAATTTCATAGTTTAATTAGGACTGGATTTCTCAAAAATTTTGGATCAAAATCGCTGCTTCCTGACCTTCCATTCAAGCAACGGCGGCAACCAAGAAGGGCTTTAGGGTTTTAGCGAAAAAGTTTTATATGTATAATATTTTTAATAATGTTTAATTAGAAAATAATTTGTTTACTCTCCGAACTCCAATTCAAACCCAATGACTGTCGCCCCTAGCCAAATACCCCCATTGTAGACACAATGGGATATGCCCGGTAAGTCAATTCGACCATTTCGATCAATTTTCATCAAAATTAACATATAAGTCAATATATATTGAATTTAAGCGTACATTTTAATTTACTAGGGCCACATACTGACTCCAAAAATTACAGAAAAACAAATCTAGCTATTTTTTGACGATACGGTCCTAACAAAACTAATTTTGTCAAATTTGGAGATCGTTTGAAAAATGGCCATTTTCCGGTCGATTAAATTCAACTGAATTTGACAAAACACGTTTTCTTTTACCACACTCACATATTAATTTCCAAAAATTATGAAAATTGAAATCTAGCAATAATTTGACATTCTGGATCCAACAAAAGTAGTTTCATTGAAAATGGAGATCGTTTGCAAAATGGCTATTTTTAAGGGCTATATATTATATTAAAAAATATATAAATTCCATTGCGACTATTCTGAATTTTAAACTGGACATAACTTTTAATTTATATTATGAAATCTCAGTTTCTTACATTCGTTAGAAAGATATGATTAAACAGATTCAAATATTTCTTGTTTCGTCCAATTCTGATTTAAAATGAATTCTGTATGTTAAATTGAAATCTAAAATCGAATTTTCAACTACCGCGCCATTTCAGGCTCGATTTATAAATAAAATAAATTTATTCATTTTAACTTCGATTTAAATAATTTTTTAGTCGTTATTATTTAAAATAAATCATTTTAAATATCCAAAATCCATTTAAACAGTTGAAATTAAAATTATAAATTGGTTTAGAAATTCTGGGTTATTACAAATGCATTTATTAACATATTAACTCCAGAACTCGAAGAAGACGGGGGTGTAGGTCCTTCACAACAGGCCGAACATATTGACAGCATGGCGGTTGCCGCGACAACTGTTGATGATACATGTTGGACCGAAGTCAACATTGAACCACTGAACTATGACTATTTTACAAACACAGTAGATCCCCAAGAAGATGGTGATGAGGCTCAAATGGAAGTACCCATGGATGATGATCTCTGCATGGCGCAAATGATGACTAGATACGTAGTGGCTAGTCTAGAGTTTTCTAGCGAAAAATTCTTGGCTGCCTGCGTACAAAATGGTTTTGCTGTTGGGATGGTATTCCAAAGCAAGGAACAGTTTCTCCACCAACTTACGGAATGGTCTATTCTGCACGGTGTTTCGTACAAGCCAATCAAGTCGAATAAAACAATGTACGCTGCTGTGTGTAATGTTGATGCTACTTGTCTGTGGCGAATACATGCTATAGTGTCGAAGAAATCACAAACTGGATGGTGGAAAATCAGAAAGATGCCTCATGAACATAACTGCGTCAACCCTACGATTAATTCCAACCACAAGCAAGCCACTTCTGGGTTTCTGGTACAAAGGAATACTGTTAGTTGCTACTGCTGCAGATGCAGACGACTTCCTTTTCCCATTTTCTTATGGGGTGGTCGAATCCGAATAATATGATAGTTGGGCCTGGTTCTTTTCATGCATGCGTGAGTTCAGTTATAGCGTACGAAATCATCACATTACATTTATATCTGACGGAATGAAAGGGATCTCAAGTGCTTTGCAGGATAGATGGCAAGAACCTCACAAACGTGAGTTATGTGCAAGGCATCTAAAAGCAAATTTTCAAGCTGTAGGTCATCGAGACAAGCGACTTGTAGGCTTGTTTTACACGGCTGCATGTGCTTCAGAAGTGGTTGAATACACTAAACTTAGAAAAGAAATCAAGGCAACTAAGCCGGAGGTGCATAACTGAATTGAACGAAGCCTAGGGAATTGCGAAGAAAACTAGGCTCTTTGCAGAGATGACGGTGACCGCTTCCATATTATGACGACCAATGCATCTGAAAGTTTTAATGGCGTACTAAAAGGCGCCAGATCCTTTCCTATAAAGGCGTTGCTTGCAAGAACGTTCTTTTGATCAGTTAAATATTTCTATAAGAGATGGGAAAAAGGGGAGGGTCTGATTACAAAACTAACTCCGAAATGGAAAGCTAAAATTGAAGCTCGTGCTATTGAAGCAAGGCGTTGTAGGCTTGTTCGATTTGGTCGATATAAATGGCAAGTAATTCACAATTACGGAGATGAATATGATGTTGTGATTGATGGTTCTAATGTCGCTTGTACATGCAAAATCCCACTTCTGCAGAAGATACCGTGTGTTCATGTGATGACGGCTTGTTCAACACAAGATTTTGGTAGTAATAGAGCACATCACGATTTTGCTTCTGAATGGTACTCCGTCCAAAGTTATAGAGCTACATACGACCTAGAGTTTAATCCTATACGCGATAAGAAATATTGAGACCCGTACAATGGTCCATGAATATTGGCTCCGCCTATAAGAAAACTAGTCAGACGACCAAAATCAACGAGGTTCAAAAATGTTATGGACAAGCATCAAACACCCAAAAGAAACAGGTGCAGAAATGTAGATTGCAGGGCCATAATAGAAAGCGGTGTACTTCAGTAGCCTAAAATGGATGTTTATGTTTGTTGATGCGATGTCAGTATGTTGCATTTCGTGTATCTGTGTTTCTTATGTTTCAAACTTATATGTCCTTAACCGGACTATGTATCTCTCTTATATTTGAATATTAGAATTTGGTATTTGTTTTATGTTGTTTAGTTAAGCTTTGTATACTATTTAAATGTCGTGATAGTTCGTAGTTTAATGTTTACAGCTTCATTCGAATATATAGGAATCGTTATATGTCGGATTTCTTTGAAACACAAAACGTTCAAACTTATAAAACTATATTTCAGTAATGGAACAGAAAAATGGAAATTTCATATCATAGATATTGAGTTATGTCCAAATCAAATTTCAAGAAAGTCGCTATGGAATTTAAACAAAAGTACAAAGGCGATTTTTGAAAACTCGCCTTTGTGCGAGTTTTGAAAAGGCACCTTCGATATTCCAAAACAGGTCTATTTCTGTAATTACTTTTCAAACAGGTCTATTTGCGATATAAACGTTCAAAACAAGGCTAACAGCGTGAATTATCCTTAAAAAAAATATAGCATATAATTGTAAGTCGACACTAGCCCAAAATATTAGTTGTTTTTTCTTCTGTTCTCCATTTAATGGGGAATACAAATTGGCAATGAATTGGGTTAAAGAATTATATATAAAATTCTCCAACAATATCACTGCAAGCATACTTTATTTATATTAAGTTGAAACACCCAAGCCACTGTGCATTTTTATTACCTAGCTCATATGCATTGCTTTCAAGTTAATAATTGATAATTTCCTTACTTTACCGTGTCAACTTCCTTTATTTATCATACATAATAGTTTCCTCAATTTATTACACATATAAGTAAACAAAATACTACCTTAATTTATCGAAATGAAATCCTCTGTACCCAAAACTCTGTATTCCCCTGTATCTAACCAATCAGGAGCCCTGATTTCCAACTTTTTACAATTAAGCCCTTTTCTCTCTCTCTGACTTAATTGCAAAAAGCTGAAAATCAACTGTCTTGATTGGTTGGGTACGGAGGAATAAAGAAATTTGGGTATAGAGGATTTGCTCTCTAATTTATCATACAGAATAGTTTCCTCAATTTACTACACATATAAGTAAACAACAGGGACCACATGCATACATACATTGCTTTAAATGCTTCTTGCATGTCTTTTTCTGTTGTTATTCAATGCTATTTAAATCTTTGATTCTATGGTTTTGTCTAGGTAATTTTTATTTTAATACACACTTTTGATAAGCTAATCCACCATTTTTCTTTAATAAGTTAAACCATAACTATTTTATAAGTTAATCCACGAGTGGATTAACTTAAAGTTTTCATGTTTTTGTTTGAAAAAAAAAAAAGCCAACCAACCCTGTAGAAGTTACTTCTTTCATTCCAAAACTCACTGTACGCTTTTCTATTCTTGTTATGATAAGAGAAATTAAACAAGATGAAATACCGAACAAGCTCTAGTTATGACAAGAGAAATTAAACAATATGAAATAGCAAACCTTTTCGATTCCAAAACTCATTGTATGCTTTTCTAATGCAACAAAATCCTTTACTTTTAGCTTATCCAGAATATTGATGTTGGACATGGCACCAAATTAATATAGGTACAATAACGAGATCATCCATAACTGTGTACATCACCGTATCTTTCACTATTCCTTCATCGGTTTCATGATACACAAATCTTAAATCGATGTCCATGTCTTGGATGCTTTTGTAAACCCTAGCAATAGAACCAGACAGTTTTCTTTGTTTAGCAGATTAGTGATGGTGCCTAGAGGGAGTGCAAACAAACTGAAGAGAAAATCGACCACATCTTTGCCTGCTTTAGCAAATAGTATTTCCTCCTTTTTTTAATCTATCAATAGTTTCATTCTTATTGTTTCAGGAGCCATTTTGCACTGGTTGATATCCATCAGCTAATATATTTTCAATCCAGTAAGGAAAAAAACAAAAAAATGCTCTTCGAATTAATATGCATCATAACATATGTTTGATACTTGAAATTAAAAGAGGTCATACCGTTTGAATAGAATTATCCCTGCCACCTAGTAAAATCAGGTAGAAGTAATCATAGAAAAAAATCATTATCAAAGAAACAGAACAGAATTAAGAAATATACGAAGAGAAGAAGAAGAAGGATATTTGACTTTTTTTAGGTGGATAAACTAATTGAAATTTAATTATTATTAAAAGTCAACGATCTTATTTTATAGGGTGAATGAACTTATTAAAATTGTGGATTAAAATAAAAATTACCTTTTGTCTATCATATTACATTAAAAAAATTATCTTTGAATGCCTCTTATCTTTCTGGTATTGTACCTTTATCTTATCGAACCATCTTCTACCTAACATGATCATGTATTATATTTCTTTTACACTCACTCATGCTTTCCTTCAACTTTATTGTTGGAGTTATATCATGGTCGTGTATAATATTTTGAATAGTTGGTTGAATCATTTAGTTTACTTAACAATTTGGAATTTGGGTATGTAATTATATTACTATTATTAGTAGGTTGTTCCAAGATATTATTACGATATCCTTGACCTGTGCTTTCTCTATTTTATCAGGCCCTATTCTCCGTGCTGGCATGGGGTGAGATGTGCGGGTGTATGTGGCTTTTTTCCAAGTTTCTCACCCTTGCTGTGCTCTGCATTATGGTTGCACAAAGTATCGGTTAGGTCAGGTTAGACCAAATACTTCATCCGACCCGCATAGATATGAGTTTAAGATAGTTCAGCCCGCATCCGACACTATATGAGGTTGGATATGGGTTGGATTGAAGTATGGGTTGAGCTGGGTTTGATAGGGTTGGGTTGTTTGAATATAATAAAAAATGAGAATATAAGGGAATTTTTTCAAAAAATAATATTAAAATATTCAGCATAATATATAATATTTTAGCTAGCATAATGCATTTAAAATAACTAATTCATTATAAGATATATTTTATTAAAATTTCATTATAAAACACATCATATGAAATTAATTTACTATATAGAAGAACAAATAATTCAAATTAAAATGCATTAAAATGCTCTTTAAAATATATTTGTCAAATTCTATCTAGCTTGGATTGATATAAAATATATTTTTTTTTTGTATATTTACTATATAATGCATGAACATTATTCTAGGATTATACTATTCTAATTTTAAGTGACTTTATATTAAATTAGTTTTTTAATATAGGGTTGGGTTAGGTTAAAATAAGGTTGGGTTGAACCAAATATCAAACCCAACCCGTATATAGTATGGGTTACAAATTATAACTCATACCCGATCTGAACTAGGATGAGTTGGGTTTATATGGGTTGGCTCGGGTTGGGTCTGATTGGATATGGGTTGTGTTCTGCCCTACTCTGCATCACTCAGGTGATCGCTTTGGATGGAATGATTTGCATTTTCTTAGGATTTGGTGTGCTGGACCGTGTGAGCTTAAAGGCTTTTGGCGTTTCGTTGGTTGTAAATGATTGGTTGGTGCTCCTTAACGTTCTTCGTTTTGGGCTCGGTTAGCTGCTATTTTGTTTGAAGGCGGAGGTCCCGCTTGTCTGGAGTGCGGGCTTCCCTAGTGCTGCTCCGCGGGTCATCCTTGAGGCCTTGAGGATTTTTTGTTTGTTTTGCATTTATGTTAGTCTTCTTTGCTTCCTCCTTTTTGTATGTGCTCAGTTTTGTATGGTATGTTGAGTGCTCATTTTACTCAGCTACCTTTTTGTGAGCCACCGGAGAAAGACGGTTTTTCTGCTTGTTTTATTATATATGGCTGTTTGGTTCTAAAAAAAACTTGATTCAAAAAGGGCGTGTTTGTGCATAATTGTAACGAACCACTTTAAAATGATATTTGAACGGAGTATTTAAATGAAATATGAAGTTAAGCGAGGTATGCATTTACGACTTTAAATAGGGTATTTAGGCAAAATATTTCAATTTGTGATTTTTAATTTAATTGAATTTGAATTATAGTTAATTAATTATTATTTTTGTTGTCTGATATTTTGAAACATTTTTCAAATTTTTATCAAATGTTATCCCTTATAGTATGACAATCCCTTAGGTGAGGATGCGGGGGCAACACCCCCCACTAATGACGTTCGACCAACCTGGTCAGGTTAAGTAGGTCCAAAGGCATTGCTCTTGGTGGGGTGCGGGACAATCCAAAAGAAATCAGAGCATATGCCGATTTTCCTCCCTACTCGACGGATGGGTCGTATAACTGTTAATCTTATTGTCTACTTGAATTGTTTCACCATACACATTTGTGGCACCCTAATTTGCTTCCCAATACCACATCTACCACAGATTGCGGTTGGTGCAGAAATATTAGTGCAATAATTTACATTTTAGTAACACATTTACTATATACAGCAGTTGAGATCGTGTGTCGCTTGTACAACTTCGCAATCTATCATAACTGATTTTGGAAAAAAGCCAATAAGTCAAGAATAATACACGGTACGAATGAGTGGAATTTCAATACGGTTGTCTAAATTATAGAAATGGAAAAGAAGATGTAGAGGATGATAAATAACCAAAAACTACCATGCAATCAATACCAATTGCTCATTCCTTATATTATGATACATTGATTCAGGTCATTAGATCAAAAAAGAAATAGAAACACTCTACTGAACTATATAAGAACATAGGATAAAGTATAAACATCAAATAAGCACTTGCCACTTGCAAACGTTTAAGTCAAAGTTCTAGTGTACATTGATAATTTTATCTTATTGATAAAAGAGTGTCATAGCTTAAAGCAGTACTACGTTTGTCATAAAAAAAAACATTGTACAAATGGATTATGGAACAGACAGTTAATGGAGTTGATTTTAAAATGTTGGGAATTTTTTTAAAGTAGTTTATTGCTTAATTTTACTATCTGGCCAGAAGCAGTTATCATAGTTGGTAAAATAATGGCAGTTATCATAGTTGGTAAAATAATGAAGGTACAATAAAATTACAACACCTCCAGTTTAGCGGTAATCTATTATATCCTTTGATAATTGCATTAATGACTGCATGCTCAAATTTCAAATGCAAGAAATCAAGCTGATTTTCTGCCATTTAACACATGCAATATCGTTAAATTACAGTTTACAAAACATACCCTCACTCTGTGTTGTTCTACAGCAAGAAATTTAGCCGTGCTTAATCATCAGTCTACAAACTGAAATATATGAAGCATATCTCTAGAACTATTGGTTCTTTCTTTTTCAGTAGAATCAACTGGATAGTGTAAAATAATTATTTCAATTTTTCATAGAATATTATTGCATGTAGCACATAATATTACCAGAATTTCTTAAAATGTTGATAATTTTGATTCATGTTAATGCCATTAGGTAAACGATGATGATTTTGAGTAATTTAGAGAAAACAACTATCACTTTAAAGTTACAAAGTGATCAAAATATATTGAATTGGTCAAGCACAAAGGATACAGATGTATGTATTGTTAACATAGTTGACAGAAGATTTCATGCATTGATCTTAGTTTTAATTTCTCTAAATTAAGATAACATGACACCTATTCTAATTTTGTGAGTACTAACACATAATTGTTACTCATTTATTTGGAATTATATATCAATTAGTTTGTTAATCATGTTCACTATAATGGTTTTCCTTCATATTGAATTTCTTAACTGTAGTCTAATTTTGGCGTTGAACATTCTTTTCTGCTCTCTAGATATAGGAATACTTTCCCAGGTTGATATATTGCCTTCGAATGATAGATATAAGACGTAGTTCTATCAACCTATATGCCACAAAGAAAGTTTTAACAAAATACTTCCTTTTTTATATAATACTTTACATTTAATATGAATTTTGTTCCGTTAAAAGATATATTATAGCATATAATTGTAAGTCGACACCGCTCTAAAATATTAATTGTTTTTTCTTCTGTTCTCCACTTTACGGAGAATACAAATTGGCAACAAATTGGGTTAAAGAATTATATATAAGCTTCAACAATATCACTGCAAACATGATTTATTTATTAACAAATTAAAACACCCAGACCACTGTGCATTTTTATTACCTAGCACATATTCCGCACTAATTATTCTGTCCCGAAATTGTATGTGCCACGTGTCCTCAACCAATCACAGCCCTCTGATTTCCGCTTTTTGCAGTTAAACCCTTTAATTGTCCGGGGATTTAAATGTAAAAAATTAGAAATGGAGAGATTTGATTGGTGGGCACACACAGGGACCGGAGGGGGTGGGGGGGGGGGGGGGGCACAGAAGAATTGCTCTCCACATATTCATTGCTTTCAAGTTAATAATTGATAATTTCCTTTACCATGTCAACTTCCTTTATTTATCATGCATAATAGTTTCCTAAATTTATTACATATATTGTTGGAAAATGAATGAGCAACGAAAGAGAAAAGTGGGAAGAAGAAGAGATAGGGGTAGCAACATTTAAAGTCCCACGTCATAGAAATATTAGCACAATCTCTCCTTATATATTAGAAGCCAAATAGGCTTATGTAAAATAAAAAAGAGAGGGATGATAAAAGGATGTGGACTTGGCCATATTAAATATATTAAAAAGTCAAAGATAAGGGCCTTGGGCCTTGGGGCTCTTGGGGTCTCCTGATTGGATATGGCCGACGTTGCTGATTGGGCTAGTGCACTGACATGAGAATATTTTTTCTCAGAATTTTAAAAGGTGTGTCTGTTCAGTCCAGAATTCGAAAGGAATGTCTGTTAACTGAACGAATACAACCATTTGAATTCTCAGCATATGCATATTAATAACAGAGCGGTTAAAGGGTCGCAACCTTTCCTATTCTGACGGTTACTGATGCATGCGAACAGGCACTCCTCCTTGCCTATATATACACTGCCCAAAACAAAGACAGTTTTTACCTTTTTCTGCTGCATTATTCCTTCTTCTTCAACGTAATTCTCTGATCTTGTTTCTATAACCAACTTCAGTTCGTCGGAGCTCCGTTTGCTGACACTAAGCTACGGAGTTGGTCCGTTTTATCCTGGGAAACAAATTGCAACTACGTCGATTGGTGTATACGACGGCAATATTGTTTCAAGGAAACAGAAAAGTTCTGGACTCGGACATTATTTAAACAGAATACTTTCTGTTTATCTTTGATTTTATGCACAAATCGGTTACGCTTTCTACGATTATTGTAAACATAGTTTGACGTGACAATTGTAACATAATTGATTAACAGTGATTGTTGTTGCTGTCTGTTTGTAATACAATTGTGTAATTACAAAAGTTCTAACAATCTTGAAACAATATTTTGTTGCAGATGACGAAAAACAGCAGCACTGATTCTGCACCGATTCAGACGGTGAAAACTGCTCAGCCAGCGCCTGTGCTTCCGACAATGGCTCTGTCTCATGGCGAAAGGCCAGAGAAGTTCAATGGAATCAATTTCAAGCGCTGGCAACATAAAATGTTGTTTTATTTAACAACACTAAGCCTTGCAAAGTTTCTGACTGAAGAGGCTCCTGTGGTAGACGAACTCGAACCTGACGCTACTAAAGTAGAGGCACTTAATATCTGGACAAATTCAGATTTCATGTGCAAAAACTATATTCTGAATGGTCTGGATGATAGCCTCTACAATGTCTATTGTACTTTTGCAACGTCCAAACAACTCTGGTTGGCTCTGGAAAAGAAGTACAAAACTGAAGATGCAGGCATGAAGAAATTCATTGCTGGAAAATTTCTAGACTTCAAAATGGTTGACTCAAAGACAGTGATAAGTCAAGCTCAAGAATTGCAACTTATCATCCGTCAATTAGAAGATGAAAAGATGACTCTTAGCGAGACTTTTCAAGTTGCTGCAACTATTGAGAAATTGCCTCCTTCTTGGAAGGACTTTAAAAATTACCTTAAGCACAAGCGTAAGGAAATGACAATGGAAGATCTCATAGTTCGGCTTCGCATTGAGGAAGATAACAGAAATTCTGAGAAAAAGATTTCTCAGAATATTGCTGCCAAAGCAAATGTTGTTGAGTCAGACAAAACTAACAAAAGAAAAAGGGAGAATGCTCCTAAGAAGTCAAAGAAATTTCTGGGTTCTTGCCACAACTGTGGAAAGAAGGGGCACAAAGCAGCCGAATGTCGTGCGCCTAAAAAGAAGAAGTTGGAAGCGAATACGGCTGATGTTTCGAAAGGCATTTCTGATATTGATTTATGTGCAGTAATATCAGAATGCAACCTTATTGGCAACTCAAAGGAATGGTTTGTAGACACTGGAGCCACTCGACACATATGTGCTAACAAGTGGATGTTTACAACCTATAAAACTGCAACTGATGCTGAACAACTTTTTATGGGCAATTCTTCCACTTCCA
The DNA here is from genome assembly GCA_030737875.1 of Allium sativum. Lineage (NCBI taxonomy): Eukaryota > Viridiplantae > Streptophyta > Magnoliopsida > Asparagales > Amaryllidaceae > Allium > Allium sativum. Next base: position 720,397,736 of record CM060920.1, read on the forward strand.
AGGTCGAAGGCAAAGGAAAAGTTGTGCTGAAACTAACTTCTGGAAAGGAATTGACTTTAAATGATGTTCTCCATGTTCCAGAAATTCGCAAGAACCTGATTTCAGGATCGTTGCTGAGCAAGCATGGCTTCAAATTGATCTTTGAAGCTGACAAATTTGTTCTTTCCAAGAATGGGGTGTATGTTGGAAGAGGTTATGTGTGTGATGGTTTATTTAAAGCAAATGTAACCACTATTGTACCACGCACTGAAATGAATGAAAGTGAATCTTCTGCTTATATTGTTGAATCTTCTAACATATGGCATTCTAGATTAGGGCATGTAAACTTTGATACATTGCGAAAATTGATTAATCTAGAATTTATACCAAAATGCAATATAGATTCCAACTATAAATGTCAAGTTTGTGCAGAAGCAAAATTGACAAGAACCTCGTTTCATCATGTTGAACGAGTGACAGAACCTCTAGACTTAATACATACTGATGTATGCGATTTGAAAATGTGTCAAACTAGAGGTGGAAAAAGGTACTTTATTACATTCATTGATGATTGTACCAGATACTGTCATGTGTATCTCCTTAGAAGTAAGGACGAAGCATTCGAAATATTTAAACAGTATAAGGCAGAAGTTGAGAATCAACTCAACAAGAAAATAAAATCTTTAAGAAGTGATAGAGGAGGAGAATACGAGTCTCCATTTGAGGAATTCTGTGCTGAACATGGAATTATACATCAAACTACAGCCCCGTATTCACCTCAATCCAACGGTATAGCTGAACGGAAAAATAGAACTCTTAAAGAAATGATGAATGCCTTACTAATTAGCTCTGGCTTGCCAGATAACTATTGGGGAGAAGCTATTCTTTCGGCAAATTATATTTTAAATAAAATACCCCGAAAGAAAATATCTAAATCTCCTCATGAACTTTGGAAAAACAGACCACCATCCTACAAATACCTAAAAGTGTGGGGGTGTCTTGCCAAAGTAGAGGTACCAAAACCAAAGAAGGTCAAAATTGGACCAAAAACAATTGATTGTGTATTCATTGGATATGCACAAAACAGTGCTGCATATCGATTTTTGGTACACAAATCTGAAATTGATGATATTCATGAAAATACCATCATTGAGTCGAGAAATGCTAGATTTTTCGAACATGTATTTCCCTTGAAACATGGTACTGAAAATCATGCACCTAAGAGACCAAGGGAAATTGAAGTTCCTTACTCTATTGAGGACGCTGAACAAAATAACACTCAACAAAGTAGTGTTGAGCAGCAAGTGGAGGAACCAAGAAAAAGTAAAAGGTCAAGGACTTTAAAAACCTTTGGACCGGACTTCTATACATTTATGTTAGAAGATGATCCATTGACATACAAACAAGCTATGTCCTCCAACGATGCCCCTTATTGGAAGGAGGCAATTAACAATGAAATTGAATCCATTATGTCAAATCATACATGGGAATTGGTTGATTTACCTCAAGGATGTAAGGCCTTAGGTAATAAATGGATATTTAAAAAGAAATTGAAACCTGATGGTTCAATAGACAAGTACAAAGCTCGACTAGTAGTCCAAGGATTTAGACAAAAGGAAGACCTGGACTATTTCGATACATATTCACCTGTAACGAGGATAACGTCAATTAGAATGCTCATTGCAATTGCATCCGTACATGACTTGGAAATACATCAAATGGATGTTAAAACTGCATTCTTGAATGGTGAACTAGAGGAGGAAATCTATATGAAACAACCTGAAGGATTTCTAAGCTCAGAAAATGAGCATAAAGTTTGCAAATTGGTAAAATCACTTTATGGCCTTAAGCAAGCTCCAAAACAGTGGCATGAGAAGTTTGACAATACTATGTTATCAAATGGATTCACGATAAATGAATCAGATAAATGTGTGTACATAAAACATACACACATTGGATATGTCATTGTTTGTCTTTATGTTGATGACCTATTGATCCTAGGCAACAACAAGGCCATAATAACATCTACAAAGGATATGTTATCCTCTAGATTCGATATGAAAGACCTAGGACTGGCTGATGTAATATTGGGTGTAAAAATTCTTAGAACACCACAGGGATATGCATTATCCCAATCGCATTACATCACCAAAATACTTGAGAAATTCAAGCAATATAATGTAACTATTGCAAAATCACCAGTAGATATGAACCAAAATTGGGTAAAGAACACTGGTGACGGTATTTACCAATTGGAATACTCTCGTATACTAGGAAGTATTATGTATGTTATGAACTGTACTAGGCCTGATATCGCATATGCTGTAAGCAAACTAAGTAGATTTACCAGCAATCCTGGTAAACATCATTGGAAAGCGATAATCAGAGTTCTAGGATATCTAAAGTATACACAGAGTTATGGTCTATACTATACAAACTATCCTTCAATAGTGGAAGGATACAGTGATGCAAATTGGATCACTGGATCAAATGATACAAAGTCTACAAGTGGATACGTGTTCACATTAGGAAATGGAGCAGTTTCATGGAAATCATCCAAACAGACTTGTATCGCTAGATCTACGATGGAATCAGAGTTTATTGCACTAGATAAGACTGCAGAAGAAGCAGAATGGATTCGAAGCTTCTTGGAAGACATTCCTAATTGGAGCAAACCTATGCCTCCAATATGTATACATTGTGATAGTCAATCAGCTATTGGAAGAGCTAATAGTACACTATACAATGGTAAATCTAGGCATATTCGTCGTAGACATAAAACGATAAGACAACTTCTCTCTAATGGGGTTATCACAATAGATTACATTCGATCTAAAGATAACTTAGCGGATCCACTTACAAAAGGCTTGCCAAGAGAGAAAGTTCAAACCTTATCGAAGGGAATGGGGCTAAGGCCTATAGACTAAAGGTTTTTCTGAAATGGAAACCCCACCTAGTTGACTGGAGATCCCAAGATCTAGGTTCAAAGGGACAACGAAGTTTTAGAGAAACTTGATGGCACTGTTATACACAAACCATTCCTATGATAAGTCAGTGCATTATATGTTGAATAAGGATAAGTATTAGTACTTTTAATGATGTCTGTACTTGAGGAATTAAAGAATACCCTTTACAGAATCACCTACGTAAGTGCGAAGGCGCCGCTTCAAAGAGAATTACGAGGCCAAATTCTCTAAGCACTTATGAGACCAGGTAGGTGTTCAAGGCAAAAACGAACACACACAGAGAACGAAGGGTTATAAGAAACATTTATCGTGTGTTATCTACTTTGGAATTGCACAAAAGGCTTACAGTTCAAGGACAGTCTATGTCTACTGATTCGCCTGTGATTCAAATAGGTAATCACTAGGAAAGTTCAAAGCCCTTGTGCTACTTTAACCGATGCGATAAATGGTTCGTGAAACTAAGATCGATTGCTCATTCATGTGGGGGATTGTTGGAAAATGAATGAGCAACGAAAGAGAAAAGTGGGAAGAAGAAGAGATAGGGGTAGCAACATTTAAAGTCCCACATCATAGAAATATTAGCACAATCTCTCCTTATATATTAGAAGCCAAATAGGCTTATGTAAAATAAAAAAGAGAGGGATGATAAAAGGATGTGGACTTGGCCATATTAAATATATTAAAAAGTCAAAGATAAGGGCCTTGGGCCTTGGGGCTCTTGGGGTCTCCTGATTGGATATGGCCGACGTTGCTGATTGGGCTAGTGCACTGACATGAGAATATTTTTTCTCAGAATTTTAAAAGGTGTGTCTGTTCAGTCCAGAATTCGAAAGGAATGTCTGTTAACTGAACGAATACAACCATTTGAATTCTCAGCATATGCATATTAATAACAGAGCGGTTAAAGGGTCGCAACCTTTCCTATTCTGACGGTTACTGATGCATGCGAACAGGCACTCCTCCTTGCCTATATATACACTGCCCAAAACAAAGACAGTTTTTACCTTTTTCTGCTGCATTATTCCTTCTTCTTCAACGTAATTCTCTGATCTTGTTTCTATAACCAACTTCAGTTCGTCGGAGCTCCGTTTGCTGACACTAAGCTACGGAGTTGGTCCGTTTTATCCTGGGAAACAAATTGCAACTACGTCGATTGGTGTATACGACGGCAATATTGTTTCAAGGAAACAGAAAAGTTCTGGACTCGGACATTATTTAAACAGAATACTTTCTGTTTATCTTTGATTTTATGCACAAATCGGTTACGCTTTCTACGATTATTGTAAACATAGTTTGACGTGACAATTGTAACATAATTGATTAACAGTGATTGTTGTTGCTGTCTGTTTGTAATACAATTGTGTAATTACAAAAGTTCTAACAATCTTGAAACAATATTTTGTTGCAGATGACGAAAAACAGCAGCACTGATTCTGCACCGATTCAGACGGTGAAAACTGCTCAGCCAGCGCCTGTGCTTCCGACAATGGCTCTGTCTCATGGCGAAAGGCCAGAGAAGTTCAATGGAATCAATTTCAAGCGCTGGCAACAGAAAATGTTGTTTTATTTAACAACACTAAGCCTTGCAAAGTTTCTGACTGAAGAGGCTCCTGTGGTAGACGAACTCGAACCTGACGCTACTAAAGTAGAGGCACTTAATATCTGGACAAATTCAGATTTCATGTGCAAAAACTATATTCTGAATGGTCTGGATGATAGCCTCTACAATGTCTATTGTACTTTTGCAACGTCCAAACAACTCTGGTTGGCTCTGGAAAAGAAGTACAAAACTGAAGATGCAGGCATGAAGAAATTCATTGCTGGAAAATTTCTAGACTTCAAAATGGTTGACTCAAAGACAGTGATAAGTCAAGCTCAAGAATTGCAACTTATCATCCGTCAATTAGAAGATGAAAAGATGACTCTTAGCGAGACTTTTCAAGTTGCTGCAACTATTGAGAAATTGCCTCCTTCTTGGAAGGACTTTAAAAATTACCTTAAGCACAAGCGTAAGGAAATGACAATGGAAGATCTCATAGTTCGGCTTCGCATTGAGGAAGATAACAGAAATTCTGAGAAAAAGATTTCTCAGAATATTGCTGCCAAAGCAAATGTTGTTGAGTCAGACAAAACTAACAAAAGAAAAAGGGAGAATGCTCCTAAGAAGTCAAAGAAATTTCTGGGTTCTTGCCACAACTGTGGAAAGAAGGGGCACAAAGCAGCCGAATGTCGTGCGCCTAAAAAGAAGAAGTTGGAAGCGAATACGGCTGATGTTTCGAAAGGCATTTCTGATATTGATTTATGTGCAGTAATATCAGAATGCAACCTTATTGGCAACTCAAAGGAATGGTTTGTAGACACTGGAGCCACTCGACACATATGTGCTAACAAGTGGATGTTTACAACCTATAAAACTGCAACTGATGCTGAACAACTTTTTATGGGCAATTCTTCCACTTCCAAGGTCGAAGGCAAAGGAAAAGTTGTGCTGAAACTAACTTCTGGAAAGGAATTGACTTTAAATGATGTTCTCCATGTTCCAGAAATTCGCAAGAACCTGATTTCAGGATCGTTGCTGAGCAAGCATGGCTTCAAATTGATCTTTGAAGCTGACAAATTTGTTCTTTCCAAGAATGGGGTGTATGTTGGAAGAGGTTATGTGTGTGATGGTTTATTTAAAGCAAATGTAACCACTATTGTACCACGCACTGAAATGAATGAAAGTGAATCTTCTGCTTATATTGTTGAATCTTCTAACATATGGCATTCTAGATTAGGGCATGTAAACTTTGATACATTGCGAAAATTGATTAATCTAGAATTTATACCAAAATGCAATATAGATTCCAACTATAAATGTCAAGTTTGTGCAGAAGCAAAATTGACAAGAACCTCGTTTCATCATGTTGAACGAGTGACAGAACCTCTAGACTTAATACATACTGATGTATGCGATTTGAAAATGTGTCAAACTAGAGGTGGAAAAAGGTACTTTATTACATTCATTGATGATTGTACCAGATACTGTCATGTGTATCTCCTTAGAAGTAAGGACGAAGCATTCGAAATATTTAAACAGTATAAGGCAGAAGTTGAGAATCAACTCAACAAGAAAATAAAATCTTTAAGAAGTGATAGAGGAGGAGAATACGAGTCTCCATTTGAGGAATTCTGTGCTGAACATGGAATTATACATCAAACTACAGCCCCGTATTCACCTCAATCCAACGGTATAGCTGAACGGAAAAATAGAACTCTTAAAGAAATGATGAATGCCTTACTAATTAGCTCTGGCTTGCCAGATAACTATTGGGGAGAAGCTATTCTTTCGGCAAATTATATTTTAAATAAAATACCCCGAAAGAAAATATCTAAATCTCCTCATGAACTTTGGAAAAACAGACCACCATCCTACAAATACCTAAAAGTGTGGGGGTGTCTTGCCAAAGTAGAGGTACCAAAACCAAAGAAGGTCAAAATTGGACCAAAAACAATTGATTGTGTATTCATTGGATATGCACAAAACAGTGCTGCATATCGATTTTTGGTACACAAATCTGAAATTGATGATATTCATGAAAATACCATCATTGAGTCGAGAAATGCTAGATTTTTCGAACATGTATTTCCCTTGAAACATGGTACTGAAAATCATGCACCTAAGAGACCAAGGGAAATTGAAGTTCCTTACTCTATTGAGGACGCTGAACAAAATAACACTCAACAAAGTAGTGTTGAGCAGCAAGTGGAGGAACCAAGAAAAAGTAAAAGGTCAAGGACTTTAAAAACCTTTGGACCGGACTTCTATACATTTATGTTAGAAGATGATCCATTGACATACAAACAAGCTATGTCCTCCAACGATGCCCCTTATTGGAAGGAGGCAATTAACAATGAAATTGAATCCATTATGTCAAATCATACATGGGAATTGGTTGATTTACCTCAAGGATGTAAGGCCTTAGGTAATAAATGGATATTTAAAAAGAAATTGAAACCTGATGGTTCAATAGACAAGTACAAAGCTCGACTAGTAGTCCAAGGATTTAGACAAAAGGAAGACCTGGACTATTTCGATACATATTCACCTGTAACGAGGATAACGTCAATTAGAATGCTCATTGCAATTGCATCCGTACATGACTTGGAAATACATCAAATGGATGTTAAAACTGCATTCTTGAATGGTGAACTAGAGGAGGAAATCTATATGAAACAACCTGAAGGATTTCTAAGCTCAGAAAATGAGCATAAAGTTTGCAAATTGGTAAAATCACTTTATGGCCTTAAGCAAGCTCCAAAACAGTGGCATGAGAAGTTTGACAATACTATGTTATCAAATGGATTCACGATAAATGAATCAGATAAATGTGTGTACATAAAACATACACACATTGGATATGTCATTGTTTGTCTTTATGTTGATGACCTATTGATCCTAGGCAACAACAAGGCCATAATAACATCTACAAAGGATATGTTATCCTCTAGATTCGATATGAAAGACCTAGGACTGGCTGATGTAATATTGGGTGTAAAAATTCTTAGAACACCACAGGGATATGCATTATCCCAATCGCATTACATCACCAAAATACTTGAGAAATTCAAGCAATATAATGTAACTATTGCAAAATCACCAGTAGATATGAACCAAAATTGGGTAAAGAACACTGGTGACGGTATTTACCAATTGGAATACTCTCGTATACTAGGAAGTATTATGTATGTTATGAACTGTACTAGGCCTGATATCGCATATGCTGTAAGCAAACTAAGTAGATTTACCAGCAATCCTGGTAAACATCATTGGAAAGCGATAATCAGAGTTCTAGGATATCTAAAGTATACACAGAGTTATGGTCTATACTATACAAACTATCCTTCAATAGTGGAAGGATACAGTGATGCAAATTGGATCACTGGATCAAATGATACAAAGTCTACAAGTGGATACGTGTTCACATTAGGAAATGGAGCAGTTTCATGGAAATCATCCAAACAGACTTGTATCGCTAGATCTACGATGGAATCAGAGTTTATTGCACTAGATAAGACTGCAGAAGAAGCAGAATGGATTCGAAGCTTCTTGGAAGACATTCCTAATTGGAGCAAACCTATGCCTCCAATATGTATACATTGTGATAGTCAATCAGCTATTGGAAGAGCTAATAGTACACTATACAATGGTAAATCTAGGCATATTCGTCGTAGACATAAAACGATAAGACAACTTCTCTCTAATGGGGTTATCACAATAGATTACATTCGATCTAAAGATAACTTAGCGGATCCACTTACAAAAGGCTTGCCAAGAGAGAAAGTTCAAACCTTATCGAAGGGAATGGGGCTAAGGCCTATAGACTAAAGGTTTTTCTGAAATGGAAACCCCACCTAGTTGACTGGAGATCCCAAGATCTAGGTTCAAAGGGACAACGAAGTTTTAGAGAAACTTGATGGCACTGTTATACACAAACCATTCCTATGATAAGTCAGTGCATTATATGTTGAATAAGGATAAGTATTAGTACTTTTAATGATGTCTGTACTTGAGGAATTAAAGAATACCCTTTACAGAATCACCTACGTAAGTGCGAAGGCGCCGCTTCAAAGAGAATTACGAGGCCAAATTCTCTAAGCACTTATGAGACCAGGTAGGTGTTCAAGGCAAAAACGAACACACACAGAGAACGAAGGGTTATAAGAAACATTTATCGTGTGTTATCTACTTTGGAATTGCACAAAAGGCTTACAGTTCAAGGACAGTCTATGTCTACTGATTCGCCTGTGATTCAAATAGGTAATCACTAGGAAAGTTCAAAGCCCTTGTGCTACTTTAACCGATGCGATAAATGGTTCGTGAAACTAAGATCGATTGCTCATTCATGTGGGGGATTGTTGGAAAATGAATGAGCAACGAAAGAGAAAAGTGGGAAGAAGAAGAGATAGGGGTAGCAACATTTAAAGTCCCACATCATAGAAATATTAGCACAATCTCTCCTTATATATTAGAAGCCAAATAGGCTTATGTAAAATAAAAAAGAGAGGGATGATAAAAGGATGTGGACTTGGCCATATTAAATATATTAAAAAGTCAAAGATAAGGGCCTTAGGCCTCTTGGGGTCTCCTGATTGGATATGGCCGACGTTGCTGATTGGGCTAGTGCACTGACATGAGAATATTTTTTCTCAGAATTTTAAAAGGTGTGTCTGTTCAGTCCAGAATTCGAAAGGAATGTCTGTTAACTGAACGAATACAACCATTTGAATTCTCAGCATATGCATATTAATAACAGAGCGGTTAAAGGGTCGCAACCTTTCCTATTCTGACGGTTACTGATGCATGCGAACAGGCACTCCTCCTTGCCTATATATACACTGCCCAAAACAAAGACAGTTTTTACCTTTTTCTGCTGCATTATTCCTTCTTCTTCAACGTAATTCTCTGATCTTGTTTCTATAACCAACTTCAGTTCGTCGGAGCTCCGTTTGCTGACACTAAGCTACGGAGTTGGTCCGTTTTATCCTGGGAAACAAATTGCAACTACGTCGATTGGTGTATACGACGGCAATATTGTTTCAAGGAAACAGAAAAGTTCTGGACTCGGACATTATTTAAACAGAATACTTTCTGTTTATCTTTGATTTTATGCACAAATCGGTTACGCTTTCTACGATTATTGTAAACATAGTTTGACGTGACAATTGTAACATAATTGATTAACAGTGATTGTTGTTGCTGTCTGTTTGTAATACAATTGTGTAATTACAAAAGTTCTAACAATCTTGAAACAATATTTTGTTGCAGATGACGAAAAACAGCAGCACTGATTCTGCACCGATTCAGACGGTGAAAACTGCTCAGCCAGCGCCTGTGCTTCCGACAATGGCTCTGTCTCATGGCGAAAGGCCAGAGAAGTTCAATGGAATCAATTTCAAGCGCTGGCAACAGAAAATGTTGTTTTATTTAACAACACTAAGCCTTGCAAAGTTTCTGACTGAAGAGGCTCCTGTGGTAGACGAACTCGAACCTGACGCTACTAAAGTAGAGGCACTTAATATCTGGACAAATTCAGATTTCATGTGCAAAAACTATATTCTGAATGGTCTGGATGATAGCCTCTACAATGTCTATTGTACTTTTGCAACGTCCAAACAACTCTGGTTGGCTCTGGAAAAGAAGTACAAAACTGAAGATGCAGGCATGAAGAAATTCATTGCTGGAAAATTTCTAGACTTCAAAATGGTTGACTCAAAGACAGTGATAAGTCAAGCTCAAGAATTGCAACTTATCATCCGTCAATTAGAAGATGAAAAGATGACTCTTAGCGAGACTTTTCAAGTTGCTGCAACTATTGAGAAATTGCCTCCTTCTTGGAAGGACTTTAAAAATTACCTTAAGCACAAGCGTAAGGAAATGACAATGGAAGATCTCATAGTTCGGCTTCGCATTGAGGAAGATAACAGAAATTCTGAGAAAAAGATTTCTCAGAATATTGCTGCCAAAGCAAATGTTGTTGAGTCAGACAAAACTAACAAAAGAAAAAGGGAGAATGCTCCTAAGAAGTCAAAGAAATTTCTGGGTTCTTGCCACAACTGTGGAAAGAAGGGGCACAAAGCAGCCGAATGTCGTGCGCCTAAAAAGAAGAAGTTGGAAGCGAATACGGCTGATGTTTCGAAAGGCATTTCTGATATTGATTTATGTGCAGTAATATCAGAATGCAACCTTATTGGCAACTCAAAGGAATGGTTTGTAGACACTGGAGCCACTCGACACATATGTGCTAACAAGTGGATGTTTACAACCTATAAAACTGCAACTGATGCTGAACAACTTTTTATGGGCAATTCTTCCACTTCCAAGGTCGAAGGCAAAGGAAAAGTTGTGCTGAAACTAACTTCTGGAAAGGAATTGACTTTAAATGATGTTCTCCATGTTCCAGAAATTCGCAAGAACCTGATTTCAGGATCGTTGCTGAGCAAGCATGGCTTCAAATTGATCTTTGAAGCTGACAAATTTGTTCTTTCCAAGAATGGGGTGTATGTTGGAAGAGGTTATGTGTGTGATGGTTTATTTAAAGCAAATGTAACCACTATTGTACCACGCACTGAAATGAATGAAAGTGAATCTTCTGCTTATATTGTTGAATCTTCTAACATATGGCATTCTAGATTAGGGCATGTAAACTTTGATACATTGCGAAAATTGATTAATCTAGAATTTATACCAAAATGCAATATAGATTCCAACTATAAATGTCAAGTTTGTGCAGAAGCAAAATTGACAAGAACCTCGTTTCATCATGTTGAACGAGTGACAGAACCTCTAGACTTAATACATACTGATGTATGCGATTTGAAAATGTGTCAAACTAGAGGTGGAAAAAGGTACTTTATTACATTCATTGATGATTGTACCAGATACTGTCATGTGTATCTCCTTAGAAGTAAGGACGAAGCATTCGAAATATTTAAACAGTATAAGGCAGAAGTTGAGAATCAACTCAACAAGAAAATAAAATCTTTAAGAAGTGATAGAGGAGGAGAATACGAGTCTCCATTTGAGGAATTCTGTGCTGAACATGGAATTATACATCAAACTACAGCCCCGTATTCACCTCAATCCAACGGTATAGCTGAACGGAAAAATAGAACTCTTAAAGAAATGATGAATGCCTTACTAATTAGCTCTGGCTTGCCAGATAACTATTGGGGAGAAGCTATTCTTTCGGCAAATTATATTTTAAATAAAATACCCCGAAAGAAAATATCTAAATCTCCTCATGAACTTTGGAAAAACAGACCACCATCCTACAAATACCTAAAAGTGTGGGGGTGTCTTGCCAAAGTAGAGGTACCAAAACCAAAGAAGGTCAAAATTGGACCAAAAACAATTGATTGTGTATTCATTGGATATGCACAAAACAGTGCTGCATATCGATTTTTGGTACACAAATCTGAAATTGATGATATTCATGAAAATACCATCATTGAGTCGAGAAATGCTAGATTTTTCGAACATGTATTTCCCTTGAAACATGGTACTGAAAATCATGCACCTAAGAGACCAAGGGAAATTGAAGTTCCTTACTCTATTGAGGACGCTGAACAAAATAACACTCAACAAAGTAGTGTTGAGCAGCAAGTGGAGGAACCAAGAAAAAGTAAAAGGTCAAGGACTTTAAAAACCTTTGGACCGGACTTCTATACATTTATGTTAGAAGATGATCCATTGACATACAAACAAGCTATGTCCTCCAACGATGCCCCTTATTGGAAGGAGGCAATTAACAATGAAATTGAATCCATTATGTCAAATCATACATGGGAATTGGTTGATTTACCTCAAGGATGTAAGGCCTTAGGTAATAAATGGATATTTAAAAAGAAATTGAAACCTGATGGTTCAATAGACAAGTACAAAGCTCGACTAGTAGTCCAAGGATTTAGACAAAAGGAAGACCTGGACTATTTCGATACATATTCACCTGTAACGAGGATAACGTCAATTAGAATGCTCATTGCAATTGCATCCGTACATGACTTGGAAATACATCAAATGGATGTTAAAACTGCATTCTTGAATGGTGAACTAGAGGAGGAAATCTATATGAAACAACCTGAAGGATTTCTAAGCTCAGAAAATGAGCATAAAGTTTGCAAATTGGTAAAATCACTTTATGGCCTTAAGCAAGCTCCAAAACAGTGGCATGAGAAGTTTGACAATACTATGTTATCAAATGGATTCACGATAAATGAATCAGATAAATGTGTGTACATAAAACATACACACATTGGATATGTCATTGTTTGTCTTTATGTTGATGACCTATTGATCCTAGGCAACAACAAGGCCATAATAACATCTACAAAGGATATGTTATCCTCTAGATTCGATATGAAAGACCTAGGACTGGCTGATGTAATATTGGGTGTAAAAATTCTTAGAACACCACAGGGATATGCATTATCCCAATCGCATTACATCACCAAAATACTTGAGAAATTCAAGCAATATAATGTAACTATTGCAAAATCACCAGTAGATATGAACCAAAATTGGGTAAAGAACACTGGTGACGGTATTTACCAATTGGAATACTCTCGTATACTAGGAAGTATTATGTATGTTATGAACTGTACTAGGCCTGATATCGCATATGCTGTAAGCAAACTAAGTAGATTTACCAGCAATCCTGGTAAACATCATTGGAAAGCGATAATCAGAGTTCTAGGATATCTAAAGTATACACAGAGTTATGGTCTATACTATACAAACTATCCTTCAATAGTGGAAGGATACAGTGATGCAAATTGGATCACTGGATCAAATGATACAAAGTCTACAAGTGGATACGTGTTCACATTAGGAAATGGAGCAGTTTCATGGAAATCATCCAAACAGACTTGTATCGCTAGATCTACGATGGAATCAGAGTTTATTGCACTAGATAAGACTGCAGAAGAAGCAGAATGGATTCGAAGCTTCTTGGAAGACATTCCTAATTGGAGCAAACCTATGCCTCCAATATGTATACATTGTGATAGTCAATCAGCTATTGGAAGAGCTAATAGTACACTATACAATGGTAAATCTAGGCATATTCGTCGTAGACATAAAACGATAAGACAACTTCTCTCTAATGGGGTTATCACAATAGATTACATTCGATCTAAAGATAACTTAGCGGATCCACTTACAAAAGGCTTGCCAAGAGAGAAAGTTCAAACCTTATCGAAGGGAATGGGGCTAAGGCCTATAGACTAAAGGTTTTTCTGAAATGGAAACCCCACCTAGTTGACTGGAGATCCCAAGATCTAGGTTCAAAGGGACAACGAAGTTTTAGAGAAACTTGATGGCACTGTTATACACAAACCATTCCTATGATAAGTCAGTGCATTATATGTTGAATAAGGATAAGTATTAGTACTTTTAATGATGTCTGTACTTGAGGAATTAAAGAATACCCTTTACAGAATCACCTACGTAAGTGCGAAGGCGCCGCTTCAAAGAGAATTACGAGGCCAAATTCTCTAAGCACTTATGAGACCAGGTAGGTGTTCAAGGCAAAAACGAACACACACAGAGAACGAAGGGTTATAAGAAACATTTATCGTGTGTTATCTACTTTGGAATTGCACAAAAGGCTTACAGTTCAAGGACAGTCTATGTCTACTGATTCGCCTGTGATTCAAATAGGTAATCACTAGGAAAGTTCAAAGCCCTTGTGCTACTTTAACCGATGCGATAAATGGTTCGTGAAACTAAGATCGATTGCTCATTCATGTGGGGGATTGTTGGAAAATGAATGAGCAACGAAAGAGAAAAGTGGGAAGAAGAAGAGATAGGGGTAGCAACATTTAAAGTCCCACATCATAGAAATATTAGCACAATCTCTCCTTATATATTAGAAGCCAAATAGGCTTATGTAAAATAAAAAAGAGAGGGATGATAAAAGGATGTGGACTTGGCCATATTAAATATATTAAAAAGTCAAAGATAAGGGCCTTAGGCCTCTTGGGGTCTCCTGATTGGATATGGCCGACGTTGCTGATTGGGCTAGTGCACTGACATGAGAATATTTTTTCTCAGAATTTTAAAAGGTGTGTCTGTTCAGTCCAGAATTCGAAAGGAATGTCTGTTAACTGAACGAATACAACCATTTGAATTCTCAGCATATGCATATTAATAACAGAGCGGTTAAAGGGTCGCAACCTTTCCTATTCTGACGGTTACTGATGCATGCGAACAGGCACTCCTCCTTGCCTATATATACACTGCCCAAAACAAAGACAGTTTTTACCTTTTTCTGCTGCATTATTCCTTCTTCTTCAACGTAATTCTCTGATCTTGTTTCTATAACCAACTTCAGTTCGTCGGAGCTCCGTTTGCTGACACTAAGCTACGGAGTTGGTCCGTTTTATCCTGGGAAACAAATTGCAACTACGTCGATTGGTGTATACGACGGCAATATTGTTTCAAGGAAACAGAAAAGTTCTGGACTCGGACATTATTTAAACAGAATACTTTCTGTTTATCTTTGATTTTATGCACAAATCGGTTACGCTTTCTACGATTATTGTAAACATAGTTTGACGTGACAATTGTAACATAATTGATTAACAGTGATTGTTGTTGCTGTCTGTTTGTAATACAATTGTGTAATTACAAAAGTTCTAACAATCTTGAAACAATATTTTGTTGCAGATGACGAAAAACAGCAGCACTGATTCTGCACCGATTCAGACGGTGAAAACTGCTCAGCCAGCGCCTGTGCTTCCGACAATGGCTCTGTCTCATGGCGAAAGGCCAGAGAAGTTCAATGGAATCAATTTCAAGCGCTGGCAACAGAAAATGTTGTTTTATTTAACAACACTAAGCCTTGCAAAGTTTCTGACTGAAGAGGCTCCTGTGGTAGACGAACTCGAACCTGACGCTACTAAAGTAGAGGCACTTAATATCTGGACAAATTCAGATTTCATGTGCAAAAACTATATTCTGAATGGTCTGGATGATAGCCTCTACAATGTCTATTGTACTTTTGCAACGTCCAAACAACTCTGGTTGGCTCTGGAAAAGAAGTACAAAACTGAAGATGCAGGCATGAAGAAATTCATTGCTGGAAAATTTCTAGACTTCAAAATGGTTGACTCAAAGACAGTGATAAGTCAAGCTCAAGAATTGCAACTTATCATCCGTCAATTAGAAGATGAAAAGATGACTCTTAGCGAGACTTTTCAAGTTGCTGCAACTATTGAGAAATTGCCTCCTTCTTGGAAGGACTTTAAAAATTACCTTAAGCACAAGCGTAAGGAAATGACAATGGAAGATCTCATAGTTCGGCTTCGCATTGAGGAAGATAACAGAAATTCTGAGAAAAAGATTTCTCAGAATATTGCTGCCAAAGCAAATGTTGTTGAGTCAGACAAAACTAACAAAAGAAAAAGGGAGAATGCTCCTAAGAAGTCAAAGAAATTTCTGGGTTCTTGCCACAACTGTGGAAAGAAGGGGCACAAAGCAGCCGAATGTCGTGCGCCTAAAAAGAAGAAGTTGGAAGCGAATACGGCTGATGTTTCGAAAGGCATTTCTGATATTGATTTATGTGCAGTAATATCAGAATGCAACCTTATTGGCAACTCAAAGGAATGGTTTGTAGACACTGGAGCCACTCGACACATATGTGCTAACAAGTGGATGTTTACAACCTATAAAACTGCAACTGATGCTGAACAACTTTTTATGGGCAATTCTTCCACTTCCAAGGTCGAAGGCAAAGGAAAAGTTGTGCTGAAACTAACTTCTGGAAAGGAATTGACTTTAAATGATGTTCTCCATGTTCCAGAAATTCGCAAGAACCTGATTTCAGGATCGTTGCTGAGCAAGCATGGCTTCAAATTGATCTTTGAAGCTGACAAATTTGTTCTTTCCAAGAATGGGGTGTATGTTGGAAGAGGTTATGTGTGTGATGGTTTATTTAAAGCAAATGTAACCACTATTGTACCACGCACTGAAATGAATGAAAGTGAATCTTCTGCTTATATTGTTGAATCTTCTAACATATGGCATTCTAGATTAGGGCATGTAAACTTTGATACATTGCGAAAATTGATTAATCTAGAATTTATACCAAAATGCAATATAGATTCCAACTATAAATGTCAAGTTTGTGCAGAAGCAAAATTGACAAGAACCTCGTTTCATCATGTTGAACGAGTGACAGAACCTCTAGACTTAATACATACTGATGTATGCGATTTGAAAATGTGTCAAACTAGAGGTGGAAAAAGGTACTTTATTACATTCATTGATGATTGTACCAGATACTGTCATGTGTATCTCCTTAGAAGTAAGGACGAAGCATTCGAAATATTTAAACAGTATAAGGCAGAAGTTGAGAATCAACTCAACAAGAAAATAAAATCTTTAAGAAGTGATAGAGGAGGAGAATACGAGTCTCCATTTGAGGAATTCTGTGCTGAACATGGAATTATACATCAAACTACAGCCCCGTATTCACCTCAATCCAACGGTATAGCTGAACGGAAAAATAGAACTCTTAAAGAAATGATGAATGCCTTACTAATTAGCTCTGGCTTGCCAGATAACTATTGGGGAGAAGCTATTCTTTCGGCAAATTATATTTTAAATAAAATACCCCGAAAGAAAATATCTAAATCTCCTCATGAACTTTGGAAAAACAGACCACCATCCTACAAATACCTAAAAGTGTGGGGGTGTCTTGCCAAAGTAGAGGTACCAAAACCAAAGAAGGTCAAAATTGGACCAAAAACAATTGATTGTGTATTCATTGGATATGCACAAAACAGTGCTGCATATCGATTTTTGGTACACAAATCTGAAATTGATGATATTCATGAAAATACCATCATTGAGTCGAGAAATGCTAGATTTTTCGAACATGTATTTCCCTTGAAACATGGTACTGAAAATCATGCACCTAAGAGACCAAGGGAAATTGAAGTTCCTTACTCTATTGAGGACGCTGAACAAAATAACACTCAACAAAGTAGTGTTGAGCAGCAAGTGGAGGAACCAAGAAAAAGTAAAAGGTCAAGGACTTTAAAAACCTTTGGACCGGACTTCTATACATTTATGTTAGAAGATGATCCATTGACATACAAACAAGCTATGTCCTCCAACGATGCCCCTTATTGGAAGGAGGCAATTAACAATGAAATTGAATCCATTATGTCAAATCATACATGGGAATTGGTTGATTTACCTCAAGGATGTAAGGCCTTAGGTAATAAATGGATATTTAAAAAGAAATTGAAACCTGATGGTTCAATAGACAAGTACAAAGCTCGACTAGTAGTCCAAGGATTTAGACAAAAGGAAGACCTGGACTATTTCGATACATATTCACCTGTAACGAGGATAACGTCAATTAGAATGCTCATTGCAATTGCATCCGTACATGACTTGGAAATACATCAAATGGATGTTAAAACTGCATTCTTGAATGGTGAACTAGAGGAGGAAATCTATATGAAACAACCTGAAGGATTTCTAAGCTCAGAAAATGAGCATAAAGTTTGCAAATTGGTAAAATCACTTTATGGCCTTAAGCAAGCTCCAAAACAGTGGCATGAGAAGTTTGACAATACTATGTTATCAAATGGATTCACGATAAATGAATCAGATAAATGTGTGTACATAAAACATACACACATTGGATATGTCATTGTTTGTCTTTATGTTGATGACCTATTGATCCTAGGCAACAACAAGGCCATAATAACATCTACAAAGGATATGTTATCCTCTAGATTCGATATGAAAGACCTAGGACTGGCTGATGTAATATTGGGTGTAAAAATTCTTAGAACACCACAGGGATATGCATTATCCCAATCGCATTACATCACCAAAATACTTGAGAAATTCAAGCAATATAATGTAACTATTGCAAAATCACCAGTAGATATGAACCAAAATTGGGTAAAGAACACTGGTGACGGTATTTACCAATTGGAATACTCTCGTATACTAGGAAGTATTATGTATGTTATGAACTGTACTAGGCCTGATATCGCATATGCTGTAAGCAAACTAAGTAGATTTACCAGCAATCCTGGTAAACATCATTGGAAAGCGATAATCAGAGTTCTAGGATATCTAAAGTATACACAGAGTTATGGTCTATACTATACAAACTATCCTTCAATAGTGGAAGGATACAGTGATGCAAATTGGATCACTGGATCAAATGATACAAAGTCTACAAGTGGATACGTGTTCACATTAGGAAATGGAGCAGTTTCATGGAAATCATCCAAACAGACTTGTATCGCTAGATCTACGATGGAATCAGAGTTTATTGCACTAGATAAGACTGCAGAAGAAGCAGAATGGATTCGAAGCTTCTTGGAAGACATTCCTAATTGGAGCAAACCTATGCCTCCAATATGTATACATTGTGATAGTCAATCAGCTATTGGAAGAGCTAATAGTACACTATACAATGGTAAATCTAGGCATATTCGTCGTAGACATAAAACGATAAGACAACTTCTCTCTAATGGGGTTATCACAATAGATTACATTCGATCTAAAGATAACTTAGCGGATCCACTTACAAAAGGCTTGCCAAGAGAGAAAGTTCAAACCTTATCGAAGGGAATGGGGCTAAGGCCTATAGACTAAAGGTTTTTCTGAAATGGAAACCCCACCTAGTTGACTGGAGATCCCAAGATCTAGGTTCAAAGGGACAACGAAGTTTTAGAGAAACTTGATGGCACTGTTATACACAAACCATTCCTATGATAAGTCAGTGCATTATATGTTGAATAAGGATAAGTATTAGTACTTTTAATGATGTCTGTACTTGAGGAATTAAAGAATACCCTTTACAGAATCACCTACGTAAGTGCGAAGGCGCCGCTTCAAAGAGAATTACGAGGCCAAATTCTCTAAGCACTTATGAGACCAGGTAGGTGTTCAAGGCAAAAACGAACACACACAGAGAACGAAGGGTTATAAGAAACATTTATCGTGTGTTATCTACTTTGGAATTGCACAAAAGGCTTACAGTTCAAGGACAGTCTATGTCTACTGATTCGCCTGTGATTCAAATAGGTAATCACTAGGAAAGTTCAAAGCCCTTGTGCTACTTTAACCGATGCGATAAATGGTTCGTGAAACTAAGATCGATTGCTCATTCATGTGGGGGATTGTTGGAAAATGAATGAGCAACGAAAGAGAAAAGTGGGAAGAAGAAGAGATAGGGGTAGCAACATTTAAAGTCCCACATCATAGAAATATTAGCACAATCTCTCCTTATATATTAGAAGCCAAATAGGCTTATGTAAAATAAAAAAGAGAGGGATGATAAAAGGATGTGGACTTGGCCATATTAAATATATTAAAAAGTCAAAGATAAGGGCCTTAGGCCTCTTGGGGTCTCCTGATTGGATATGGCCGACGTTGCTGATTGGGCTAGTGCACTGACATGAGAATATTTTTTCTCAGAATTTTAAAAGGTGTGTCTGTTCAGTCCAGAATTCGAAAGGAATGTCTGTTAACTGAACGAATACAACCATTTGAATTCTCAGCATATGCATATTAATAACAGAGCGGTTAAAGGGTCGCAACCTTTCCTATTCTGACGGTTACTGATGCATGCGAACAGGCACTCCTCCTTGCCTATATATACACTGCCCAAAACAAAGACAGTTTTTACCTTTTTCTGCTGCATTATTCCTTCTTCTTCAACGTAATTCTCTGATCTTGTTTCTATAACCAACTTCAGTTCGTCGGAGCTCCGTTTGCTGACACTAAGCTACGGAGTTGGTCCGTTTTATCCTGGGAAACAAATTGCAACTACGTCGATTGGTGTATACGACGGCAATATTGTTTCAAGGAAACAGAAAAGTTCTGGACTCGGACATTATTTAAACAGAATACTTTCTGTTTATCTTTGATTTTATGCACAAATCGGTTACGCTTTCTACGATTATTGTAAACATAGTTTGACGTGACAATTGTAACATAATTGATTAACAGTGATTGTTGTTGCTGTCTGTTTGTAATACAATTGTGTAATTACAAAAGTTCTAACAATCTTGAAACAATATTTTGTTGCAGATGACGAAAAACAGCAGCACCGATTCAGACGGTGAAAACTGCTCAGCCAGCGCCTGTGCTTCCGACAATGGCTCTGTCTCATGGCGAAAGGCCAGAGAAGTTCAATGGAATCAATTTCAAGCGCTGGCAACAGAAAATGTTGTTTTATTTAACAACACTAAGCCTTGCAAAGTTTCTGACTGAAGAGGCTCCTGTGGTAGACGAACTCGAACCTGACGCTACTAAAGTAGAGGCACTTAATATCTGGACAAATTCAGATTTCATGTGCAAAAACTATATTCTGAATGGTCTGGATGATAGCCTCTACAATGTCTATTGTACTTTTGCAACGTCCAAACAACTCTGGTTGGCTCTGGAAAAGAAGTACAAAACTGAAGATGCAGGCATGAAGAAATTCATTGCTGGAAAATTTCTAGACTTCAAAATGGTTGACTCAAAGACAGTGATAAGTCAAGCTCAAGAATTGCAACTTATCATCCGTCAATTAGAAGATGAAAAGATGACTCTTAGCGAGACTTTTCAAGTTGCTGCAACTATTGAGAAATTGCCTCCTTCTTGGAAGGACTTTAAAAATTACCTTAAGCACAAGCGTAAGGAAATGACAATGGAAGATCTCATAGTTCGGCTTCGCATTGAGGAAGATAACAGAAATTCTGAGAAAAAGATTTCTCAGAATATTGCTGCCAAAGCAAATGTTGTTGAGTCAGACAAAACTAACAAAAGAAAAAGGGAGAATGCTCCTAAGAAGTCAAAGAAATTTCTGGGTTCTTGCCACAACTGTGGAAAGAAGGGGCACAAAGCAGCCGAATGTCGTGCGCCTAAAAAGAAGAAGTTGGAAGCGAATACGGCTGATGTTTCGAAAGGCATTTCTGATATTGATTTATGTGCAGTAATATCAGAATGCAACCTTATTGGCAACTCAAAGGAATGGTTTGTAGACACTGGAGCCACTCGACACATATGTGCTAACAAGTGGATGTTTACAACCTATAAAACTGCAACTGATGCTGAACAACTTTTTATGGGCAATTCTTCCACTTCCAAGGTCGAAGGCAAAGGAAAAGTTGTGCTGAAACTAACTTCTGGAAAGGAATTGACTTTAAATGATGTTCTCCATGTTCCAGAAATTCGCAAGAACCTGATTTCAGGATCGTTGCTGAGCAAGCATGGCTTCAAATTGATCTTTGAAGCTGACAAATTTGTTCTTTCCAAGAATGGGGTGTATGTTGGAAGAGGTTATGTGTGTGATGGTTTATTTAAAGCAAATGTAACCACTATTGTACCACGCACTGAAATGAATGA
Source organism: Allium sativum (assembly GCA_030737875.1). Lineage (NCBI taxonomy): Eukaryota > Viridiplantae > Streptophyta > Magnoliopsida > Asparagales > Amaryllidaceae > Allium > Allium sativum. Next base: position 720,419,591 of record CM060920.1, read on the forward strand.
AAGTGAATCTTCTGCTTATATTGTTGAATCTTCTAACATATGGCATTCTAGATTAGGGCATGTAAACTTTGATACATTGCGAAAATTGATTAATCTAGAATTTATACCAAAATGCAATATAGATTCCAACTATAAATGTCAAGTTTGTGCAGAAGCAAAATTGACAAGAACCTCGTTTCATCATGTTGAACGAGTGACAGAACCTCTAGACTTAATACATACTGATGTATGCGATTTGAAAATGTGTCAAACTAGAGGTGGAAAAAGGTACTTTATTACATTCATTGATGATTGTACCAGATACTGTCATGTGTATCTCCTTAGAAGTAAGGACGAAGCATTCGAAATATTTAAACAGTATAAGGCAGAAGTTGAGAATCAACTCAACAAGAAAATAAAATCTTTAAGAAGTGATAGAGGAGGAGAATACGAGTCTCCATTTGAGGAATTCTGTGCTGAACATGGAATTATACATCAAACTACAGCCCCGTATTCACCTCAATCCAACGGTATAGCTGAACGGAAAAATAGAACTCTTAAAGAAATGATGAATGCCTTACTAATTAGCTCTGGCTTGCCAGATAACTATTGGGGAGAAGCTATTCTTTCGGCAAATTATATTTTAAATAAAATACCCCGAAAGAAAATATCTAAATCTCCTCATGAACTTTGGAAAAACAGACCACCATCCTACAAATACCTAAAAGTGTGGGGGTGTCTTGCCAAAGTAGAGGTACCAAAACCAAAGAAGGTCAAAATTGGACCAAAAACAATTGATTGTGTATTCATTGGATATGCACAAAACAGTGCTGCATATCGATTTTTGGTACACAAATCTGAAATTGATGATATTCATGAAAATACCATCATTGAGTCGAGAAATGCTAGATTTTTCGAACATGTATTTCCCTTGAAACATGGTACTGAAAATCATGCACCTAAGAGACCAAGGGAAATTGAAGTTCCTTACTCTATTGAGGACGCTGAACAAAATAACACTCAACAAAGTAGTGTTGAGCAGCAAGTGGAGGAACCAAGAAAAAGTAAAAGGTCAAGGACTTTAAAAACCTTTGGACCGGACTTCTATACATTTATGTTAGAAGATGATCCATTGACATACAAACAAGCTATGTCCTCCAACGATGCCCCTTATTGGAAGGAGGCAATTAACAATGAAATTGAATCCATTATGTCAAATCATACATGGGAATTGGTTGATTTACCTCAAGGATGTAAGGCCTTAGGTAATAAATGGATATTTAAAAAGAAATTGAAACCTGATGGTTCAATAGACAAGTACAAAGCTCGACTAGTAGTCCAAGGATTTAGACAAAAGGAAGACCTGGACTATTTCGATACATATTCACCTGTAACGAGGATAACGTCAATTAGAATGCTCATTGCAATTGCATCCGTACATGACTTGGAAATACATCAAATGGATGTTAAAACTGCATTCTTGAATGGTGAACTAGAGGAGGAAATCTATATGAAACAACCTGAAGGATTTCTAAGCTCAGAAAATGAGCATAAAGTTTGCAAATTGGTAAAATCACTTTATGGCCTTAAGCAAGCTCCAAAACAGTGGCATGAGAAGTTTGACAATACTATGTTATCAAATGGATTCACGATAAATGAATCAGATAAATGTGTGTACATAAAACATACACACATTGGATATGTCATTGTTTGTCTTTATGTTGATGACCTATTGATCCTAGGCAACAACAAGGCCATAATAACATCTACAAAGGATATGTTATCCTCTAGATTCGATATGAAAGACCTAGGACTGGCTGATGTAATATTGGGTGTAAAAATTCTTAGAACACCACAGGGATATGCATTATCCCAATCGCATTACATCACCAAAATACTTGAGAAATTCAAGCAATATAATGTAACTATTGCAAAATCACCAGTAGATATGAACCAAAATTGGGTAAAGAACACTGGTGACGGTATTTACCAATTGGAATACTCTCGTATACTAGGAAGTATTATGTATGTTATGAACTGTACTAGGCCTGATATCGCATATGCTGTAAGCAAACTAAGTAGATTTACCAGCAATCCTGGTAAACATCATTGGAAAGCGATAATCAGAGTTCTAGGATATCTAAAGTATACACAGAGTTATGGTCTATACTATACAAACTATCCTTCAATAGTGGAAGGATACAGTGATGCAAATTGGATCACTGGATCAAATGATACAAAGTCTACAAGTGGATACGTGTTCACATTAGGAAATGGAGCAGTTTCATGGAAATCATCCAAACAGACTTGTATCGCTAGATCTACGATGGAATCAGAGTTTATTGCACTAGATAAGACTGCAGAAGAAGCAGAATGGATTCGAAGCTTCTTGGAAGACATTCCTAATTGGAGCAAACCTATGCCTCCAATATGTATACATTGTGATAGTCAATCAGCTATTGGAAGAGCTAATAGTACACTATACAATGGTAAATCTAGGCATATTCGTCGTAGACATAAAACGATAAGACAACTTCTCTCTAATGGGGTTATCACAATAGATTACATTCGATCTAAAGATAACTTAGCGGATCCACTTACAAAAGGCTTGCCAAGAGAGAAAGTTCAAACCTTATCGAAGGGAATGGGGCTAAGGCCTATAGACTAAAGGTTTTTCTGAAATGGAAACCCCACCTAGTTGACTGGAGATCCCAAGATCTAGGTTCAAAGGGACAACGAAGTTTTAGAGAAACTTGATGGCACTGTTATACACAAACCATTCCTATGATAAGTCAGTGCATTATATGTTGAATAAGGATAAGTATTAGTACTTTTAATGATGTCTGTACTTGAGGAATTAAAGAATACCCTTTACAGAATCACCTACGTAAGTGCGAAGGCGCCGCTTCAAAGAGAATTACGAGGCCAAATTCTCTAAGCACTTATGAGACCAGGTAGGTGTTCAAGGCAAAAACGAACACACACAGAGAACGAAGGGTTATAAGAAACATTTATCGTGTGTTATCTACTTTGGAATTGCACAAAAGGCTTACAGTTCAAGGACAGTCTATGTCTACTGATTCGCCTGTGATTCAAATAGGTAATCACTAGGAAAGTTCAAAGCCCTTGTGCTACTTTAACCGATGCGATAAATGGTTCGTGAAACTAAGATCGATTGCTCATTCATGTGGGGGATTGTTGGAAAATGAATGAGCAACGAAAGAGAAAAGTGGGAAGAAGAAGAGATAGGGGTAGCAACATTTAAAGTCCCACATCATAGAAATATTAGCACAATCTCTCCTTATATATTAGAAGCCAAATAGGCTTATGTAAAATAAAAAAGAGAGGGATGATAAAAGGATGTGGACTTGGCCATATTAAATATATTAAAAAGTCAAAGATAAGGGCCTTAGGCCTCTTGGGGTCTCCTGATTGGATATGGCCGACGTTGCTGATTGGGCTAGTGCACTGACATGAGAATATTTTTTCTCAGAATTTTAAAAGGTGTGTCTGTTCAGTCCAGAATTCGAAAGGAATGTCTGTTAACTGAACGAATACAACCATTTGAATTCTCAGCATATGCATATTAATAACAGAGCGGTTAAAGGGTCGCAACCTTTCCTATTCTGACGGTTACTGATGCATGCGAACAGGCACTCCTCCTTGCCTATATATACACTGCCCAAAACAAAGACAGTTTTTACCTTTTTCTGCTGCATTATTCCTTCTTCTTCAACGTAATTCTCTGATCTTGTTTCTATAACCAACTTCAGTTCGTCGGAGCTCCGTTTGCTGACACTAAGCTACGGAGTTGGTCCGTTTTATCCTGGGAAACAAATTGCAACTACGTCGATTGGTGTATACGACGGCAATATTGTTTCAAGGAAACAGAAAAGTTCTGGACTCGGACATTATTTAAACAGAATACTTTCTGTTTATCTTTGATTTTATGCACAAATCGGTTACGCTTTCTACGATTATTGTAAACATAGTTTGACGTGACAATTGTAACATAATTGATTAACAGTGATTGTTGTTGCTGTCTGTTTGTAATACAATTGTGTAATTACAAAAGTTCTAACAATCTTGAAACAATATTTTGTTGCAGATGACGAAAAACAGCAGCACCGATTCAGACGGTGAAAACTGCTCAGCCAGCGCCTGTGCTTCCGACAATGGCTCTGTCTCATGGCGAAAGGCCAGAGAAGTTCAATGGAATCAATTTCAAGCGCTGGCAACAGAAAATGTTGTTTTATTTAACAACACTAAGCCTTGCAAAGTTTCTGACTGAAGAGGCTCCTGTGGTAGACGAACTCGAACCTGACGCTACTAAAGTAGAGGCACTTAATATCTGGACAAATTCAGATTTCATGTGCAAAAACTATATTCTGAATGGTCTGGATGATAGCCTCTACAATGTCTATTGTACTTTTGCAACGTCCAAACAACTCTGGTTGGCTCTGGAAAAGAAGTACAAAACTGAAGATGCAGGCATGAAGAAATTCATTGCTGGAAAATTTCTAGACTTCAAAATGGTTGACTCAAAGACAGTGATAAGTCAAGCTCAAGAATTGCAACTTATCATCCGTCAATTAGAAGATGAAAAGATGACTCTTAGCGAGACTTTTCAAGTTGCTGCAACTATTGAGAAATTGCCTCCTTCTTGGAAGGACTTTAAAAATTACCTTAAGCACAAGCGTAAGGAAATGACAATGGAAGATCTCATAGTTCGGCTTCGCATTGAGGAAGATAACAGAAATTCTGAGAAAAAGATTTCTCAGAATATTGCTGCCAAAGCAAATGTTGTTGAGTCAGACAAAACTAACAAAAGAAAAAGGGAGAATGCTCCTAAGAAGTCAAAGAAATTTCTGGGTTCTTGCCACAACTGTGGAAAGAAGGGGCACAAAGCAGCCGAATGTCGTGCGCCTAAAAAGAAGAAGTTGGAAGCGAATACGGCTGATGTTTCGAAAGGCATTTCTGATATTGATTTATGTGCAGTAATATCAGAATGCAACCTTATTGGCAACTCAAAGGAATGGTTTGTAGACACTGGAGCCACTCGACACATATGTGCTAACAAGTGGATGTTTACAACCTATAAAACTGCAACTGATGCTGAACAACTTTTTATGGGCAATTCTTCCACTTCCAAGGTCGAAGGCAAAGGAAAAGTTGTGCTGAAACTAACTTCTGGAAAGGAATTGACTTTAAATGATGTTCTCCATGTTCCAGAAATTCGCAAGAACCTGATTTCAGGATCGTTGCTGAGCAAGCATGGCTTCAAATTGATCTTTGAAGCTGACAAATTTGTTCTTTCCAAGAATGGGGTGTATGTTGGAAGAGGTTATGTGTGTGATGGTTTATTTAAAGCAAATGTAACCACTATTGTACCACGCACTGAAATGAATGAAAGTGAATCTTCTGCTTATATTGTTGAATCTTCTAACATATGGCATTCTAGATTAGGGCATGTAAACTTTGATACATTGCGAAAATTGATTAATCTAGAATTTATACCAAAATGCAATATAGATTCCAACTATAAATGTCAAGTTTGTGCAGAAGCAAAATTGACAAGAACCTCGTTTCATCATGTTGAACGAGTGACAGAACCTCTAGACTTAATACATACTGATGTATGCGATTTGAAAATGTGTCAAACTAGAGGTGGAAAAAGGTACTTTATTACATTCATTGATGATTGTACCAGATACTGTCATGTGTATCTCCTTAGAAGTAAGGACGAAGCATTCGAAATATTTAAACAGTATAAGGCAGAAGTTGAGAATCAACTCAACAAGAAAATAAAATCTTTAAGAAGTGATAGAGGAGGAGAATACGAGTCTCCATTTGAGGAATTCTGTGCTGAACATGGAATTATACATCAAACTACAGCCCCGTATTCACCTCAATCCAACGGTATAGCTGAACGGAAAAATAGAACTCTTAAAGAAATGATGAATGCCTTACTAATTAGCTCTGGCTTGCCAGATAACTATTGGGGAGAAGCTATTCTTTCGGCAAATTATATTTTAAATAAAATACCCCGAAAGAAAATATCTAAATCTCCTCATGAACTTTGGAAAAACAGACCACCATCCTACAAATACCTAAAAGTGTGGGGGTGTCTTGCCAAAGTAGAGGTACCAAAACCAAAGAAGGTCAAAATTGGACCAAAAACAATTGATTGTGTATTCATTGGATATGCACAAAACAGTGCTGCATATCGATTTTTGGTACACAAATCTGAAATTGATGATATTCATGAAAATACCATCATTGAGTCGAGAAATGCTAGATTTTTCGAACATGTATTTCCCTTGAAACATGGTACTGAAAATCATGCACCTAAGAGACCAAGGGAAATTGAAGTTCCTTACTCTATTGAGGACGCTGAACAAAATAACACTCAACAAAGTAGTGTTGAGCAGCAAGTGGAGGAACCAAGAAAAAGTAAAAGGTCAAGGACTTTAAAAACCTTTGGACCGGACTTCTATACATTTATGTTAGAAGATGATCCATTGACATACAAACAAGCTATGTCCTCCAACGATGCCCCTTATTGGAAGGAGGCAATTAACAATGAAATTGAATCCATTATGTCAAATCATACATGGGAATTGGTTGATTTACCTCAAGGATGTAAGGCCTTAGGTAATAAATGGATATTTAAAAAGAAATTGAAACCTGATGGTTCAATAGACAAGTACAAAGCTCGACTAGTAGTCCAAGGATTTAGACAAAAGGAAGACCTGGACTATTTCGATACATATTCACCTGTAACGAGGATAACGTCAATTAGAATGCTCATTGCAATTGCATCCGTACATGACTTGGAAATACATCAAATGGATGTTAAAACTGCATTCTTGAATGGTGAACTAGAGGAGGAAATCTATATGAAACAACCTGAAGGATTTCTAAGCTCAGAAAATGAGCATAAAGTTTGCAAATTGGTAAAATCACTTTATGGCCTTAAGCAAGCTCCAAAACAGTGGCATGAGAAGTTTGACAATACTATGTTATCAAATGGATTCACGATAAATGAATCAGATAAATGTGTGTACATAAAACATACACACATTGGATATGTCATTGTTTGTCTTTATGTTGATGACCTATTGATCCTAGGCAACAACAAGGCCATAATAACATCTACAAAGGATATGTTATCCTCTAGATTCGATATGAAAGACCTAGGACTGGCTGATGTAATATTGGGTGTAAAAATTCTTAGAACACCACAGGGATATGCATTATCCCAATCGCATTACATCACCAAAATACTTGAGAAATTCAAGCAATATAATGTAACTATTGCAAAATCACCAGTAGATATGAACCAAAATTGGGTAAAGAACACTGGTGACGGTATTTACCAATTGGAATACTCTCGTATACTAGGAAGTATTATGTATGTTATGAACTGTACTAGGCCTGATATCGCATATGCTGTAAGCAAACTAAGTAGATTTACCAGCAATCCTGGTAAACATCATTGGAAAGCGATAATCAGAGTTCTAGGATATCTAAAGTATACACAGAGTTATGGTCTATACTATACAAACTATCCTTCAATAGTGGAAGGATACAGTGATGCAAATTGGATCACTGGATCAAATGATACAAAGTCTACAAGTGGATACGTGTTCACATTAGGAAATGGAGCAGTTTCATGGAAATCATCCAAACAGACTTGTATCGCTAGATCTACGATGGAATCAGAGTTTATTGCACTAGATAAGACTGCAGAAGAAGCAGAATGGATTCGAAGCTTCTTGGAAGACATTCCTAATTGGAGCAAACCTATGCCTCCAATATGTATACATTGTGATAGTCAATCAGCTATTGGAAGAGCTAATAGTACACTATACAATGGTAAATCTAGGCATATTCGTCGTAGACATAAAACGATAAGACAACTTCTCTCTAATGGGGTTATCACAATAGATTACATTCGATCTAAAGATAACTTAGCGGATCCACTTACAAAAGGCTTGCCAAGAGAGAAAGTTCAAACCTTATCGAAGGGAATGGGGCTAAGGCCTATAGACTAAAGGTTTTTCTGAAATGGAAACCCCACCTAGTTGACTGGAGATCCCAAGATCTAGGTTCAAAGGGACAACGAAGTTTTAGAGAAACTTGATGGCACTGTTATACACAAACCATTCCTATGATAAGTCAGTGCATTATATGTTGAATAAGGATAAGTATTAGTACTTTTAATGATGTCTGTACTTGAGGAATTAAAGAATACCCTTTACAGAATCACCTACGTAAGTGCGAAGGCGCCGCTTCAAAGAGAATTACGAGGCCAAATTCTCTAAGCACTTATGAGACCAGGTAGGTGTTCAAGGCAAAAACGAACACACACAGAGAACGAAGGGTTATAAGAAACATTTATCGTGTGTTATCTACTTTGGAATTGCACAAAAGGCTTACAGTTCAAGGACAGTCTATGTCTACTGATTCGCCTGTGATTCAAATAGGTAATCACTAGGAAAGTTCAAAGCCCTTGTGCTACTTTAACCGATGCGATAAATGGTTCGTGAAACTAAGATCGATTGCTCATTCATGTGGGGGATTGTTGGAAAATGAATGAGCAACGAAAGAGAAAAGTGGGAAGAAGAAGAGATAGGGGTAGCAACATTTAAAGTCCCACATCATAGAAATATTAGCACAATCTCTCCTTATATATTAGAAGCCAAATAGGCTTATGTAAAATAAAAAAGAGAGGGATGATAAAAGGATGTGGACTTGGCCATATTAAATATATTAAAAAGTCAAAGATAAGGGCCTTAGGCCTCTTGGGGTCTCCTGATTGGATATGGCCGACGTTGCTGATTGGGCTAGTGCACTGACATGAGAATATTTTTTCTCAGAATTTTAAAAGGTGTGTCTGTTCAGTCCAGAATTCGAAAGGAATGTCTGTTAACTGAACGAATACAACCATTTGAATTCTCAGCATATGCATATTAATAACAGAGCGGTTAAAGGGTCGCAACCTTTCCTATTCTGACGGTTACTGATGCATGCGAACAGGCACTCCTCCTTGCCTATATATACACTGCCCAAAACAAAGACAGTTTTTACCTTTTTCTGCTGCATTATTCCTTCTTCTTCAACGTAATTCTCTGATCTTGTTTCTATAACCAACTTCAGTTCGTCGGAGCTCCGTTTGCTGACACTAAGCTACGGAGTTGGTCCGTTTTATCCTGGGAAACAAATTGCAACTACGTCGATTGGTGTATACGACGGCAATATTGTTTCAAGGAAACAGAAAAGTTCTGGACTCGGACATTATTTAAACAGAATACTTTCTGTTTATCTTTGATTTTATGCACAAATCGGTTACGCTTTCTACGATTATTGTAAACATAGTTTGACGTGACAATTGTAACATAATTGATTAACAGTGATTGTTGTTGCTGTCTGTTTGTAATACAATTGTGTAATTACAAAAGTTCTAACAATCTTGAAACAATATTTTGTTGCAGATGACGAAAAACAGCAGCACCGATTCAGACGGTGAAAACTGCTCAGCCAGCGCCTGTGCTTCCGACAATGGCTCTGTCTCATGGCGAAAGGCCAGAGAAGTTCAATGGAATCAATTTCAAGCGCTGGCAACAGAAAATGTTGTTTTATTTAACAACACTAAGCCTTGCAAAGTTTCTGACTGAAGAGGCTCCTGTGGTAGACGAACTCGAACCTGACGCTACTAAAGTAGAGGCACTTAATATCTGGACAAATTCAGATTTCATGTGCAAAAACTATATTCTGAATGGTCTGGATGATAGCCTCTACAATGTCTATTGTACTTTTGCAACGTCCAAACAACTCTGGTTGGCTCTGGAAAAGAAGTACAAAACTGAAGATGCAGGCATGAAGAAATTCATTGCTGGAAAATTTCTAGACTTCAAAATGGTTGACTCAAAGACAGTGATAAGTCAAGCTCAAGAATTGCAACTTATCATCCGTCAATTAGAAGATGAAAAGATGACTCTTAGCGAGACTTTTCAAGTTGCTGCAACTATTGAGAAATTGCCTCCTTCTTGGAAGGACTTTAAAAATTACCTTAAGCACAAGCGTAAGGAAATGACAATGGAAGATCTCATAGTTCGGCTTCGCATTGAGGAAGATAACAGAAATTCTGAGAAAAAGATTTCTCAGAATATTGCTGCCAAAGCAAATGTTGTTGAGTCAGACAAAACTAACAAAAGAAAAAGGGAGAATGCTCCTAAGAAGTCAAAGAAATTTCTGGGTTCTTGCCACAACTGTGGAAAGAAGGGGCACAAAGCAGCCGAATGTCGTGCGCCTAAAAAGAAGAAGTTGGAAGCGAATACGGCTGATGTTTCGAAAGGCATTTCTGATATTGATTTATGTGCAGTAATATCAGAATGCAACCTTATTGGCAACTCAAAGGAATGGTTTGTAGACACTGGAGCCACTCGACACATATGTGCTAACAAGTGGATGTTTACAACCTATAAAACTGCAACTGATGCTGAACAACTTTTTATGGGCAATTCTTCCACTTCCAAGGTCGAAGGCAAAGGAAAAGTTGTGCTGAAACTAACTTCTGGAAAGGAATTGACTTTAAATGATGTTCTCCATGTTCCAGAAATTCGCAAGAACCTGATTTCAGGATCGTTGCTGAGCAAGCATGGCTTCAAATTGATCTTTGAAGCTGACAAATTTGTTCTTTCCAAGAATGGGGTGTATGTTGGAAGAGGTTATGTGTGTGATGGTTTATTTAAAGCAAATGTAACCACTATTGTACCACGCACTGAAATGAATGAAAGTGAATCTTCTGCTTATATTGTTGAATCTTCTAACATATGGCATTCTAGATTAGGGCATGTAAACTTTGATACATTGCGAAAATTGATTAATCTAGAATTTATACCAAAATGCAATATAGATTCCAACTATAAATGTCAAGTTTGTGCAGAAGCAAAATTGACAAGAACCTCGTTTCATCATGTTGAACGAGTGACAGAACCTCTAGACTTAATACATACTGATGTATGCGATTTGAAAATGTGTCAAACTAGAGGTGGAAAAAGGTACTTTATTACATTCATTGATGATTGTACCAGATACTGTCATGTGTATCTCCTTAGAAGTAAGGACGAAGCATTCGAAATGTTTAAACAGTATAAGGCAGAAGTTGAGAATCAACTCAACAAGAAAATAAAATCTTTAAGAAGTGATAGAGGAGGAGAATACGAGTCTCCATTTGAGGAATTCTGTGCTGAACATGGAATTATACATCAAACTACAGCCCCGTATTCACCTCAATCCAACGGTATAGCTGAACGGAAAAATAGAACTCTTAAAGAAATGATGAATGCCTTACTAATTAGCTCTGGCTTGCCAGATAACTATTGGGGAGAAGCTATTCTTTCGGCAAATTATATTTTAAATAAAATACCCCGAAAGAAAATATCTAAATCTCCTCATGAACTTTGGAAAAACAGACCACCATCCTACAAATACCTAAAAGTGTGGGGGTGTCTTGCCAAAGTAGAGGTACCAAAACCAAAGAAGGTCAAAATTGGACCAAAAACAATTGATTGTGTATTCATTGGATATGCACAAAACAGTGCTGCATATCGATTTTTGGTACACAAATCTGAAATTGATGATATTCATGAAAATACCATCATTGAGTCGAGAAATGCTAGATTTTTCGAACATGTATTTCCCTTGAAACATGGTACTGAAAATCATGCACCTAAGAGACCAAGGGAAATTGAAGTTCCTTACTCTATTGAGGACGCTGAACAAAATAACACTCAACAAAGTAGTGTTGAGCAGCAAGTGGAGGAACCAAGAAAAAGTAAAAGGTCAAGGACTTTAAAAACCTTTGGACCGGACTTCTATACATTTATGTTAGAAGATGATCCATTGACATACAAACAAGCTATGTCCTCCAACGATGCCCCTTATTGGAAGGAGGCAATTAACAATGAAATTGAATCCATTATGTCAAATCATACATGGGAATTGGTTGATTTACCTCAAGGATGTAAGGCCTTAGGTAATAAATGGATATTTAAAAAGAAATTGAAACCTGATGGTTCAATAGACAAGTACAAAGCTCGACTAGTAGTCCAAGGATTTAGACAAAAGGAAGACCTGGACTATTTCGATACATATTCACCTGTAACGAGGATAACGTCAATTAGAATGCTCATTGCAATTGCATCCGTACATGACTTGGAAATACATCAAATGGATGTTAAAACTGCATTCTTGAATGGTGAACTAGAGGAGGAAATCTATATGAAACAACCTGAAGGATTTCTAAGCTCAGAAAATGAGCATAAAGTTTGCAAATTGGTAAAATCACTTTATGGCCTTAAGCAAGCTCCAAAACAGTGGCATGAGAAGTTTGACAATACTATGTTATCAAATGGATTCACGATAAATGAATCAGATAAATGTGTGTACATAAAACATACACACATTGGATATGTCATTGTTTGTCTTTATGTTGATGACCTATTGATCCTAGGCAACAACAAGGCCATAATAACATCTACAAAGGATATGTTATCCTCTAGATTCGATATGAAAGACCTAGGACTGGCTGATGTAATATTGGGTGTAAAAATTCTTAGAACACCACAGGGATATGCATTATCCCAATCGCATTACATCACCAAAATACTTGAGAAATTCAAGCAATATAATGTAACTATTGCAAAATCACCAGTAGATATGAACCAAAATTGGGTAAAGAACACTGGTGACGGTATTTACCAATTGGAATACTCTCGTATACTAGGAAGTATTATGTATGTTATGAACTGTACTAGGCCTGATATCGCATATGCTGTAAGCAAACTAAGTAGATTTACCAGCAATCCTGGTAAACATCATTGGAAAGCGATAATCAGAGTTCTAGGATATCTAAAGTATACACAGAGTTATGGTCTATACTATACAAACTATCCTTCAATAGTGGAAGGATACAGTGATGCAAATTGGATCACTGGATCAAATGATACAAAGTCTACAAGTGGATACGTGTTCACATTAGGAAATGGAGCAGTTTCATGGAAATCATCCAAACAGACTTGTATCGCTAGATCTACGATGGAATCAGAGTTTATTGCACTAGATAAGACTGCAGAAGAAGCAGAATGGATTCGAAGCTTCTTGGAAGACATTCCTAATTGGAGCAAACCTATGCCTCCAATATGTATACATTGTGATAGTCAATCAGCTATTGGAAGAGCTAATAGTACACTATACAATGGTAAATCTAGGCATATTCGTCGTAGACATAAAACGATAAGACAACTTCTCTCTAATGGGGTTATCACAATAGATTACATTCGATCTAAAGATAACTTAGCGGATCCACTTACAAAAGGCTTGCCAAGAGAGAAAGTTCAAACCTTATCGAAGGGAATGGGGCTAAGGCCTATAGACTAAAGGTTTTTCTGAAATGGAAACCCCACCTAGTTGACTGGAGATCCCAAGATCTAGGTTCAAAGGGACAACGAAGTTTTAGAGAAACTTGATGGCACTGTTATACACAAACCATTCCTATGATAAGTCAGTGCATTATATGTTGAATAAGGATAAGTATTAGTACTTTTAATGATGTCTGTACTTGAGGAATTAAAGAATACCCTTTACAGAATCACCTACGTAAGTGCGAAGGCGCCGCTTCAAAGAGAATTACGAGGCCAAATTCTCTAAGCACTTATGAGACCAGGTAGGTGTTCAAGGCAAAAACGAACACACACAGAGAACGAAGGGTTATAAGAAACATTTATCGTGTGTTATCTACTTTGGAATTGCACAAAAGGCTTACAGTTCAAGGACAGTCTATGTCTACTGATTCGCCTGTGATTCAAATAGGTAATCACTAGGAAAGTTCAAAGCCCTTGTGCTACTTTAACCGATGCGATAAATGGTTCGTGAAACTAAGATCGATTGCTCATTCATGTGGGGGATTGTTGGAAAATGAATGAGCAACGAAAGAGAAAAGTGGGAAGAAGAAGAGATAGGGGTAGCAACATTTAAAGTCCCACATCATAGAAATATTAGCACAATCTCTCCTTATATATTAGAAGCCAAATAGGCTTATGTAAAATAAAAAAGAGAGGGATGATAAAAGGATGTGGACTTGGCCATATTAAATATATTAAAAAGTCAAAGATAAGGGCCTTGGGCCTTGGGGCTCTTGGGGTCTCCTGATTGGATATGGCCGACGTTGCTGATTGGGCTAGTGCACTGACATGAGAATATTTTTTCTCAGAATTTTAAAAGGTGTGTCTGTTCAGTCCAGAATTCGAAAGGAATGTCTGTTAACTGAACGAATACAACCATTTGAATTCTCAGCATATGCATATTAATAACAGAGCGGTTAAAGGGTCGCAACCTTTCCTATTCTGACGGTTACTGATGCATGCGAACAGGCACTCCTCCTTGCCTATATATACACTGCCCAAAACAAAGACAGTTTTTACCTTTTTCTGCTGCATTATTCCTTCTTCTTCAACGTAATTCTCTGATCTTGTTTCTATAACCAACTTCAGTTCGTCGGAGCTCCGTTTGCTGACACTAAGCTACGGAGTTGGTCCGTTTTATCCTGGGAAACAAATTGCAACTACGTCGATTGGTGTATACGACGGCAATATTGTTTCAAGGAAACAGAAAAGTTCTGGACTCGGACATTATTTAAACAGAATACTTTCTGTTTATCTTTGATTTTATGCACAAATCGGTTACGCTTTCTACGATTATTGTAAACATAGTTTGACGTGACAATTGTAACATAATTGATTAACAGTGATTGTTGTTGCTGTCTGTTTGTAATACAATTGTGTAATTACAAAAGTTCTAACAATCTTGAAACAATATTTTGTTGCAGATGACGAAAAACAGCAGCACTGATTCTGCACCGATTCAGACGGTGAAAACTGCTCAGCCAGCGCCTGTGCTTCCGACAATGGCTCTGTCTCATGGCGAAAGGCCAGAGAAGTTCAATGGAATCAATTTCAAGCGCTGGCAACAGAAAATGTTGTTTTATTTAACAACACTAAGCCTTGCAAAGTTTCTGACTGAAGAGGCTCCTGTGGTAGACGAACTCGAACCTGACGCTACTAAAGTAGAGGCACTTAATATCTGGACAAATTCAGATTTCATGTGCAAAAACTATATTCTGAATGGTCTGGATGATAGCCTCTACAATGTCTATTGTACTTTTGCAACGTCCAAACAACTCTGGTTGGCTCTGGAAAAGAAGTACAAAACTGAAGATGCAGGCATGAAGAAATTCATTGCTGGAAAATTTCTAGACTTCAAAATGGTTGACTCAAAGACAGTGATAAGTCAAGCTCAAGAATTGCAACTTATCATCCGTCAATTAGAAGATGAAAAGATGACTCTTAGCGAGACTTTTCAAGTTGCTGCAACTATTGAGAAATTGCCTCCTTCTTGGAAGGACTTTAAAAATTACCTTAAGCACAAGCGTAAGGAAATGACAATGGAAGATCTCATAGTTCGGCTTCGCATTGAGGAAGATAACAGAAATTCTGAGAAAAAGATTTCTCAGAATATTGCTGCCAAAGCAAATGTTGTTGAGTCAGACAAAACTAACAAAAGAAAAAGGGAGAATGCTCCTAAGAAGTCAAAGAAATTTCTGGGTTCTTGCCACAACTGTGGAAAGAAGGGGCACAAAGCAGCCGAATGTCGTGCGCCTAAAAAGAAGAAGTTGGAAGCGAATACGGCTGATGTTTCGAAAGGCATTTCTGATATTGATTTATGTGCAGTAATATCAGAATGCAACCTTATTGGCAACTCAAAGGAATGGTTTGTAGACACTGGAGCCACTCGACACATATGTGCTAACAAGTGGATGTTTACAACCTATAAAACTGCAACTGATGCTGAACAACTTTTTATGGGCAATTCTTCCACTTCCAAGGTCGAAGGCAAAGGAAAAGTTGTGCTGAAACTAACTTCTGGAAAGGAATTGACTTTAAATGATGTTCTCCATGTTCCAGAAATTCGCAAGAACCTGATTTCAGGATCGTTGCTGAGCAAGCATGGCTTCAAATTGATCTTTGAAGCTGACAAATTTGTTCTTTCCAAGAATGGGGTGTATGTTGGAAGAGGTTATGTGTGTGATGGTTTATTTAAAGCAAATGTAACCACTATTGTACCACGCACTGAAATGAATGAAAGTGAATCTTCTGCTTATATTGTTGAATCTTCTAACATATGGCATTCTAGATTAGGGCATGTAAACTTTGATACATTGCGAAAATTGATTAATCTAGAATTTATACCAAAATGCAATATAGATTCCAACTATAAATGTCAAGTTTGTGCAGAAGCAAAATTGACAAGAACCTCGTTTCATCATGTTGAACGAGTGACAGAACCTCTAGACTTAATACATACTGATGTATGCGATTTGAAAATGTGTCAAACTAGAGGTGGAAAAAGGTACTTTATTACATTCATTGATGATTGTACCAGATACTGTCATGTGTATCTCCTTAGAAGTAAGGACGAAGCATTCGAAATGTTTAAACAGTATAAGGCAGAAGTTGAGAATCAACTCAACAAGAAAATAAAATCTTTAAGAAGTGATAGAGGAGGAGAATACGAGTCTCCATTTGAGGAATTCTGTGCTGAACATGGAATTATACATCAAACTACAGCCCCGTATTCACCTCAATCCAACGGTATAGCTGAACGGAAAAATAGAACTCTTAAAGAAATGATGAATGCCTTACTAATTAGCTCTGGCTTGCCAGATAACTATTGGGGAGAAGCTATTCTTTCGGCAAATTATATTTTAAATAAAATACCCCGAAAGAAAATATCTAAATCTCCTCATGAACTTTGGAAAAACAGACCACCATCCTACAAATACCTAAAAGTGTGGGGGTGTCTTGCCAAAGTAGAGGTACCAAAACCAAAGAAGGTCAAAATTGGACCAAAAACAATTGATTGTGTATTCATTGGATATGCACAAAACAGTGCTGCATATCGATTTTTGGTACACAAATCTGAAATTGATGATATTCATGAAAATACCATCATTGAGTCGAGAAATGCTAGATTTTTCGAACATGTATTTCCCTTGAAACATGGTACTGAAAATCATGCACCTAAGAGACCAAGGGAAATTGAAGTTCCTTACTCTATTGAGGACGCTGAACAAAATAACACTCAACAAAGTAGTGTTGAGCAGCAAGTGGAGGAACCAAGAAAAAGTAAAAGGTCAAGGACTTTAAAAACCTTTGGACCGGACTTCTATACATTTATGTTAGAAGATGATCCATTGACATACAAACAAGCTATGTCCTCCAACGATGCCCCTTATTGGAAGGAGGCAATTAACAATGAAATTGAATCCATTATGTCAAATCATACATGGGAATTGGTTGATTTACCTCAAGGATGTAAGGCCTTAGGTAATAAATGGATATTTAAAAAGAAATTGAAACCTGATGGTTCAATAGACAAGTACAAAGCTCGACTAGTAGTCCAAGGATTTAGACAAAAGGAAGACCTGGACTATTTCGATACATATTCACCTGTAACGAGGATAACGTCAATTAGAATGCTCATTGCAATTGCATCCGTACATGACTTGGAAATACATCAAATGGATGTTAAAACTGCATTCTTGAATGGTGAACTAGAGGAGGAAATCTATATGAAACAACCTGAAGGATTTCTAAGCTCAGAAAATGAGCATAAAGTTTGCAAATTGGTAAAATCACTTTATGGCCTTAAGCAAGCTCCAAAACAGTGGCATGAGAAGTTTGACAATACTATGTTATCAAATGGATTCACGATAAATGAATCAGATAAATGTGTGTACATAAAACATACACACATTGGATATGTCATTGTTTGTCTTTATGTTGATGACCTATTGATCCTAGGCAACAACAAGGCCATAATAACATCTACAAAGGATATGTTATCCTCTAGATTCGATATGAAAGACCTAGGACTGGCTGATGTAATATTGGGTGTAAAAATTCTTAGAACACCACAGGGATATGCATTATCCCAATCGCATTACATCACCAAAATACTTGAGAAATTCAAGCAATATAATGTAACTATTGCAAAATCACCAGTAGATATGAACCAAAATTGGGTAAAGAACACTGGTGACGGTATTTACCAATTGGAATACTCTCGTATACTAGGAAGTATTATGTATGTTATGAACTGTACTAGGCCTGATATCGCATATGCTGTAAGCAAACTAAGTAGATTTACCAGCAATCCTGGTAAACATCATTGGAAAGCGATAATCAGAGTTCTAGGATATCTAAAGTATACACAGAGTTATGGTCTATACTATACAAACTATCCTTCAATAGTGGAAGGATACAGTGATGCAAATTGGATCACTGGATCAAATGATACAAAGTCTACAAGTGGATACGTGTTCACATTAGGAAATGGAGCAATTTCATGGAAATCATCCAAACAGACTTGTATCGCTAGATCTACGATGGAATCAGAGTTTATTGCACTAGATAAGACTGCAGAAGAAGCAGAATGGATTCGAAGCTTCTTGGAAGACATTCCTAATTGGAGCAAACCTATGCCTCCAATATGTATACATTGTGATAGTCAATCAGCTATTGGAAGAGCTAATAGTACACTATACAATGGTAAATCTAGGCATATTCGTCGTAGACATAAAACGATAAGACAACTTCTCTCTAATGGGGTTATCACAATAGATTACATTCGATCTAAAGATAACTTAGCGGATCCACTTACAAAAGGCTTGCCAAGAGAGAAAGTTCAAACCTTATCGAAGGGAATGGGGCTAAGGCCTATAGACTAAAGGTTTTTCTGAAATGGAAACCCCACCTAGTTGACTGGAGATCCCAAGATCTAGGTTCAAAGGGACAACGAAGTTTTAGAGAAACTTGATGGCACTGTTATACACAAACCATTCCTATGATAAGTCAGTGCATTATATGTTGAATAAGGATAAGTATTAGTACTTTTAATGATGTCTGTACTTGAGGAATTAAAGAATACCCTTTACAGAATCACCTACGTAAGTGCGAAGGCGCCGCTTCAAAGAGAATTACGAGGCCAAATTCTCTAAGCACTTATGAGACCAGGTAGGTGTTCAAGGCAAAAACGAACACACACAGAGAACGAAGGGTTATAAGAAACATTTATCGTGTGTTATCTACTTTGGAATTGCACAAAAGGCTTACAGTTCAAGGACAGTCTATGTCTACTGATTCGCCTGTGATTCAAATAGGTAATCACTAGGAAAGTTCAAAGCCCTTGTGCTACTTTAACCGATGCGATAAATGGTTCGTGAAACTAAGATCGATTGCTCATTCATGTGGGGGATTGTTGGAAAATGAATGAGCAACGAAAGAGAAAAGTGGGAAGAAGAAGAGATAGGGGTAGCAACATTTAAAGTCCCATATCATAGAAATATTAGCACAATCTCTCCTTATATATTAGAAGCCAAATAGGCTTATGTAAAATAAAAAAGAGAGGGATGATAAAAGGATGTGGACTTGGCCATATTAAATATATTAAAAAGTCAAAGATAAGGGCCTTGGGCCTTGGGGCTCTTGGGGTCTCCTGATTGGATATGGCCGACGTTGCTGATTGGGCTAGTGCACTGACATGAGAATATTTTTTCTCAGAATTTTAAAAGGTGTGTCTGTTCAGTCCAGAATTCGAAAGGAATGTCTGTTAACTGAACGAATACAACCATTTGAATTCTCAGCATATGCATATTAATAACAGAGCGGTTAAAGGGTCGCAACCTTTCCTATTCTGACGGTTACTGATGCATGCGAACAGGCACTCCTCCTTGCCTATATATACACTGCCCAAAACAAAGACAGTTTTTACCTTTTTCTGCTGCATTATTCCTTCTTCTTCAACGTAATTCTCTGATCTTGTTTCTATAACCAACTTCAGTTCGTCGGAGCTCCGTTTGCTGACACTAAGCTACGGAGTTGGTCCGTTTTATCCTGGGAAACAAATTGCAACTACGTCGATTGGTGTATACGACGGCAATATTGTTTCAAGGAAACAGAAAAGTTCTGGACTCGGACATTATTTAAACAGAATACTTTCTGTTTATCTTTGATTTTATGCACAAATCGGTTACGCTTTCTACGATTATTGTAAACATAGTTTGACGTGACAATTGTAACATAATTGATTAACAGTGATTGTTGTTGCTGTCTGTTTGTAATACAATTGTGTAATTACAAAAGTTCTAACAATCTTGAAACAATATTTTGTTGCAGATGACGAAAAACAGCAGCACTGATTCTGCACCGATTCAGACGGTGAAAACTGCTCAGCCAGCGCCTGTGCTTCCGACAATGGCTCTGTCTCATGGCGAAAGGCCAGAGAAGTTCAATGGAATCAATTTCAAGCGCTGGCAACAGAAAATGTTGTTTTATTTAACAACACTAAGCCTTGCAAAGTTTCTGACTGAAGAGGCTCCTGTGGTAGACGAACTCGAACCTGACGCTACTAAAGTAGAGGCACTTAATATCTGGACAAATTCAGATTTCATGTGCAAAAACTATATTCTGAATGGTCTGGATGATAGCCTCTACAATGTCTATTGTACTTTTGCAACGTCCAAACAACTCTGGTTGGCTCTGGAAAAGAAGTACAAAACTGAAGATGCAGGCATGAAGAAATTCATTGCTGGAAAATTTCTAGACTTCAAAATGGTTGACTCAAAGACAGTGATAAGTCAAGCTCAAGAATTGCAACTTATCATCCGTCAATTAGAAGATGAAAAGATGACTCTTAGCGAGACTTTTCAAGTTGCTGCAACTATTGAGAAATTGCCTCCTTCTTGGAAGGACTTTAAAAATTACCTTAAGCACAAGCGTAAGGAAATGACAATGGAAGATCTCATAGTTCGGCTTCGCATTGAGGAAGATAACAGAAATTCTGAGAAAAAGATTTCTCAGAATATTGCTGCCAAAGCAAATGTTGTTGAGTCAGACAAAACTAACAAAAGAAAAAGGGAGAATGCTCCTAAGAAGTCAAAGAAATTTCTGGGTTCTTGCCACAACTGTGGAAAGAAGGGGCACAAAGCAGCCGAATGTCGTGCGCCTAAAAAGAAGAAGTTGGAAGCGAATACGGCTGATGTTTCGAAAGGCATTTCTGATATTGATTTATGTGCAGTAATATCAGAATGCAACCTTATTGGCAACTCAAAGGAATGGTTTGTAGACACTGGAGCCACTCGACACATATGTGCTAACAAGTGGATGTTTACAACCTATAAAACTGCAACTGATGCTGAACAACTTTTTATGGGCAATTCTTCCACTTCCAAGGTCGAAGGCAAAGGAAAAGTTGTGCTGAAACTAACTTCTGGAAAGGAATTGACTTTAAATGATGTTCTCCATGTTCCAGAAATTCGCAAGAACCTGATTTCAGGATCGTTGCTGAGCAAGCATGGCTTCAAATTGATCTTTGAAGCTGACAAATTTGTTCTTTCCAAGAATGGGGTGTATGTTGGAAGAGGTTATGTGTGTGATGGTTTATTTAAAGCAAATGTAACCACTATTGTACCACGCACTGAAATGAATGAAAGTGAATCTTCTGCTTATATTGTTGAATCTTCTAACATATGGCATTCTAGATTAGGGCATGTAAACTTTGATACATTGCGAAAATTGATTAATCTAGAATTTATACCAAAATGCAATATAGATTCCAACTATAAATGTCAAGTTTGTGCAGAAGCAAAATTGACAAGAACCTCGTTTCATCATGTTGAACGAGTGACAGAACCTCTAGACTTAATACATACTGATGTATGCGATTTGAAAATGTGTCAAACTAGAGGTGGAAAAAGGTACTTTATTACATTCATTGATGATTGTACCAGATACTGTCATGTGTATCTCCTTAGAAGTAAGGACGAAGCATTCGAAATGTTTAAACAGTATAAGGCAGAAGTTGAGAATCAACTCAACAAGAAAATAAAATCTTTAAGAAGTGATAGAGGAGGAGAATACGAGTCTCCATTTGAGGAATTCTGTGCTGAACATGGAATTATACATCAAACTACAGCCCCGTATTCACCTCAATCCAACGGTATAGCTGAACGAAAAAATAGAACTCTTAAAGAAATGATGAATGCCTTACTAATTAGCTCTGGCTTGCCAGATAACTATTGGGGAGAAGCTATTCTTTCGGCAAATTATATTTTAAATAAAATACCCCGAAAGAAAATATCTAAATCTCCTCATGAACTTTGGAAAAACAGACCACCATCCTACAAATACCTAAAAGTGTGGGGGTGTCTTGCCAAAGTAGAGGTACCAAAACCAAAGAAGGTCAAAATTGGACCAAAAACAATTGATTGTGTATTCATTGGATATGCACAAAACAGTGCTGCATATCGATTTTTGGTACACAAATCTGAAATTGATGATATTCATGAAAATACCATCATTGAGTCGAGAAATGCTAGATTTTTCGAACATGTATTTCCCTTGAAACATGGTACTGAAAATCATGCACCTAAGAGACCAAGGGAAATTGAAGTTCCTTACTCTATTGAGGACGCTGAACAAAATAACACTCAACAAAGTAGTGTTGAGCAGCAAGTGGAGGAACCAAGAAAAAGTAAAAGGTCAAGGACTTTAAAAACCTTTGGACCGGACTTCTATACATTTATGTTAGAAGATGATCCATTGACATACAAACAAGCTATGTCCTCCAACGATGCCCCTTATTGGAAGGAGGCAATTAACAATGAAATTGAATCCATTATGTCAAATCATACATGGGAATTGGTTGATTTACCTCAAGGATGTAAGGCCTTAGGTAATAAATGGATATTTAAAAAGAAATTGAAACCTGATGGTTCAATAGACAAGTACAAAGCTCGACTAGTAGTCCAAGGATTTAGACAAAAGGAAGACCTGGACTATTTCGATACATATTCACCTGTAACGAGGATAACGTCAATTAGAATGCTCATTGCAATTGCATCCGTACATGACTTGGAAATACATCAAATGGATGTTAAAACTGCATTCTTGAATGGTGAACTAGAGGAGGAAATCTATATGAAACAACCTGAAGGATTTCTAAGCTCAGAAAATGAGCATAAAGTTTGCAAATTGGTAAAATCACTTTATGGCCTTAAGCAAGCTCCAAAACAGTGGCATGAGAAGTTTGACAATACTATGTTATCAAATGGATTCACGATAAATGAATCAGATAAATGTGTGTACATAAAACATACACACATTGGATATGTCATTGTTTGTCTTTATGTTGATGACCTATTGATCCTAGGCAACAACAAGGCCATAATAACATCTACAAAGGATATGTTATCCTCTAGATTCGATATGAAAGACCTAGGACTGGCTGATGTAATATTGGGTGTAAAAATTCTTAGAACACCACAGGGATATGCATTATCCCAATCGCATTACATCACCAAAATACTTGAGAAATTCAAGCAATATAATGTAACTATTGCAAAATCACCAGTAGATATGAACCAAAATTGGGTAAAGAACACTGGTGACGGTATTTACCAATTGGAATACTCTCGTATACTAGGAAGTATTATGTATGTTATGAACTGTACTAGGCCTGATATCGCATATGCTGTAAGCAAACTAAGTAGATTTACCAGCAATCCTGGTAAACATCATTGGAAAGCGATAATCAGAGTTCTAGGATATCTAAAGTATACACAGAGTTATGGTCTATACTATACAAACTATCCTTCAATAGTGGAAGGATACAGTGATGCAAATTGGATCACTGGATCAAATGATACAAAGTCTACAAGTGGATACGTGTTCACATTAGGAAATGGAGCAGTTTCATGGAAATCATCCAAACAGACTTGTATCGCTAGATCTACGATGGAATCAGAGTTTATTGCACTAGATAAGACTGCAGAAGAAGCAGAATGGATTCGAAGCTTCTTGGAAGACATTCCTAATTGGAGCAAACCTATGCCTCCAATATGTATACATTGTGATAGTCAATCAGCTATTGGAAGAGCTAATAGTACACTATACAATGGTAAATCTAGGCATATTCGTCGTAGACATAAAACGATAAGACAACTTCTCTCTAATGGGGTTATCACAATAGATTACATTCGATCTAAAGATAACTTAGCGGATCCACTTACAAAAGGCTTGCCAAGAGAGAAAGTTCAAACCTTATCGAAGGGAATGGGGCTAAGGCCTATAGACTAAAGGTTTTTCTGAAATGGAAACCCCACCTAGTTGACTGGAGATCCCAAGATCTAGGTTCAAAGGGACAACGAAGTTTTAGAGAAACTTGATGGCACTGTTATACACAAACCATTCCTATGATAAGTCAGTGCATTATATGTTGAATAAGGATAAGTATTAGTACTTTTAATGATGTCTGTACTTGAGGAATTAAAGAATACCCTTTACAGAATCACCTACGTAAGTGCGAAGGCGCCGCTTCAAAGAGAATTACGAGGCCAAATTCTCTAAGCACTTATGAGACCAGGTAGGTGTTCAAGGCAAAAACGAACACACACAGAGAACGAAGGGTTATAAGAAACATTTATCGTGTGTTATCTACTTTGGAATTGCACAAAAGGCTTACAGTTCAAGGACAGTCTATGTCTACTGATTCGCCTGTGATTCAAATAGGTAATCACTAGGAAAGTTCAAAGCCCTTGTGCTACTTTAACCGATGCGATAAATGGTTCGTGAAACTAAGATCGATTGCTCATTCATGTGGGGGATTGTTGGAAAATGAATGAGCAACGAAAGAGAAAAGTGGGAAGAAGAAGAGATAGGGGTAGCAACATTTAAAGTCCCACATCATAGAAATATTAGCACAATCTCTCCTTATATATTAGAAGCCAAATAGGCTTATGTAAAATAAAAAAGAGAGGGATGATAAAAGGATGTGGACTTGGCCATATTAAATATATTAAAAAGTCAAAGATAAGGGCCTTGGGCCTTGGGGCTCTTGGGGTCTCCTGATTGGATATGGCCGACGTTGCTGATTGGGCTAGTGCACTGACATGAGAATATTTTTTCTCAGAATTTTAAAAGGTGTGTCTGTTCAGTCCAGAATTCGAAAGGAATGTCTGTTAACTGAACGAATACAACCATTTGAATTCTCAGCATATGCATATTAATAACAGAGCGGTTAAAGGGTCGCAACCTTTCCTATTCTGACGGTTACTGATGCATGCGAACAGGCACTCCTCCTTGCCTATATATACACTGCCCAAAACAAAGACAGTTTTTACCTTTTTCTGCTGCATTATTCCTTCTTCTTCAACGTAATTCTCTGATCTTGTTTCTATAACCAACTTCAGTTCGTCGGAGCTCCGTTTGCTGACACTAAGCTACGGAGTTGGTCCGTTTTATCCTGGGAAACAAATTGCAACTACGTCGATTGGTGTATACGACGGCAATATTGTTTCAAGGAAACAGAAAAGTTCTGGACTCGGACATTATTTAAACAGAATACTTTCTGTTTATCTTTGATTTTATGCACAAATCGGTTACGCTTTCTACGATTATTGTAAACATAGTTTGACGTGACAATTGTAACATAATTGATTAACAGTGATTGTTGTTGCTGTCTGTTTGTAATACAATTGTGTAATTACAAAAGTTCTAACAATCTTGAAACAATATTTTGTTGCAGATGACGAAAAACAGCAGCACTGATTCTGCACCGATTCAGACGGTGAAAACTGCTCAGCCAGCGCCTGTGCTTCCGACAATGGCTCTGTCTCATGGCGAAAGGCCAGAGAAGTTCAATGGAATCAATTTCAAGCGCTGGCAACAGAAAATGTTGTTTTATTTAACAACACTAAGCCTTGCAAAGTTTCTGACTGAAGAGGCTCCTGTGGTAGACGAACTCGAACCTGACGCTACTAAAGTAGAGGCACTTAATATCTGGACAAATTCAGATTTCATGTGCAAAAACTATATTCTGAATGGTCTGGATGATAGCCTCTACAATGTCTATTGTACTTTTGCAACGTCCAAACAACTCTGGTTGGCTCTGGAAAAGAAGTACAAAACTGAAGATGCAGGCATGAAGAAATTCATTGCTGGAAAATTTCTAGACTTCAAAATGGTTGACTCAAAGACAGTGATAAGTCAAGCTCAAGAATTGCAACTTATCATCCGTCAATTAGAAGATGAAAAGATGACTCTTAGCGAGACTTTTCAAGTTGCTGCAACTATTGAGAAATTGCCTCCTTCTTGGAAGGACTTTAAAAATTACCTTAAGCACAAGCGTAAGGAAATGACAATGGAAGATCTCATAGTTCGGCTTCGCATTGAGGAAGATAACAGAAATTCTGAGAAAAAGATTTCTCAGAATATTGCTGCCAAAGCAAATGTTGTTGAGTCAGACAAAACTAACAAAAGAAAAAGGGAGAATGCTCCTAAGAAGTCAAAGAAATTTCTGGGTTCTTGCCACAACTGTGGAAAGAAGGGGCACAAAGCAGCCGAATGTCGTGCGCCTAAAAAGAAGAAGTTGGAAGCGAATACGGCTGATGTTTCGAAAGGCATTTCTGATATTGATTTATGTGCAGTAATATCAGAATGCAACCTTATTGGCAACTCAAAGGAATGGTTTGTAGACACTGGAGCCACTCGACACATATGTGCTAACAAGTGGATGTTTACAACCTATAAAACTGCAACTGATGCTGAACAACTTTTTATGGGCAATTCTTCCACTTCCAAGGTCGAAGGCAAAGGAAAAGTTGTGCTGAAACTAACTTCTGGAAAGGAATTGACTTTAAATGATGTTCTCCATGTTCCAGAAATTCGCAAGAACCTGATTTCAGGATCGTTGCTGAGCAAGCATGGCTTCAAATTGATCTTTGAAGCTGACAAATTTGTTCTTTCCAAGAATGGGGTGTATGTTGGAAGAGGTTATGTGTGTGATGGTTTATTTAAAGCAAATGTAACCACTATTGTACCACGCACTGAAATGAATGAAAGTGAATCTTCTGCTTATATTGTTGAATCTTCTAACATATGGCATTCTAGATTAGGGCATGTAAACTTTGATACATTGCGAAAATTGATTAATCTAGAATTTATACCAAAATGCAATATAGATTCCAACTATAAATGTCAAGTTTGTGCAGAAGCAAAATTGACAAGAACCTCGTTTCATCATGTTGAACGAGTGACAGAACCTCTAGACTTAATACATACTGATGTATGCGATTTGAAAATGTGTCAAACTAGAGGTGGAAAAAGGTACTTTATTACATTCATTGATGATTGTACCAGATACTGTCATGTGTATCTCCTTAGAAGTAAGGACGAAGCATTCGAAATGTTTAAACAGTATAAGGCATAAGTTGAGAATCAACTCAACAAGAAAATAAAATCTTTAAGAAGTGATAGAGGAGGAGAATACGAGTCTCCATTTGAGGAATTCTGTGCTGAACATGGAATTATACATCAAACTACAGCCCCGTATTCACCTCAATCCAACGGTATAGCTGAACGGAAAAATAGAACTCTTAAAGAAATGATGAATGCCTTACTAATTAGCTCTGGCTTGCCAGATAACTATTGGGGAGAAGCTATTCTTTCGGCAAATTATATTTTAAATAAAATACCCCGAAAGAAAATATCTAAATCTCCTCATGAACTTTGGAAAAACAGACCACCATCCTACAAATACCTAAAAGTGTGGGGGTGTCTTGCCAAAGTAGAGGTACCAAAACCAAAGAAGGTCAAAATTGGACCAAAAACAATTGATTGTGTATTCATTGGATATGCACAAAACAGTGCTGCATATCGATTTTTGGTACACAAATCTGAAATTGATGATATTCATGAAAATACCATCATTGAGTCGAGAAATGCTAGATTTTTCGAACATGTATTTCCCTTGAAACATGGTACTGAAAATCATGCACCTAAGAGACCAAGGGAAATTGAAGTTCCTTACTCTATTGAGGACGCTGAACAAAATAACACTCAACAAAGTAGTGTTGAGCAGCAAGTGGAGGAACCAAGAAAAAGTAAAAGGTCAAGGACTTTAAAAACCTTTGGACCGGACTTCTATACATTTATGTTAGAAGATGATCCATTGACATACAAACAAGCTATGTCCTCCAACGATGCCCCTTATTGGAAGGAGGCAATTAACAATGAAATTGAATCCATTATGTCAAATCATACATGGGAATTGGTTGATTTACCTCAAGGATGTAAGGCCTTAGGTAATAAATGGATATTTAAAAAGAAATTGAAACCTGATGGTTCAATAGACAAGTACAAAGCTCGACTAGTAGTCCAAGGATTTAGACAAAAGGAAGACCTGGACTATTTCGATACATATTCACCTGTAACGAGGATAACGTCAATTAGAATGCTCATTGCAATTGCATCCGTACATGACTTGGAAATACATCAAATGGATGTTAAAACTGCATTCTTGAATGGTGAACTAGAGGAGGAAATCTATATGAAACAACCTGAAGGATTTCTAAGCTCAGAAAATGAGCATAAAGTTTGCAAATTGGTAAAATCACTTTATGGCCTTAAGCAAGCTCCAAAACAGTGGCATGAGAAGTTTGACAATACTATGTTATCAAATGGATTCACGATAAATGAATCAGATAAATGTGTGTACATAAAACATACACACATTGGATATGTCATTGTTTGTCTTTATGTTGATGACCTATTGATCCTAGGCAACAACAAGGCCATAATAACATCTACAAAGGATATGTTATCCTCTAGATTCGATATGAAAGACCTAGGACTGGCTGATGTAATATTGGGTGTAAAAATTCTTAGAACACCACAGGGATATGCATTATCCCAATCGCATTACATCACCAAAATACTTGAGAAATTCAAGCAATATAATGTAACTATTGCAAAATCACCAGTAGATATGAACCAAAATTGGGTAAAGAACACTGGTGACGGTATTTACCAATTGGAATACTCTCGTATACTAGGAAGTATTATGTATGTTATGAACTGTACTAGGCCTGATATCGCATATGCTGTAAGCAAACTAAGTAGATTTACCAGCAATCCTGGTAAACATCATTGGAAAGCGATAATCAGAGTTCTAGGATATCTAAAGTATACACAGAGTTATGGTCTATACTATACAAACTATCCTTCAATAGTGGAAGGATACAGTGATGCAAATTGGATCACTGGATCAAATGATACAAAGTCTACAAGTGGATACGTGTTCACATTAGGAAATGGAGCAGTTTCATGGAAATCATCCAAACAGACTTGTATCGCTAGATCTACGATGGAATCAGAGTTTATTGCACTAGATAAGACTGCAGAAGAAGCAGAATGGATTCGAAGCTTCTTGGAAGACATTC
The DNA here is from genome assembly GCA_030737875.1 of Allium sativum. Lineage (NCBI taxonomy): Eukaryota > Viridiplantae > Streptophyta > Magnoliopsida > Asparagales > Amaryllidaceae > Allium > Allium sativum. The sequence continues at coordinate 720,448,971 of CM060920.1, forward strand.
CTAATTGGAGCAAACCTATGCCTCCAATATGTATACATTGTGATAGTCAATCAGCTATTGGAAGAGCTAATAGTACACTATACAATGGTAAATCTAGGCATATTCGTCGTAGACATAAAACGATAAGACAACTTCTCTCTAATGGGGTTATCACAATAGATTACATTCGATCTAAAGATAACTTAGCGGATCCACTTACAAAAGGCTTGCCAAGAGAGAAAGTTCAAACCTTATCGAAGGGAATGGGGCTAAGGCCTATAGACTAAAGGTTTTTCTGAAATGGAAACCCCACCTAGTTGACTGGAGATCCCAAGATCTAGGTTCAAAGGGACAACGAAGTTTTAGAGAAACTTGATGGCACTGTTATACACAAACCATTCCTATGATAAGTCAGTGCATTATATGTTGAATAAGGATAAGTATTAGTACTTTTAATGATGTCTGTACTTGAGGAATTAAAGAATACCCTTTACAGAATCACCTACGTAAGTGCGAAGGCGCCGCTTCAAAGAGAATTACGAGGCCAAATTCTCTAAGCACTTATGAGACCAGGTAGGTGTTCAAGGCAAAAACGAACACACACAGAGAACGAAGGGTTATAAGAAACATTTATCGTGTGTTATCTACTTTGGAATTGCACAAAAGGCTTACAGTTCAAGGACAGTCTATGTCTACTGATTCGCCTGTGATTCAAATAGGTAATCACTAGGAAAGTTCAAAGCCCTTGTGCTACTTTAACCGATGCGATAAATGGTTCGTGAAACTAAGATCGATTGCTCATTCATGTGGGGGATTGTTGGAAAATGAATGAGCAACGAAAGAGAAAAGTGGGAAGAAGAAGAGATAGGGGTAGCAACATTTAAAGTCCCACATCATAGAAATATTAGCACAATCTCTCCTTATATATTAGAAGCCAAATAGGCTTATGTAAAATAAAAAAGAGAGGGATGATAAAAGGATGTGGACTTGGCCATATTAAATATATTAAAAAGTCAAAGATAAGGGCCTTGGGCCTTGGGGCTCTTGGGGTCTCCTGATTGGATATGGCCGACGTTGCTGATTGGGCTAGTGCACTGACATGAGAATATTTTTTCTCAGAATTTTAAAAGGTGTGTCTGTTCAGTCCAGAATTCGAAAGGAATGTCTGTTAACTGAACGAATACAACCATTTGAATTCTCAGCATATGCATATTAATAACAGAGCGGTTAAAGGGTCGCAACCTTTCCTATTCTGACGGTTACTGATGCATGCGAACAGGCACTCCTCCTTGCCTATATATACACTGCCCAAAACAAAGACAGTTTTTACCTTTTTCTGCTGCATTATTCCTTCTTCTTCAACGTAATTCTCTGATCTTGTTTCTATAACCAACTTCAGTTCGTCGGAGCTCCGTTTGCTGACACTAAGCTACGGAGTTGGTCCGTTTTATCCTGGGAAACAAATTGCAACTACGTCGATTGGTGTATACGACGGCAATATTGTTTCAAGGAAACAGAAAAGTTCTGGACTCGGACATTATTTAAACAGAATACTTTCTGTTTATCTTTGATTTTATGCACAAATCGGTTACGCTTTCTACGATTATTGTAAACATAGTTTGACGTGACAATTGTAACATAATTGATTAACAGTGATTGTTGTTGCTGTCTGTTTGTAATACAATTGTGTAATTACAAAAGTTCTAACATATATAAGTAAACAAAATACTACCTTAGTTTATCACACAAAATAGTTTCCTCAATTTACTACACATGCAAGTAAACAACATGGGCCATATGCATACTTACATTGCTTTAAATTCTTTTTGCGTGTCTTTTTTTGGGGTATTATTCACTGCTATTTAAATCTTTGATTCCATGATTTCTATGGTTTTGTCTATCATATTATACTAAAAAAATAACTTTGAATGCCTTTTATCTTTCTAATACTGGACCTTCAATTATCTTAACGGACCGTCTTCTACCTAACTTGATCTTATATTATATTTCTTTTACACTCACTTATGCTTTCCATCGACTTTATTATTGGAATTATATTGTGGTCCCGTTTTATACTTTGAATAGTTGGTTGAGGGTTCATTTGCTTTTGAATGAGAAGGGCTATTTGGAAGGGTTATTTTGAAGGAGTATCTGAAGGAGAATTGTTTCGAAAGAGGAATGTGCTTTTTTTTCACGAAAAGGCATTTTGGAAGGGGTAGAGGTATTATTTTATTGTTTTTGTGTATATTATTTTTAATTGTTTGTGTTTATGTGTGTTTATTGCTGAACAGAATAGTAGAATGCAGAATACACTGTAATACGCGTTTTCTCCAATACACAAGTTTCTAACCAGAACTATACACTTTTCTTCACTACACTTTATTCCTGCATTTACTTAAAAAAGTTGCAATCAACAATAAAGTACGTAAAAATTGCATGTGGTAACCAATAAAAAGACATGAAGACGTGTAGTAACCAATAAAAAGTGCATAAAAAGACATGAAGATGCATTAATTTGGTTGCATAAAAATACGCTATTCCGAGCATTCACAGGTTAAAATAGACATCAAGACATTCCCATGAGCTTTGATTTTCTTTCGCGTCGGACGCTTCCGACACGAAAGCTTCCTTTCCAACCGTTTGTCTTAAAGGGGTATTTTGTGTAGATCCCACGTCGACGTGTCGGATGCTTCGGACGCTTTCGATGCGGATGCGAACTTAACGTGTCCGTTTCAGAAATCAAACGCTACCTGAATCATTTAGTTAACTTGACAGTTTGGAATTTGGGTATGTTATTACATTATTGTTATTAATAGGTTGTTCCAAGATATTATCATGATATCCTTGACTCTTGCTTTCTCCCTTTTTTTGGGCCATCTTCCCTGTGTTGGTGTGGCTGTAGGGTGAGATGTGTGGCTTTTTTTCCAGGTTGCTCGCCTTTGATGTGCTTTGCATCAGTCAGGAGATCGCTTTGGATGGAGATGTTTTGCGTTTTCTTTTGATTTAGTGTGCCCCGTCCGATATGGTATAACTTGCTGACGAATGAATTTGAATTTGAATTCAAACGATAATTGTAAAATTTCTCAACAAACAGTTATGACCGTTCGAAAATTTAAAATAAACATTATGAGGTAAGATTCTTGAAAGCTATCGATTCAATCGTGCTTGTAGCGATTAAACTTGTATAAACAAAACAAAATATATGTATATTTGGGTTAAACGGGGTATTTAGGTGATAATTAAAAAAAATTAGTCGTTGACATCGGACGCCTTCGATGTTGTAGGCTCGTTTTGGTCCGTTGAATAAACATGTCAATTTGCACCATTTGAATAATCGATGTTATGTGTTGAAATGTATAAATATGATATTCTGATACATAATATATTAGTATAGGATAGCGTACATAAAAAATGGAGCAGTTTACTGTAAAACTGGAGGTATTTTATGCCATTTGAAAGAAATCTTAATTAACACAATGTCAAGTTACTTAGTATTACAAATTAATGATCCAAAATAAATCAGAGCATATGCCGACTTTCCTCCCTTCTTGACGAGTGGCTCCTATAACTACTAATCTTATTGTCTACTTGAATTGTTCCACCATCTACAATTATGACTCCCTAATTTTCTTCCCAATACCACATCTACCACAAATTGTGGTTGGTACAAAAATAGTAGTGCAATACTGCTTCTTAGTAACACGTTCACTATATACAGCAGTTGAGATCATGCACCACTCGTACAACATTGCAATCTATCACAACTGATTTTGGAAAAAAATCCAACAAGTCAAGAATAATAAATGTTACAAATGAGTGGAATTGCAATACGGTTGTCTAAATTATAGAAAGGGAAAATAAGATGTAGAGGATGATAAATAACCAAAAACTACCATGCAGTCAATACTAAGTGCTCATTCCCTTAGCATATAAGCTCATTTCTTATAATATGATACATTTATTCAGGGCATTTTTATCAAAAAAGAAGTAGAAACACTCTACTGAACTATATAAGAACATAGAATAAAGTATAAACACCAAATAAGAACTTGCCACTTGAAACGTTTAAGTTAAAGTTCTAGCGTACATTGATAATCTTATCTTATTGATAAAGAGTGTTATAGCTTAAAGTAGTACTACATTTCTCATGAAAAAACAATGTAGAAATGTGTTACAACTGGATTTCGACATCGAAACTTGATAGAGGTGAAGGGGTATCGTAATGATACTAGCATCATAATGAAAGCTAGGAAAGCCTAAGGTCGATAATGAAAGAAAAAGAAGGGAAAATATTTTGTCAACGTGTTAGCGGTACCAACGTAGGAGGTGAAAGCTTGGTACCGATACAAGGAAGATAGCGGCAAGGCGGTACCGAAACTGGCATACAATAAGCAATCAAAGGTGGACACGGCATCGAAAGCAAACAATGGAAGAAAACCAAAGGTATATGATTCGATACCGTGGTGAAGAGCCATCAAAGGAAATATAGTCGATAATTAAGTGCTATCGATATCGATTAACTTGATATCGATACTATTGATAAAAATAAACCCAAGCATTAGAGCGCGAAACAAGTTTGGATTTGGGTAAAGAGCTATCGATACCGATATACTTGGTATCAATACCGCTATCAAAAGGCAACTCTAAAGTCATGAATAAAGGAATGTGAACTGATACTCAAAGCTACTAAAGCAGGGCAGAGCGTCGGATTTGCTACAGGCACATAGGCTTATTATCGTAGCCGAAAGCTGCAAAGGAGGCTATCCGTACCAATTTACTTGGTATCGATACATTGCATGGAGGCGACACCAACCTTATAAGCAATACGGAGCTGATATCAACACTCAAAATAGAAAAGAAGGCGGAATCCAGAAATCGACACCGAAGGCCACTAATGCGAGCTGATACCGACGCCAAATAGCACTATCGAAGCTGAAAGCGCTCAAACCAGGCTTTCTATGGGACTGTAACCAAATGGGCGCCAATTTGTCTATAAATAAGACCTAGATGTCTCATTTTGGGGGGGGGGGGGGGTCTTTTCATCTTTCCTTAATCTTGCATTCATTTCCTGGAGAGAAAATCCTAATTTGTAAATCAATTTGGGGATTTTACTTGTAATAACTTATGTACTCATTCAAATGATCAATAAGGAGAGAATCAACACTTGTCACTTATTTTACTTGTCATCCATGGCTCACTTAGGGCAAATCTATCTGCATAAACCTAATTACCAAAATAACCATTTTTAAGCCATTTAGCTTTCTACCTTGCATTATGCTTAGGGAACCGTTATCCCAAGGTAACTGTTGGTCTTTGAGTCCCGTAAGCGTGATATTCAACTCTTGGAGGAAATGTAACTAATCTTCGTGCTTAAGACCTTGATATCTACGAAACGGTGAACTAATTTAAACTTATAGGTTAATTCCCCTCTATCCTCATCCTTAACCCAAATTTCGGCGTTGACGAAAAATAACGTTGACATTTTGGTGCTAGAAGGAGGGCCTGAACCTCTGATCCCTAGGATAACCTACATCATAACTAGTTTTTCCGTCTTGAATTGGACTAAACTTTGAAGAAGAAAGATTATATATAAAGAGTCTCGACAAGGAGTTTCTGAATATCGAATGGCTACATCAAGCATCAGTGATCCAAGAATTATCGAAAGGCAAAGGCTAAGTTTGGAAGCCTTACGAATCAAGAACAGGGATAAGGAAGTAGAACCTTATGACCCCGGCCGTTGGAGCATTAACACTTTACACATAAGATCAACCCTAATCTTTGTTATAAGAAATTCTACACCAAAGGAATACAACCTATTCGTTCACACAAAGGAAGCAAACCATGCACATGCTAAGGGAACTATATTTGAGCAAAGAATAGTGGAGGATTTCAATAACTTTACCTCAAGATTGTCTAAGAAGGTAGCACCTCAGTCTCAAGAAACAACAAAAAGAAAGCTTGAAGAGAAAGAGGAATCGATAAAATTGAGTAACAAAAGTGTTAAGTTTCGATGCCAAAAAGGATCCTTTGAATCAAGATTACCTGAAGAACGCAAACTCACTACATCTGTAACAACCCGGAAAATCAGAACCAATTTAAAATTTTTATTTTAAATAATTTGGTTAGAAAATGTGCCAGAATTTAAAATTTTCATTTTTAAATAATATTAAAGCCATTGAAAATAGTCAATTTTCAAACGACCTCCGTTTTCGATGAAATCATTTTTGTTGGAACCGGAATGTCAAATTATTGCGAGGTTTCAATTTTTAGAGTTTTTCGAATTAATATGTGAGCGTTGCAAAGGAAATTGTGTTTTGTTCATTTTAGTCAAATTTGATCGACTTGAAAATAGCCGTTTTTTCAACAGTCTCTAAATTCGACGAAATTAATTTTGTTAGGACCATATCGTCATAACAAAGCCAAATATATATTTTATGTAATTTTAAGAGTCTGTTTGTGGCCCCGGTGAATTTAAATGTTAGATTGAATTATTTAAATAAATGATTTAAATATTAAATTAAAGAAAACAGGCTACAGATAGTCGTTTGGGCTAACGAGACCTTGCCCATTGGATCCGGAACAGGGGCTATTGGGTAGGTTTGACTTTGGTTGGACTGAAATTGGAGTTGTTTAGAACCTATGGGTTTATTTGTAAAATAAACTTTAAAATATTATAAATAATAGAGAAAAAAATTCAAAACCCTAATATCATAACAGCCGCCGCCCTTTTTGGAGATCCATGGCCGACGTTACCCCAAACTTCCTCCACTAATTTCCGTCGATCCATACATCAAAACCCGCTCCTACTTTAGGCAATATCGAAGCTCTCTTAACCACCTCTCCATTCGTACGACATTCACCCCCGACATCGCACAACCTGCGAGAACCGAGCACCCGAACACCCACCGTTCTAACCGCCGCCCACCCCTATAGTAGCCATCGCGCCGCCTCGCGTGGGTCCCCCTCGACGTGCGCAACCTCCCTCCTCGACGCAGTATACCCCGATCGTCCCGAAGCCTGGTGGTCTGAGAGCAAATAACAATCCTAGTTCGGAACCTATTGGAAAAAGCAACGGCCTTGGTCTATTCAAAGAGGAAGAAGGGTATTCTTTTTAAATTTAATTAACTAATTAATTTAAAAAAATGTTTTCTACCTATATTAATCCATAACCAATTCATACGACCTCGAAACTGAATGATTTCAGAGACATTGCGATCGTGAAGCCAAATACTACGATCTAGAACTGATTGGGACTGATTCTGAACCTTTTGAATTTTAGATCTGAATTTGAATCAAGGTGAGAATTTTGATTTATTTAATAATTAAAGTTGAGTTACTTTTATTGTTATTTAAATCCTTGTCTGTACGATTATAATTCAGATCCGCGATGCTTGTTATCTAGAATTTAGTGATTTGTTGAGATGGCATATTTTTTTGTCATGATTTGCATGGGATCTACAATGTAATTTCATTTTGGTTCAATTTCTGTTTTGCGATTAAATTTGGATCTGAAATCATATTATATTTCAGATCTATAGATGTTGGTTAAAATCCTTCTATTTAGATCCGTACATTAGTATTAATGTGGTTTATTCATGAAATATAATTTTTATTGAATAACATAAACTTGAAATTGAAATTTAGAATAAAGAATTCATCTTTATTTTGGATTATGAACACAGAATAAAAATTACATTTTTATTTTGTATGAATAGAATTTGCAAATTGGTCATAGTAGAAAATAATATCATGTCACAGAATAAAAATTACATTTTTATTTTGTATGAATAGAATTTGCAAATTGGTCATAGTAGAAAATTATATCATGTTACAAATAAAAATTATATTTTTATTTTGTATGAATAGAATATGCAAAATTGTCATAGTAGAAAATGATATCATGTTACAAATAAGAATTACATTTTTATTTTGTATGAATAGAATTCGCAAAATTTTCATAGTAGGAAATGGTAACATGTTACAAATAAAAGTTACATTTTTATGTAAAAAGAATTTGCAAAGATGATCATTATTGAAAGGTAATAGTTTAACATAAAAAGTTACATTTTTATTTACATTTTAGATGTAAATAAAAACATGAATTAGAAAAGTACATTTTTATTTGTATTTTACATACAAATAAAAACATGAATTAGAAAGTACATTTTTATTTGCATTTCACAAACAAATAAAAACATGAATTAGAAAAGTACATTTTTATTTGTATTTTACATACAATTAAAAACATGAATTTGAAAAATACATTTTTATTTGCATTTCACATACAAATAAAAACATGAATTAGAAAAGTACATTTTTATTTGCATTTACATTTTTATTTGCATTTCACATACAAACAAAAACATGAATTAGTAAAGTTACATTTTTATTTACATTTTAGATGTAAATAAAAACATAGAAATAATTTTGTTTACATTTTAGATGTAAATAAAAAAATAGAAATAACTGTTACATTTATATTTACATTTTAGATGTAAATAAAAAGAATAGATTTAAAGTTACATTTTTATTTACACTTTAGATGTAAATAAAAGATTAGATCAAAAGGGACATTTTTATTGATATTTAGTTATCATTTTTTTTAGATTAAAAAAAACATATGTAGTTATCATTTTCTTTTAGTTAAAAAGAACATATGTAGTTAGGGGTGGGCATAAACCGCCCCGCAATGCGGAAACCATCCAGACCGAACCGCAAAAACGGTGCGGAAAACCGCACCGGATTCTCTCTCTAAAGCAAACAGCCCAAACCAAACCGACCCGTAATGATACGATTCGGTTGCGGTTTGAAATTTTACCAAACCATATTAAACCAAACCGAACCGCATAGCTACACCGATAATGTTATGATAAAAAATTTAACAAATTCCAATCTAACTTCGATATATATTCTATTTTCAACGTATGTGGTAGTTATATTAATTAATGATAACACTTTATGTTTTAACATTCAGGTGACACAATGTCATACAATCGTAAATTGATTGTTGATGGAAGTAATATTCTTGTTTCATATTTAATACGGGTTCAAAACAGACCGAACCAAAACGGGACCGTATTACATCGAAACCGAACCGTTTGAACGATTAGTATAATGGTTTGTATTTTTGATCAACCGTTTAATGCGGTGCGGAAGCGGTTTGAACTTCAAACCGCACCGAACTGAACCGCGCGCACCCCTATATGTAATTATCATTTTCTTTTAGTTAAAAAGAACATATTTAGTTATCATTTTTCTTTTAGATAAAAAGGACATACTTTGTTGACATTTTCCTTTTAGACAAAAAGGGCATAGTTTGTGGACATTTTCTCTTTAGGTAACAAGAACACATTTTTAGAGTCAAAATGTTTCAGAAGGAAAAAAAAGAATAGAAATTTATGTTACATTTTTATCGTCATTTTAGATGCGGTAAAAAGAATTGAAATTAATATTATATTTTTATTGTCATTTTAGGGGCAATAAAAAGGATAGAATTAATATGATACATTTTAATGTCATTTTAGAGGTAATAAAAATGATAGAATTAAAAATTATATTTTTATCGTCATTTTAGATGCGAAAAAAAAAAGAATAGATTTTAAAGTTACATTTTAGATGTATTGATTTAAAGTAGTTGAAATCGCCAACGATATATAAATATAAATTTTAAATTAAACAAATCGCACGCGGTAGTTCGCATTTCAACAATCGTAACTTTAAACGATTATTCCGAATGATCCGACCGTCGGATTTTCCCAAAACTGAAACCGTTAGGACCGCTTTGGAGAGACCTTTCCAACGAAATAAATTTCGTCAAAATCCAACGGTTAGATTTCAAAATATGTGTAAATCAAATTTTGGTAAAAACAGCGCCAGTGTCGCACATCGACCCGAAGCGTCGTTTGATTGTAATTGAGCTATTTTAAATAAATAAAAATTGCGATAAATCATTATAAATAAATATTAATGATATAAAATGATTTAAATGATAATTATTCGAGAATTATTTGAAAAGACCGAGTTCAACTCATTTCAAACAATTATACGGCGATTAAATAGAATATATAGAAGACGGTGATTGAAGGTCGGCAATCTTCACATCGAATGGACGACTATTGATGCTTTTGATAGGAGTTGCTGCCTTGAAAGGGTAACAGTGGTAGTTTTACGAACGTACTTGTTGATTGTCCGGATTAGCGAGCACCTCTCTTTCTATTGGACATATGGACGAGGAATAAGGTTACTCTGGTTTCGTTCAGACCCAGAACGGACTTGTAAATGGATGCGTGTCTGACGTTGGAATTCATTCTATGTAAATTAAATCGATTTCTATTTAATATATATCCGTTTGGTGGTGGAGAATATATTCTCTTGCTTAACACCCTCAGAGGGTATATATTGGTAGTTATTGATCGCATGGCGTGAATTGTCAATGTGGCACGCCAAGATGCAAATGATCAAGGCTTTTGTTGAGAAGCAGGCCTTGTGGTTGATGATCAAAGCGTAGCCTGTTTAGGCGTAGCTTTGTGTATAGCATGACTTCGTGAACCTCACACCCCAGTATGAGTCAAAAACGGGATTAGGACTGCATGGAGTGCACATGTTTCTTTCTAGCTAAGAAGTGGTGTCAGCGACTTACTAGCCCTGACATTTTTACTTATGTGGATGATGGATTATGAGGTACCTGGGTTTTGTAGGTTGTCAGTGGCCATATTAGAGGTTCAAAAGAACTGGGAAGCGTGTGTTCAGGAATTGCCAATCCACTAGCGTTTACGTGTGGACCGGCCCTGAAGATCCAAGGGTTCACTAGGGGGAATCCTGAGGCATTTGCTAGAGTGTCTCGAATCAGAGAGGACTATCCTTAGCCTCGATTCATGATGGAAACCAAATCTACAATACGACATTACGGATTTGATTGTAAACCTATATATGGCAACATAGTATATGGTACCTATGCCGTCTAGGATTGATACATTTATTTTGAAATATTTTCTAAAAACTAATTAGACACTAATAATAATATTAAAATATTAGTTTATACGTATCAAGTCATGTTTGATCATTATAAGGTAAAACTCTATCCTCCGGTTTGCGTTGCATTGTGTGATGGGACTTGAGTCTTATAATGATTTCATTTTTCCAAAAAGCATTATGTTGTTTTGTATAGAAATTTATTTAAATTATGCATTGGCAATCCAATGGAATAAACCCGTTTCGCGTTTGCGACGTGGCCCTGTGATTTTCCATATTGTTAGTTAAGAAAGATTTCTCATACCAGTCCCATGACTGACTCATAGTTTGTTTCACTTTGCAAACTCGGGTGCCCTCTTTTCCACACGGGTAGCCAAGTAACAGGTTTAGGCTTGGATACATTTCTGGATTGGAGCTTACTTTGGCAGAAGACGAAGATCCTTTCTTTTATCTCTTTTTCTGCCTTTGAGACATTAGACCTCTTTTATGTATGATGTAATTTGATGGAGTTTGAAACTTATTTCCTTTCTGTTGAGACTTTTTTATTTGCTAAGTGTATCCTGTATCTGCGTACTCTGATGTATTGGATATTGTGATGCTGATGACATTTTATTTCTGCTGCAATGATTTATGTGCTATGATATTATTTGAGATCTGTTTTTGTTGTAAATATGTTATATTCCAAATGATTATCCTTGCTTTCATTCTACGGAAGTTTGGGGTCATCACAGTTAGTATCAGAGCTATAGGTTAACCTTAGCTTCAGAGTATGACATATTTAGAACAATTCATCTAGATAAAATCAGCAGTATTATAAGGCGAGTAGCTCATTAGAGATAGGATTAGCAATATCCTAGATTGAGCACAGCAGAATAGCAGATATTAATCAGTCATTACATCATCATCTTTCCATTTGTCATTACCTTTACCTTTCCTTAAAAATTATCATTTCTGTTGGTCTGACTCTTTCCTTGATGGTACAGATTAATTTAAAATGAGCACTAGAGCAAGAAACCGAGGCAGAGGTGGAGCCCGAGGTGGAGCCAGAGGGCCAGTCAAAGAGGAGACACCTATTATTCGGGAGCAGCCCACTCCCGAAGTCGTAGCACCACCCCCTCCTCCCCTACAGCCATTTGATTTGGAAAGAATGTCCAAGAAATTCAGAAACTTAGGGGGAGTGTCCTTTACCGGACGAGAGACGGTAATCGAGGCACATACATGGTTAAAGGACAGTGAGAAAATCTTTGAGGGCTTGGAATTGGAGGATCAACGCAAGCGCTTTATACCAACATGGCTATTGAAGGACCAAGCTGAATGTTGGTGGGATACGGTCAAAATTGGCAATGATGTGGCCAACATGTCTTGGGCTAGATTCAAAGAGCTTTTCAACGACAAGTATATCCCTCCACAGAAAGTAGAGAGGCTCCATGACCAATTTGCAAATTTGCAGTAGGGTAATATGACTATCTCAGATTACATGCGGAAGTTCGAGGAACTTTCACGCTACGCTCCAGAGTTGATTCAAGATCCAGTCCAAAAAAATAAAAGATTCATTAAGGGCCTTTCTAAGAAGTACCTGGATAGAGTCACAGCTCACATCAAACTCCCATTTAATGAAGTAATCGAGATGGCCTGTCGCTGTGAGGAGAATGACCAGGCTTCACAACAAGATCGGGCAAAAATTCAGAATAACAATAAGAAGGAGCAAACTGACAGGAAACATGAGGCGAGCAACTCATCGGCCGCAAAGCCTCAAGGAAAGAAGAGAGACAGGACCAAGGTGAAATGCTATAATTGCGACAAGGTTGGACACTTTGAGTATGAGTGTAACACCCCATGTTTTTTGTTAACGTAAGCTAACAAATTAAAGAATACTTAAATCTAAATGTGAGAATTAAGGGAAACGGGTTACGCCATTATGTTCGTCTCGGAATTCTGGTTGAGATAGAGTCCGAGTTTACGTGAATTGGACTTCATATGAAGAAGTTATGGCGATCGGAAGTTTCAAAAAAAAATCAAACAGATTTCAAAAATTCAAATTCAGACTCAGATTGGGCTAGGCGGGAAAATTCCCGCCAGGGGCCAGGTCGACCTGGGGGTCGACCTACCCATACAGGTCGACCAGGGGGTCGACCTGGGGTCGACCTGCTCCCCCGGGCAGATTTGAGTGATGACGATTTTCTGACTCTTGGTTGAGTCATTAGGGCTGACTTGTCACCCTATCTTGATTGAATGGCTGTGGTTTATTCTGGGTTGATCGGATGGCCTAAATTATTTATAAACTCTATATAAACACATATAGACTCAAACCCTAAAATCAAATAAAAATTAGAACCATGGCCGCTATGCTGTCACCTTGCAACCTAGAGTAGCCGCCACCATTTAGGAGAAAGAAAAGCTAATCAACTCAATTCTATTCGACTTAAATCTAAACAACAACGAATTTGACTTCTTCAAAGGAGAGCTAAATCAATTTCAGAACTCATATTTCAGAACTCAAGACCTTCTTTGAGTTGTGAGTTCAATTTCTTTAATAAGATAATTAATATGTTAATTGGGTTGAGATATAAATTGGATTATATGGCTATGTTTGTGAAGCATTGGGAAATGTAATATTGGGTGAATATACACTAGTTGCTCATAATGATAGTTTTAGTTTATTTGTGTTGTGGATCCTTATCATATGCTTAATCACCTATGCTCAACTTGATTCATAGTTCTATATGCAAGTTTGGATGTTAATTTATATAGGAATCATGTGCAAGTTGATGAGAATCATATACAATCCTTACATGTTTCATGACATCATTTTATATGTAAGTTTGGATCTAAAGTTTAGGTTAAGACATGTGTGAATTATATGCCAGCGGATTATACAAAATTTAATATGATAGTTTACATGTAGATCTTAATTTACATGTTTAGGTGCAAGTTTACGTCATAGTTTATGTTGCATAAATCACATATGTAAGTATATATATATATATATATATATATGTTTGGGGGTATGAATCATGTAATGAAAGTTTGAGATTCCTATGCAAGTTCATACCTTTATAAGTTATGAAAGTACATGTGTTATACACCCATTGTCTATGCAAGTTTAGATGAAACACCATATTCACACATGCAAGTTCACCCCTTATGTTTAGATCTATATGCCAATTTATGTTATGACTTTTATTCGTAAGCTAGATCTAATTTATATTCTGTGCATGTTGTGATGTTTTCTCTCTATTCCATAAGTTAGACTATCGAGTCTAACGTATATTTCACGTTAAACGAACGAACGTACAATGTGGGGCAATGGTATAAGATCAAAATATTTAATATGGAGAATTGGCTTAAGTGCCTTAAAATGGCATATAATTAATTTGTGATGTTAATTGGTATAATTTTATATACCATAAATAGATGGACATAAATAAGGTGTTAATTATGGACATAATTAAATTTGGAATTGATTGACAATTCAAATTATGGATAATAATCCAATTTGGGGTTAAATGAAACATGTAATAATAAACCGCCTAAGACAGGAGGTTAGACTCTTTTGTGGTGTAAGACTGCCAAGACCCGCCCGACAAATCCAGCTACCACAAATGCCAGTCTAATGTGAGAGGTCAAAGGCATGAATTAAATGCGTAACAGTTGTAAAGACACGAGGTTAGATTCGTTTGTGGTGTAAAACTGCCCGGACCCGCCCGGCAAATCCAACTGCCACAAATGTCAGTCTAATGTGGGAGTTCTTTACAAGGTTACGGTCTTAATGAATTAAGAAACACTTAACCAGATAAACATGTAGTGGGACATGAGGGGGTTAAGTGGGTGCCTTGGGAGGCATGTGGAATTTAGTGGGTGCCTTGGGTGGCATTTGAAATACGATTAGATGCACTTAACCAAGATTGAAACATGTAAGAAGACATGAATAAGAATGGGGTTAAGTGGGGAAAAACCTTAGAGGGGACCAAGCATAGGTGGAAAGCTTGTGTCATGCATGGGGGCCCTTTTCAAACCAGTAACCCATTAAGTATCTTTGTGGGCTCGACCCAAGTCGAGGACGGGAGACGCGTACTGGATTTGATTGTAAGAGGTCAAAGCGGGTCAGTGGTGGCAATGCAAATCCAACGGGTTCATATGCGTGTGTGGGCCCGGGCTGGTAGGTAAGACGTTGTTGCATCGTGTAGATATAAGCCGTGCATTTTTGGTAGTATCGGGCTGCCACTTTGGGGAGTGATACACCCCACTGTGGGGTCAACACGGGTATCTACGAGTTAGAGAGCCGATCGAATGGGGGTAGTGGGTACACCTAGTGGAGATAGGGGCAGACGACACCTATGGAGGTAGCTAGGGGTGCACGAAACTACCATTAGCAGTATTAAGTTCTGTAGGCGATATCAACCTTTAGGGTGACTAGTGGTGGTGCAGTGTAGTAATTATCCTATAGTGGTTTAGGTGCGCCTTTAACGTTATCTTTGTTCGTCTTATTTCCTTGTTTGCTCTGTCATACCCAATTGTCCACAGTCATTTCCTTATTTTCCAGCTTATGCCTTATCCTAGTTACTTAATGATTATATTGTTAAAGTTATTGCACTCGCCAGACTTTATGTCTTACCCCCTTGTTTCCACCTCTTTTCTTCCCTTCCTCCCCTCCAGGTGCTCAGGGTGGGACTAGCACTAGTGGAGCTTGATTTGGACAGCTTTATCTCTTTCTTTGGAAGTTGCTTGGATCACTGAAGTAAAATTTCAGCCTATCTTATTTATGGATATTTTATGTTGGGGTTATGTCTTTCATTTTATGTACTCTGATTTATTCAAGATGGATATTATGTACTTGACTCTAGTCTTTGGTTTTTGATGATGTAATCAAACTTATCTGTTACCGCTGCAATGAATAAAGTTTTAAACCTTTAAGTATTGTTTTATATCTGTCTTGTTATTAAGTTTCTGTTCTATACACACTTAAAACGCTCCATAGAAGTTAATGCATTCCCTTTTGAGTGACATTAATGGACATGGGGTGTTACACCGAGTGTAGAGCTCCGAAAAGGGCCAAGAGGAATGAGTCTGGACTTAGTCAGAATCATTGCCAGAGTTCTCAGGATAAGAGGGAGTGCTACAATTGTCACCATAAAGGGCACATCAAGCCCAACTGCCCATTGCTGAAGAGTTCTCAAGTGGCACATGTCTATGGGGGAGCGGTTGCACCAGATTCGTCCGAAGGAGCAGGTAAACCCGATGTTTTAGGAGGTACTCTTAATATTAAGAACATCCCTATTACAACATTATTAGACACTGGTGTATCACGAAGTTTTATCTTTAGTGACACAATTAAAAAGTTAAAATTGAAACCTAGAAAACTTAAAGAATTGATTAGAGCTCATAGTCCGATAGGAGGTTCTCTTATTCTCGACCAATACTGTAGAGTGCCGATCTCCTATTCTTGTTACCAGTTTACTTTTGATTTGATCATCATGAATTTCTCCGGTTATGCTATCGTACTGGGAATGATTGGCTAACAAAGTTTGAGGCTGAGTTAGTATGTGCTGAAAGAATTGTCAAAGTTAAAACTAAGCTGGGAAATATTACTATACCATGCCACGGCACAGCCACCGACAGAAAATAATTTTGGTCTTCTCTAGAAGTCACTCCCACTTCCATTGAGGATATTCATGTCGTCAAAGATTATGCTGATGTGTTCAACGAAGTTTATAGCTTACCTCCACGTAGAGAAATGAACTTCAAAATCGACTTAGCTCCGAATGCAAGGCCTGTCGTGCATCCTATTCGAAGAATGTCGCCAAAAGAAAAAGAGGAGTTGAGCAATCAAACTAAGCAACTTTTGTGGAAGGGTCTGATTAGGCCTAGCTTCTCGGAATGGGGTGCAACAGTGGTATTTGTCCTAAAGTCGGACGGTACTCTCAGGCTATGTGTGGACTATCGCGACCTAAATAAGCAGACGATGAAAAACAAATATCCACTGTCGCGTATTGATGACCTGCTGGACCGCTTGCATGGAGCACAAGTATTCTCTAGGATGGACCTAGCTACAGGTTTCCATCAACTACGCATCGCAGAAGAGTGTGTTCCTTTGACTGCTTTCAGAGGTCCAGACACATTTTATGAATGGCTAGTAATGCCCTTCGGTCTATGTAATGCTCCAGCATACTTTGTTGATTTGATGAATAGAGTATTCCGAGATGTTTTAAATAAATTCGTGCTGGTATTCATCAATGACATCCTAATTTTTTCTAGAACCACTGCTGAGCACGAAAAGCATTTGAAAGAAGTCATGGAGATTTTGCGAAGAAATGTGTTGAAAGAAAAATTCTCCAAATGCATATTCTGGGAAGAAGAGGTGAAATTCCTCGGCCATGTAGTATCAAAGGAAGACATTTCAGTAGATCCAGGAAAGATCTCAGCCATCCAAGATTGGAAGCAGCCTAGAACTCCCACCGAAGTCAGAAGTTTCTTAGGACTGGCTGGATATTATCGAAAATTCGTCAAAGATTTTTTGAGGCTATCTTGTTCATTAACGAGGCTAACTAAGCAGCATACAAAGTTTATCTGGACACCTGAATGTGAGGTAGATTTCCAAGAGCTAAAAAGGAAGTTGACCACTGCTTCTGTGTTGACCATTATTAATGGCAATTAGGATTTGAAAGTCTGGACAGATGCTTCTAGAGAAGGTTATATTTTTTTATATAAACTAACATGTTAGAGATGACATTTTTAAATGATAAATCTCATTTTAACATGTTATCCTTTTATCTGTTTAAGGTATTGATACAGTGCTAATGCAAAGGGACAAAGTAGTTGCATATGCTATCCGACAATTGAAACCGCATGAGAAGAATTATGCCACTCATGATCTTGAGCTAATGGCCATCGTATTTGTTCTAAAGATATGGAGGCACTATCTCTTCTATAAGAAGTTCGAACTGTATACGGATCACGAATCGTTGAAGCATCTATTTACCCAAAGAGATTTAAATTTGAGGCAGCAACGTTGGGTTGAATTCCTTGCGGCCTATGACTTGGATATCCTATATACTCCAGGGAAAGCCAATGTTGTCGCTGATGCACTCAGCAGGAAGAATACGACCAACACCAATCTTATCATCGCCAATCTCATCATTACTCCTACACTGATTGATAAAATCTCTGCTCTTCAGAGGGATGATAAATTTATTCAGAGAATTATCAAAATAATTCGGGAAGGCGAACACACGAGTTTCCAAATTGATGACAAAGGGGTTCTGTGGCTATTAGGCCGAATCTATGTCCCGAATATTTCTGAGCTCAGGAAGGAAGTTTTGGATGAATGTCACAAATCTAAGCTTAGTATTCATCCAGGGGTGAGCAAGATGTATCACGACCTCAAGCGCACATTTTGGTGGAGATCAATGAAGATAGATATTTCTGTATATGTTGCTAGATGTCCCACTTTTCAGCAAGTCAAAAGCAACCAGCAGAAGCCGGCAGATTGTTGAAACCACTAGAGGTTCCACGTTGGAAATGAGACCAAATTTCTATGGACTTTATTAACGGCTTGCCCCGAACCAGAAAAGGGAATGACTGTCCACTTCATCCATGTCAAATCTAATCGAACAGCTCTAAGTCTGGTGCAACTGTATTTCATAGAGATTGTCAAACTACATGGAGTTCCCAGTAGCATTGTTAGTGACCGTGATTTGATATTTGCTAGCAAATTCTGGGAAGCTTTCCAAGAAGAGCTTGGGACCAAGTTGAATCTGAGCACTGCTTATCACACTAAGACAGATGACCAGACTAAGAGGGTGAACCGCATATTAGAAGACTTGTTGCGAGCGTGCATTCTAGATTTTGGTGGTTCATGGGAGGATCACTTGCATTTGGTTGAGTTCTCTTATAATAACAGTTACTAAGCAAGCCTGCAGATGTCACCCTTCAAAGCATTATATGGAAGGCCATGCAGGATCTCCCGCATGTTGGGTGGAACCAGGCAATTGATTAGTCTTGGGTCCTGACATGATTCGTGAAGCAGCAGAGAAGGTTGATTTTATTAAGAAGCGCTTACTGACTGCTCAGAGCCGACAGAAGAGCTATGTGGACTCACGGAGAAGAGATTTAGAATTCTTTGTTAGCGATTATGTATACTTGAGGGTTTCCCCAATGAGAGGTGTCATTCGTTTTGGGAAGACTGGAAAGTTGGCACCGAGATTCATTGGTCCATTTCTTATTCTTGAAAGGATTGGAACCCTCGCTTATAGAGTGCAGTTGCCCGTTTGGTTGCCAGGGGTTCACAATGTATTTCATGTGTCCCAACTCCGGAAGCATGTTCATGATCCAGACTTAATTGTGGAGGAAGCAGCACAACATGATTCGGATATTACACCGAGCTTAGCAGTAAGGAGGGAGCCGGTGAAAACTGTGGGCAAGGAGACCCGAATTCTGAGGAACAAGAGGATCCATCTAGTTAAAGTGCATTGGAGCGGGGATCCTAGAGACTGTACATGGGGGACTTAGGATAACATCAAATAGGCTTATCCCAGGTGCAGAGTGGACATCTCCGATTAACTCTTGTGTTGAGGTACATTTACAATGTTTACATTTTCCGTTATGTTTCCTACTTTACTTTGTTTCCTTTTCGGGGACGAAAAGCTTTAAAGTGGGGGAGATTGTAATAACCCAGAAAATTAGAACCAATTTAAAATTTTTATTTTAAATAATTTGGTTAGAAAATATGCCAGAATTTAAAATTTTCATTTTTAAATAATATTAAAGTCATTGAAAATAGTCAATTTTCAAACGACCTCCGTGTTCGACGAAACCACTTTTGTTGGAACCAGAATGTCAAATTATTGCTAGGTTTCAATTTTCAGAATTTTTCGAATTAATATGTGAGCGTGGCAAAGGAAATTGTGTTTTGTTCATTTCAGTCAAATTTGATCGACTTGAAAATAGCCATTTTTCCAACGGTCTCGAAATTCGACGAAATTAATTTTGTTAGGACCATATCGTCATAACAAAGCCAAATATATTTTTTCTGTAATTTTTAGAGTCCGTATGTGGCCTTGGTGAATTTAAATGTAAGATCGAATTATTTAAATAAATGATTTAAATATTAAATTAAAGAAAACATGCTACAGACAGTCGTTTGGGCTGACGAGACCTAGCCAATTGGATCCGGAACAGAGGTTATTGGGTATGATCGACTCTGGTTGAACTGAAATCAGAGTTGTTTAGAACGTATGGGTTTATTTGTAAAATTAACTTTAAAGTATTATAAATAATAGAGAAAAAAATTTCACAACCATAATATCATAACAGCCGCCGCCCCTTTTGGAGATCCATGGCCGACGTTACCCCAAATTTCCCCACTAATTTCCGTCGACCCATACATCAAAACCCGCTCCTCCTTCAGGCAATATCGAAGCTTTCTTCACCACCTCTCCCACCATACAGCAATCAACCCCTGACATTGTGCAACCTGCGAGAACCGAGCAACTGAATACCCACCGTTCGAACCGCCGCCCACCCCTGTAGCTGTCATCGCGCCGCCTCGCGTGGGCCCCCCTCGACGCGTGCAGCCTCCCTCCTCGACGCAGTATACCCCGATCGTCCCGAAGCCTGGTGGTCTGAGAGCAAATAACAATCCTTGTTCGGAACCTATTGGAAAAAGCTACGGCCTTGGTCTGTTCAAAGAGGAAGAAGGGTATTCTTTTTTAATTAATTTATTTATTTAATTTAAAAAATGTTTTCCACCTATATTAGTCCATAACCAATTCATACGACCTCGAAACTGAATGATCTCAGAGACATTGCGATCGTGAAGCCAAATACTACGTTCTAGAACTGATTGGGACTAATTTTGAACCTTTTGAATTTTAGATCTGAATTTGAATCAAGGTGAGAATTTTGATTTATTTAATAATTAAAATTGAATTACTTTTATTGTTATTTAAGTCCTTGTCTGTACGATTATAATTCAGATCCGCGATGCTTGTTATCTAGAATTTAGTGATTTGTTGTGATGGCATATTTATTTGTCATGATTTGCTTGGGATCTACGATGTGATTTCGTTTTGGTTCAATTTCTGTTTTCCGATTAAATTTAGATCTAAAATCATATTATATTTCAGATCTATAGATGTTGGTTAAAATCCTTCTATTTAGATCCGTACATTAGTATTGATGTGATTTATTCATGAAATATATTTTTTATTGAATAACATAAACTTGAAATTGAGATTTAGAATAAAGAATTCAACTTTATTTTGGATTATGAACATAGAATAAAAATTACATTTTTATTTTGTATGAATAGAATTTGCAAATTGGTCATAGTAGAAAATGTTATCATGTAACAGAATAAAAATTACATTTTTATTTTGTATGAATAGAATTTGCAAATTGGTCATGGTAGAAAATGATATCATGTTACAAATAAAAATTACATTTTTATTTTGTATGAATAGAATTTGCAAAATTGTCATAGTAGAAAATGATATCTTGTTACAAATAAGAATTACATTTTTATTTTGTATGAATAGAATTCGCAAAATTTTCATAGTAGGAAATGGTAACATGTTACAAACAAAAGTTACATTTTTATGTAAAAAGAATTTGCAAAGAAGATCATTATTGAAAGGTAATAGTTTAACATAAAAAGTTACATTTTTATTTACATTTTAGATGTAAATAAAAACATGAATTAGAAAAGTACATTTTTATTTGCATTTCACATACAAATAAAAACATGAATTAGAAAAGTACATTTTTATTTGCATTTCACATACAAATAAAAACATGAATTAGAAAAGTACATTTTTATTTGTATTTTACCTACAAAAAAAACATGAATTAGAAAAGTATATTTTTCATTTGTATTTTACATACAAATAAAAACATGAATTAGAAAAGTTCATTTTTATTTGCATTTCACATACAAATAAAAACATGAATTAGAAAAGTACATTTTCATTTGCATTTCACATACAATTAAAAACATGAATTAGTAAAGTTACATTTTTATTTACATTTTAGATGTAAATAAAAACATAGAAATAAAAGTTACATTTTTATTTACATTTTAGATGTAAATAAAAACATAGAAATAACAGTTACATTTATATTTACATTTTAGATGTAAATGAAAAGAATAGATTTAAAGTTACATTTTTATTTACAATTTAGATGTAAATAAAAGATTAGATCAAAAGGGACATTTTTATTGATATTTAGTTATCATTTTTTTTAGATTACAGAAAAAAAAACATATGTAGTTATCATTTTCTTTTAGTTAAAAAGAACATATGTAGTTATCATTTTCTTTTAGTTAAAAAGAACATATTTAGTTATCATTTTTCTTTTAGATAAAAAGGACATACTTTGTTGACATTTTTCTTTTAGACAAAAAGGGCATAGTTTGTGGACATTTTTCCTTTAGGTAACAAGAACATATTTTTAGTGTCAAAGTGTTTCAGAAGGAAAAAAAAAAGAATAGAAATTTATGTTACATTTTTAACGTCATTTTAGATGCGGTAAAAAGAACAGAAATTAATGTTATATTTTTATTGTCATTTTAGGGGCAATAAAAAGGATAGAATTAAAATGATACATTTTAATGTCATTTTAGAGGTAATAAAAATGACAGAATTAAATATTACATTTTTATCGTCATTTTAGATGCAAAAAAAAGAATTGATATTAAAGTTACATTTTAGATGTATTGATTTAAAGTAGTTGAAATCGCCAACGATATATAAATATAAATTATAAATTAAACGAATTGCACGCGGTAGTTCGCGTTTCGGCAATCGTAACTTTAAACTATTATATTGAAACGTCCGACTGTCGGATTTTCTCAAAACTAGAACCGTTAGGACCGCTTTGGGAAGACCTTTCCAACGAAATAAATTTCGTCAGAATCCAACGGTTAGATTTCATGATATGTTTAAACAAATTTTGGTAAAAACGGCGCTAGGGCCGCACATCGACACGAAGCGTCGTTTAATTATAATTGAGCTATTTTAAATAAATAAAAATAGTGATAAATCATTATAAATAAATATTAACGATATAAAATGATTTAAATGATAATTATTCGAGAATTATTTGAAAAGACCGAGTTCAACTCATTTCAAATAATTATACGGCGATTAAACCGAATATATAGAAGACGGTGATTGAAGACCGACAATCTTCACATCGAATGGACGACTATTGATGCCTTTGATAGGAGTTGCTGCCTTGAAAGGGTTACAGTGGTAGTTTTCCGGACATACTTGTTGATTGTCCGGATTAGCGAGCACCTCTCTTTCTATTGGACATATGGACGAGGAATAAGGTGACTCCGGTTTCGTTTAGACCCAGAACGGACTTGTAAATGGATGTGTGTCTGACGTTGGAATTCATTCCATGTAAATTAAATCAATTTCTATTTAATATATATCTGTTTGGTGGCAGAGAATTTATTCTCTTGCTTAACACCCTCAGAGGGTGTATATTGGTAGTTATTGATCGCATGGCGTGAACTGTCAATGTGGCACGCCAAGATGCAAATGATCAAGGCTTTTGTTGAGAAGCAAGTCTTGTGGTTGATGATCAAAGCATAGCCTGTTTAGGCGTAGCTTTGTGTATAACGTGACTTCGCGAATCTTACACCCCGGTATGGGTCAAAAACGGAATTAGGACTGCAGGGAGTGCACATGTTTGTTTCTAGCTAAGAAGTGGTGTCAGCGACTTACCAGCCCTGACATTTTTACTTATGTGGATGATGGATTATGAGGTACCTCGGTTTTATAGGTTGTTAGTGGCCATATTAGAGGTTCAAAAGAACCGGGAAGCGTGTGTTCAGGAATTTCCAATCTACTAGCATTTATGTGTGGACCGGCCCTGAAGATCCAAGGGTTCACTACGGGCAATCCTGAGGCATTTACTAAAGTGTCTCGAATCAGAGAGGACGATCCCTAGCCTCGATTCATGGTGGAAACCAAATCTCCAATACGACATTACGGATTTGATTGTAAACCTATATATGGCGACATAGTATATGGTACTTATGTCGTCTAGGATTGATACATTTATTTTGAAATATTTTCTAAAAACTGATTAGACACTAATAATAATATTAAAATATTATTTTATACATATCAAGTCATGTTTGATCAATATAAGGTAAAACTCTATCCTCCGGTTTACATTGCATTTTGTGATGGGACTTGAGTCTTATAATGATTTCATTTTCCCAAAAAGCATTACGTTTTTTTGTATGGAAATTTATTTAAATTATGCATTGGCAATCCAATGGAATAAACTCATTCCGCGTTAGCGGTGTGGCCCTGTGATTTTCCATATTGTTAGTTAAGAAAGATTTCTCATACCAGTGCCATGACTGACTCGTAGTTTGTTTCACTTTGCAAACTCGGGTGCCCTCTTTTCCACACGGGCAGCCGAGTAACAGGTTTAGGCTTGGATACATTTCTAGATTGGAGCTTACTTTGGAAGAAGACAAAGATCCTTTCTTTTATCTCTATTTCTGCTTTTGAGGCATTAGACATCTTTTATGTATGATGTAATTTGATGGAGTTTGAAACTTATTTCCTTTCTGTTGAGACTTTTCATTTGCTAAGTGTATCCTGTATCTGCTTACTCTGATGTATTGGATATTGTGATGCTGATGACATTTTATTTCTGCTGCAATGATTTATGTGCTATGATATTATTTGAGATTTGTTTTTGTTGTAAATATGTTATATCCCAAATGATTATCCTTGCTTTCATTCTACGGAAGTTTGGGGTCATCACAACATCGATCAAGAATATTTATTTCCAGACTAAAACGAGCTTAATTTTTGGCCATCAATAAAGAAGAAACCTAAGAATGAAGTTAAATTGGGAGGGCCCTACTGCCACTACCATATGATGAATGGACATGAAATCAATCACTACAGAGTCCTAGAAGGATGATCATTAAGTTTTTCAATCAAGGCCAGCTATATAGATATGTAAAGAAGACTTAATCAACTTGTAACAACCCGAAAAATCAGAACCAATTTAAAATTTCTATTTTAGCAATTTTTATGGATTTTGAATATTTAAAATGATTTATTTTAAATAATTACAGCTAAAAATTTATCTTAATCGAAGTTTGAACGAATAAATTTATTTTAATTATAAAACGAGCCTGAAATGGCGTAGTAGTTTGAAAATTCGATTTCTAATTTCAAATGAATGTACATAATTCAATATATGTCAGAATTGGACAGAACAAGAAATATTTGAATCTGTTTAAATATATCTTTCTAACGGATGTGAAAAATGAGATTTCACTTTATAAATTGAAAGTTATGACCAGTTTAAAAATTCAGAAAAGTCGCTATAGAATATATATTTTAAATATATATGTATGTAAGCCCTTAAAAATAGCCATTTTACAAACGACCTCCGTTTTCGATGAAACCATTTTTTTGGATTCGGCATGTCAAATTATTGGTAGATTTCAATTTTCATAATTTTTGGAATTAATATGTGAGCGTGGCAAAAGAAAACATGTTTTGTCAATTTCAGTCAATTTGGATCGACCAGAAAATGAACATTTTCCAAATGGTCTCCAAATTCAACGAAATCAATTTTGTTGGGACCGTATCATTCCAACATAGCTAGATTTATTTTTCGGGAATTTTTGGAATCAGTATGTGGCCCCGGTAAATTAAAATGTACGTTCAAATCTAATATTCAATGTTTTATATTTTAATTTGAAGAATAACTGACTAAAACAGTCGAATTGGCTTACAAAACATATCCCATTGCGTCTGGAATAGGGGTATTACGCTAGGGACGACAGTCGTTGGGTTGGATTTGGAGTTCAAACGCGAAATGAACAAATAAAGGAATTAAAATAATATTATTATTTATTATATAATCCCCCACTATTGGTCAAAGCCCTTTCTTCTCTTCCCGTTGGTCAACGCCCCCCCCCCTCCAATTGTGATCAACGCATCAGAACGTCCGAAATTAAAACCCAAATCATGTCCAATCCATGCTGAATTAGATCCTCCTCCTGAAGAGAAAATCGAAGATCATTTCATGGCCTTTCCATTGGTATGAAGTTGATGAAGGAACGAGCCGTGTTTTTCTCGATTTCCCCAGTCAAAGACCGCCAGTTCGCGATGGATTTAAGGAGGATGGGGGCTTCCGACTTCGGCGCGGTGGCGGTTGGGGGAAGCTCTGACGATGGCGAACGACGTGGTGTGGGGCGATTGGGCATCAGCCCTCTCTGTTGGTGGCGAGGTTGAAGAATTTGCAACGACAATGGGTTGGAACGGCAACTTTTATTTTGAACGAAGGAGGAAGATGATTGGGTAATTAAATTTAATTAATTATTTAATTAATTAGTTAATTAATGTAATCAACGTTTAAAAATCCGTAACTTTTGCATATGAGGTCCAAATCGCGCGAAACTGGATCCGTCGCGATCGTGGAGATGAGAGCTTCAAACAAAGCTGACTAGGTCCAATTTGGAGCAAGCTAGAATTTTAGACAAATTCAGACCCGAACGGCGATGAAATTCAGAAATAAAAGAATGAATGTGAGAACTTCTCACTAAAATTATTTCTTGTACAGTTATTTATTTTATAACTGCATATACGAACTGCTCCCCGTCATACACAGACCATGAATGACTTGTTTGATTGTATTGTGTTGTGAAAATTGATTGTGGTGTGAAATGGACTGTATAAAATATTCATGTGTTGAATAAAAATATTTGAATAATAAAAATATCATTTTTATTGTATACATGAACTGAGTAAAATATTCATGTGTTGAAATAAATATTTTAGAGTTAAAAATAAAAATTTTAACGTGTATATGAATGAAAATAAATATTCATTTACAAATCAGACGATTTATTTATGTATACCTATTTGACTAATATTGATTGGGATAATAATTTTACACATCGTCCAACTGCACAAATAATATTCATTGTTTGTTGATTGAAACCCCACACGGGTATTGGGATGATATTTGACGTACAATAATCCCAATTATTTAGTTGTATGTCAAACGGTGGGTTGATAGGCTGTAATGAGCGTTAATTATTTATT
Source organism: Allium sativum (assembly GCA_030737875.1). NCBI lineage: Eukaryota > Viridiplantae > Streptophyta > Magnoliopsida > Asparagales > Amaryllidaceae > Allium > Allium sativum. Next base: position 720,476,015 of record CM060920.1, read on the forward strand.
TTTAACGCTTATACAGTTGTAAATTGCACTCTGGATGATGGTTGATTATTTATCATTGTTGTGATATACATGTGTTGTATGAAATCCATATAAATAACATTATATGGTAATTGCCTGTGTCTGATTCCAATTCAAAAATAAAGAATATTTTAAAATAACGAATATTTTAAAATAAGGAATATTTTAAAATAATATTCAACAAAGGATTAAAATCTGATTTTGATGTCCAATTTTGGATGGACACGAATTATTGAAATGTGTGAAGCCGTGTTGATTAGATTTGCGCCATTTTAATGCAAACGATATTTATATCGATTTTATTCATTTTTGTAATGAATATCAAAAAAGAAATGATTTCAAAATTTGATATTTTGAAAATATTATTATTTATATATATTAATGATATAGAATATTCAATTTTCAATTAAATTTGAAAATGAAGTTGGAATCGATTTTAAAATGAATTTCAAATGATTTATAAATTACGTTTTAAATGGAAATCAACAAAATATGTTTAATATATATTACATATATATTAATGACCTGAATAGAACGCGCCGCGCAGCGACCGTTCGCGAATTCCGACCATTGACTTCGAATTGATGTTACGGGAGATCCGACCGTCGGATTCTCCTAAAACTGAAACCGTTGGGTTCGTATCGAAAAGAGGTTTCCAAAAATATTAGAGATGTGAAATCTAACGGTTGGATTTGGAATTATGTACAAATCAAATTTGGAAAAGTCGTTGTTAGTGCAGTTCAATGACCGTTTATGGAAATCGACAGCACGGGCCTTGATAAAATTATTAAAAATATTAATAATTTGTGTAAAATCATAATAACTGATTTGGAAAGAATGTGGATGAAAAATTCCGCGTTTGTAAAGATAGAAATATATTTTTATCAAAAAGAACTAGTTATTAACTAGATTTGAAATCCAATAATTTTTAAATAAATAAATTGGATTTGTGAATGGTTTTAAAATAATCAGAATTTTCCAATAAATAAATTAGAATGGTTTGGAATGAAAATAATCTTCGGGATATTTCGGTATTGGATTCCGTGATTATACGGATATTATTATGGAAATTTGGAAGATACATATATCGTTATTCCCAGTACGAAATCCATTGGTTTCAGAATTTGATATTGAATATAAGCCAATATAATTTCTATTCAGAGCCTTGTATTTGATATTGAATTGGATTTTGGGTTTGTCATGAACAGTGTCTAAAATAACACTGTTCTTAAAACCAGTTGAGAAAAGAATAAATCTTTTAATTAAGATTTTGTCAAGTTTTCCCATTAATTAATATTTAATTGGAATTGAACAAAAGAATTGGATTTTGGGTTCGTCGTGAATGGTGTCTTAAATAACACTGTTCTTGAACCCTGTGTGAAAGGAATAAATCTTTTAATTAAGATTATTAGAGTTTCCAGTTAACAAACATTTAACTGGAATAAAATGGAATGTGAATTGGGTTTATTGTGAACTATGTTTTTAATGACATTCGTTCTTTAAACTGATTTACAGTGAAATGTGATTTGGAATTTATAAATCTTTTTTATTGAGATTTAATGGAAATTTTCCAAAGTAAAGATTTCCAATTTAATATAATATATTGGAATGGAATGGAATTCGATTTGATAATAATCGAAGTGAGCTTCTGTGGAGGAAGACTATTAATATATATGGAATTTAAAAGGATTTGTCGTTATTTCATTTATATTATTCGTCGGATACGGAAATTGATATCGATTATATATTGATATGTTTTCCATGAAGATTCCATAATTAACGGAATGTGATTTTGAGTTTATCGTGAACTGTGTTTTAAATGACATTGGTTCTTTAACCCAGATAAAGGCAGGATTGAATTCCCAAAGTTAAATAATCATTAATATTGATTTTTGGGAAGATTAAAACTGAATTAGAGTTTTAATGAATCTTTAATTAGATTGGAATGAGAATGAGATAAATAAATTTATTGAATTCATGAAATGATCGAGAATGGAGTATCACCAGTTTTGCTCCAAGCGATAGCGAAATCTTTAATTACATTTGAACGTGGAATGGTAATTGATATTTACCGATAACACCGTGGTGTTAGATATGGAGTATTACCAGTTTTGCTCCACGGGGTGAATAGGTTGGGATTGGAAAATAAAATAAATGATTACTTCGGTGTGGTTCGCTAATCCCAACTAGTTTGGATAAACCTTAATATGGTCTGAAATAATATCCAAAGGAAGATTAAAGAATAAATTTAAAAGAACTTATCTTCGATAAAATTAATGGGAACCTTTCCCTAATGATGTGAATATTTGAATAAAAGAATATTCTAAATTGGAATGAGGTGTATGTTGTGTTTGTGTAACACTTATTTATAAAATACGCGGGTTATTCGAAAAGGCCGGGTTTATACCAATTCTGAATAACTGATTCCACGATATATTGACAATGAAGACGGTGGTTGAAGACCAGAGGTCTTCACATCGTTTGGATGATTACCGATGTCTTGATTGGGCTGTACACCCAAGACAAGGTAATAAGTGGTGATCGTCCAGACATACTTGGAGATCGACCGGATATGCGAGGGCCTCTCTCCTGTATTGGATATGGGACAATGAATAAGGTGCCTCCGGTTTCATTCAGACCCAGAATGAACTTGTAAATGGACCTTGTGTCTGACATTGGATTTTATTCTATGTTGATTGATCTCTATTAAATATATATCTATTTGGTGGCGGAGAATTTATTCTCTTGCTTAACACCCTTCTCTGATACGTACGAGCTCAGAGGTTATATATCGATAGACATCCGTCGCATGGCATGAATTGCCTGTGTGGCATGCTGAGACGCAACTGATCAAGGTTTTTGTTGAAAAGCAGGGTCTTGTGGTTAATGATCAAAACATAGCTTTAATATAGCGCCACTTTGTGTATAACGTTAATTCGCGAGCCTCACACCCCGGTGTGAACCAGAAACGGGTTGAAGGACTCTAGGGAGGACATGCGTTTCTTTCTAGCTAGGAGTGATGTAAGGGTTTTGCGAGCCCAAACATTTTTTACTTATGTGGATTATCGAAAGCGAGGTACCTCGGATATATCGGTTACTACAGAGCCGATGGATATTGAGTCATTTGGCTCATTTACGCCCCTTAGGGCGGGGAAACGTATTGCTCAGGGATTACTAATCTGCTAAGTGCGGACCAGCACTGGCGTTCCTAGGTGCAGTTGCGGCTGTAGCCTGAGACATGGCAGGATAGATTGTCTCGAATTCGGTGAGGATGATCCCTTGCCTCGGTTCATAGATGGAATCCAACTTTCAATACGACATCATGCGGTTTTGATTGTAGAGCCTAGTATGGTGACATAGTGGGATGAGGTGCTCATGCCATCTATGATTGATACATTTATATTTGAAGTTGTTTTTGACACTATACACTTATAGTAATAATAAAATATGAAATTTCACGTACCATGCAGTTTTGGCTATTATAAGGTAAAAACTCTATCCTCCGGCTTGTGTTGCATTATGTGATGGGACCTGAGTTTTATAATAGCTTCATTGTTCTTTATTTAACATTGCGCTGTTTGTTTTATGCACTAGTGTTCATGGGGTTAAATCCGTTCCGTGTTATACGACGTGGTCCCTTGATTTACCTAACTTTAAAATCAAATTATTAGCTGTTTTAGTTCTCACACCAGTCACATGACTGACCTGGAGTTTATTGTTTTAACCTAAACTCTGGGTGCCCCTATTTTCCACACGGATAGCTAATAGTTTTTGTTTTGCAGATATTATATATACATGATCCTGGGTTTACAACTGAGGCTATATTCGGAAAGCTCTGTATCCGTGTATTTGTTTCAGTTGTGTTATGTATTATTTTTCCGCTGAAGTATAATTTAAATCTCTGATATTTTCCTGATGTAATATTTATTCATACTCTGTTATATTCTTGTACTCTGATGTAATTGTTGTAATAAGCAATGAAATGTTCTTCTATTTACGTTCTGATTTTTCGTGTTCTCATTACAATCCAGGCCTTCCTTTACAGGGAGGTTCAGGTCGTTTAAGTTAGTATCAAAGCTTTGGTTTATAGAGCTCAAGAACAAGACACATTAAAACCAAACGAAAGAATTCATCAGAGATTGGATTAGTAATATCCAATGAGAATGACTCGTTAGAGATAGGATCAGTAGCATCCTAGAATGAGTTCAAAGAGTGTTATTTTTTAAAATACAAATGAAAACGATTTTAATTTTGAAAATTAAATCTAATTATACATATTTGAGTATTTTATTTGATATTTATTTGGACAGTCGAGTATATAAAGATTTTGAATATATGCGTAATTAACGTGTATTCGAAGCCTCAAATATACTGGATAAACATAAAATCATACTCTAGTCGCCCGGAGATGGTTCTGATGATCGCTATAGTACGTACATCATCAGAATTTATGTTCGAGTTTCGAAAGTGGGATATCTGTATATTTCTAATTGACTAGTGTGAGAACCAAAACTAGATAGGGTTATTGTTGTGATTTGGCATCAAAAACATGATTTTGACTATATATGTAAAAGCTATATGATTGAAAAGCTAATCAACCAATTGATTGTTGGTTGTGTTGTATGATTATTTGTTAACTAATAAAATTATTATGTGAATGAACGGTAAATATAACCAAATTGTGTCGAATGTTGAACAAAATTGAAATTGATTGGAAATGCATACATGTACACATATATATGTGTGAACAGTTCATAGCAAGGAGGTTAGAGCATAGGAATAAAATTGTGTGCTCGACAAATAGGTACATGTTTACTAATTTACTGGGTTTGGATGATTTTATGAACCGATTAGCTAGCCGCTTAGCTTTTTCTTTTTCTTTTTGGATGATGAGGGCCCTGCGTGGCTAGTTGCAGTTTTAAATGTCTCCCCGTACAAAGGAGGTTAGTGGCGAATTTTTTTGAAAATTTAGGGGATAGCCAAATTTTTGAAAAAATAGAAAATTCTTAGAAACTGAAATGTTGAAGAATGAAAGCCAGAATGAAAGTTGAGTTGGTTAGTTAAACAACTTTCAGCTCCGTTCCTTTTTTAGGACGAAAATATTTTAAGTGGGGGAGATTGTAACAACTCGAAAAATCAGAACCAATTTAAAATTTTTATTTTAGCAATTTTTATGGATTTTGAATAGTTAAAATGATTTATTTTAAATAATAACGACTAAAAATTTATCTTAATCGAAGTTAGAATGAATAAATTTATTTTAATTATAAAACGAGCCTGAAATGGCGCAGTAGTTTGAAAATTCGATTTCTAATTTCAAATGAATGTACAAAATTCAATATAAGTCAGAATTGGACGAAACAAGAAATACTTAAATTTGTTTAAATAAATCTTTCTAACGGATGTGAGAAACTGATATTTCACTTTATAAATTGAAAGTTATGTCCAGTTTAAAATTCAGAAAAGTCGCTATAGAATTTATATATATTTTAAATATATATATATATATAAGCCCTTAAAAATAGCCATTTTGCAAATGATCTCCATTTTCGACGAAACCACTTTTGTTGGATCCGGAATGTCAAACTATTGCTAGATTCCAATTTTCATAATTTTTGGAATTAATATGTGAGCGTGGCAAAAGAAAACGTATTTTGTCAATTTCAGTCAAATTGGATCGACCAGAAAATGGTCATTTTTCAAACTGTCTCCAAATTCGACGAAATCAGTTTTGTTGGGACCGTATCCTTCCAACGTAGCTAGATTTATTTTTCGGGAATTTTTGGAATTACTATGTGTCCCCGGTAAATTAAAATGTACGTTCGAAACTAATATTCAATGTTTTATATTTCAAATTGAAGAATGTCTGACTAAAACAGTCGAATTGGCATACAAAACATATCTCATTGCTTCCAGAATGGGGGTATTACGCTAGGGACGACAATTGTTGGGTTGGATTTGGAGTTCGAACGCGAAACGAACAAATAAAGTAATTAAAATAGTAATATTGTTTATTATATAACCCCCCCCCAACACTATTGGTCAAAGCCCTTTCTTCTCTTCCCGTTGGTCAACGCCCCCCCCCCCCCCCCCCAAATTGCGATCAACGCACCAGAACGTCCGAAATTAAAACCCAAATCATGTCCAATCCACGCTGAATTATATCCTCCTCCTGAAGAGAAAATCGAAGATCGTTTCGAGGCCATTCCATTGGTATGAAGTTGATGAAGGAACGAGCTGTGTTTTTCTCGATTTCCCCAGTCAAAGACCGCCGGTTCGCGGTGGATTTCAGGACGATGGGGGCTTCCGACTTCGGCACGGTGGCGGCTGGGGGAAGCTCTAACGATGGCGAATGACCTGGTGTGGGAGCGATTGGGCTTTGGCCCTCTCTGGTGGTGGCGAGGTTGAAGAATTTGCAACAACAACGGGTTGGAATGACAACTTTTATTTTGAACGAAGGAGGAAGAGGATTGGGAAATTAAATTTAATTAATTATTTATTTAATTAATTAATTAATGTAATCAATGTCTAAAAATCTGTAACTTTTGCATACGAGGTCCAAATTGCGCGAAACTGGATTTGTCGCGATCGTGGAGATGAGAGCTTCAGAACAAAATTGACTAGTTCTAATTTGGAGCATGCTAGAATTTTAGACAAATTCAGACCCAAACGGTGATGAAATTTAGAAATAAAAGAATGAATGTGAGAACTTCTCACTAAAATTATTTCTTGTACATTTATTTATTTTATAACTGCATATATGAATTGCTCCCCATCGTCCACAGACCATGGACGACTTGTTTGATTGTATTATGTTGTGAAAATTGATTGTAATGTGAAACGGACTGTATAAAATATTCATGTGTTGAATAAAAATATTTGAATAATAAAAATACCATTTTTATTGTATAAATGAACTGAATAAAATATTCATGTACTGAAATAAATATTTTAGAGTTAAAAATATAATTTTTAACGTGTATATGAATGAAAAAAAATATTCATTTACAAATCGGTTGATTTGTTTATGTACACCTATTTGACTGATATTGATTAGGACGATAAATTTTATATATCGCCCAACTGCACAAATAATATTCAGTGTTTTTTGATTGAAACCCCACACGGGTATTGAGATGATATTTGACATACACTAATCCCAATTATTTAGTTGTATGTCAAACGATGGGTTGACAGGATATGATGAGCGTTAATTATTTATTATTAATGCTTATACTGTTGTAAATTGCACTTTGGATGATGGTTGATTATTTATCATTGTTGTGATATACATGTGTTGTATGAAATCCATATAAGTAACATTATATGGTAATTGCCTATGTCTGATTCCAATTTAGAAATAAATAATATTTTAAAATAATGAATATTTTAAAATAAGGAATATTTTAAAATAATATTCAATAAAGGATTAAAATCTGATTTTGATGTCCAATTTTGGATGGACACGAATTATTGAAATATGCGAAGCCGTATTGATTAGATTTGTGCCATTTTAACGCGAACGATATTTATATCAATTTAATTCATTTTTATAATGAATATCGAAAAAGAAATGATTTCAAAATCTGATATTTTGAAAATATTATCATTTATATATATATATTAATGATATAGAATATTCAATTTTGATTTAAAATTGAAAATGAAGTTGGAATCATTTTTTAAATGAATTTAAAACGATTTATAAATTACGTTTTAAATGGAAATCGATGAAATATATATTACATATATATTAATGGCCTGAATAGAACGCGTCGTGCAGCGACCGTTCGTGAATTTTGACCATTGACTTCGAATTGACGTTACGGGAGATCCGACCGTCGGATTCTCCTAAAACCGGAACCGTTGGGTTTGTATTGAAAAGAGCTTTCCAAAAATATAAGAGATGTGAAATTAATGGTTGGATTTGGAATTATGTCCAAATCAAATTTGGAAAAAGTCGTTATAAGTGCAGTTCGATGACAGTTTATGGAAATCGACCGTACGGGCCTTGATAAAATTATTTAAAATATTAATAATTTGTGTAAAATCATAATAAATGATTTGGAAAGAATGTGGATGAAAAATTCCACGTTTGTAAAGATAAAAATATATTTTTATCAAAATGAACTAGTTATTAACTAGATTTGAAATCCAATAATTTTAAAATAAATAAATTGGATTTGTGAATGGTTTTAAAATAATCAGAATTTTCCAATAAATAAATTGGAATGGTTTGGAATGGAAATAATCTTTGGAATATTTCGGTATTGTATTCCGTGATTATACAGATATTATTATGGGAATTTGGAAGATACAGATATCGTTATTCCCAATACGATATCTGTTGGCTTCAGAATTTGATATTGAATATAAGCCGATATAATTTCTATTCAGAGCCTTGTATTTAATATCGAATTGAATTTTGGGTTTGTCTTGAACGGTGTCTTAAATAACACTATTCTTAAACCCAGTTGAGAAAAGAACAAATCTTTTAATTAAGATTTTGTCAAATTTTCCAATTAATTAATATTTAATTGAATTGAATAAAAGAATTGGATTTTGGGTTCGTCGTGAATGGTGTCTTAAATAACACTGTTCTTGAACCCTATGTGAAAGGAATAAATCTTTTAATTAAGATTATTAGAGTTTCCAGTTAATTAACATTTAATTGGAATAAAATGGAATGTGAACTGGGTATATTGTGAACTGTGTTTTTAACGACATTCGTTCCTTAACCCGATCTACAGTGAAATGTGATTTGGAATTTATAAATCTTTTTTATTTAGATTTAATGGAAAATTTCCAAAGTAAAAAATTTCCAATTTAATATAATATATTGGAATGGAATGGAATTCGATTTGATAATAATCGAAGTGACCGTCTATGGAGGAATACTGTTAATATATATGGAATTTAAAAGGCTTTGTCGTTATTCCATTTGTATTATTAGTCGGATACAGAAATTGATATCGATTATATATTGATCTGTTTTCCGTGAAGATTCCATAATTAATGGAATGTGATTTTGGGTTTATCGTGAACTGTGTTTTAAATGACATTGGTTCTTTAACCCAGATAAAGACAGGATTTATTTCTCAAAGTTAAATAATCATTAATATTGATTTTTGGGAAGATTAAAACTGAATTAGAGTTTTAATGAATCTTTAATTAGATTGGAATGAGATAAATAAATTTATCGAATTCATGAAATGATCGACAATGGAGTATCACCAGTTTTGCTCGAAGCGATAGCTAAATCTTTAATTAGATTTGAACGTGGAATGGTAATTAATATTTACCGATAACACTATGGTGTTAGATATGGAGTATTACCAGTTTTGCTCCATGGGGTGAATAGGTTGGGGTTGGGAAATAAAATAAATGATTACTTCGGTGTGGTTCGCTAATCCTGACTAGTTTGGATAAACCTTAATATGGTTTGAAATAATATCCAAAGTAAGATTAAAGAATAAATTTAAAAGAATTTATCTTTGATAAAATTAATGGGAACCTTTCCCTAATGATGTGAATATTTAAATAAAAGAATATTCTGAATTGGAATGAGTCGTATGTTGTGTTTGTGTAACACTTGTTTATAAAATACGCGGGTTATTCGGAAAGGCCGGGTTTATACCCATTCTGAATAACTGATTCGATGATATGTCGACGATGAAGATGGTGGTTGAAGATCGGAGGTCTTCACATCGTTTGGATGATTGCTGATGTCTTGATTGGGCTGTACACCCAAGACAAGGTAATAAGTGGTGATCGTCCAGACGTACTTGGAGATCGACCGGATATGCGAGGGCCTCTCTCCTGTATTGAACATATGGGACGAGGAATAAGGTGCCTCCAATTTCGTTCAGACCCATAACAGACTTGTAAATGGACTATGTGTCTGACATTGGATTTTATTCTGTGTTGATTGATCTCTATTAAATATATATCTGTTTGGTGGCGGAGAATTTATTCTCTTGCTTAACACCCTTCTCTGACACGTACAAGCTCAGAGGTTATATATCGATAGACATCACTCGCATGGCGTGAATTGCCTGTGTGGCATGCTGAGATGCAAATGATCAAGGCTTTTGTTGAAAAGAAGTGCCTTGTGGTTGATGATCAAAGCATAGCTTTAATATAGCGCCGCTTTGTGTATAGCGTTAATTCGCGAGCCTCACACCCTGGTGTGAACCAAAAACGGGTTGAAGGACCCCAGGGAGGACATGTGTTTCTTTCTAGCTAGGAGTGGTGTCAGGTTTTTGTGAGCCCAAACATTTTTACTTATGTGGATGTTGGAGAGGTACCTCGGATATATCGGTTACTATAGAGCCGATGGATGTCGAGTCATCTGGCTCATTTACGCCATAAAGGGCGGGGAAACGTATTGTTCAGGGATTACTAATCCGCTAAGTGTAGACCGGCCCTGGCGTTCCTAGGTGCAGTTGCGGCTGTTGCCTAAGATATGGTAGGCTAGATTGTCTCGAATTCGGTGAGGATGATCCTTTACCTCGGTTCATAAATGGAATCCAACTTCCAATACGACATCATGCAGTTTTGATTGTAGAGCCTAGTATGGCGACATAGTGGGATGGGGCGCTCATGCCGTCTATGATTGATACATTTATATTTGAAGTTGTTTTTGACACTATACACTTATAGTAATAATAAAATATGAAATTTCACATACCAAGCATTTTTGGCTATTATAAGGTAAAAACTCTATCCTCCGGCTTGTGTTGCATTGTGTGATGGGACCTGAATCTTATAATAGCTTCATTGTTCTTTATTTAGCATTGCGCTTTTTTTATGCACTGGTGTTCTTAGGGTTAAACCCATTCTGTGTTATACAACGTGGTCCCTTGATTTACCAAACTTTAAAATCAAACTAATAATTGTTTTAGTTCTCACACCAGTCATGTGACTGACCTGGAGTTTATTGTTTTAATCTAAACTCTGGGTGCCCCTATTTTCCATACGGGTAGCTAATAGTTTTGGTTTTGCAGATATTATATTTACAGGATCCTGGATTTACAGCTGAGGCTATATTCGGAAAGCTCTGTATCCGTGTATTTGTTTCAGTTGTGTTATGTATTATTTTTCCGCTGTAGTATAATTTAAATCTATGATATTTTCCTAATGTAATATTTATTCATACTCTGTTATATTCTTGTACTCTAATGTAATTGTTGTAATAAGCAATGAAATATTCTTCTGTTTACGTTCTGATTTGTCTTATTCTCAAAACAATCCGCGCTTACGATGGCTAGGTTAAGGCACCTCTTGGAGGGGTGATATGTAAGCCTCTATCACCGCCTATGATGGCCAGGGTAGAACATCAAATGAGTAAGCCTTTATCCGCGCCTACGATGGCCAAGATAAAACATTAAGCCCTTATCATCGCCTATAATGTCCAAGATAAGGTGCCTCCTGGAGGGATGTCGGGTAAGTCCTTGGGTTGTGCCTGAGAATAAGCTAGCCAAGCACATCGGACATACAAGCCCAGAGAGTGGATCTCAAAGAACGTACATCCTCTACTTAACAATCAAAAGTCCAGAGAATGGCTCACAAAGCACGTGAATATCTGGTCTTTAAGTAAGTACCTAAATCTGGATGTTGATATCTGGTCTTCTATTAAATACCTGAATCTGGGTTATTGTTTCAGGACTTCTATTAATTTCGGATGTGGATATCTGGCTTTCTATTAAATACCCGAATCAGGGTTATGGTACGGAACTTCTATTAATTCCAGATGAGGATGTCTAGTCTTTTAGTAAGTACCTAAATTTGGGTTATGGTTCGGGACTTCTATTAATTCCAGATGAGTATATATGGTCTTCTATTAAATACCCGAATTTGGGTTAGGGTTCGGAACTTCTATTATTGGAAGAAGGGAATTTCGGGTTTTCTGTTATGCCGGAATGAGGTTTTAAATATTCTATTTATGCTTCCAAAAAAGGAATTCAGAATTTCTATTCTAATACCCTAATCTGGGTCACGAGACTCAAATTCTTATTCCTGGAAAAGGATTCGCTATCTATACTTAGGTTGGTAACTCGAGTCTGCTATCTAAAGAGCCTTCAAACGAAGGTCGTGATCTTTCACATCTCACAGGGAGATTTTCTAAACACAAATTCAAATTATAATGATGAACTTCTGTTTCCAGATAAAAATTCTAGGTTTACCCCCGGATCAGTATAATTCAAGCACCTAAATTTAGATGACAATTTTCCTATTCTTATTTCAAGGAAAGTGGAGTTTTCTAGACTCCCATTACTATGCCCAAGTATAGGGTTCAAACCAGTTATCTTATTTCCGAAAAGAGGATTTATTAATAGGTACTCGAATAGGTACCTCGAGTCATTCGTTTGAAACCTTATAACAAAGTTTATGTTTTCTCAACTCCTTATGCAGGGAGGATCACTAAATTTCCATTATACAAGAATTGTTCTAACAATGCATAAGATATAAAGAATTCTATTATCCCATCACAAATTCATATGTTACTTGGTTAAGATTCAAATATTGTCTTGCATAAGTCGAGTGAATTATCTTACAAGATTAACACTAAGCATTGTGTGTTAAGTTTTTCGTAGAATAGTGCAATGGGATTCCTGGAGAGTGTGTTCTCAACAAAAGCAAAGATCATGTATCAGGTGATATCTACACAATTTAGAAATTTACTTACAAAATCACTTGACGAGTTATCAAGTACGAAACATAGTAATATCAAGCATTTTACATTTCAACATTTATATCATCCTGACACTTTACCATGTACCACCTAGCAAGAATCAATTCGTCAAATCTATGAGTAGGATGTACCAAATGAAGGAGTTTCTTGATAACTAAGACTCTTGGTCAAGATAGGGATTATTCAAGGTAAACTCCTAAGATTTCCAACTTGCTTTGGTCTCTTCCAACTTAGATTCTAAGTTGATAATTCGTTCAAGTAGTTTACTTATTTCTTCATCAGAGTCAATGAAGGGAGTGATCCTTATTTGTCTTTGTAACCCGAGAATGGTTTTATCTTTTTCTTTCAATCAGCCTTTCAAAACGGATATTTGATCATTCAAGTTCTTAATGGTCACCTTCAAGAGATAAAATGCCCTTTACTGACTCTTAGAGGGAGCCTCTTTGAAAACACCCCTTTGCTCTACAATTGCTAATGATTCTTCCTTGGGTTGGAAAGATAAAATTTTGGTTTGATTCCCCTATTTACAAACAAGATCAAGAACAATTATTTACAAATTCTACTTTGAAAGAAGGTTATTGCTAAATTATACTTCTCATTAATAAAAAAATTTACTACAACAACTCTCCAAACAAGATTTGAATTGTCTTAAAGAATACACATACATTAAAGGTTGCCGATGGTGACCTTATTTATCAAAGCACATACTGTTTATGATTAACTCAACAGGTTGGGCTTTAAGTCTCTTTCAAAATCACTTCACGATCATCACCTAGAAAATATAGGATAAGTTGGTACTTCATACAAATGCGTCGAAGGTCACATAATAAGGGGTCCCCTCTTGACTGGACGTTGTTTAGGAAACAATTTGCAATGAATATTCCCTCATTAGTCTAGAATATGAGAGTAAAGCATCTTCTTACCTCTTTAAATAGAGTAAAGTTCTGCTATAAGATAGAATGAAATAAGAAATCATTGAAACAAGAGGTTATTGTCAAAAGCATTATAATCTTTTAAACAACTTCACACACTCTAAGAGAGGCTAAGCTATTTCCCTCTGTTTGTTATCTAACCACGAATTATATTATAAAATGATGTTTCTCTCATGTCCATATGTTTTCGTATGGAATCAGTTACCCTGAACTAAAAGGGTGAAACAAGGTTGCTAAAATAAGGATTATACCTGAGAAATAGAGGCTTCGGGTTGAGCATGTTGTTATGTTCCTTTCCTTCCTTGGTATGAGGAGTCACATTCTTTGGAAAGGGTTTCAGCTGAGTCCATATCAGAAGAAGTGTTCAAAGGACCTAGGTTTATCACTTTGGAAACATGAACACAACCAGCAGAAGAAGAAAGGATGGCTTTTCCTCCACTCAAGTCACCAGGAAGCTCTTTGTCATTGGAGTTATGATCATCACCACCATCATCCAACTCCTCGTCAATGTCAACAGATTTGTCTTCCCCCTCGTGTGGGAGGGAATCATCCAGAAGGTTTTAATATATAAAAAGTCTCTAGGCTTCACTGTAGCTTCCTCGGGAACATTAATCCCTCGCTTGAGCTGTTCAATTTGTGCATAACTCTGCCCGTAATATAAGATTTAATCGAAAGAAAATCAATTACTGGATACTTCTGAAAATTATCAGAATATGCCAACAAGAGAGCATCCTTTAAAGATTTCAGCACCACCTTCCGAAAATAAGATTTCAGAAATGAAGAATATCTATTTTTGGCATCATAAATTATGCACTTAGCACTGGAGAACGCATTCTAGACCTTGGAAAGTCGGTCGTCTTTCTCTTTCAGCCTTTCAGCAAGATTAGCTATGATCCTAGCCTTCTCATCTTCAAGTTCCTGCATAGACAACTTAAGAGCCAAGATTTTATCGCTCAAAAGGTGCTTAGCTTTTCTCTCATCCCTAAGCATCGACTCAACCCTCTCTAGAGATATCTTTAATACTGCAAACTTTTTCTTATGCTCCTCCGTCAAAGATTTAAGTTATGATTCCAATGTAATCTTCTCTTCTTTAAGTGTTGTAACTTCAGAAGAAAGAGGAATAGCCATCTCCAGAAGAGAGAATCATTTCTTGATTATTTGGAAAAGAAAATAGGATCAATATTCATGTAAGAATGAAGGATCAAAGAAGTTAAGTAAAATGGCGCTCTACCAAAATCTGTTGTTCAAAAAGTGACCGTTGCAAATTCATTAAGTTTGAGGACGAAAAGGGCAATGAAATGTTGGCAATTTCATCAATAGAAAGAGAAAGCCTTACAATTTCATCAAAATCCTAAGTCATTGGTGGAGGGCTGGAAGAACTGGCATGTTTGGAGAAGAATGCACCTTTAACTCTTGTTCCACCAAGTTTAAGGATCCGGGAGAATCGGGTATCCAAATACGGTTAAGAAAGTCACTGCCCATGGTTGTTGTTTGTGAAGAATTAATGCGAGTGATTGCACCAGTAGAAAGAGTAGCAGGATTAGGAATATGATGTGCTCAGCAGACTCAGCAACAACGTTTTCATAAACGGGAAGGGGAGTTGAAGTCCCATTCTTATGTCTTTTAGAAGATGCTTCATCAACGAGGGCGACAAGACTTCTTTTAGCCGCAGCCCTAGATCGGGCTAGGGCATCCATAGTGGATTCTCCATCAAAAGCTTGAGTAGCTGATCGGAATAATCACATCAGGAAAAATAGAGTTAGATAGATTAGCTATGGAATAATATTTCAAAACTACATTGAAAGATCGTCCTTACTTGAATTTCCAGGAAATAGAGGGTTAAGTATGTGAATACATCAAAGCTCAAAGACACATGCTTACTGCCAGGAAAAGAAGGGGCGGACTTCCCAAAAACTTTTGTCCTGGGGAAGAAAAGCATAATTCCGAAGGTCGTCCCGATTCACCAAGAGGGGTCACTTCCCAATTTCTCGGAGGCCTTATAAGTAGCATCATCAACCTGAGCTTCTTCATCGCTTAAGCATTTCCTTATAGGAGCAGAGACTGAAAGAGAAAACAAATGTTAAACAAATTGTATAAATGACGCAATAGATATAGAAGGATAAAATTCACTGAGATTAACAAGGGTGCCTGTGATACCCGGGGGCATCGGATGTAGAAGAATTATGTCTCCCAATCTTGGAATTGGTAGATATTATCACTGATTAGTTTCTTCAAATGGATTCGCATGAAGGATAGGCAGGTTCACTCTCTTGACTGTTGATAACTGTAACAAATGATGAAGAAGGCGAGCGTTGAGTGGCTGACTCAAGAGCTAGAAGCTCGAGGCATAGAAGACATGTATAGGTATTCAGAGTCAGCTGAATGGGCCATTAGTACAAAACAGGGTATTTGCATCCAATATTTTACATTATTTGCGTCTACTCCAATGCAGATGCAAATATAATGGACACAAATGTTAAAAAAATTTGCTTCTGTTGTTGGACAGACGCAACTCTGACATATCTGCGTCTATTATAGCGTATATTGGACGCAAATACCCATGCATTTGCGTCTGTCTCACTATTAAGTAGACACAAATTTGACATATTTGCGTCCATTATAGCATACATTGGATGCAAATACCAATGCATTTGCATCTGTCTTACTATTACAGCAAATGCAAATTGCTATGTTGGTAGTTTTACTCTTCAGTGCATTTGCGTCTGTTTTACTACTACAACTGATGCAAATTTGTTTTTTTTTTCTTTTCCAAATGACCCTTTTGGGCTTGCTACAATAGAAGCATACTTATCCTTGCAGTCACCTCTTTACACAAATGCAACATCTTCAAACTTCCCAACAGTAAAAGAACACTGGAGATACTCATATTAATGTGCTCATCTAGAGTATTGCTTTCTCAATGATACACGACATGGTACTTAACAATCAGAGAACATTAAGTGTGTGGCATAATAACATTTAGATCCACTAAATGAATTACAAAATAAATATTTGAACAGATCGGTTCTTAAAATATTATACAACATAACCTCATGTATCATTTACCAACTAGTTCACCAAGATGCATTGAAACTAAATTTAACCGTGCTTTATTTTTGTGAAGACGTTTCATTGCCTGCCTTGATCTCACAATAGATTTAAAGAAAACAAACATTTTTTATATAAACGACTTCATTTTATGAAAAATAAGCAAGAATGTATTTCAACCTAGAGTTATCGTTGCTTGATGTTAAATGGAATCAATAGAACGTTTACTGAGTATAAAGGAACTTAACGGAACCAAACCAATAACTATGTAATACAATATTACTCAATAAACAGTAATTTTATTACTCAGTAATTTTGTGATATAGTATTAGATTAATTTTAAACTTAATGAATTCATATTATTCAGTAGACAATATAGGCATATAGGTGAAGTGTTTATTGTTAATATACACATACTAGAAATTTGGCATGAACAAAATTATGCACAGTATTGTCGATTGCTTACAGTTTAAAATTATGCACAACATTAATATTTACATATTATAAATCTAGCACAAATATAATTATGCAGTGTTTATTGCTAATTCATATTACAAGAGCGTTTATAAAGCTGTGAAATGCTTACCTTTTTTTTAAAGTCATGTTCCCCATATTTACTCCCCAGTATTGTCGATTGCAGGAAGGATGCCTCTGAATACATACCAATAGCAACATATTAGCACTTGTTTGTTGGTTTCAACAATAATGATCAAGCAGATAATCATAAAACATAACCAAAAAAACAATATATGCTTAAAAATATGTAGTGTTGTTGCTTTCATTTTCCTAGAAGTAATTTATGTTAATTTTATGGGTTTGTAATCAAATGATACTTGTATCTCATCAACCTACCTGTGGCATGCTCTAAAATCCTAATTAACCAGCTAATTACATCAAATGTTCAGTCAAATGGACACAATACTTAGATCTGTAATCTCCAGATTGCTCTACCGATTAACTGAACATGACACCCGGCCCACCGATAATGTGTTCTCGGAGCTGTATATCATTGACATATTATTGCTTATATAGTTCACCATTTACCAATTAGGCGATTAGACATGGTTAATATGACATGAAATGCAAACAACGATAACAAGGGGGTATCGTGTATTCTCACACTAACCAAAAATGCAATGACTTGTCATACTTTTTCGAATGAGAAACTCAGCGATGGGCTCATTGCCTCATACAACATTATTGGTTTGGATAAGGAAATAATTAGATGCAACAACATCCAATGTAATATAGCAATAACAAAAAAGGTGGACCATAAGCTAAGGGGGAAAATATAGGCTTTATTTGGTTACATATACAACTAGAAATGATTTGCAGCAACATTTATATATATGGTGGATATGATGTTACATATACAACTAGAAATGCATTTTAAAAAAAGCAAGATCAGCTCTAACTACTACTGTTAGCAGCGAAATGGGCCCTGTGTTGCTGCTATTAGCAACAAGGCAAGCTGCTGCCAGGTATAAACGGAGTTATAACTAGTAAACTCAGAATTCATGTTGTGTTATCGTTCATGTAAATGGTTTTACATGTCCGTCCTTCCCTTTTTAACATTTATATTCCCATAAACATTGGGCATTATGAGAAAATCTGATCTGAGCACTTGTATTTACAGCTAGAAAATAAATAAAATCTGTGCACTTGTAGTTGCAGCTAGAAAATAAGTGGCATGTTTCCATTCTTTAAGCAATTCAAATTATGTCATGAGTCCAACAAGGTAATGATAGCACGTATATATTATCTATATATGCCACTGATATTCGAACTTGAAGTTACGTATAGGTGCATTTCTTTATCATTATGCAACCAATGATAAAGAATGAAACCACATTAATATGAACTAAGTATGTTTGACATATACTGTATGCCAATATTCATACAAGTAATTGTAATAGTGCAGTTGTGCAGGAAAAGCCAAAAATATAAACTAACACAATCTGAAGCAATACTCCTAATATTTATAAACTGAAGATAACAACAAAAAACAAATAGGTAATACCTTATTGTGTCAGCCAAGCTACAAATCTCCATCTGCTGTTGTACCCAACTTTCATGACTAGTATACATTGTTGTGGCCTCCTCCAATTTTCATGACTAGTATACAAATCTGCATTACACCCAAAAAATGTGTGTTATAGATCTGATTTATTAAATGTGAAATCTTCTCGCATATATTGAGCGTTAGAAAGCTTTTGATTATATGAATGGCAACAGAAATAAAAAAATGATTTCATTTAGGCTATGAGTGAAATGAAATACCACACATCCCCTAAGCTAATTAATGACATTTCATATAAATAAATCTTGTCATTTTTAATTGATAAAATTATCATTTTGTCTTCCATTACTCTTCCCCATCTATACCAATTAAGCTAGCAACTCATAAATTTTATTTATCTTTTACTTTATTATCATTGTTGATTATAAAGGCTAATGATTATATAAACTAAATACCTCCCCTTCTACTGATGGTGATAATATATGTGGATGGTGTATACCTCATAGTTTAGGTATGGGGGAGGTATTTGCTTGAGTTCAATTCTTCTAGAAATTAGCTTGACATCTCAGGCTGCTGATCGTCAATAGTTAAGATTGCAGTCATCAGAAGCTGGAAAAAGTTTCAATAAATGAAAGCAAAAAAAAAAAAAAAAACTATGAAGCAAAGAAATGAGCTGTCTTTTGGTAACTCAGAACAGCGCATTTATCCTTGCTTTTATTTCCATTAGCTGTCTTTAGCACTTTATATGCAGCGCCATGTTCTAGCTAAACCGATCAAGTTAGCAGTCTATATGTAGCAGAAATATAAACAGTATTTCTTCTGAAAGACAGTACTCTACTTCAATCTAGATTGACTTGGCAGTCTTCTCTTTATAAGTCCAAAGAAAAATAAACCCAACGTCTTAGGTAAATATAAAAGATAAGGCAACAAAACCAAGAGTTTATGATGTTATGCTTACCTTGCCCGTTCTAATAAGTATTTCCATGGCCTTCTTGATGTGGGACTCGGTCAGTGTAATTTTTGAATGCTCTTCGGCATTGATCATAGCGCGTTACGCTCGAAACAGGGACTTACAGGCCATGAATTGAATGTCATCACTCACATCTCCCATTTCTATATATAACTCTAATGCGAGCTCGAAGGATTCCACACAAAGCTTGTAGTTTTTCTCCTTGCCAAACTTTTGTCCCACATTCCAGGAATTACCAACAAACCAACTTAACTCACGGCTGCCAATGGAAGCTTTTCCAAAGAAGGATTCAATGCCATGCTCCTTCATTTCCGCATGGGCATGCCATGTGTAGTTTAAAATCTCTTGTTCATTTTTGCATGGGCACAACATCCTCCTTTCCAGTCCTTTGAAGGTCCATCTATAGTTTTCTGGGTAGCTGTTGTAAAAAATATGGTTAAATAAAAAAGGAAAAGATGTCTTGCATGAACAATTTGGCTGCTTGATTTACGTCAGTGAATACCATTAATTGAATGTACAGTGGTCATCAATCCGTCTACGATTTTGAATATGTACTCACTACAAAAAAACATTAGATTAAAGACTGAAAATTACAGTCTTTATACAAGTAATTCAGTCTTTAAATTATACTAAAAGACTGATCAACGACTGAATTTTCAGTCTTTGAATTTCTAGTCGCAAAAAATATATTAAGACTGATATTTCAGTCTCAAATCGTAAAGACTGGTATTGCAGTCTTAAATATATTTAAAACTGAATATTAAAGACGGAAATTCTGTCTTTTATCAGTCTTTAATTAACCTATACTATAACAAAAAATCATTTTTACAATGCTTAAACTATATTGTTTAAACCCTTTTAACAACATGATACATTTGTCTATTCAGCCAAAAGTTGAAAAAAAGAAAAAGAAAACATGCAAGACATTACAAGATATATAAGTGATATACCATAAACAAATGTATACTTGCCATTCAAAGCAATGTATACTTGCCATTCAAAGCAATGTATGCTTGATACTTGCCATACAAAGCCTTTGCTTTTCTACAAAATTTCAAATGGAACACTCGGATTTCTTATGTTACTTTAAAATAAACAACAGAAAACTTCTCATATCTATCCTTAAGACAATCTGATGCATGCTTATATCCTTAACTTTCTTTTCTTTTCTTCCCTTTTGCAACGTGAGCTCGTCTCCAACCTAGAAATAGAAAATCATGTGAGTTCCGCAATCCAAGACAGGTCACGTGAACCTGGCTTTCTTCTCGATATATCACGTGACCTCAAAAAAGGTTTCCCAAGTTCGATGGATAAGCCGCTCTCACTGTTTTCCAATCGGTTGCACAAACGATCAACAATTACCAAGCCACAATTCATGAAATCTTCTCTAACTGACTTGCATGTGCTCGCTCCGCTGATCATCACCGAGACCAATTCAGATCTGAAGTTGATATTCCTAGATCTATATGGTAATAACGATGTGGAAAGCCACTGTGCTGAATTGAATTAGATCTCCACTTTTTCCTAAATCCATATGTGAATCCAACTGGTCGAGATCGGCTATTTTTCTTTGGCTTTAAAGTCGAAAACCAGATCAATATTTTAGACTTCTAAATTTGAAGTAGATAGTTCAGATTTTAATCGTTGTTCTTGAATCGTTCTTGCTTGGTACATCCGAACGCCTATAAACTGCCGATTTCAAACCCATAGGCTTAGATTTTGGAATAAAAACCATAAAATCTTACACATGGAGTTTCCAAGACATAGGAATCAAATTTGTAGACCTGTTGAACTGTCGTTTGTAACACACACAGATTCGAAGAATAAACATAGAGAAAAATAAAACGTGCATAGAAATTACCTTTTTAAGGCCATCTTCTTCATGTTTTTACCTCTTTCTAAACCAATTCATTCCCCAATCTCGAAATGACCTTTCTCTGAAGTAGCTAGCTTCCAACCAAAAGCAATGTAGAAAGAATGTTTGAGCTTTGAAATCCTACAGAAACATTGTCTGACCCTTCAAATCGAGATCTAAGATTGAACAGAAGGATAAAAAAAAAATCCTAGTATCTCCGATTTGATTTTGGATGGTGTAAGGAACAACCGCCATGTTTCTTCGATTTTTGTTTGGGGGTAAAGATAATAAAAACAGGATGAACTAAAATAAGGGCTTACGGTTATAAACTGAAGAGAGAGAGAAAGGAGTGCGTAGTAACGTGGATTGAAATTTGACTCGGTTTGTAACATAATGTGATTAGACGGTCAGGATCTTAAAGTCACGGATTGCAAGAACGATCCAAAGATTGTTATTTTATTACATTTTGATTAAAAAAGGAATTATTGCAAATTGTTAGAACTAGAGTTCAAAAGATAAGTGAACTGTTTAACCATTGGCATCAATATAATATTTCTACATTATTATTATAATCATCATCATTTAACGCAAGATATCATCACTTAAACATATTTTACATTATTTCAATAATGTGATCTTGAAATAGAAGTTAACAATTACTAATTTTTGATATATATATATATATATATATATATATATATATATATATATATATATATAGTGGGCGTTCCATTGCATCCCAAAATGGAGCACCCCTGCTAGCTCCCCTAACCACCGCGAATTTATATTTAAATATGTTGAGTGGAAAGAGAGAGAATGAGTGGAAAGGAAGAAAAGATGAATTTGTAGTGGAAAATAGGAAGGCCAGCAGGGATGCTCCATTTTGGTGTGTTGTACAACCTAGCTATATATATATACACATATATATATATATATATATGTATATATACATATATATATACACACATATAGTGAAATTTCACCAGGTTTCGCCATGTGTGACCTTCCCATATTTCTCTACCTTCCATCTGATATTTTTCAATAGTATTCCATTAGCAACTTTTAACGATAATTTCATTGATAATACTTTAGTTTTCCTTCCGTTTTGCACAAATAATTTCAGATCTGAAATTTTTTTCTTACCTTTAAAACCTAATTTTCTAATCGCTTTACGATTATGCCAACCTTTAATGATTCTCTAATCATTCATAAGCCAATTTTTTTTATCTCACCTTCTAATCCTAATCTCTTCAAGTCCCAAATCTATTCAACCTCGAGCAATTTCCACTTGTCCAATAGTTATAGATCTTATCAGTTTGGTTATGGATTATCAAGACATTGTTAATTTGGGTTTCGACATTGCCGGCGCAACTGAATCACTTCAGTTCCGAGTTCTCCAACCAATTTTCCATTGTTGATCTAAGTTCGATTTGTATTGGGTAAGATTTCAGTGGTTTTGGTCTTGGGTACTTGGTTTCTGGTTATATTGGTTTTTCTTTCAGATTATTTAGATGCACACAGATTATAAGAAAACTTGTTTGAAGTTTTTATTCAAGTTTTCCAAAAGATCCGGTTTATTGAGTTAAAGAAGTTTGTCTTCTTCATGATAATCTCCTAAGCCTGTTCGTGACAGTCACAAAATCCTTCTGTATGATGATTAGCAGATGAATATGGGCTTATTGATTTTAAGATATTGGGGATCAGTGGTATTTTGTTTCCATAATTCTGTTCTGCTATTATCCAGTACTTCAAGTTTTAATCAATATTTTGCACTTCTTTTTAAACCCGCTGATGAGATTAAAGATTGTGTTCGAATATTGATTCGATTTTATAGATGGTTTTGGTGAAATTATATGAGCATATGCTTTTTACATTGGTTTAAGTTTAGTACTTCAGAAAATTGAATACCATTACATCTAAAGCCTATTTCATGATGAATCTGTTTAGCGAGGTGAATTACAAGGTAGATGGGTTTTGGATAGATTGATTGAATTGTTTTAGTGAACTGTTATGAAGTGGAGTTTCAACAATTTTAGTTTTCTGCTCTCACATAAATTGGGTAAGAGGTTTTGGGTTCGCACTTAATGGTTAATAAATAAATGAAAATCCTTTAATACTTCCAAATCAACATTTTAAACCAAATTTAAATGTTCACACTTAATGGTTAAAAATCTAAATTGTTACAGTGACTCATTAAACAAGTAGGTTTTGATCGAATGAACAAATGTTAAGTCGGTTAGTCAATAGAATTATAACTACTTATGTCAGAAGAGTTGAAGAAGAAGATAGGTCTTGAACATGTATAGAAAAGAATATTTAGAAAATGTTTATGTGATCTTATTTTTAGTTGATAGGTTTAAGCATTGTCCTGTTAGGTTTGTGCTAAGCAGTGTTAGATACAACTTAAATTCTTTTTTATAAGTACGATGATGTTTAATTAATATATATTATCATGCATAGAGTGAATTGTTATGTAAATAATAATAAGTTTTAATCGCGTTCATATGAATTGCCAACATTAATCATTAGATTTGTTTAATATTACAACATCGAATGTTTAATTGTTTTAAGACTCTTTAAATACTGAATTAAAGACCAAAATAGAGACTGCTGTTTGGTCTCTAAGCAGTTTTAATAATTAAAAACCATTTAAAGACTGAATCTCAGTCTTTAACATGAAATTTTAAAGACTACATTTTTCAGTTTTTAATCAGTCTCTGTTTAAAGACCGAATATTTTCGGTCTTTAATTTTCAGTCTTTATATTGATGTTTTTTAGTAGTGTGTCATTGATAACCTATGAAAAGATGGCAGTAGCTTTTTGTTAAGTTCATGTTATTTCTCTATGCTTTTCTTTGAATATAAAATATAAAGAATGAAAATATCATTTTTACCTTTGTAAGAAAAGCCAAGAAGCTCGTGGTGCAGCTGGTGTTGGAGACAATATCGAGGTCGGAATTGTATGTCTTCTCATTCACACCAACAACGAACATGGGGCATCTTTTCTTGGAGCAGAAATGACGACCTTCATGGCACCACCCTGATGTCAATTTCATGCATCAAAACATTATGAATGGAACAGAAAACTGAAAATTTTGTACAAACTACTCACTCATTCATTGTGCACGGTAAATTTCCTGTTATCACACCATTACTGGTGCATTTATTACTACTTTAGACTGAAGTCAGTTTACCGGAAAAGCTGATATGATTACGCTAAATCTACCCTTTTCTGTCGTAAATCATCATTAACTCAGTTTTGATTATGATTAACTCTTATAATTAATTGATGGAAGTATCCGCACTGAAGTTTTTTATCTTTGTAATCAAAAAAGGAAGTTAACTCAGTTTTGATGATGATGTACCCTCGGTCCTGCAGTGCGATTATTCGGTTAACAGAATTAGTTCTCGGATAATGGTCAGCATCATCATAACTATCCCACTCAATTAGAAGTCAACAGCAAATGTTAATTTGAATTAGAATTTCCAGTATAAATTACTTCATTCCATAATGCTTATCTAGTACCAAAATGTTAATACACTACCGATAGTCATATGATTTGAATTAGAATTTACAGTATAAATTACTTCATTCCATAAATTACTCTATATACACAGTGGGATTAAATGTGTTATAATGGTAGGAGAAGATGTCCAAAATAAATCTGATAGCACTAACGATAGTCATATGATTATACAAACACTATCACACTGTTTACCATGCGCGGAAAAACATCAACGATTAGCTCCCAAATTTTCACTTGGTCTATATGGACAACTAACATATAGACAAAGGTCTTCACACAAAGTTAAATGGCATAAGTTAATTAAATATATAGCTATGTATGTACTAATTAAATACAAGTATTGAATTGTGGAATCTATAGACTACCTATGGCATGTAATAATTGCCAGTACTAATCTCAAATGTGTGTAATTTCCTAATGTATATTATTTCTATAAAATACATGCATAACCCCAAATTCACCTGCTCACTGACACCATAAACAAAAAATATGGGTTTTGAAAAGATAGTAGCATGGTGATGTAATTTAGAATTAATATAAACCAGAAATATGTATTTCCGAATACAGTTGGAGAGCTAAATAGTATCTAATAGAAAGCATGGCAGTGGGGAAATGATCCAGACACAATATGAATACAAAGGATTCACATGCCATGTTAAATTCTGGTCCAAGTTATACACAATATGTATGCAAAGACCTTTATATGCAATGGAATATGAAGGATCCAGACACAATTTACAAAGCCTTTATTCTTAAATTTCATTAAGCAATTACATGACAGAATGTACATCATGATTGCATATAAAGGATATATACGAAGATACCTATGGATTTAAGGAATCATCAAACAAAGAATGTATACGAAGTAGCTACAGCGTGGATTTATTAACTAAAATCTAACAACATGAAATCATGGTGAAACATACCACCAGAACTATCACATCAACCAACGTAAGATGTATGCAGTAGAGAGTGCAGTTGAGAAGAACTTGGCGATCAAAATAGTCACCTAGAGCAGAGAACGCTCCAAGTTTACTCGTCCATCAATGGACTGGTGGTGGCACCATCAATGCACCGTTGATATTTCCTAGAGCTTTATCCGGTGTAAGAACTCATCACTGCCACAATCGTCGTACCCCGACGATCTTACGTTATCTCAGACCTATTGACACCATTGTAAAAAAACTTGTACGCATATGGTTTCAGCTACTAAAACAATAGTATAATTTTACAGCCGCAACATCCAACTGAGTGTACAAACCAAAACTCAAAGTTTCAACAACTTGGGATACTACAGTAAACAACTTTGATTTTCAGAAAAACGAAAAATTAATTCAGGAGACATCAACTGAATTTAGCACAGTAAACATGCACTTTAATTTGGGGAGAGTTAGTCTGAGGGTCACTCACCTGACAATATTAAAATCCACTAGAAGGTTGCTGTTTCTACATCTTATATTAGCGGACGGATCTGATCACTCAAACATGAAGAAGTTTGAAAACCATATATTTGCATTTCCATCTATTTCACTTCAGAAAATAGTCCATCGGTACTAAAAGTGCAACCTTAAGTTGAAAATTTGGGTTAAATATAATAATAACATAAGTGCAGTAGTGAATGGGAATATAGGCCAAAGTCTTGATATAAATATACAAAATGAATCTATTCTACATACCAACTACAAAAAGGATATCCCACATCCAACCTTGGGATCTTTCAGTTTGAAGTTTTAAAAACATTTATGAGCATATTGAGGATAGAAATATTTCATGCACACTTCAATCGTAGCCGACACCATTTCAGAAACTTGAACTTTAAATTTGGCAATATCATAAATTGATTAATTCTCAACAGAATTTTGGAACCAATGAACTGTTGTAAGAATGAGTAAAGTGGTTGAGGCAAACTAAGTCCCACATCTGGGAAATTTGTGCCTTATGTCACTACTTATACTAATGCTTGATGTATTACATCAATAGAAACAGGAGATAGAAGAGGGAGAGGCAATGGCATGATTATATATTCATGTTAATATTAAAAAGGTCAAACATCATTGCGTTCGTTGTTGTATTTCAACTACTGTGTTGCTAGATTACTACAAGTTTTCTGCGGTTACTGTACCAATACAGAATTCTCTGTATAACATGAACATGTTAACATACAACAGCCAACTTGCGGTGCCCTTACAGCAGTTAGAAGTTCAAACTAACAATATACCACATAAAAAGAGAACTACCATGCAGTAGTTCCAGTTAAAATAAGTTCAACAATATAAATTTATGTAGTAAGATAGGTCTTCCAAAAAAAGGGGGAAAAACTGCAGAACTAACAATATACCACATAAAAAGAGAACTACCATGCAGTAGTTTAGTTAAAATAAGTTCAACAATATAAATTTATGTAGTAAGATAGGTGTATTTTTCATAAAATATAGTCCCTCCCCAGTCTTCCAAAAAAAGGGGGGAAAACTGCAGATAGCGTAAGGCTCGTATATTGCCTGATCAAAATCCACGATCCTGCCAGTTAATGAAATACAATAACCTGGATAGCATCTGAACATTGTGAGTCATAGTGGCTGCACGAGTAAGAAATAGAATCCAGTTACGTAAACAGTTTGTACTAGGGAAAAGGTTAACATATTCATGTACTCTTAAGCTGTCACGCTTTCATCTGTTGTACAAATTTTTTGTTGGAGAAAATATGGAGGATATTTAATTAGCAAATAAACATATCCTAAATAACATTGTATGGAACTCATCAAACATGAACCGGGATGTCAAAACAAAAATCAAATACAGAGTGTGGATCCTACTTAGAGTTAAATTTTATTCCAGTGTTACGTCAATACGTAATAATTATAAAATAATGCAAAATACTCATTTGATTTTTCCAACCAAAAATCATGTATTATTCTGATTTTGGTTAACTTGGTCATACGTAATAGTTATTAATTTTACTCCAGTGTTACGTCAGTCATGTATTATTCTAATTTTTCCAACCAAAAATCAATTGCAAAATCGGCGAAAATACTTGTATCCACTCCATTCTTTCAAAACAAGATAACTAGAAAATGCAAACAACGAAAATACCATACAAAGAAAACAAAGGAAAGAACTACTATGGAGAATAACTACCTGAAGGAGACGAAACAAACGGCACTCGGTCCGTGGAAAGGCTATTGAAGGGAGTAAATTGGTCGTTCGACAGTACCTGAATTCAGCAGGACGATGAAACGAAAATTGAATTTGAATTTAGGGTCTAAATTTTCCCCCCAATTGTTTAGGAGAAGCGCACGATATTCTTCATCCCGCGCTGATTTCGTTTGCCTCCAGAATTTATTTGTGACTCAATTTGCGTCTCTTTTTAATCAAGAAGACGCAAGATTCTTCTTCCCGCGCATGATTTCGTTTGCCTCCACAATTTTATTTGTGAGTCAACTTGCGTCTCTTTATAATAGGAAAGACACAACAAATAATTTGTATCACCTCTTTGCGTCGAACGGTATTATTAACAGACGCAAATTCCCATACAAAAATTTTAACCCCACCCTACCGCGTTCGTTTGCAGACAATAACAGATGCAAGTTGTACTATTTGTATCTGTTTTGTTTGTACAACAGATGCAAATGAAGAGACGCAAATACCATGTTTTTTGCTAGGGGCCGTTAATCTTAAATATTTTAAGAGCCTCGAAATAAAATCTTGAAATAGGAAGAAACCACCGTGCCAAATGTGGATAGCTGAATAAGCAAAAAATCCTTCTAGCGGATTCTGAATGGCATCTTTTTCAGAGGTAGGGATGGTGTCAACTCCGGTCATGCCAAAACTTTCTAGAATAGATTTCACTTCATCCTAAGTTTAAATTAGAGAATGTCATGAGATGCTTTCCTTCTTTGTCTTAGAGGTGAAAGAACAACCTGAGATCAATCCTCCAACGTCTTGCTTTTCAGACATGATGCTGCTAGGTGATATTATTCCATAAAACATATAAACATAATAACTCAATATAAATTGTTTGCGAGTATAAAATCATCTTTAAAAACTCATTGACATTAGTTGTCTAACATTCCCATAGAAATTAAAGCATATTATGAGTCATTAAAATCAAATTCTTAACAAGGTTCATAAAGGTCATGCACTGTATAAGTGTTTAAAATGGTTAAGTATTCGACATCATTCATATCAATTGTTACGACACCGAAACCGGAAATGACAAAATGCTCTGGTATCGGTGGAGTCAGAATTGGAACAACCTGAATTCTTGGTATCGTCCTGGCCAAAACCAAGGGTTTTGTTATCAATACCGGAAACTTAACTAATATCAAGGATGTTTAAAACCTAGTACCAATGAGGTCAAAATTAAAAATGCTTTGGTATTGGTAATAGCCTATCTAATTCCAACACTTCAAGTCCTGCTGATACATAAGAGAATATGACCTTCGGTGTCACTTATGTTATGTTTCAACACCATTTAAGTCGAAGCTGAAAATAAACATTAGTATCGGTATCGGTAAAACAAAAATTAAAGAAATCGGTAGTAGGTTAATAATGAGCTCATTGGTATTGAAGGGGGAACTTCATTTTCGTATAGGAACTAAAACCTATCATATATGTATTACGCATTTTAGACCCCGAAAAACATATCCGGGTGGGGGGGGGGGGGGGAGGGGTAAATGGAAAATTCACATCATCCGCCATTAATGATCATTTGAGTTGCTCCTATTGTCCAAGTTTATACTTACAGGAAATTAAGAGCTATTTAATCTCGATTCATTTCATGATCGAATTGAAGAAATGATTCTTAAGCCATTCTTAAGCCCTAACCAAAATCGATTAAATACTCATAGAGAAGTGATTGAATTTGTAATTCTGGAAAGCTTGAAAATTTTCGAAGAATAGTGATCTTGCGTGAAAATGAATTCTTGCAGATAAAGAAATAAAGAGGAAGAAGAACTTTTATATGAAAAGCGCTTCTTTATCCTGACCCCACGAAAAGTTATGGATCAACGGTCCAAATCAATTCCAGAAGACCAAAAGGCGGGAAATATTGTGCCTTCAGAATAGAACAGTATGAAGGTCAAAGTTTTGACTTGGAAAGTCGAAAAATAACCGTTCCCAAGGGGGACAAATGTTACAATCAGATTTCAACACTGAAACCAGACAGAGGCGAAAGAGTATCGTAACGATACAAGCATCAGAATGAAAGCCAGAAAAGCCTAAGGCCGACACCGGAAGCAAAAGAAGGGAAAAGATTTGATCAACATGCTATCGGTACCAACGTAGGAGGCGAAAGCTTGGTACCGATACAAGGAAGATACTGGCAAGGCGGTACCGAAACAGACATACAATAAGCAATCAAAGGTGGATGCGTCACCGAAAGCAAACAATGGAAGAAAACCAAAGGCATATGATTCGATACCGGGGTGAAGAGCCATCAAAGGAAATACAACCAATAACCAAGTGCTACCGGTATCGATTAGCCTAATATCGATATTTTTGATAAAAATAAACCCAAACATCAGAGCATGAAACCAATTTGGATTTGGGTAAAGAGCTATCGATATCAATACACTTTGTATCGATACTGCTACCAAAAGGCAGCTTTAAAGTCACGAAGGAAGGAATGTGAACCGATAATCAGAAGCTACTAAAGTAGAGCAGAGCATAGGATTTCCTACCTGCACAGAGGCATATTATCGAAGTTGAAAGCAGCAAAGGAAGCAGTCCAGACCAATTTACTTTGTATCAATACATTGCATGGAGGCGACAACAACCTCATAAGCAATACGAAGCTGATATCAACACTCAGAATAGAAAAGAAGGCCGAAACCCAGAAACCAGCACCAAAGGCCACTAATGCGATTCGATACCGACACCAAATAGCACTACCGAAGTCAAAAGCACTCAAATCCGGCTTTCTACAGGACCACAACCAAAGGGGGCCTAATTTGTCTATAGACCCCAAGGGTATCATTTTAGGGGAACTTTTTCCCATTCCATAATCTTATATTCATTTCATGGAGAGAAAACCCTAATTGGTAAATCAATTTGCGGATTTTACTTGTAATCACTTATGTACTCACGTAAATGATCAATAAAGAGAGAATCAATACTTGTCACTTATTTTACTTGTCTTTCATGCCTAACTTAAGGAAAAGCTACCTGCATAAGCCTAATTACCAAAAAAAACTACCTTAAGCCATTTAGCTTTCTACCTTGCGTTAAGCTTAGGGAACCCTTATCCTAAGGTAACTGCTGGTCCTTGAGTCCCGTAAGCGTGATACTCACCTCTTGGGAGAAGAGTAACTAATCTTCGGGCTTATAATATCTAGAAATCGGTGAACTAACTTGAGCTTATAGGAACTAAATAATCACTTAATTCATCTAGATCCACATCCATAACTCGAGTTCCGGTGTTGACGAAAAGTAACGTAAATGAAATGGATTATGGGATAGACAGACACTGGAGTTGATTTTCAAATGTTGGGCATTTTTTGAACTAGTTTGTCGCTTAATTTTACTATGTTTCCATTACTATGTGACCAGAAGTAGTAATCATAGTTGGAAAAATAATAGTGAAGGTATCGTAAAATTACACACAAAGATGATTAAGTGGAGCAGTAATACTTTTTGTGTGGGACATGCATTGATTTATAACAAAAATAGAACGATGTGGCTGAAGAACACGAGTATAAATTGGTAGAATAGAAAAATAAATAAGGAAGAATCTTAAAGTAGAAACAATGAAGTCATATAGAACCGAAGTTTAAGTACTTAAATATGCACATAAAAAAAAAGAGAAAACATATAATAACGCAAAATTTGAAAATTACAGAAAATACATTTAAGTGCTCAATGTTATAAGAACATCAGAGTGTTGAGAGATGAGCTTCTTCTTTGAGCCCACATTTTTGGAATTATTGCAGGTGTACAAAATTTCCATTTCTATTGCTGAAATCATAAACGCGTGCTTTGAAAAGACAGCATCTCTGAAAGCTAAGGTTGTGTATTTTACCACACGCTGATATTTGTTACTAGAGAAAGATTGAGTAGAATTTTTTCCTGAATACAAATATCAACCGCTGGCTGATGGCTGCAGGGGCAGAGGGATGTTTGGGCTGGTGAGGTCACGCGACCTTACCAGAAACGTAGCCCATATATATATATATATATATATATATATATATATATATATATATATATACACACACACACACACACATACATACACATGACTCTGAACGCAAAACGATACAGGAAAAAAATGGAAAATGAAAAAAGAAAACCACGACTTATCTTCTAATTTTGGCTGATTCCATTCAACTTCGGCATCACCACTTCATTCTATAGCGACCCGGAAATTCAACGCTCGAGTTTTCAATAATAATACTTAACATTTTATTTCTTACCAAAAACTCAAATATCAAATCCCAAATTGTTAGTAGAAAGAAAATAGGGGGTGAGAGAAGAAAGAAAGAAATATTAGAATAGAAAAAGAAGAGAAACACAACACAGAGTCACACATCGCAGTGGAATAAAATATAATATAGAAATAAATTTTTATTGAGAGCTTTTGGAAATACTTACAATCATCAGAGTACAACAGTCAAAACAATCTGGATGGTTATAACAACCTGCCCATAAATACAACACACAACGGGATAATATTATATATCATACGTCTGGACCCCTCCAGCTCGTCTCTGAGCTTCACAGCATCCGATAACCTGAACCTGTAACTCGGGCTGACCCAAGCATTTTAAATGCCACGGATCAGTCAGGTGAACCAGCATGAGAAAACTCAATAAGTTTATAGATAACATCCATATTGCTTAACTTTGAAAAACCTTTTGAAAGAAAGGGTAATAGTAAGTCCACACATAAACACGGACGGCTTTTACCTTACTATAACCAAAACATTTTTGAAATCGATACTATTCTGATATTATAATAGTGAGGTAAACCAAGTAAACAACCAAGTAGTAGAACGCTTTCATCTCACGCTCTACATATTCATTATATAATCAAAAACTGCGGGCGCTTACTAGAGATTGGATTCCAACCATCAAAAGGTATGGGACCACCTCCCGATCAGTGTACTCTAGAGGGGATACATTGGGGTTCAACAAGAACATCTTACAACCCGGCCACACATGACCGCCCATTCATTTAGCTTGAGTATAGTGTATGTATTATCACCCGATGGTTTTAAGGGCCCACCGTCCTTCCGTGGAGATACAAAATTGAAAGAAGAACAAATAAGGAATTTCTCTAGATCGGTGATAATACACCCTGCTTGGGTGCGACCCAACTAGCCATGTTGCCTGCCCGATTTTTGTCATTTCCTAGTTATGAGGCTTGAGTCTACGTTGTCTTCTAGAACAACACACCACCATTTACTTTGACTGCCACATCGTCAAACCCGTCAAATCACAAATTGATTTCCCCAAAATATAATACAGTTATAAAGTTAAGAGAAACAAATTTCTCTACCATAAAACGTAAATATGTTTGAGGTAATCAACCCGTAATTTATTAGGTATACTCTGTCATATATTCGTCCATACAAGTCATTGAGGAACAGGATGAACCGAAGGCACCCTCCTACCGCATACAAAGGGTCGGTAGCGAGTAGTCCTTGCAAATCCATAGATTTCAATCATGATAGAATCACAAGCACTACACCAAAACAACAAATTTGGCACACCGGGAAGTAGAGATTTGATACGGCTTTAAGCCGTATCAAATTTGATATGGCTCTTAGCCGTATTAAATTTTCTTTGCTACACCTCTGCCGATCCATACCTCCTCTATCCCTTGAAATCTAACCGTTGATCACTAAAGTTTCGGATCAGTTAATTTAATAAGGGCATGAGCCGTATCAAACGTCATCTCATTTCCGCACCGCTAATTTTTCTTTTCTCCGCAAATCTACACAAAGATAGATCGGCTTCCACTTTTTCTTTAATGGCCACCCATAATAAAAAATTAGGGTTTTTGCTTTCTCAGATTAGTTTGCGATTTCTTTGAAAGTTGTTCTCTGATGCTCCGATTAGTTGATGGTCTTGGTTGAATGATTTGGCCTTTCGATCGATCGAAAATCTCTGAATCTCTGTGAGTTCTTATGAATTTATTTGTTTGATTTTTTTGCTTGAATTTTCGATACTTCGCCTATGATGAAATTGGTGTAAAATAGGATTATAAAACCCTAAATTAACTTTGATTTCTTCGAATGACTTGTCTGATTTATTGTGATGATTTTCGTGAGTTCCCTCCTTTGTATTTCATGGCATTGAATGACTTGCGTGATTATTAACAGAAAGGATTAGCATCTATTTATGCTGCAATCCACTTATAGGTTGAAGCTTCTGAATTTCAAAAACAGGCAACTACAGAAGCTTTTGATACTTTAAAATATGTTTTGCTTGATCATAATCATACTTTCAAAAACAGGCAATCACTGAATTTCTGTGTAAATACCTCAATTGTGGGGCATGGTAGGCAAATTGTTTTGCTTAGTCATGATCATCAACTATTTATTTTGGCATATTTTTTACAGCTAATTTTGTATCATGTTTTACATATAGTTTCATATATGAAAAATATCTACCAAGTTCGTGCCTAACTTCATAATATGAATGTGCATATTTTTAATCACCTCTATTACTTTCTGCTTAAATAAGTAATGATGCTTTGTACTTTTGCATTGAAGTTGCTAGAGCATGTTTATCATAGTTTTGTTTGTCATGAATTCTCTACTTTGCTTACACTTTGTTTTGTTTCATAAATTGGATTGTAGGCTACTTTGGAAGCTGTGGCTGTTATTACTCATGACAAACCTAAGAAAAATGTTACTGTAGGGACAAAGTATGACTAGTTATGAAAATTATATTTATCATATGGACCTTGCAGGAAGTTCTTTCTATTCTTTGTTTGGCTAAACTGTTTAATATCCATGTAGTTCTTCCAAACCATTTCAAATTCAGGATGCTTACATTTTTCTTCATGCATTTTATTATTTTGTGCATGAAAAATTTATTCCAAGTTAATTTCAGATTTAGTAGTTGTAATTGTTTCGGCTGCGATTGGTGGTATTGTATTCTCCTGTGTCGGCCAGCCGGTTAGTACTTTCACTATATTGGCTCTCTTATTGGTCCTGGAGGACTAAATTTCATAAGTGAAATGGTCCAGGTTAGTATATAACTCGGTTTGTTGCTATGAAAACTTTCCTGAAGTATTTATGCAGAATATCATTATTTTTCTAAACCATCACGATATTTTTCTAAACCATCACGATGTTTTGAGCACTAGTTACTGTAAATGCTATCATATCTAGATATTTTAAGCATTGGCATTAATCTAAATCTTTGTTGATCTTTTTTTAAAAATATATTTGGGTGAATGTTAGTTCCAAATTGATGTTTTATTCTTCTATTTAGTGGATACTTTAAGCTTGCTTTGCTGTTTAACTACATGAATTCTCACTACGTACAATTAACTGCATAAATTCTCACTAGGTAGAATTAACTGCATAAATACTGGTAGTTAATAATACATCGGTGATTTTCTTTGTTGATCTTCTATTTAGTGCAAGAGACTCTTGAAGTGGGGGGTAGGTGCAAAGATTTAGGGAAAGACAAAATATATTTTATTCTTCTATTTAGTGGATATATTTGGGTGAATGTTAGTTCCAAATTGATGTTTCATGATTTGTGTAAGTAGGCTAGCTACTGACAAAAACTATTTATGATATTAACTTGTGGTAGTACCACCAGGAAGAAAGACTAAGCTGAAATAAGTTATTTGTGTGTTATAGCTTGTAATAATATCTTATATAGCACTATATTTTATTCCTTACTTAACAGAAGCTGTCAAAAGAAGACGAGGATACATCATCATCTAATGTATACACCAAATCTCCTATTATCAAAGTGGTTAGTGTTATACGTTAATATTTTTGCCTTGTCTTGTAGAAAAGGTTTGTTATTTGTTTTCATAAAGCTAATTAGTTATTGTATTATTCACCGTAACCTGGCTAAGAATGCCCACAGCTTGGACTCCTCTTACTACGTAGAACTTGTAAATTAGAAGCGTGGACTTGCTCATTATATTGAAAAACTGCAGGAGAAAATACGAGAATTGGTAAAGCAGATTGTTTCTATATATTCTACATCAAAGTTATTTCCCTACATATTGGAGGGTGTACGTTCTAAAAACAACCGAACTCGGATCAAGCATATTGACCTTATTGACTACATAGTAGATCAATAAAGAGCTATACATTCAATCTTTCGTTTTATTTTATTCTTTTTTCAGTTTTCTCTCCTCCTTTCATTTATTATTTAAATTTATATTTGCAGATAAGTGGACAGCTAAAATCATTGCAACTTGTTGCTGCATTGACATCCGAGCGGGATGGTGAAATTAGGAAAGCTTCCTTGAATACCATGGCTACTGCTTACAAAATACTTGGTAAGTTAGCAAGAAAATTATCAGTTCAGAAATGAGTTCACGAACTCAGTTTAGTTCAGAACTGAGTTCAGAACTGACTCGGTTCTGAACTGAACTGAGTTTGCGAACTCAGTTCGAAACTGACTTCGCGAGATCAGTTCTGAACTGAACTGAGTTCGGAACTCACTCAGTTCTAAACTGAACTGAGCTCGCGACTCACTCAGTTCTGAATTGAACTGAGTTCGCGAACTCAGTTCGAAACTGAGTTCGCAAACTCAGTTCGAAATCAAGTTTGCAAACTGATTAGCTGCCTTAAATTTGAATGTTGTTTTACAATTATAAATGTAACATTTTTTTATTGTATTTATTGTTCTTGGCGGAACTTATTTGATAATCTTGTAGCCATGTCCATAGATACACAATTATTTCTTCAAAAAGCTTCTATGAAGAACCATTCAAATTGGTCGAGCTCGTCGCCTATGAGCAAAGAAGAGCAGCCCATACTCGGCGCATTAACTGTAACACCCCGAATTTTAGTTAATACTAAAATTCACTAATTACAGGATAAATAATCTCAGACGTGGGAATTAGGGGTAACGGGCTGCGTAATTGCGTTCGTCTCGGAAAAATACGCGAAATAGAGTCCGAGTTTTCGAAAATCGGAGTCCGTATGGCCCGGTTATGGTCCAATGAAGTTAGCAGAAAAATTTAAAACTAAAACAGATTTGAAAATTCAAATATTCAGATTTGGGATGGGCCAGGCGGGGTCAGGCGGGAAGCTTCCCGCCCAACCCATGTCGACAGGGCTGTCGACAGGCCTGTCGACAGGGGTGTCGACATGCCTGTCGACTTGCCTGTCGACAGGGTGGCACCGTCCATTGAACCTGGGTGCACCAGGTTGCACCAGGTTGGGTTTCAGGCTGGCTAGGAGGGCTGGTTCTAGAGATTTCCTAAATCTAAGGGTCCTAATCTAATCTAGGGTTAATCTAAGGGCCTAAAACACTCACCTAATCCTATAAATAAGACCCTAACCCTACCCTAATTCATTCATAATTAAATCTAGTAACTAAACTATGGCAAATTGAAACTTGAGAGGGCCTCCATCAAAATTAGAGAAGGGATAGCATTCCAAATCAACTTCTAGCCTCTTAATCTTCTTCATTAGTTTGCTAATTTTGTTTTGGTGAGCTTCTATCCCCTTAATAATCAATTGTTAAATTGATTAAGATAGGATATGATGATGTATGGTTATGTTTGTGGATCAATGTGTTTATGCAAGCTTAATATTGTATATGTCATGTGTTTTGCAAGTTATATGCTCTATGTCATGCAAGTTTAGTATATGTGTTCATAACATTTTTTATGCAAGTTTAATGTTATATCTTTATGCAAGTTTGGTGCTATGTTTCATGATGATTATGATGCAAAACACTAAGTTGGACATTGATCTATTATGCAACATGTTATGCATGCATATGAAGTTATGTGAATAAATATGCAAGTTAGGTGTATGCTCAAATGCAAGATTGATATGTTATGCATGCATATGAAGTTATGTGAATGATTATGCAAGTTATGTGTATGTTCAAATGCAAGGTTAATATGTTATGCATGCATATGAAGTTATGTGAATAATGATGCAAGTTATGTGTATGTTTAAATGCGAGATTAACATGTTATGCATGCATATGAAGTTATGTGAATGATTATGCAAGTTAGGTGTATGCTCAAATGCAAGATTACCATGTTATGCATGCTTATGAGGTCATATGAATAATTATGCAAGTTATGTAGATGCTTAAGAGCAAGTTGGGTTAATATGTGTTCATATATGCAAGTTGACATCCTCTTAACCCATGACAAAGTTATATGCTAAACCCATGATATGTGTGATGGATCTTCCCCTTTTATTATGTCATGAAATGAGAACGATTTACGTGGGGAACGATGGGGTGGGTAAATATGTTAATAAATGGATGATTGGGTATGATTAAGCATACCATAAAAAAATAAATAAATTACCATAAGTGGGAATTTACCTATTGAGTTAGGTCTACCCCATGGGAATTTACCTATTGAGTTAGGTCTACCCATGTTATGGTAAACTTGATATTAATTAGGGATAATTAATATGGGGGTGATTAATTAGGTGTAATTAATCGACTAAGACACGAGGTTGGACTCATTTGTAGTGTAAAACTGCCCGGACCCGACCGGCTTAACCAGTTGCTACAAATGTCAGCCCAATGTGAGAGGTCTTAGCCATAAATTAAATACGTGATTAAGGTAAAGACACGAGGTTAGACTCTGTTATGACGTAAGACTGCCCGGGTTCTACCGGCTTAACCAGGCGGTCATAACAGCCAGTCTAATGTGGGAGGTCTTTATGGGAGATCACGGTCTTAATTAATTAAGAAACACTTAACCATGGTAGCATGTAGTGGGACATGAGGGGTTAAGTGGGTGCCTTGGGTGGCATGAGGAAATTTTGTGGTTGCCTTGGGTGGCATGTGGAATCTAGTGGGTTGCCTTGGGTGGCAATAGAAAATACGATTAGAATACTTAACCAAGTGGAAACATGTAATTAAACATGATTAAAGGGTTAAGTGGGATACACTAGATATTTGACAAGCTTAAGTGGGTAGCTTGTGGGGGCCCATTTCAACCAATATCCCAAACGTATCTTTGTGGGCTCGACCCATGTCGAGTGACGGGACACGCATATTGGGCTTGATTTTAAGAGGCCAAAAAGGATTAGCGGTGGCAACGCAAGTCCAACGGGTTTCATATGCGTGTGTGGGCCCGGGCTGGTAGATAAGTCGTTGTTGCATCGTGTAGATATAAAGCCGTGCACCGTTGATAGTATTGGGTAGCCACTTTAGGGGAGTGATACACCCCACTGTGGGACCAGCACGGGTATCTATGGTAGGGAGCCGATCGATGGGGAGTAGTGGGTACACCTAATAAAGATAGGGG
Organism: Allium sativum; assembly: GCA_030737875.1. NCBI lineage: Eukaryota > Viridiplantae > Streptophyta > Magnoliopsida > Asparagales > Amaryllidaceae > Allium > Allium sativum. Next base: position 720,515,505 of record CM060920.1, read on the forward strand.
CAGACGGCACCTATGTAGGGGTACACGAAACTACTGGGTAAGAATTACTGAGTACACCTAGGGGAGATAGGGGCAGACGGCACCTATGTAGTGAGCTAGGAGTACATGAAATTATTGGGGAAATTTTCTAAGTCCTTGGAAGGGATCAACCTTTAAGTAGGAATGACTGGTGTGGTGCAGTTAGTAATTATCCTTGGGTGGGTAGATGCGTCCTGACGGTTATCTTAGTTCATCCTATGTTGTTGGCTACTTAGTGTAGTTATTATCCCCAAAGGTACCGTACCGAGTTCATGTCATACCCTAATTACTTTAATAATTGTATTGTTAAGGTTATAGGGCTCACTCAGACTTATGTCTGACCCCGTTGTTTTTATCTTTTTTTCCCAACCCTCAGGTCCTACGGTGGATCCTAGCGGTAGTAGAGCTTGATCGGATTGCTGTTCCAGCCTTTGGGAGCTTGGGTAGATGTAAAGCTCCAGTTATCCAGTTATCCAGTTATCTTTTCTTTTGTTATGGCTATTGTATGAGAGAGTGGGATTATGTACTTCTTTGTTTTGACGGATATTGTACTTGACTTTTATCATGGCTTTATGACGTAACCAGACATGTTTATTTCCGCTGTTATGAGATGATGTTTTAAAATTTCAAGTACTATTTATATCTGTCTTGGTGTAATTTTTCTGTTCTATATTCACTAAAATACTCCACCGATGCTATGGCATTCCCTTTGTGAGTGACCATAGCGGGTGTGGGGTGTTACACGTGGTATCAGAGCAAAGGTTACCGGAACAGATAAAATTTTTAGAAAACTATTTTTCTAAAACATTTTTGGAAAAGATATTTTCAAAAACATGTCTTTTAAAGAGAAAAGTTTTTGAAAGAAAAGCATAATCCCCAATAGCCATATCTATATCCTTCGAATTCTCCGTTTTGAATCTTTCCTTTTTCGTTTCAGCATGGCCGAGAATCTTAATTTTCCGGAGGGTGTGACGATACCAGTATGGTATAGGAGATTGATGGAGGCTAGGGCCACCACTACGGGTCCAGCAAATGTTCCTCCACCAACCGTAGCACCCGATCTTCCTCCTCCCCCTCCTCCTCGCACGGATACTTTTGCTAAGACTTGTAAGGAGTTTAAAGCTATGGGAGGGAAACCTTTTCAAGGATCTGAAACTTTTGTGGAGGCTAGAGATTGGCTTAAGGAGATGGAAGAGTTGATAGATATCTTTGAGATGGAAGAAGGAAAGAAAGTCAAGTTGGCTGCTTGGTTAATGAAGGGAGAGGCCTCATTCTGGTGGGAGGTCACTAATGGAGAACGCCCCGTTGACTCTTGGGCGGATTTCAGGCAAAGATTTGTGGCAAAGTTTCTCTCAAGGGCGGAAGAGAACTTGTATATGGAGAGATTCTTGACTCTAAAGCAAGGAAATCTTTCGGTGAAGGAATATGTTAACAAGTTTAATCAGTTGGCAAGGTTTGGCCTAGACATGGTGAATACACCGGAGAAGAAGGCTTTGAGGTTCGTGAAAGGCTTAAATGAACCAATGCATGGGTTGGCTATGACTCACATCCCTATGGGGGCCACCTTTGAGAAGCTAGTTGACATGGCACTCATGTTTGAGGAAGAGAAGGGTCCTAATGCTAATAAGGCACCCGAGAAGAAGGGAGATCAAAAGAGACCTCAACAACAGCAAAGCAAAGGTGGGAAAGGCAACGGTGGCAAGGGCAAGAAGAATAAGTGTTTCAATTGTGGGACACCTGGCCACCTAAGCAAGGATTGTCGCAAGAAGAAGAAGACCGGTTGCTTCCACTGTGGCGAAGCAGGGCACTTAGTGAAGGATTTCCCTAAGAAAGGGCAAAGGACAGGATCTACCTCAGGAGGACAGGTGCAAGCTCTTATGGCACCGGGTCAGGCTAGGGGGCAAGTACAGGCTCTCGCGGTTCCACCAATTCAGGAGAGAGGTAGAACTATTTCCGTTGAAAGTCTGGTTTTTCTATTTGACCATCCTGTCCGTACATTGTTTGATTCAGGCGCATCGCATTCGTTTATCTCATCATCATTAGTAGAGTTACTACACTTAGACACCAGTCTGGTAGATGATCCCTTGGTTGTTTCAAACCCAATTGGGGGCTCCACTTATTTGTCCATGGTATGTTTGGGTTTGAAGATTTCTATACTTAGCATAGAGTTTAGATGTGATGCTTTTCTGTTGGGCTTCACGGGCTATGGGTTGATTTTGGGCATGGACTGGTTATCCAGTAATGGTGCCGTTCTTGATTGCGAAAGGAGAGTTGTTAGGCTCATGACCCGCTTGGGTAACACTCTCGAGATTTCTTGTAACCCCAGGGACTCTGTTATGCTAAGTTATCTTGAATCGCTTGACGCTTCGGTCGAGAACTTGCAATCTGTTAGAGTGGTCCGGGAATATCCGGATGTGTTTGAGGAGGTGAAGGGCTTACCTCCGAAGCGGGAGATCGACTTCCGAATATATTTGGTGGATAATGCTAAACCGATATCTTTACCAGTGCGCCACATGGCTCCTCGTGAGAGGAGGGAACTCCATAAGCAAGTAGGGGAGTTGCTTGAGAAGGGGTTCATAAGACGGAGCATATCGGAGTGGGGTGCTCCAGTAGTATTTGCTACGAAGGCGGATGGGTCCCTCAGACTTTGTGTAGACTATAGAGAACTCAACAAGCTCACAAAGAAGAATAGACACCCATTGCCGAGGATTGATGATCTCTTCGATCAGTTGGTTGGCGCTTCAGTATTTTCTCAGTTGGACTTAGCCACGGGGTTTCATCAGTTGAGGGTGGCTGAGGATAGCATAGACAAGACTGCCTTTAGGACTCCGGATGGTTTCTATGAGTGGCTGGTGATGCCATTTGGGTTGACGAACGCCCCTGCATACTTTGTTGATTTGATGAGTAAGGTGTTCAGGGAGTTCCTTAATAAATTTGTGGTGGTCTTTGTGGATGATATCTTAGTGTTTTCTAAGAGTGAAGAAGAGCATGCCCTACATCTTGGGGAGGTGTTGAAGACTCTTCGAGCGCATAGCCTTAAGGCTAAATTCTCTAAATGTCACTTCTGGAGGAGGGAAGTGCGGTTCTTGGGGCACGTGGTCTCCAAGGAGGGGATAGCTGTGGATCCCGCGAAGGTAGTATCAATTCAGGATTGGAAGGTTCCTAGAAATGCTACCGAAGTAAGAAGTTTCTTGGGGTTGGCGGGTTATTATAGGAAGTTTATTAAGGACTTCGCGAAGATATCAGCCCCATTAACCCGCTTAACGAAGAAGAATCTTGTTTTTGCATGGGACGTAGATTGCGATGATGCGTTCCGACGGTTAAAGAGAGCTTTAACCACTGCTCCAGTTTTAGTGTTGCCGGATGGGAGCAAGCCATTTGTTGTCTATACCGATGCCTGTGGGACAGGACTTGGCGCAGTCTTAATGCAAGAGGGAAGGGTAATAGCCTATGGTGGAAGGCAGTTGAGGGCACATGAGAAAAATTACCCTACCCATGATCTAGAGCTGGCCGCTATTGTTTTTGCGCTTAAGATTTGGCGCCATTATCTTCTTGGTGAGAGATTCGAGCTGTTCACTGACCATAAATCTTTGAAGTACTTGTTCTCTCAGAAGGATCTAAACTTAAGACAGCAAAGGTGGATGGAGTTCCTAGCATCTTATGATTTCGAGATAGCGTATACCCCTGGCAAGGGTAACGTGGTGGCGGACGCCTTGAGCAGGAAGAGGTTGTCCTTGAGTCCATTGTTCGTGGAACGGCAAAGCTTGGAATTTATCTCGATGTTTGATTTCAGACCTTCCATTGATTATGTACCCGGTTTGCTAGCTTCCTTGGAAGTTAGGCCTACTCTTTTGGGGCGGATTGGGAAAGCCCAGAGGGACGACCCACAGTTGGTTGAGTTGATAGAGAAGCTCATAAGGGGGGAGTCGTCCAGCCATTTGAGTAGGTACACCCTAGACGATAGGGGGTGCTTGCGTAGAGACGGTAGACTTTGTGTACCGCGAGATGAAGGGTTGAGGAAGGTTATTCTTGATGATGCACACCGTTCTAGGATGACCATTCATCCCGGTGGGGATAAGATGTACCAAGACATGAAGAGGGTTTTCTTCTGGCCCGGTATGAAGAAAGATGTAGCCGAGTATGTCGCTCGATGTTTGGTGTGCCAGCAAGTGAAGGCGGAGCAAAGGAAACCAGGTGGGTTGCTTCACCCATTGGAGGTTCCGCAGTGGAAGTGGGATAGCGTCTCGATGGATTTTATTGACGGGTTACCCAGGTCGAGGAAGGGTAATACAGGAATTTGGGTGGTGGTAGATAGACTTACTAAGAGCGCCCATTTCATACCTGTGAAGAGCAAGAGGACTGCTCCATGGCTAGCTTCAGTATATCTTCGAGAGATAGTTCGATTACATGGGGTACCCTCTAGCATAGTGAGTGATCGAGATCCTATCTTCACTAGCGAGTTCTGGAGAAGTTTGCAAGAAGCGGTGGGGACTCAATTGTGTCTAAGCACCGCATATCATCCTCAGACAGACGGCCAGACTGAGAGGGTGAATCGTGTTCTAGAAGACCTTTTGAGACTTTGTATCTTAGATTTTGGAGGTACATGGGAAGAGCATCTTCCATTGGTAGAGTTCGCATATAATAACAGCTTTCAGTCCAGTATTGGTATGGCTCCTTTTGAAGCTCTCTATGGAAGGCCTTGTCGATCACCTACATGTTGGTGGGAATCTACGGATAAGATCTTGCTTGGGCCTGATATGGTTAGGGAGACTTCTGAGAAGATTGACTTGATTCGGAGAAGGATGAAAGCAGCGCAGGATAGGCAAAAATCTTATGCGGACAAGAGAAGAACGGATCTTGAGTTTGAGGTTGGGGATATGGTCTTTGTCAAAGTGTCTCCATTACGAAATGTGGTTCGCTTTGGATCTGTTGGGAAGTTAGCACCAAGGTTTGTTGGGCCGTTTCCTATCAAGGAAAGGATTGGACGGATGGCATATAGGGTGGAGTTGCCCGACAGACTTAGCGGTGTTCATGATGTATTCCATGTATCACATCTGAGGAAATGCTTACATGAGACCGCAGAGGTGGTAGAGCCGAGCTTGCTTAGAGATATGGAGATAGAGCGTGATGCGACTATTAGACGAGCTCCTACTCGCATCCTGGGGTCAGAGACTAGGAAGTTAAGAAACAGAGAGGTTCAACTAGTCAAGGTGCAATGGGGAGAAGATGAGAGCAACGCAACTTGGGAGACGGAAGCGAAGATGCGTTCATTGTACCCATTTCTTTTTGAGGGTATGTCTTTACTTTCTCCTTTATCGTTTGTCTAGTACTTATCTTATCTTTGGTATGTCCTCTCGTTAGTACCTTTGACCTTTAGATAGGGTAAACCTATGGTTGAAACATGTGTTTGAGACATGTTATGGTTGATGGATGCAAGTGGATGCAAGTGTTTGCTAGTGGTTGCTCGTGGATGCATATACACACACTCTAGGCACTAGATCGGCTCAGTCACTTCATATTGCATATTGCATAAAATTGTGTGTAGGAAAATATATTTATGGATGTATAATGGTTGTGTTATCACATGGATGATGCATTTTGGTGAATGATTGTGCACTCATGTAGATATTGTATGTGTCGATAGGGTTTTCTCGCATACATAATGGATGCATGGCACTATCATGGTTTGCATATGTTCATACATTAGATAGGGAACATATACACACACTCTTTGCATATGCTCATACATCATTAGAAATTGTTCTAAGGACAATGGATGCCCGTGTTTGATGGATTGAGTAGATGGTTGTTTGGATGGTAGGATATGCATTCTCCTTAGCTTAGAGATTTCGGGGACGAAATCCTTTAAGGAGGGGAGAATGTAACACCCCGAATTTTAGTTAATACTAAAATTCACTAATTACAGGATAAATAATCTCAGACGTGGGAATTAGGGGTAATGGGCTGCGTAATTGCGTTCGTCTCGCAAAAATACGCGAAATAGAGTCCGAGTTTTCGAAAATCGGAGTCCGTATGGCCCGGTTATGGTCCAATGAAGTTAGCAGAAAAATTTAAAACTAAAACAGATTTGAAAATTCAAATATTCAGATTTGGGATGGGCCAGGCGGGGTCAGGCGGGAAGCTTCCCGCCCAACCCATGTCGACAGGGCTGTCGACAGGCCTGTCGACAGGGGTGTCGACATGCCTGTCGACTTGCCTGTCGACAGGGTGGCACCGTCCATTGAACCTGGGTGCACCAGGTTGCACCAGGTTGGGTTTCAGGCTGGCTAGGAGGGCTGGTTCTAGAGATTTCCTAAATCTAAGGGTCCTAATCTAATCTAGGGTTAATCTAAGGGCCTAAAACACTCACCTAATCCTATAAATAAGACCCTAACCCTACCCTAATTCATTCATAATTAAATCTAGTAACTAAACTATGGCAAATTGAAACTTGAGAGGGCCTCCATCAAAATTAGAGAAGGGATAGCATTCCAAATCAACTTCTAGCCTCTTAATCTTCTTCATTAGTTTGCTAATTTTGTTTTGGTGAGCTTCTATCCCCTTAATAATCAATTGTTAAATTGATTAAGATAGGATATGATGATGTATGGTTATGTTTGTGGATCAATGTGTTTATGCAAGCTTAATATTGTATATGTCATGTGTTTTGCAAGTTATATGCTCTATGTCATGCAAGTTTAGTATATGTGTTCATAACATTTTTTATGCAAGTTTAATGTTATATCTTTATGCAAGTTTGGTGCTATGTTTCATGATGATTATGATGCAAAACACTAAGTTGGACATTGATCTATTATGCAACATGTTATGCATGCATATGAAGTTATGTGAATAAATATGCAAGTTAGGTGTATGCTCAAATGCAAGATTGATATGTTATGCATGCATATGAAGTTATGTGAATGATTATGCAAGTTATGTGTATGTTCAAATGCAAGGTTAATATGTTATGCATGCATATGAAGTTATGTGAATAATGATGCAAGTTATGTGTATGTTTAAATGCGAGATTAACATGTTATGCATGCATATGAAGTTATGTGAATGATTATGCAAGTTAGGTGTATGCTCAAATGCAAGATTACCATGTTATGCATGCTTATGAGGTCATATGAATAATTATGCAAGTTATGTAGATGCTTAAGAGCAAGTTGGGTTAATATGTGTTCATATATGCAAGTTGACATCCTCTTAACCCATGACAAAGTTATATGCTAAACCCATGATATGTGTGATGGATCTTCCCCTTTTATTATGTCATGAAATGAGAACGATTTACGTGGGGAACGATGGGGTGGGTAAATATGTTAATAAATGGATGATTGGGTATGATTAAGCATACCATAAAAAAATAAATAAATTACCATAAGTGGGAATTTACCTATTGAGTTAGGTCTACCCCATGGGAATTTACCTATTGAGTTAGGTCTACCCATGTTATGGTAAACTTGATATTAATTAGGGATAATTAATATGGGGGTGATTAATTAGGTGTAATTAATCGACTAAGACACGAGGTTGGACTCATTTGTAGTGTAAAACTGCCCGGACCCGACCGGCTTAACCAGTTGCTACAAATGTCAGCCCAATGTGAGAGGTCTTAGCCATAAATTAAATACGTGATTAAGGTAAAGACATGAGGTTAGACTCTGTTATGACGTAAGACTGCCCGGGTTCTACCGGCTTAACCAGGCGGTCATAACAGCCAGTCTAATGTGGGAGGTCTTTATGGGAGATCACGGTCTTAATTAATTAAGAAACACTTAACCATGGTAGCATGTAGTGGGACATGAGGGGTTAAGTGGGTGCCTTGGGTGGCATGAGGAAATTTTGTGGTTGCCTTGGGTGGCATGTGGAATCTAGTGGGTTGCCTTGGGTGGCAATAGAAAATACGATTAGAATACTTAACCAAGTGGAAACATGTAATTAAACATGATTAAAGGGTTAAGTGGGATACACTAGATATTTGACAAGCTTAAGTGGGTAGCTTGTGGGGGCCCATTTCAACCAATATCCCAAACGTATCTTTGTGGGCTCGACCCATGTCGAGTGACGGGACACGCATATTGGGCTTGATTATAAGAGGCCAAAAAGGGTTAGCGGTGGCAACGCAAGTCCAACGGGTTTCATATGCGTGTGTGGGCCCGGGCTGGTAGATAAGTCGTTGTTGCATCGTGTAGATATAAAGCCGTGCACCGTTGATAGTATTGGGTAGCCACTTTAGGGGAGTGATACACCCCACTGTGGGACCAGCACGGGTATCTATGGTAGGGAGCCGATCGATGGGGAGTAGTGGGTACACCTAATAAAGATAGGGGCAGACGGCACCTATGTAGGGGTACACGAAACTACTGGGTAAGAATTACTGAGTACACCTAGGGGAGATAGGGGCAGACGGCACCTATGTAGTGAGCTAGGAGTACATGAAATTATTGGGGAAATTTTCTAAGTCCTTGGAAGGGATCAACCTTTAAGTAGGAATGACTGGTGTGGTGCAGTTAGTAATTATCCTTGGGTGGGTAGATGCGTCCTGACGGTTATCTTAGTTCATCCTATGTTGTTGGCTACTTAGTGTAGTTATTATCCCCAAAGGTACCGTACCGAGTTCATGTCATACCCTAATTACTTTAATAATTGTATTGTTAAGGTTATAGGGCTCACTCAGACTTATGTCTGACCCCGTTGTTTTTATCTTTTTTTCCCAACCCTCAGGTCCTACGGTGGATCCTAGCGGTAGTAGAGCTTGATCGGATTGCTGTTCCAGCCTTTGGGAGCTTGGGTAGATGTAAAGCTCCAGTTATCCAGTTATCCAGTTATCTTTTCTTTTGTTATGGCTATTGTATGAGAGAGTGGGATTATGTATTTCTTTGTTTTGACGGATATTGTACTTGACTTTTATCATGGCTTTATGATGTAACCAGACATGTTTATTTCCGCTGTTATGAGATGATGTTTTAAAATTTCAAGTACTATTTATATCTGTCTTGGTGTAATTTTTCTGTTCTATATTCACTAAAATACTCCACCGATGCTATGGCATTCCCTTTGTGAGTGACCATAGCGGGTGTGGGGTGTTACATTAACCATTGATGATTTGTAGCATGCTTCGGTTACTTCATCACCTAGGAAGTCTACATGCAGAAATTTTAATGATGTTCCTATTTGTTTGGTTGTTGTAGTGTGATTACATTGGATTTTTCTTGTTATATATCTAGTTTGAGATTATATTGAGTTAATTCTTCTTGGACTCTTTTTAATGTGTGAAGAATGCTATGGTTTTAGCATATATATATATATATACATATATATATATATATATCTATATATATATATATATATTGTAGTAGTGCAATGTTTTTTTTTAATTTGATACGGCCTAAGGCCGTATTAAATGGATGATTTGATACGGTATCAAATTGACAATTTGATACGGCCTTAGACCGTATCAAATAACAATGACGCCATTTTTTGATACGGCCCAGAGCACTGCCAAATCGATTTTGATATGGCTATGAGCACTGTCTAATTGGCATTTTTGGTGTGGTGAAGTCAAAATATCTCCGGAAGCGACCTAGAAATATTCAACTAGTAGTTCTTCCGCTCATGAAGATCCATGGTCTTCAATGATCCATCTCGACCATCTTCTGATATTTTCAACGTTTACGTATTTGCTGGTCGGGATGGTTTTCGAATATAAATTTGATCTCGATCTTTCCGAACCAACAACGTATAAGTTATATTTTGATAGTCGGTTATATAACTATCAAATATAAACAACCATTCAATCATAAATTGAATTCACTAGTTTTGTATCTTGCATCAGTTGGCCCCTTTAATTAACCATTTTTTAATTAAAACTTCAACTTTTCCAATAATTACAACTCAACATTTCCTTCTTATTTTAATATAAGAATATCTCAAACATTTATTTCCAATACTTAGAAAATAACCATAACCATATCCAACTTCCCATTTACCACCATTTGCAAAATAATCGTCAAAACCATTTTCCATTGTCAAACTGGAACAAAGCTCCTTTTATAAAATATACGTTCATTAACCAATCAGTTTACTTACATTCGTAAAACGACATTATGATTTTTATTTCAAATATCACCATTCTTAGAATATATCATTTACATTTAATAAATTCTTTCCTTAATATATTCATTACCAATTTAGCCAACATTAAGAATCCAATAATACTAATCATATTCCAAAATCTTGCAATTATGTTGAAATGTTCCTTTTATAGAAATAACAACTATTTTCAACATCTCCTACCATTATAAACTAATACCATCCCTCGATAGTAGCGAAACCGTTCAAGTTGGGGTATTCTAATTAACTCTCAGACCTTGATCGTCAGCGTTCGTATCTTAAGACAGATATGAGTTTGTAACTCAAAAACCGATATTCTTTCTAATGTCAAAACAAATTCCATTTAACTATTTTATTTAAAATATGGTTTTATGAACCATAACTTATATTTTGGAGTTTCTTTTTTAAAACATATCTATTTTTACTCAATTCATTTATCAAATAAATTATAACTAAAATATACCTCTTAGTTTTAATCTCTCTAAAACAATTCATTTACATTTGGAATTAATGCAAATTCGTTTATCCAAAAAATTGCATCAACTTCATTTAGCATCTTTCTAACCACCTATTTACCAAATCTTTTGTTAGAATATACTAAGCTTCCTTTCTTTGCTATCTAGAAAATCTTCTTTTGATTTCAATTGTTTCACTTAAATATAAACCATCTTATTTGATTTAAACTTCTTTTATAATCCTGGTTTATAAAACTAAGACGTTATTAAAATGCCTTCTCAAATCCCTTTGGTTAATTTACCCACTAACTTGCTTAAACATAACAAACCGCTATATAAATTATTTAATTTATAGAACCAATTATAACATTTCTTTACAAAACTTATACTTTTTTTAAATAACTTATAAAAATATAAGTTAAGAATTTGGCTTCACTTACAAAAATAAACTTATAACTTAACTTCGTCGATTCACCTAATGGCAAATCAACATCTCAAAAGGTATAAATCCGAAAACATTTCATATTCGGTTAAAAATCGATTTAACCATTTCTTAACGGTATTAAAAGGCCACCTGATTAATAAAATACCCAACTGTGAAATAAGAGTCTATTTCATCAAATTTCACATCAATCAAATATAGTCAACATATGTGATAACATTATCAATAAAAGTGAGGAATCCTGTTGGATCCCTCCAACCTGTCTTTTCCCTACATCCAAATAGGTTACCTCAAAATAATCATTCCAAATAAATATGACAATATATTTATCAATGATAAATGGAAATAAACAATTCAATCCATAATTTCAAAATCAACCAATAATAGAAATCAAAATATCAAACTATTCATTTATACGTATATATAATTATAAACGTAACCAACAAGGTAAGCTACCTCGATTGGGAATAATCGTTAAAATAACGATTTGGTTTTCAATTAAATTAAACAAGCATTTAATTTAATAGTTCAGTCACTAGATATAAATAAACATTAAGTGATCATCCAATAATAATTAATCATAGCATACAAAAATAAAAACCCAACTTCTAAAATATAAGTGGGACAAACAGAGTGAGTTATACTCACCGAATTCCATTTTTCGCTTAAGCGGTTTAGTTGTCAAATTAAACGGACGTTTAATTTATCTAGAAATTCTAGCAGTTCCAAGCTCTGCCCAAGTCGGTTCCAAAATGTTATACTTGGCAATAAGGTCCCAATGTTTCTTGTCCAGTCCAATTCTGATAACATACGCATGAATTATAAGTATTATAACCATACGATTTAATTCAAGGCTAATTTATTTTTAATTAACTAATTATTATATAAATCAATTACATTTATATATTAATAGGCCGGCCGAACTTCCATCTTGTTTGTTTCTCTTCACGATTTTCTTCATTCGAATTGGTTTCAGTACGTACGGTCCCTGCATTGCCAAACATAATTGAATTAACTAATAGTTCTTTTAACTATATAATTATCTCTAAAATAAACAATCAATTTTCTTTAATTAATCCATTAAACTTTACTTAATTACTGCTGATTCGATGTAACGAAGCCCGACTTCTTTCTGAATTGGAAAGGATGAGCCCAACTTCTTCTCTGTTTTCGTTTGAAAACTTTAGCACCCAATCACATCTGTAGCAATAATTTTTATTAATTTCCATAATAATAAATTTATAAGGTTCATTAAAGTTTAACTAATTACTTTTAATCCAACTCAGACCAATATTGTTTTTTAACAGAAAAACCCTGCAGCACCAATTTCAATTATAATTATGTCTTAATCATATTTAAATTAACAAATAAAATGTTAATAATTTCGATTAGAGGGGCTTAACAGTCCGATTAAACATACAATCAGGGTCGACCAATATTCATGCCCCAGTTTGAAACCTTGCATGATAATCATTGTTATTCCTGTTAACACTTCCTTGAAGAATAAAGGTAGAGGTAAGAAGAAGAAGGCTAAGAAGGAAAATGTGAATGTTGATGATTTAGATGAGGGAATAGAATATGATATTGAGGATGTAATTCCTTCTAGCAGTCATTCAAAATCAAACAAGAGACGCACCAAGAAATTCCGCAGTATTGATACTCTGTGATATATGCATGCAAGTTGTTATTCTAGTGCTTTCTGCATGAAGGTTGTCTTATTCAAGTTTGTTCATGGTGTTGGGATCTGAAGACATTAGAGGCTGAGTAAGGATTGCTATGGTATGGTTATTTTGTTTTGTTTTGTAATAGTTTGTCATTTGTCAATTAGCGATATTGAGTTTTTATATATTGTATATAATTTTTTTCTCAGTACCGCTTATAGAAGTGCCGAGTGATGTATAGTTTAGTGTATTCTGTAAATCTTTGTAATTGCTGTTGTGTGTAATAATATTACTTTGCCTTTCAAAAAAAAAATTTAACTTCATGATTTAATCTTAAGATCAATTCTACAATCACTCGCGCATCACGCGAGTGATGCAATACTCGCTGATTAGGCAGCGAGTTAGCGGCCAACAAGAAGATAGTGGGACCCGCACTAATTCAACGAAAAAATAAAAAATTTGTACTTGCCCAATCAATGCGCAAGTACCAGATCACTTGCCTGTGCGCGAGTGATGTTAGCATTCTTCTAATCTTAATTAGAGAGTTAATTAACATTAATTACATCATTATTAGGCCGACACCCTTCTTCTCATTTCTCAATACTGCTTTGTTCCTGAAGCTTACGGCTTCCTTTTTCTTCACTAATTTCGAGACCATGCACGCAACTTTCAATACAACTCAGCAGGCCGATCCGTTCTCTCTGGTTCCTCCCTCGCGTTTCTGCCTTCAACAACGTTTGCTCCTTCACATTTGAATATCCGATCCAACCCCTTCCCACTTTGGTTTAGCTGCTCGTTCCCGTTTCATGTTCCCACGCAACCTGATACTCACACAATGGATCCTCACCACCGCGCCACTATTCCCTCCACCGACCGCTGATCAGACTTCGCCAGTGCGTGCACCTATACATGCTCGTCATTCGACATCAACCTCGCCTCTCCCAGTGCCATCCTCCGCCCATGAAAGCTCCATAACCGCACTTACTTCGAGGTCGAATTCTGACCATTCTGATACCTCGCAACTGATCACAACCGCTGGTTTTACAGTCCTTGCCTAGCTCAATGTTTTCAATGTTAGGAAGATTTCAAATAGTTTCATGTTTTCAATGTTAGGAAGATTTCAAATAGTAACATGTAGAAATTAAATTTGAAGATTGGATAAGATTTCAATGGATTTTGTAGAGATTTTGAAAGAGTATATGTATATGTTACTGCGCGAGATTTGTTTAACATGGCAGTAGGGTACGTGATAAGATTTGAACGGATATCTGCTGAGATTGATTGATATTTTCGACTTTTTAAGATTTGTTTACATTGCGGATGAGATACGTTGGGCTGCGTCGAGATGTTATGAACATTTGAAAGGATTTTGGTTTCGTTTTCTAAAGCAATCCTTATTTTATTATTTAATGCGCAATGAACTTTTGACGTACCATCTCATTCTAACTCCGTGTGTAATGGAATTTATAACCATACAATAACTTAATATTATGGATCCAATGGAACTAATTTCGTTGAACTGTTTGTAAAAATGGCTATTTCTAAGTCGATTAAATTAATATAAAATTCACATTTTCTCCAAATCAATAATAATCTGATTATTTAAAAACTCCACTCATCTCCATTATATTAAAATACCAGGTATAACTGTCCAGGAACCATCCTGGTAAAATTCCAAGTTAAAACGATATTTAATTTATATAAAAATCTATTTATTTATTAAATAAATCGTTATAATTTATAAACGATTCCATAGCGACTATTTTAAAATTTGAATTAGACATAACTCAAAATCTACAATATAAAGTCTTGAATTTTCTCTTCCATTAGAAAATTATAATCAGTTAGATCCTATCGTTTCTTGTTTCAAAGAAATCTGACTTATATCGGATTTTGTATATTCATTTAAAGTTCAACACTCAATATTACGAACTACCGGGCCGTTACGTGCTCAATTTAAAATATATATATATATATATTATACGTTAAAACTTCATTATAATAAATAAATATAAATCCATTTAATATTTCCAAATCAACATTTAAAACCAAATTAAAGATTCAACAAAACAGTTAGAAATCTAGGTCGTTACACTTTGCTAGAATTCTTCGCCACAATCACTGCTATGAGTAATCAGCTAACCCTATTTATAATTTCTTCCGATTTGAACTTAATTTGTTAGGGTTTTACTTGAATCTGTTATGCAATCAATTGGGACTACTAATTTGAACTTGGCAAGTGATTTTTATCTGATCGGAATAAGCTGAATTGGTTAAATTAGGGTTGGATTGATTTTTCTCTTGAAAATTTGCTAAAAAATAAGATGAATCAATTAGGGCTATTGTTTTTGTTTGAAAATAGGATAGGATTGGACTAGGTTGATTCAATCTACTGATTAAATTAAATTTAAAGATATAGTGAATGTGACAATAGAAAAAAAAATCATTTTCTGATTATCATGAACCTATTGTTTTTTCAGATTTGCGAATTTTTTTCAAAAGATCATTTGAAAACATGTCAAACGAAGTGGTTCTTCTACAATTTCTACCCCGACGAATAATGTCCTTAAAACTAATAGTCAAAATATTGTTCATTCGGGTTTAGTAAATCGAACTCATCTTGAAGTTGATTTATTAGATTTTCCTTCTGCTTGAAGTTGATTTATTAGATTTTCCTTCTGACCTAGTTTACGACATCAAATTTCTGACTATGATCAAATGTACAACTTTAAATTATTAGAACATTTTGCATGGTTGTTTAGTTTGAAATGATCAATAGTTATTATTCTTGAAATAGAATATTATTATATGAATATCAAAAATTATTTATAGCTTCTAGTAGGTTTGGTATGAGCTTCTGTTTGATTCAGGTTCATTGTGGATGTTCATATTATGCCATTTTGATTCACGCTCATAAATTGAGTGGCAAGTGTTTTCTTATTATGTGCTTTTTCCTTGTTAGGCACAAATACCTTCATTTGTTATTAGTTTTTCATTCAGAGAATTGTGTTCTATTTTATTTTGTTTTTCAGGTTTCCTAAAAGAAACTATAGTATATATAATGTGCATCATAGGGTAATATTCCATATTTTGAGACATCTGCAAAAGAGGGTTCAATGTTGCGTCCATTTTCCAATGCATAGCAAAAAATGATTCAGAAGAAGAAATGTAAGTAACTCTACATGTTATAATTTATTCTCAAAAAAAATTCGAACGTTATCTTCCCCCGAACCCCCATCACATTTTCCTATTATGACTTTACCTACAATAATTTCTGGCTATGCCACTGAACAACTGTTTATTTATTCTTGTCTAGGAACCATCTACGGTTAGCATTAAGGCTGTATATTGGATAAGACAGTCCGTTGTTTGGCGCAGACCGAGGTTATAAAGCGTCTGGTCCGTGTCCGTATGATTATGAACTAGGACACACTATCGTCCAGTCCAATCCGAAATGTTTGATGGTTTTCTATTGTTCAAACATTGTTCGTTTATTGTCCGGCTCGTACGAACAGTGTTCGAACTTAATGCTTGTCTGGTCCGTGTCCGTCTAAAAGTCTTATGGGATAGAACTAGGACACACCTTCGTCCGGTCCGACTGGTTTACACCCCTAGCATGCGGGCGGCTAACCATTTCTAATCGATCGGATCCAGCCTATTTTTGGCCCATCTAAAATTTTCTGGAACCGATAAGAGCTGTGATCTACATCTACTAAAGGAAATTAGACCAGGCCACCCTTTTCATTTGTTTCCATATGCATTTTATGAGAAGCTATTGTAACAATAGAAATGGAAAAAAAAAATACTATATGTCCAGAAAATCTTTTGTATTGTATTGCTTTAATTCCAATTAAACGTAATGTTATGTCATGTATATCAGCTTTTACGTTATGTTATGAGAAACTACTATGTTATGGATATATGTTTCCTTTTACTACGGTTTTTCTATGTTTAAATTTTTTTATTGCATGTAAACTGAAATATTAATTTTGACCGGACCAAAGGTTTTCTTTTTGTATTACGTTAAGTTACTCAAAATTAAATTACTAATGTACAAAACAAAGAGAATGCAAACTGATGAAAAGCATTATAAACAACTTTTAGCACTGGTTCAAGGATAGACAGAATGCAAAATTTATTTGAGTTACTCACACATACGTACCTATTATACTGGATCCATTACCTAGTATGGGGCATTCTGTTATGCAAACTATCAAAAACATTTATCATATTTACTGAAACTCAGAATGAGAAGAAAAAAAATGTAGAAGTAACAAACATGTACTATATTATTCACACATACATACCCATTATACTAGACCCATCACTTAGTATAGGGCATTCTGTTATGCAAAACTGTCAAAAATATTTACCATATTTACAGAAACTCAAAATGAGAAGAAAATAATATAGAAGCAACAAACATAAACCATACTATTCATTGAATATAAACTGTACAATAATATGCAAAAGAAAACATAACCTTACATATTAAAAGATCAAAACCAATATAACTTGACTTCTGTACAAAAAAAATTCTTAACGTACTAAAAAGGTGTTGCTCAGCATTGGATGAGAACATCAGTAGTGGTGGATTTGAAGCGACGTTCATCTATGATTGTAGAATTAACCAATAGTAGCTCCATGTTTAGCATTGGATGAGAACATCACTTCGTTGACATGCAGTCCATGTTCCCAAGTACTATACGAATGAGAGAGGATGCAAACATTATGTAAACTTCAATGTTAGCATGAAATAACTGAAAAAAGAAATGGTTATAAACTACATATGTTTCAGTTTTACACTCAACATGCAGCCATCAAGTTTGAATGTGTATAGCACTACAAAAATTACAATGATTTAAGACAATGAACATTGGCCCTAATTTGAACTATAGGTCTTTAATTTATTTTTAAGACCCCAATTAGGACAAATGATGCCATCTTTAAAATCGAGTCCCTAATTTTTGTAAAGAGCAGCAAAATTTGTCTTAATGAAACTTAAGACCTATCAATTTATCTTAAATATTTCATTAGCTAGGTTTAAGACTCCTAAAGACATTAACATGGTCTCACTGTATACATAGCAAAGACAATAAAACAGAGACAATGAGGTCTCAATTTATCACTTTAATGCCCAACTCTTCACCAGATACAAGTTCAACCTATTTGTATCATGTTAAAATAAATATATAAAACACAACTCCATCACATCATATATTAAAATACGCATACACGTATAACTTGACACAGGCCAACTTCAATGCAGAACATTAAATATATCACAGAGAACGAATGCCCACAATACATTAGTGCAAATTTATAAACAACATAAAAAAGCGTATACACAAATAATAGCAAAATATAAATTAACATGGACTGTACAATGTAGTGATTTATGCACAATTTTGATGAGGATCTAATATTGTTTATTTAGATACCAATGGAGTATAACAAAATAATTATGAAATCTCACGAAAAACAAAGAACGAAAATGAACACATAAGATTTAACGTGGTCCGGATATGAAAATCCTACGTCCACGAAGACCCAACAACTTTTATTTCTCAATGAAGAAATGAGTACATAAGAGAGGAGGAAGATTACAATAGAGAGAAGATTAATGGTGGATTGCTTTTTTCATACAATAACATGACCTCTATTTATATAGAGAGATTTCTTGGTCTCCAAGTAAATTTGGCACCCAGATTTTCTTGACCTCCAAGTAAACTTAGCACCCATGTTTTCTTGACTTTCAAATAAACTTGGCACCCAAGTTATTTCATATAGGAGCCAATTGCATGATTGACAATCAATCTTTCTTTCTCTACGAATATTTGAATCATCAATTTAAACACTCCGCCTTGATTCAAATATGACAGTCTTTCTTCATCATCTCATCTTCAACAATCAACATAGAAGTTATTGGGCCTAGCGCCCCATGGCGCTCAAGTAACATGATGCAAACTGATCAAGTTTGAGCAATGCTAAAACTTGTCATTTGGAAGTGACTTGGTCATCATATCTGAAGGATTATCCGAAGTACCCACCTTCAATAATTTGGTCTTGCTCCGCTCTTCCTCAAGCATAATGTAACAGCCCTCAAATCCGTACTATCTGAGTTAACTAATAACACCACACGTCCAACCCAAATTGCACAGAAATGCGAATCATTATTAGAAAGAAGTTAGAGAATGAGAAATAGAAAGAAAGAAATATTAGAATAGAAGAAAAACGAAGAACACAAATCTCACAGCGGAACGAATAAAATATATTAAATAGCATAACTTTTAAAATACAAATCAGTTATAAACTCATCAAACAGTTATTCCTGGAACAGTTATAAACACCTGTTTCCAGATACAACATAGTACACAGCAGAAATATGATAATCTATAGCTAATTGGTGAAGCCTCCTGCTTCCAGCTCTTCCAAGTGAATCTGAAAAATCCCGACTACTTGACTGCCCATACAAATTTGGGCACCCAAGAGTTTAGGGAAAACAAACAAAATAAACTCTGGGTCAGTCATGGGACTGGTGTGAGTAAACTTCAACCATCTGTTTAACTTTCAAAATCCTTTCAAAAGAAATGATAATCGTAAGACCGATCCACACATAAACACGGATGGTTTTTACCTTACGATAACCTAAAATATTTTAATATCAAATCCAGTGATATTATAATAATGTCTACATCAAATAAATAACAATCTAGCAGAACGCTTGCATCTCACGCTCCATATATAATATAAAATCAAAAACCACATGGCACTTATTGGAGATTGGATTTCCAACATGACAAGATGTGGAACCACCTTCCGATAGTGTATCTCTAGAGAGGAATACACTGGGTTCAACAAGAACGTCTTGCAACCCATCCCATACATGATCGACTACTCGTTTCACTTGAGTGTATCGAATGTATATCACCAACGGTTGGGATCAGCAACCGTTTCCCGAATGAGACAGCATCGAATAGGATAAGGAATTAAATGAAATTTCTCTATATAGGTGATTATACACCCTAATGGGGGCGACCCACATAGCCATGTTGCCTGCCCGATTTTTGTTATTTCCCGGTTGTTGAGCCCTGAGGCTACGCTTACTTATCATTCATTGATAACACAAATCACTTTGAATGGCACATTGTCAAATCCGTTAGTCACTAATTGATTTGCATGAATATATTCTGGATATTATGCTAAGGGAATAAATCTGCTGCCACTATATATATTTATACATACCAACATATTCGATCATTGTAAATACTTTGTCAGACATTCGTCCATATACGTTCGTTCTGGGATTGAACGAAACTGAAGGCACAATTTCTATTAATAGGAAAAGCCCTTGCACTTCACTCCATCTTCGATTATCTTCATATAATCTGATTTGCAACGCTACTGCCAATACGGAGTGGTTCACGGATAATAATCCAACCGGTCTCTCCATATTGGCAACGATATTGGCAAACACTTCGATAGTCGGTTATTTAACTATCGAAGAAAAACAAACATCCATTCATCCATAACATCAATCAATCACTGGGCTTGTAAATTAATATTTCATTAATTAATTCACTTCTTCATTTCCCTATCAATATTCGTTAACCAAATATTTTCAGTAATCTTATTGGTCTCTTACGCTATTTGGAAAAACATTTCCCTATATCACCTTCTTTTATTTTCTATACTTAGGAAAATATATTCTATTTGTAATTGAAAACAATTTCAATCACTTATCTCTTCCCGACTACTTTAATTATACATAAGAAATATTTACCTTTATATTTCCAAAATTCCACCACTTGGGTTAAAACGAATGCTGTGTAAAACATCGTTACGACAACCCAAAATATTTTATTCAACTAACTATTATTCATACACTTCTCTTTGAGACTGGATCTTGCTATTTATCAATTAAAAATGAAATCAATCAAGTTGGGTTATAGCTCAGACCTTGACTGAAAACATCATTAACTTCAAAACAGACAAAACCACTTACCTCGAATAATCCACATCATATAAAGCCAATTGTTCATTTTAAAATGTATATACATTTCTCTTTCTATTACCAGATTATCGATTTCCTTTTTGTTTATAGTATTCTATTTTTAAATTCATTTACTTATCAAATTCTATATATATCGATACATTGATTTCTAACTACCAAATTTTCTTAAAAATATTATTACTCCTTAAATTTCCAGAAATTTCGCCATAACCTCCTTTGTATCGGGAGCATTGGGAAAATCCCCAAACCGCCACATAGGCCTCTCCAATCAAAAAGAAAAAGAAAAATCCAAACGGCTAGCCGATACGGCGCATAAAACCTCATATGGAATTTAAACGTGTATCTTTTTGTCGGGCACATAAATTAAAATCTTCATATACTTCATTCCATACCTGCCTAACACATGCTCACCTGTTTTCAATTCAATTCAACTCAATCCAATCGTTTGAATTCAGTTTCGCCCATTTATTCTTTAAATTAGCTTCTTAGCCTATTTCACTTGTTATTTCAACATATCGCGTTCAAATATAAATTAATTTATTTTCAAAACAATCGAATGCCATTTCTAATTCAAGTTTCATATTTGATTTCGAATATGAATTTACAAACCCTTTTTCCTGATCCAAAGTCCGATTTCGATTTAAAATTCCATTAACTAATTTTTCTTTACATTAGTAAATTCTACTCAGCAATTAAACATCTAGTTTGATTTTGTTTCAAAAATCATTTCATTACTTCACTCAAGTTCAGATATTATTTATAACTCAAATCTGGATTTTTTCCTAAATGAAATTATGATTTTATTTGCTCAAAATCATTTTATTTATTTAAATAAACAGTTATGATTTTATAATGGTTCTGGCGCTATTTTTCTGAAAATTTGATTTTGACATAACTCAAAATCTATTCGACGAAACCTAGATTTTTCTTCTCCATTAGAAAACTATTATCAAATTGGTCCTGACGTTTCTTGTTTCAAAGAATTCCGACTTCAATTGAGTTCTGTATACTCAATTGAAGTTCGAAATGCCAATTTATGAACTACCGCGCTGCGGCGAGATTGTTTTAATTATATTTATTTATATAAACGTTTGAACTTCGTTTATATATAAATTCTAACTCCATTCTAATATATTTTTAATATATATGAAATCAATTTTTTCTAATTCAATATATTATTTCTGATTTTCTAAAATTGTCGATTTTTCCTAACTTGGAAATAAATTTATTTATACTTCGATTTTCTATATTAAATTCCAATTCCTTTTACAGTTTATAAATCCTTTGGATTTGTTTTCTATTTTGTTTAAAAATCCGCATTCTGAAATATATTTTGTCGCTCCCATTTCGAAATGATTTTAAATTTCTATTTTCAAATTCTATTTTCAATTCTCTTTGAAATTTCTATATTCAAATTCTATTTTCAATTCTATTCAAGTTCTATTCAATTCTATTCAAATTTCTGTATATTAAAATTCTATTCAAAATCTATATATTCAAATTCTATTCAAATTCTATATTCAAATTCTATTCAAATTCTATATTCAAATCCTATTCAAATTCTATATTCAAATTCTATTTGAAATTCTTTATATACAAATTCTATTTGAAATTCTCTTTATTAAATTTTACTTCTATTTAAATAAAATTCAAATTAATCGAATTCAAATCATAAATCCTTCCGGATTTATTTTAGTGCAATTTAAATTCTGAACATCAGAATACATTCCATCGTTTATTTCTTTAAAAAGATTTCCCCATTTCTATTTTGAAATTCACATTTGAATTTAAATATTCAAATTATCCAATAATAATTTTTCTCACTTTATTTATAAATACTGTTTATAATTTCATTTCAATTATTTGATTATCC
Source organism: Allium sativum (assembly GCA_030737875.1). Lineage (NCBI taxonomy): Eukaryota > Viridiplantae > Streptophyta > Magnoliopsida > Asparagales > Amaryllidaceae > Allium > Allium sativum. The sequence goes on from CM060920.1 coordinate 720,538,090, forward strand.
AACGAAAATCAATCTGTTTTATTTATAAACACCATTTATAAATTTACTTCAATGTCTTGTATTATTTAATTTATAAACATCGTCTATAAATTCAATACTTGTTCAAAACAAGTTAATATTCCTATAGCTCATTAAAAATTCAAATTCTATTTAAAAAAAATAGATTTCCCCTTTTAAATAACAAATATCCCTTTTACTATATTTTTATATATCAAAAGTTTGGCCCAGTGATATTTAAACAATCAAACCACTCAATTATCAATCAACACATCATATATGATAATATATGTGAAAGCAAACAAATAATAATATTTTTGAGGAATCCAGTTGGATCCCTCCAACCTGTTTCCTGCATCCACAGATGTTAGTCAACATAAACAATACCCATCCTGCTTCGAGACAGGATATCGCGGTATGAAGGTCATCCACTATCATAGCGTGGGGCGTATAGGGTAATCATCTGCTAATGATACTGCGGGCATCCGCTAATGATACTGCGGGAATCCAACCACCAATATATATATATATATATATACATATATATATATATATATATATGTATATAATAGCAACCACCAAGCCTAAATAACTAATATATTTAAGATGCACAAACATATTGAATGCAACAAATAAAGCAACAAACAATTATTTTTAACTGATAAAAATAATTTTAAATAAAAGGTGAGTGAGATTTATTCACAGTGATATTTATTTTGTTTCCTCGCCTTTAGCTTCAGTTTAAATTCCAAACGAATCGTTTGAGATTAGCTAAAATCGTAAGGAGTTCAGAATCCATCCAAAGCACCTCAAGATATAGACGACGATGTTATGAGCCAAGCGTTATAACCGTGTTCGATTCGGACCTATATCGAACGCAATATTATATTTTCAAAACCATATATTTTAGTTAGTGATTAAACTAATAAATTATATAATGTAAGGTTATAATAATCACTTAATTTGATATGTTATCTTCATTCATTACCACATTTCTTACCCAAGCAACAAAAATAAAAGTCTTAACTACACCGTTAACTAACTTTACTTAACTTAAAATTAATTACCTTAAGCGGCCATTTACAGTTCTTTCTCAATTGAAAAGGCCCAGACCTGCTGCTTCCTTGCAAACAACAAGACCGTGCTTTCTTTTAACTTTTTAATCCTCCTTCACTTTTTTCAACATTTTACACCCTTCAAACTCCTCCTCGCGAGTCACACAGTAAACCATTATCTATGTAATTGTCGAATACCCCATCTAAATCATAACTTCATAGTGAAGCTCCAGTTCGACTCTTGCGAGCTCCAATTGCCTTCGAACCCCAAATGTCCTGATGTCGATCCTCACACTATACTCGCGTTCCTCCTGATAGCAGTGACGCTGACCCCAACCTTCCACAACAGAACACGGCTTCAACTCCAAACCCTACCTGGCAAATCCAATTCGCTCATCTCCCTTCAAACCATACGCGAGCACAGGTCCACCTCCAGACGAGATCGATGCCCTCCCAGTATCAACTTCGATCCCTGAAAGTTGTTGTGACTTCCATCTTATAATCGCACCTCACAAATGTCGAGATCTCATCTGCCACTCTTCGAATGATCCCTCAATAACATCTTCTGTCCTTGAATTTTTGGCGTCGCCTAGGCTTTGATCGATCACCACGAAACCCACGGTGTTCGAGACTGATTTCGATTCCCTTTTCTTATTTCGAAGTTTTTGATCTCGATTTCATGGATGGGAGGGGAGCGGTTTAAATTAAAAATCGAACAGAAAAATATAGAAATAATGAATGGGATGGAAAACAGAGAAAGAAATAAGAGGGGTATGGTCACATTTTATAAAGAAGGATACTTCACTATTAAGGAACTTCAGGTAGGTGTTTTACTGGGTTGGATTTATCTGAGGTAGGTCTTAATAGGTACAGAGTTTATTACGGGCATGAATTAATTGGTACGGTGTTTATTCAATTTTAAAATATCTCGTGATCGCAAACTCCTTTTTTTGAACACAACGACCGACCTTCCTAGGGTAAAACCACTATTCTGAACACACTGGGATAGGTATCGAAACTCAATTCGACCATATGGAGGAGATATCAATTTAAACTGATATAAATTAAATTCAAAACAATTTAATTTCTTGATAATAAATTATTATTATCGTCTATATCTATATTCAAATAGAATATATATTGAAATTGAATTTATACCAGTCATCTGGATTGTTTTGACTCAGTTTAAATCTCGATTTGAATTATTTCAGTTCTCGTATTTCGATAAATATATATTCGAAATAAATCGTATATTGATTATAAATAGATCAATCAATATAAAAATTGATTTATATTATCAGCTCAATATTTTAAAACTATATTAAATATTTAAAATAAATCGACCAAAAATACGGGTCATTACATTCTTCCCCCCTTAAAATAATTTCGTCCCCGAAATTGCTAAGGTTGGAAAAGTTCTGCAAACCTATTTACTTCTCAAAAATTCACTTATGCTGAACTCAACATTTCATACATCTACAATTTGAGTCCAACAAACATTTTGGTTTCCATTTATTTAATCTGAATGATTTACATCCAATATATTATCATCCAGTTCATATTTCATTCATATTAGTTCAGATCAATTTATTCACTTCGATCCATTTAACTTTCTTAAGTTACATTCAAATTCCAGAATTTAAATTCCTAATTTTCATTTCAAATCCCTTTTGAAATCATATGAATATATACATATATTTATTTCCATCTCAAATTCAAAACATTTGAATTTTCAAACTAGCTTGTTTTCTTTTAAGTAATTTCCATCAAAAACATTTCTATGGTAGCAATTCATCACTTAGAAACTCGAAAATGAACATTGATGATGTTGCAGTCATCATCGGAATTATTTTCCAGCCACTGAAGTGAGTTCAGTGCTTTTATCACTTAGAAAATCCATCAAAAATGATTTTTATTCAAATCCTTTTCAAAACAGAGCTATATTATTTTAATATACTTTGAAAAATATTTTTCAACTTTTGGGGATTTAAATTCCAAATTCTGATTCTGAATTCAATTTTAATTCATCACATTTGTAAATTTCATTCATATACATATTCTATTTGGTTATATATAACCATTCAATTTTTATAATCTCATTTGATTATAATATTAACATCCAACACATCCATATATTATAATAATTTTAGAAAATTATTTCTTTTATATAAAAATATAATTTTGGGTAAAATTATTTCATTTACCCACTTAAAACAATATCATGTCGAAATCTTCTATTCAAGTGTTTAGAAATTCCTATCGACTTCGTGGCGTCCCACGATTCGATCAGAAATTATAAACTACTCAACAAACTAGCCAACACAATATAAAATAGTTTTTATACCAATTAACAAATACGCACTCTCGTATATATACACTCAACTCATTCTAGAGTACTACTGACCCTATCTCTAATGAGCACAATCCCACCAAAGCCTAGGTATTCACTCAACCTAAGTTCTGATACCAACTGTAACGAACCGCAAATCTGTACTATCTGAGTTGACTAATAACACCACATGTCCAACCCAAATTGCACAGAAATACGAATTATTATTAGAAAGAAGTTAGAGGATGAGAAATAGAAAGAAAGAAATATTAGAATAGAAGAAAAACAAAGAACACAAATCTCACAGCGGAACAAATAAAATATATTAAATAACATAACTTTTAAAATACAAATCAGTAACTGTATAGACATACCATTTTCAGAGAACAACAGTTATTCCTGGAACAGTTATAAACACCTATTTCTAGATAAAAAATAGTACACAACGGAAATATGATAATTTATAGCTAACTGGTGAAGCGTCCTTCTTCCAGCTCTTCCAAGTGAATCTGAAAAATCCCGACTACTTGACTACTCGTACAAATTTGGGCACCCAAGAGTTTAGGGAAAACAAACAAAATAAACTCTGGGTCAGTCATGGGACTGGTGCGAGTAAACTCCAACCATCTGTTTAACTTTCAAAATCCTTTCAAAAGAAATGATAATCGTAAGACCAATCCACACATAAACACGGATGGTTTTTACCTTACGATAACCCAAAATATTTTGATATCAAATACAGTGATATTATAATAATGTCTACATCAAATAAACAACAATATAGCGGAATGCTTACATCTCATGCTGCATATATAATATAAAATCAAAAACTGCATGGCGCTTATTGGAGATTGGATTTCCAACATGACAAGGTATGGAACTACCTTCCGATAGTGTATCTCTAGAGAGGAATACATTGGGTTCAACAAGAACGTCTTGCAACCTGGCCCACACATGACCGACCACTCATTACACTTGAGTGTATCGAATGTATATCACCAACGGTTGGGATCAGCAACCATTTCCCGAATGGGACAGCATCGAATAGGATAAGGAATTAAATGAAATTTCTCTAGATAGGTGATTTACACCCTAATGGGGGCGACCCACATAGCCATGTTGCCTGCCCGATTTTTGTCATTTCCCCGTTGTTGAGGCCTGAGGCTATGCTTACTTATCATTCATTGATAACACAAATCACTTTGAATGCCACATTGTCAGATCCGTTAATCACTAATTGATTTGCACAAATATATTCATGATATTTTGCTAAGGGAATAAATCCATTGCCACCATATATATTTATACATACCAACATATTTGATCATTGGAAATACTTTGTCAGACATTCGTCCATATGCGTTCGTTCTAGGATTGAACGAAACCGAAGGCATAATTTCTATTAATAGAAAAAGGCCTTGCACTTCACTCCATCTTCGATTATCTTCATATGATCTGATTTGCAACGCTACTGCCAATACGGAGTGGTTCACGGAAAATAATCCAATCGGTATCTCCATATTGACAGCGATATTGGCAAACACTTCGATAGTCGGTTATTTAACTATTGAAGAAAAACAAACATCCATTCATCCATAACATCAATCAATCATTGGGCCTGTAAATTAATATTTTATTAATTAATTCACTTCTTCATTTCCCTATCAATATTCGTTAACCAAATATTTTCAGTAATCTTATTGGTCTCTTACGCTATTTGGAAAAACATTTCCCTATATCACCTTCTTTTATTTTCTATACTTAGGAAAATATATTCTATTTGTAATTGAAAACAATTTTAATTACTTATCTCTTCCCGACTTCTTTAATTATACTCAGAAAATATTTACCTTTATATTTCCAAAATTCCACCACTTGGGTTAAAAAGAATGTTGTGTAAAACATCGTTACGATAACCCAAAATATTTTGTTCAACTAACTATTATTCAAACACTTCTCTTCGAGACTGGATCTTGCTATTTATCAATTAAAAATGAAATCAATCAAGTTGGGGTATAACTACTTCTCAGACCTTGACTGAAAACATCATTAACTTCAAAACAGACAAAACCACTTACCTCGAATAATCCACATCATATAAAGCCAATTATTCATTTTAAAACGTATATACATTTCTCTTTCTATTACCAGATTATCGATTTCCTTTTTGTTTATAATATTCTATTTTTAAATTCATTTACTTATTGAATTCTATATATATTGATACATTGATTTATAACTACCAAATTTTCTTAAAAATATTCTAACTCCTTAAATTTCCGGAAAATTTCGCCATAACCTCCTTTGTACTGGGAGCATCGGGAAAATCCCCAAACCGCCACACAGGCCTCTCTAATCAAAAAAGAAAAGAAAAGTCCAAGCAGCTAGCCGATACGGCGCATAAAACCTCATATGGAATTTAAACGTGTACCTTTTTGTTGGGCACATGAATTAAAATCTTCATTTACTTCATTCCATACCTGCCTAACACATGTTCACCTGTTTTCGATTCAATTCAACTCAATCCAGTCGTTTGAATTTAGTTTCGCCCATTTATTCTTTAAATTAGCTTCTTAGCCTATTTCACTTGTTATTTGAACATATCACGTCCAAATATAAATTAATTTATTTTCAAAACAATCGAATGCCATTTCTAATTCAAGTTTCATATTCGATTTCGAATATGAATTTACAAACCCTTTTTCCTAATCCAAAGTCTGATTTCGATTTAAAATTCCATTAACTATTTTTCCTTTACATTAGTAAATTCTACTCAGCAATTAAACATCTGGTTTGATTTTGTTTCAAAAATCATTTCATTACTTCACTCAAGTTCAGATATTATTTATAACTCAAATATGGAATTTTCCTAAATGAAATTATGATTTTATTTGCTCAAAATCATTTTATTTATTTAAATAAACCGTTATGGTTTTATAATGGTAATGGCGTTGTTTTTCTAAAAATTCAATTTTGACATAACTCAAAATCTATTTGACGAAACCTAGATTTTTCTTCTCCATTAGAAAATTATTATCAAATCGGTCCTGACATTTCTTGTTTCAAAGAATTCCGACTTCAATTGAGTTCTGTATACTCAATTGAAGTTCGAAATGCCAATTTATGAACTACCGCGCTGCGGCGAGTTCGTTTTAATTATATTTATATATATAAACATTTGAAACTTCGTTTATATATAAATTCTAACTACATTCTCTTTGAAATTTCTATATTCAAATTCTATTTTCAATTATGTTCAAATTCTATTCAATTCTATTCCAATTTCTGTATATTCAAATTCTATTCAAATTCTATATTCAAATTCTATTTAAATTCTATATTCAAATTCTATTCAAATTCTATATTCAAATTCTATTCAAATTCTATTCAAATTCTATTTGAAATTATCTATATACAAATTCTATTTGAAATTCTCTTTATTCAATTTGACTTCTAATTAAATAAAATTCGAATTAATCGAATTCAAATCATAAATCCTTCCGGATTTATTTTAGTCCAATTTATATTCTGAACATCAGAATACATTCCATTGTTTATTTCTTTAAAACGATTTCCCCATTTCTATTTTTAAATTCACATTTGAATTTAAATATTCAAATTTTCCAATGATAATTTTCCTCACTTTATTTATAAATACTGTTTATAATTTCATTTCAATTATCTGATTATCCTACGAAAATCAATCTATTTTATTTATAAACACCATTTACAAATTTACTTCAATGTCTTGTATTATTTAATTTATAAACATCGTTTATAAATTCAATACTTGTTTAAAACAAGTTAATATTCCTATAGCTCATTAAAAATTCAAATTCCATTTAAAAAAATAGATTTCCCCTTTTAAATAACAAATATCATTTCATTATATTTTTATATATCAAAAGTTTGTCCTAGTGATATTTAAACAATCAAACCACTCAATTATCAATCAACACATCATATATGATAATATATGTGAAAGCAAACAAATAATAACATTTTTGAGGAATCCAGTTGGATCCCTCCAACCTGTTTCCTGCATCCATAGATGTTAGTCAACATAAACAATACCCATCCTGCTTCGAGGTAGGATATCGCGGTATGAAGGTCATCCATTATCATAGCATGGGGCGTATAGGGTAATCATCCGCTAATGATACTGCGGGCATTCGCTAATGATACTACGAGAATCCAACCACCAATATATATATATATATATATATATATATATGTATGTATGTATGTATGTATGTATGTATATAATAGCAACCACCAAGCCCAAATAACTAATATATTTAAGATGCACAAAAATATTGAATGCAACCAAACAAGCAACAAACAATTATTTTTAACTGATAAAAATAATTTTAAATAAAAGGTGAGTGAGATTTATTCACAATGATATTTAATTTATTTCTTCGCCTTTAGCTTCAGTTTAAATTCCAAATGAATCGTTTGAGATTATCTAAAATTGTAAGGAGTTCAAAATCCATCCAAAGCACCTTAAGATATAGATGACGATGTTATGAGCCAAGCGTGATAACCGTGTTCGATTCGGACCTATATCGAATGCAATAATATATTTTCAAAACCATATATTTTAGTTAGTGATTAAACTAAACAATTATATAATGTAAGGTTACAATAATCGATCAATTTGATATGTTATCTTCATTCATTACCACATTTCTTACCCAAGCAGCAAAAATAAAAATCTTAACTACACCGTTAACTAACTTTACTTAACTTAAAATTAATTACCTTAAGCGGTCATTTACAGTTCTTTCTCAATTGAAATGGCCCAGACCTGCTGCTTCCTTGCAAACAACAAGCCGTGCTTTCTTCAAACTTTTTAATCCTCCTTCACTGTTTTCAAAATTTTACACCCTTCAAACTCCTCCTCGCGATTCACACAGTAAACCATTATCTATGTAATTGTCGAATACCCCATGTAAATCATAACTTCACAGTGAAGCTCCAGTTCGACCCTTACGAGCTCCAGTTGCCTTTGAACCCCAAATGTCCTGATGTCGAACCTCACACTATACTTGCGTTCCTCCTGATAGCAGTGACGTGACCCCAACCTTCCACAGCAGAATGCGACTTCAACTCCAAACCCAACCTGGCAAGTCTAACTCGCTCATCTCCCCTCAAACCATATGTGAGCATAGATCCACCTCCAGACGAGATCGATGCCCTCCCGGTATCAACTCCAATCCCTGAAAGTTGTTGTGACTTCCATCCTATAATCGCACCTCACAAATGTCGAGATCTCATCTACCACTCTTCGAACGATCCCCCAATAACATCTTCCATCCTTGAATTTCTGGCGTCGCCTAGGCTTTGATCGATCACCACGAAACCCACGGTGTTTGAGAGCGATTCCGATTCCGTTTTCTTATTTCGAAGTTTTCGATCTCAATTTCATAGATGGGAGGGGAGCGGTGTAAATTAAAAATCAAACAGAAGAATATAGAAATAATGAATGGGATGGAAAACAGAGAAAGAAATAAGAGGGGTATGGTCGCATTTTATAAAGAAGGATACTTCACTATTAAGGAACTTCATGTACGTGTTTTACTGGGTAGGATTTATCTGAGGTAGGTCTTAATAGGTACAGAGTTTATTACGGGCAGGAATTAACTTGTACGGTGTTTATTCATTTTTAAAATTTCTCATGATCACGAACTCCTTTTTTTTAACACAACGACCGACCTTCCTTGGGTAAAACCGCTATTCTGAACACACTGGGATAGGTATCGAAATTCAATTCGACCATATGGAGGAGATATTAATTTAAACTGATATAAATTAAATTCAAAACAATTTAATTTCTTGATAATAAATTAAAATTATCGTCTATATCTATATTCAAATAGAATATATATTGAAATTGAATTTATACCGGTTATCTGGATTGTTTTGACTCAGTTTACATCTCGAATTGAATTATTTCAGTTCTCGTATTTCAATAAATATATATTCGAAATAAATCGTATATTGATTATAAATGGATAAATCAATATAAAAATTGATTTATATTATCAGCTTAATATTTTAAAACTATATTAAATATTTAAAATAAATCGACCAAAAATACAAGTCGTTACACATAAGAAAGAAACCTCTAACATCAATGTGCTTTGTCCAGAACTATAAGCTTGATTCTCAACAAGATGAACCGCACTCTGACTGTCTGAAAATAGCTCCACTATCCACTGCGGCATTGAAAGATCATCCAACAACTGAAGTAAGTACAATCCTTCCTTTGTTGCTTCCACGATCGATATCATCTCTGCTTCGGTTGTCGACAAAGCTATGATAGATTGCAGCTTTGATCTCCATGAAATCGAGCCTATGTCAAGTGTAAAAACATAGCCCGACACTTACTTCCTAGCATCTCAATCCCCAGCATAATCAGAATTACAGTATCCTCTAAGAAAGATGTCACCGTCTACTCCACCGTATAGCAAACCCACCGAAGAAGTGCCTCGAAGATATCTAAGAATCCACTTTACTGCTTGCCAATGTTCTTTGCCTGGGTAAGACATATATCGACTGACAACACCAACTGCCTGGGCCAAATTTGGTCTCGTGCACACCATCTCATACATGAGACTACCAACAACACCAAAATAAGGTATATTAGCCATGTACCTTTTATCTTCTTTCGATGTAGGAGAATGGTCTTTCGACAACTTAAAATGAGAGCCTAAAGGAGTGCCTACCGGTTTGGCTTTCTCTATCCCAAATCGAGCGAGGACTTTCTCGATGTACTGCGCCTGAGTGAGCCTTAACTCTCTCTGCTTACTATCCTTGCTTATCTCCATACCCAATATTCTTTGTGCCTTTCCCAAATCCTTCATATCAAACTCTCTACTGATCTCCGCTTTCAACTCCTTAATTTTGACCATACTCTGAGATGCAATCAACATATCATCAACATATAACAACAAATAAATCATGTCATCATCACATCTCCTAAAATAAACACACTGGTCTTTGAAGCTTCTGGAGTATCCCTGTGAAAGCATAAACTTATCAAATCTCTTGTACCATAGTCTAGGAGACTGCTTCAGTCCATAAAGAGATTTGTTAAGTTTACAAACATAGTCTGTCCTGCTACTATCAATGAACCCTTCCGGCTGACGCAAATAAATCTCTTCATCCAGATCACCATGCATGAAAGCAGTTTTGACATCTAGTTGCTCTAACTTCATGTCATAATGAGAAACTAATGCCAAGAGAATACGAATGGAAGTATGCCTAACAACTGGAGCAAAGATGTCATGATACTCTACCCCCTTCTTCTGAACATACCCCTTTGCTACTAGTTTTGCTTTATATCTGAACTCTCCATTGCCGTCGTCTTTCACTCTATAGATCCACTTACATCCAATAGCTCTCTTGTCGATAGGAAGTGGCACCAAATCCCAAGTGTGATTTTTCCGTAAAGATTCGATCTCCTCTTCCATTGCTACTAACCAACTGGAACTGTCAACTGATGCAATAGCGTCTCTATAATCTCTGGGCTCATCATGGAAAACATTTAATGCATATGTTGCCATATCATCAAATACAATGTATTTGATGCTCAAACCAACAAACTCATCAAACCATCTGGGCTTTCCTCTTTCTATAACAGGCCTGGTTTCTGTATGAGCTCCACTTTGAGTTTGATCTTCTGTGCCAATATCCATACTATCCTCATCAACCACGGCGTCATCGAAAACGCCATTTGAACGTCTATGGAAAGAATCAACATATGATTTGCTTTGTGTTTGGTACTCTTCACATGTCCTCTCATCATCATCCGATGAGGAAGGCTCCACCTTCAACATAGCCTTCTCATCAAAAGTAACATGCCTACTTATAATAAGTTTTTTGCTAATAGGACACCACAACCTATATCGCTTTACTCCTCTTCTATAACCTAGAAAGATACAGTTGCGAACTCTAGGTTCCAGCTTTCCTCGACTCTCATGCACATAAGATGGACAACCAGACACCTTAAGAAAGAATAGCTAACAGGCTCTCCTTTCCATACTTCTTCAGGGATCTTCATAGATATGGCAGTAGAAGGTGTGCGGTTGATGAGGAAAGCCACCATAGATAAAGCTTCGGCCCAAAATCCCTTTTTTAACTTAGCTGTCAAACTGAGACACCTAGTTCTCTCCAACAATGTCTGATTCATCCTTTCTGCAACTCCATTGGACTGGGGGTTGCCTGGTGTGGTGTAATGCCTCTTAATGCCTTCGGACTCACAATAATTGATGAATTCCTGTGATACGAATTCACCGCCATTATCTGAACGGAGAACTTTCAACTTCTTCCCTGACTGCTTCTCCACCATGGATTTCCATTTACGAAATCTAGCTCCATCGAAGGATAGGCAAGGGGAAGGTCCCCAAACATCCATGTGAACATAATCCAAAATAGCTTTTGCCTTATGCTCACCAACACCAAAAGAAATCTTCGTCTGCTTACCAAGAACACACTCTTCACAAAAAACAAGCTTTGAATGCCAAACTCCATCAATCAAACCTCGCTTTCTTAGCTCATCCATGTTGTGCTCGCCAATGTGGCACATCCGCAAGTGCCATAATCTGGAAGAATCTGTATCAGCTGAAGTAATTGAAGCTGATTCACTAACTACAGTAGTGCCCTCTAGTTAATATAGATTTCCTTCCCTCAATCCTTTCATAACGACCAAGGAACCCTTAGATATTTTAATCTTCTCTTCTTCAACTACAATCTTTAGTCCAAGTCTGCTCAACGCCCCAACAGAAATCAAGCTCCTCCTTAAATCAGGTACATGCCTAACACCAGTAATGGTTCGAATAACACAGTCAAACATCCTGATCTTTACACTACCAACACCAACCATACGACATGAAGCATCATTTCCCATCAGAACTTCTCCTCCATCAATCTCACGGTAAGTGGAAAAAGAGTTCCTATCAGGTGTCATATGATAGGATGCGCCAGAATCAATCAACCATAGGGTGCTCTTCCCAAAAGAGCTGGAAGCTATAAACACATCAGTGTCACTCTCTGTATCTGATTTCTCCGTTGTAAAGGCTGAAGCTTCTTTGGGTCTTTTCTTTTTCCTTCAAGCTTGGGACATTGTGCAACAAAATGCTCGAGCTTCTTACAATAATGGCAAGTCAATTTTTTAGGCCCCCTAGATTGGGACCTCGAAGAATTTCGTTCTTCACCTTTCTTTGACTTGCCTTGACTTCTACCTCTCTGAACAGATAAGCCTTCGGTATCACTATCAATGCTAGTGCTCGCCAATCTACCTCTTAACACTTCATTATGAAGGCCAGCCTTTACATCAGAAAGGCTAATTTTACTACGACCATAAATCATGGAATTGACAAAAGCAATATATTCTTTAGGCAAGGAACATAGGAGGATCACAACTTGAGCCTCATCAGTAATATCAACATTTTCTGCCCTCAGGTTCATAACTAAAGTGGTCAACGCATCTACATGCTCCATAAGATCGGCTCTAGGCTTCATCTTGAACGAATAAAGTTGTTGTAAAATAATCCGATTTGTGAGAGACTAGTCTTGATATGCATCTCATAGTTCCTTCGCCGTCTTCTTCTGAGAAAATTCTCTAAGGACTTCATATGAAAGACTCGACTGAATTGTTGTGAGAGCTTCGTCTTCCATTTCCTCTAATTCAGCTGCATCAAGATCTTTCAATTTCGTAGGCATAGAAACAACTTTAAAAGTCTTCTCCTTTTTCAATACGGCCTCCATCTTTATCTTCCAAGTACCACAATCTCCTTTTCCGTCAAAACCTATTACTCCATAATTGATGCCAGATCTTCCAACAGACTTACTAGAAGTAGCCATTAATATCCAAATAGAAACAATAACACCAGCTCCGATACCAAACTGTAGTGATTTATGCGGAATTTTGATGAGGATCTAGTATTGTTTATTTGAATACCAATGGAGTACAACAAAATAATTATGAAATCTCACGAAAAACAAAGAACAAAAAAGGACATAGAAGATTTAACTTGGTTCGGATATGAATATCCTACGTCCACGGAGACTAAACAACTTTTATTTCTCAATGAAGAAATCAGTACATAAGAGAGGAGGAAGATTACAATAGAGAGAAGATTAATGGTGGATTGCTTTTTTCATATAATAACATGACTTCTATTTATATAGAGGGATTTCTTGACCTCCAAGTAAACTTGGCACCTGTAACGAACCGCATTCTACGCATCGCAGGATCATAGAATATTTATTTCTTTCACATACGGAGTCGTATGGTCATGTAACTTTGGGAGATGACTATTGGGGTCATTTCCCATGTTCATGATTTTTGTCGATTTTTAAATGACTATTTTGCCCCTAGATGATCTTGTTTTGGCCATAACTTTTGATTGGAAAGAAGTTTTGACCTAAAACCACTTCCATTGGATCCGGATGATGGTTTACAATTCCGTAGAGTGGTCACATTAGCCAAACGGACTCACCGTTTGGGAGATATGGCTGAAACAAGTTTCAGAAGGTGAAAAACTGCTTAACCGGGCCAAATGAGGTGATCAGTAAATGGGCCCATAACCCATTTCGGGATTAGGGTTATGGGGAGGATGAAATGAGTTAGGTTTTCATTTCATTTCAGTTTTCTAGCAGCCATTTACCTCCTAAGTACCGAAATAATGGCCTTCAACCTCTAAAACATCTTCAAATCACTTTCTAATCAAGGATTAAGCTTAGCAACATCAAATCAAAGGGGATTAGCACCAAAGCAAGGTTAGAGCTGCTATATTTCATTGGGAACACCGCCAAACAGAGATTCATTTCAGATTTGGTATTTTAATTGTGGCCAAGGTGAGTGATTTGCATAGTTCCTCACTAATTATGGTTAATTAAGGGTAATTAGTGTTAATTAGCTAATTTATACATGATTAAATTCAGGAAAAATATTTATAAATTTCGAAATATTGCTTTAGGCCTCTGTTAGGAAATTTGGTTAAGTTTTACTAATCATATCATTAGTTTTGCCTAAACATGCTTAGGGGAAAATATGGGATTTTGGCTATGTTTGATCCGTTTAACCTTGTCACATTGTTGTTTTGGTGTTTGTGGTCACTTCTATTTGTTGCTATGACTGTATGGTATGCTTTGTGATTGATCAGAGCTGTTAGTTTGGTCGGAAATGCAGTCGTATGGCGTAAAACGGTCGCTGGAAAGTTGCAGGAAATATGCAGGGTTTCAAACCAGATCGGATCGGATTATTGGGCTCGGATCGGATAGGAGAACCAGGCAAGTGGACTTGATTCGGATTGGAACTTAGCATAAGGGGCTTGGCGAAAAGGAAGGCCATTTTCTTAGAGTTGGAGTTGGGCAGGGGATCGGATCGAAGAGACAAAAAGAGGATCGGATCGGAGAAACCAAAAGGGGATCGGATCGGGCGAATGAATAAGGATGGGATCGGATCGGGATATCTAGGAGGGAGCAACCACCGAACCGAACAGAGGATAGGTGCTATACTTCCGAACCGAACCAAGCAAGTGTGAGTGGACCGAACCGAGGAGGAATGGAGCACTGATCAAGGCATGGACTAGGACCACCGATCTGAACCGGGTTGGGAGCACCAAACCGAACCAGATATATACTTTTACTTCATCGTGACGACTTTTCTGAAGACCAACTCCAATTCGAACAAAACCCGAGATGCAAAGGAAGTCCAAATAGGAAGTAGAGCTCAGGATCCAGTTGGGAACCAAAGGGTTAACTTCATGAGTTAGGCCTATCTGCGGGACGAGTGCTAAGGGGTTGTCGATGTCTATAACTTTGAATCACTATGTGTAGGGGGTACATGAACGGATTCTCGGCCACAGTGGCCTAGGTACGACTAAAGAGCTATAGACCAATGAAGTGGGGCCATTTGTAAAGATTTGGTCATGACTCCATGGGGTAAGCTTGGTAGTAGCAGTAGTTGTACAAGTCGAACTCCGTCACTACTTCGATGGATCTAGTGATTGACAGTGGTGGACATCGTATGCTTTACGCACTGAGTGAGAGATGTGAGGATGGTCGCTATGTTTGATTTGTTTGCCATCATTATGACATGCAAACCCCTACCCCCGTACTCTTTACACCATATATTAGTGGCACCTTAGAGTATTGTATGGTATGTAGTGCTAACTCTTTGTTTGCAGGTTCAGGTATGGTTTAGTGTACATGTTATTGTTCTGTTTAGCTGCTTATCGCTCATACCAGACTTTTTGTCTGATCCAGAGTTTTATGTCTCTTCTTATTACTCTGGGTGCTCTCACGAGCAGACTAGAGGCAGGTTAGCTGGTGATGCACAAGTAGCTGTACCGGAGACGAGCAGGAGGCTTCCACGTATGATATATATTGATATTCTCCCTGTGTCGCTGCTGGTCACTACTTCTGGCATTAGTAGTGCAACCTTCCTTTCTTTTACTTTAGAGACAGTTTTAAAGTTGTAATAATAATGATGTGGAACATAAGCTGTATTGGATTTTCCGCTGCTATGATGTTTAATTTTCAGCTTATGCACTGTCTCGCCTGTTTTATGTCATGTATGTTGTTATTATATTTTATCCCATGCGCTGTGAGACATTCTACAGGTTTTTGATTAGTTCACTCTCTTCTTTCCTTTCTTTGGCGACTGTTCCATGCTAGTCGGGCATGTGTATAGCGCACTTTCGAAGGAAATGCCGACTGGTGCGGGGCAGGTCGTCACACTTGATATCAGAGCCAGGTTGTGTAGTTAACCTAGGGAAAGACACCAGGGAGAGATAATAAGTATATGAGAGTGCGTATTTGTGATTATTTTGGTTTCCAAAAGTTATATATATACTATACTAATAGTTAAGGATGAAGTCGCACTGCACTAGCACCACTATTGAGATGGTTAATCGTTTTCTCTTTACAGATTGAATGATGAGCCGATATGCAAGGGGTATCGGTAGAGGAGCCAATAATGGGAATGCTGCTGACATGAGGATGATGTTTACTAACCTCATGAGAGAGATGCTTAGAGATGTTCATGGTGCAGCTCCCAATGCTGGTAATGGTGGTGGTCCAATAGTGCAGGCGCCTAGGGCCGATTTCGCCAAGCTGAACAAGGATTATACTAGTCTTGGTGGGAAGCTGTTCCACGAAACGGAGTCGGCTACGGATGTTCAGGATTGGTTGGATAGCTGCGAGCGTATCTTCGAAGATTTGGGTATCGAGGATGCGAAGAAAAGAAGGCTAGCATCCCATCAGCTGCAAGGACGTGCAATGAATTGGTGGAATGCTATAAAGGCAGCTACTCCCAAGGATCAGATTACTTGGGATTAGTTTAAGTTTCACTTTAGCGATAAGTTCATTCCAGCTGCTCAGAAGTCAGTGCTGTTTAAGAAATTCTTGGAACTCAAGCAGAATGGCAGAGCTGTCTCGGAGTATATTGCCGAATTCGACACTTTGTCGAAATATGGGTTATCCCTAATAGATACTGCCGAGAAGAAGAACGAGAAGTTCATAACTGGCTTGGATCAGTACTTGAGGCAAAGGCTAATTAACCACATCGATGAGACATTTGAATCGACTGTGGGGAAAGCATTAAGGTCAGAGAATCTTTACCCTAGGTCGAAGACTGAGGTTGCATCTGCAGAGGAGCCAAAGCCGCAATCAAGCGGTGGAGGCAAGAATGGTTCTCAGAATAAGAGGAAGCAGAACCAGAATAAGGATGGCCAAAAGTAGAAGAACGATGTTGAGTGCTTTAGCTGTGGTAAGAAGGGCCATTATGCTAGTAATTGTCGGACCAAGCCAGCGGATAGGAAGTGCTTCAACTGTGGCCAAGTGGGACATCACAAGGACAAGTGTCCGCAACCCCCCAAAGAAAAGCAGATGGTGAAAGCATATGCTCTTAATGCTGTTCCATCTTCGTCGAATGCCCCAACTGTAGTGGAGAAAGGAAAGAATGTTGTTATTCAAGGTATGCTTTCTGTTTATGATGTTCCTGTTAGAGTTTTGTTTGATACCGGAGCTTCCAGTTCTTTCATATCTAGTGACCTGGTAGATAGGTTAGGATTGGAGCCCAAAATTGTCGATTGACCTTTAGTAGTGACAAACCCGATTGGTGGTTAGACTAACCTTAACATGATTTGTCGTAATGTGGTCTTATCGAGTCATGGATGCATGTTTGTTTGTGATTGCTTTGTTTTGGGCTTTACTGGGTTTGGCAATATTTTGGGAGTCGATTGGCTCCAAAGATACAGGGTGGTGGTAGACTGTAAGGGCTTTTTGGTGATAGCTAGAGCGGATGATGGGCAGAGGGTAGTGTTTGGTGGTCTACCTAATGATGGGGTAATGGGTAGTTTTCTAAATTCCCTCGACATTCGGCATAGTGAGTTGTCAGGTTTGCCCGTGGTTGGCCAGTATCCGGACGTCTTCGAAGAAGTGACCGGGCTTCCACCACACCGAGAGATTTAGTTCCGTATTGATTTAGTGAAAGATGCCAGACCTATGGTGATGCCACTTCGTCGTATGACACCAATGGAGCAGCAGGAGCTCGGGGTGCAAGTCAGCAATATTTTGAAGAAGGGATTTATCAGAAGGAGTATTTCTGAATGGGGAGCACCAGTTGTGTTTGCTACCAAGGCGGATGGTTCCCTTCGATTGTGTGTGGACTACCGCGAGTTGAATAAAGTGACAAGGAAGAATAAGTATCCTCTACCGCAAATAGATGATTTGTTTGATCAGTTGAGTGGCGCGAGAGTATTTTCCCAGTTGGATCTCGTGACAGGTTTTCATCAGCTTAGGGTGGAAGCTGAGAGTATAGATAAAATGGCATTTCGGACGCCGTCTAGATTTTATGAATTGTTGTTCATGCCATTTGGGTTGACCAATGCACCAACATATTTTTTGGATCTTATGAATAGAGTATTCAGAGATCAGTTGAATAAGTTTGTTCTTGTGTTCGTGGACGATATACTTGTTCATTTGAGGACAGAGGAAAAACACAAGGAACATTTAAGAATAATGATGGAGGTGTTGAGAAAACATCAATTGAAAGCAAAGTTTTCTAATTGTCACTTCTGGAGGAGGGAAGTGAGATTCTTGGGCCATGTTGTTTCAGAAAATGATATCTCCGTGGACCCTGCGAAGGTGGCTACGGTACAAGATTGGTCTATGCCCGAGAATGCGACAGACATAAGAAGTTTCTTGGGGTTAGCTGGGTATTATCGTAAGTTTATTCAAGACTTCTCCAGGATAGCAGCACCGTTGACTCAGTTGACCAAGAATAATCAAGCTTTCGTCTGGGATGAGAAGTGCGAGAATGCTTTCAAGAGTCTGAAGGATAAGTTGACATGCGCACCAGTGTTAGTCATTCCTAAGGGGAATGAAGAGATGACGGTATATACTGATGCATGTGGTACCGGACTAGGTGCTGTATTGATGCAAGGAGGTAGGGTTGTAGCTTATGCAAGTCGGCAAATGAAACCGCATGAGAAAAGATATCCTACCCATGATTTGGAATTAGCAGCGATCGTGTTCGCACTGAAGATGTGGAGGCATTATCTCTTAGGAGAAAGATTCAAGTTGTTTACTGATCATAAGTCATTAAAGTATCTCTTCTCTCAGAAAGATCTAAATCTCTGGCAGCAAAGATGGTTAGAATTCTTAGCTTCCTATGATTTCGACGTCGCATATACACTAGGAAAGGGCAATGCGGTGGCTGATGCATTGAGTAGAAGACATGCCAGTTTAGGGGCTATGTTTCTTGAATGGAAGCAACTGGAGTACATCGCTGGGTATGATTTCAGACCAAAGTGCGAGTTGGATCCAGAAATGTTAGCAAGTTTGACGATCAGACCCACTTTGATTGAGCGGATTGGTTCCAGTCAGAGGGACGATCCTAACCTATTGGAAATCATCTCAAAGTTAGAGATGGGAATTGACAGAGAGATGAACAAGTATGGGCTTGATCGAGATGGATGGCATAGGAAGAATGGAATACTAGTTGTACCTAATGTCAATGGATTGAGAGATGAAGTGCTTAGAGAATGTCATCACTCAAAACTGACTACACCCCGGTGGTAACAAGATGTATCGAGACATGAAGCAGACCTACTACTGGAAAGGGATGAAAAGAGACATTGGGAAGTTTATATCCAAGTGCATGAATTTCCAGCCAGTTAAAGCTGAGCAAAAGAAGCCTAGTGAGTTGTTGCAACCCCCAGAGATTCCAGAATGGAAATGGGAATAGATCACAATGGATTTCATTGATGGGTTACCAAGGACTAGATCGGGCTATGATATCATTTGGGTGATTGTGGACAGATTGACTAAGAGTGCAAAGTTTATACCCATCAAGTCAAACAGGACGGCAACTAAGTTAGTGGAACTGTATATAAAGTGGGCAGTGAGATTTCATGGAATACCCAAAGGCATTGTGAGTGACCGAGATCCATTGTTCACTAGTGGATTTTGGAAGAGCTTACAAGAGGCGTTAGGATTAGAATTACATCTCAGTACCACGTATCATCCTCAAACCAATGGTCAGAAAGAGAGGGTGAATCATATATTAGAGACCTCTTGAGAGTCTGTGTATTGGATTTTGGTGGATCATGGGATGACCAATTGCATCTAGTAAAGTTTGCATATAATAATAGTTAGCAATCCAGTATTGGTATGGCTCCATTTGAAGCTTTGTATGGAAGACCATGTAACTCACCATCATGTTGGTTAGAGACCGGTGAGAAATATGTGCTTGGACCAGAAGTAATAAGAGAAACATCAAACAAGATTAAGGTTATCCAACAGCGAATGAAGGCTGCCTAAGATAGGCAGAAGAGTTATGCTGATAAAAGGAGAAGAGAATTAAAATTCTCCATTAGCGACTTGGTGTTTGTCAAGATTTCTACGTTGAAGAGCGTGATACGATTTGGCAGAAGAGGCAAGTTAGCACCAAGATTTGTTGGTCCATTCCCAATTCTTGAGAAAATTAGGAATTTGGCATACAAAGTTAAATTACCAGAGAAGATGGCAGGAGTTCACATCGTATTTCATGTTTCCCAGTTAAGGAAGTTCGTACACGACCTAGATGTGACTATTTCACCTGATCAGTTGGATGATATCGAGGTTGAACCCGAGGCGATTGAGAACCGTAAGCCTATGCGTATTGTTGGGAACGATACGAAGCAACTTCGAAGGAAGGCGGTGAAATTAGTCAAAGTTCAATGGGGCGAGGATGAGAATGACTGTACTTGGGAGACAGAGGAGAGCATTTGGAAGACGTATCCAGAACTCTTCGCCTGGTAAGATTTCAGTTTCTATTTAGTCTTTCCGCATGCTAGGATAGGTTTGTTTTATTTGTTTTGCATGATTGATTATTGTATATGGCTGGTAGGCATGCGGGATCCTTTGTATGTTTTGGGTTAAGGAATTTCGGGGATGAAATTTCTTAAGGAGGAGAGTGTAACGACCCGCATTCTACGCATCGCAAGATTGTAGAATATTTATTTCTTTCACATACGGAGTCGAATGGTCATTTAACTTTGGGAGATGACTATTGGGGTCATTTCCCATGTTCATGATTTTTGCCGATTTTTAAATAACTATTTTGCCCCTAACTGATCTTGTTTTGCCCATAACTTTTGATTGAAAAGAAGTTTTGACATGAAACCACTTCCATTGGATCCGGATGATGGTTTACGATTCCGTAGAGTTGTCACATTAGCCAAACGGACTCACCATTTGGGAGATATGGCTGAAACAAGTTTCAGAAGGTAAAAAACTGCTTAACCGGGCCAAATGAGGTGATTAGTAAATGAGCCCATAACCCATTTCGGGATTAGGATTATGGGGAGGCTGAAATGAGTTAGATTTTCATTTCATTTCAGTTTTCTAGCCGCCATTTACCACCTAAGATCCCTAATAATGGCTTCCAACCTCTAAAACATCTCCAAATCACTTTCTAACCAAGGATTAAACTTAGCAACATCAAATCAAAGGGGATTAGCACCAAAGAAAGGTTAGAGCTGCTGTATTGCATTGGGAACAACGCCAAACAGAGATTCATTTCAGATTTGGTATTTTATTTGTGGCCAAGGTGAGTGATTTGCATAGTTCCTCGCTAATTATGGTTAATTAAGGGCAATTACTGTTAATTAGCGAGTTTAAACATGATTAAATTCTGGGAAAATATTCATAAATTTCGAAATATCGCTTTAGGCCTCTGTTAGGAAATTTGGTTTGATTTGGTTAAGTTTTACTAACCATATCATTAGTTTTGCCTAAACATGCTTAGAGGAAAATATGGGATTTTGGCTATGTTTGATCCGTTTAACCTTATCATGTTGTTGTTTTTGTGTTTGTTGTCACTTCTATTTGTTGCTATGACTGTTGGTATGCTTTGTGATTGATTAGAGCTGTTAGATTGGTCGGAAACGCCGTCGTATGGCGTAAAACGGTCGCTGGAAAGTTGCAGGAAATATGCAGGGTTTCAAACCGAATCGGATCGGATTATTGGGCTCGGATCGGATAGGAGAACCGCATAAGTGGACTTGATTCGGATTGGAACTTAGCATAAGGGGCTTAGAGAGAAGGAAGGCCATTTGCTTAGAGTTGGAGTTGGGCAGGGGATCGGATCGGAAAGACCAAAAGGGGATCGGATCGGGCGAATGAAGAAGGATGGGATCAGATCAGAATATCTAGGAGGGAGCAACCACGGAACCGAACAGAGGATAGGCACTATACTTCCGAACCGAACCAAGCAAGTGGGAGTGGACCGAACCGAGGAGGAATGGAGCACTGACCAAGGCATGGACTAGGACCACCGATCCGAACCGAGTTGGGAGCACCGAACCGAACCAGATATATACTTTTACTTCATCGTGACGACTTTTCTGAAGACCAACTCCAATTCGACCAAAACCCGAGATGCAAAGGAAGTCCAAATAGGAAGTAGAGCTCAGGATCCAGTTGGGAACCAAAGGGTTAACTTCATGAGTTGTGCTTTGCTACGGGACGAGTGTTAAGGGGTTGTCGATGTCTATAACTTTGAATTACTATGTGTAGGGGGTACGTGAACGGATTTAGGGGGCCTAGGTACAACTAAAGAGCTATAGACCAATGAAGTGAGGCATTTGTAAAGATTTGGCCATGGCTCCATGGGGTAAGCTTGGTAGTAGCAGTAGTTGTACAAGTTGAACTCCGTCACTGCTTCGATGGGTCTAGTGATTGACAGTGGTGGACATCGTATGCTTTACGCACTGAGTGAGAGATGTGAGGATGGTCGCTATGTTTGATTTGTTTGCCATCATTATGACATGCACACCCCCACCCCCATACTCTTTACACCATATATTAGTGGAACCTTAGAGTATTGTATGGTATGTAGTGCTAACTCTTAGGTTGCAGGTCCAGGTTCAGGTATGGTTTAGTATACCTGTTATTGTTCAGTTTTGCTGCTTATCACTCATACCAGACTTTTTGTCTGACCCAGAGTTTTATGTCTCTTCTTATTACTCTGGGTGCTCTCACGAGCAGACTAGAGACAGGTTAGCTGGTGATGCACGGGTAGCTGTACCGGAGACGAGCAGAAGGCTTCCACGTATGATATATATAGATATTATCCCTATGTCGCTGTTGGTCACTACTTTGGGCATTAGTAGTGAACTCTTCCTTTTTTTACTTTAGAGACAGTTTTAAAGTTGTAATAATAATGATGTGGAATATAAGCTATATCTGGATTTTCTGCTGCTATGATGTTTATTTTTCAGCTTATGCATTGTCTCGTCTGTTCTATGTCAAGTATGTTGTTATTATATTTTATCCCATGCGCTGTGAGACATTCTACAGGTTTTTGATTAGTTCACTGTCTTCTTTCCTTTCTTTGTCGACTGTTCCGTGCTAGTCGGGCATGTGTACAACGCACTTTCGGAGGAAATGCCGGCTGGTGCGGGGCGGGCCGTCACAGCACCCAAGTTTTCTTGACCTCTAAGTAAATTTGGCACCCAAGTTTTCTTGACTTCCAAGTAAACTTGGCACCCAAGTTTTCTTGACCTCCAAGTAAACTTGGCACCCAAGTTATTTTATATAGGATCCAATTACATGATCGACAATCAATCTTTCCTTCTCTACAAATATTTCAATCATCAATTTCAACATACAAAAGTGGGATAGTCATTAAAATTCATAGCTCCACAACATAAACCACAAGCCAAAGTAGAAAGATGTGCTGGTATACAAATCAAATATATATATATATACACACACACATATATATATATATACATATATATATAGCTAAATATGTTGGAGGAGGAGAAATACAGTCTCATTCCACTTTGTCATCATTAAGAAAGAGTGCGGAAAAGTACCATGATTTGATGCTGCTCTATATTGTCTAGGTTGCAAATTATACTCATTTGTGATAGATCCAAGCAAATGTACGAACGACCAAGGTTGTGAAAAGTTTCCAAAAGTCAGTTGGAACAACATAGGAATAGATTAGAAGCTTCTTGATGTTTAGTGATATGGAATTGATGGTTGCACAAGCTAAAAAGACAACGACAGAAATTGTCCGGATTGTTGAGGAATTGGATTAGCACGCTGGAGAAACGAACATTGTGGGAGTGTTTCATGAGGTAGTTGTGGCTGTGATGGCTCTAATGGTGCAACAAAACCATACTTGTTATTTATTGGACTTCCTTTTCAATTAATTTTCTGACCTTTGGTATCAACAACATACTTGCGAATGAATTAGATAGTGTAGATTATTCATAGCTAGTGATATTATCAGCCAAAATCAAAGATTTGGAATCTTTATTTAGAAGACTACTTATAGTGATATACAGTGTTAATCTATATACTCTGCCTCTTGTTAGTACCCTAGAAGCTTCCATCCAAAGTTGCAGATCTCATTTCGCTACATTCTGGTTTAACTCGGCTTTTTTTACTTGTCCGTGTATGTTTCCAGAAAACAAAAAGGAAGCATGTATGTTTAGCAATTGCATTGAAGTCCACCCATATTTATAGTACAATGGCCAAACTCACAAGCGATAAACCACATGGAAACCCACATGCAAGTTTTGTTTTGTGGATGGATGTTAGCCATTGATTGATACAAGATCATGACACTAACTGAAGCAGCATTATGTAAAAGAACCTGAGATGCTCATATATGAAATAAACACACAAATCAACATGCTCATGCCACAGAACTCTATTAGTTTTCAAATCATCTAATGGTTACATATTCATCTAGTTTTGTGTCAGGACTCAAGGGATAAACGGTATAGTCAGTTGCAATGCAAGGTACATGAACATAGTTAGTTATACATCAGTACATATGCATATCTTGAAAGTTATGTAAGATAGATTATTATGTGCATAAGAACATATAGGCACATCCACTTAAATGCATCAACCACTGCACATATTTAAAGCAACACCATGAGACAATGTGAAAAACAAATAAAGTGATACCCTATGCTGACCAATTTGTACATGACACATCAATATAGAAGGCTAACCATAATCATAACCCACAACACAACACTAGCTTAGCAACAAATCCTATATTATGGGACACCATCCAAAATTCATTAGTAGATAATGCAATTGCTAACAAACATTAGAACTTT
This sequence comes from Allium sativum, assembly GCA_030737875.1. Taxonomy (NCBI): domain Eukaryota; kingdom Viridiplantae; phylum Streptophyta; class Magnoliopsida; order Asparagales; family Amaryllidaceae; genus Allium; species Allium sativum. The sequence continues at coordinate 720,563,118 of CM060920.1, forward strand.
TCTACACTGCTTAAAGTGATCCACAAACAAGTTACAAACTTCAATTGAACCACAGATGCTCCGAATGCATTTTCTTGTGGGTCTTTTTACAGTCTTACATGATACATGACATAGTCATACCTGCTCTAGATGCTTAAAATCTTATAATTTCGATGTGGATCAAAAACAATAACTGAAAGTCTGGTGAGGTGATAAATGAAATAAACAAGGGATTTCAATTTTCTACATGTAACTCAAGTCCTTTTCTCTACGATAATGTTGGTTAATTAAGATTTAAACATTTTAAACTGTTGAGGATGACAATTATTTCTCCACTGCTGCCAAAGGTTAATGAAATTGAAACTCAAATTTTTAGATTACAACTGAATACACTAGTTACCAATGCTTTTTCTTCCTTGGTTGGGCCTAAATAAGCGCACTCCCTATACCTACAGCAGACTTACTTGCTGAAGTAGTGGGTCTCAACTCACTTCTCACTTGTGCAAGCAGGTAAGAAAGAGTAAATTATTTTGCAGGTGAGAATTGTACTCACCTGCATGCAAGAAACGAGTAATAAGTTAATCTCCTACTTGCGCAGGTAAATCACCTATGCATGTGTAGATGAGTAACTCACTTATGTTTCCCAGGTGAGCTATGTTGTGTTCGAAGGCATAGCATAGCTGCTGTAGTATGCAGCAGTTTCTATCGTCGGACACACGGCGGATGTACATTCATCTGACCCCATCCCCACGTCTACTTTGCTTCAGATTTCTAATTAACTCGTGTTAATTTCATCCCTTAAACTCGAATTCGAAAATCCAATGGGTGGAGTCTCCTTTGTATCGTTGTAATTTTCAACAGCAATTCCAGCAACTACCAAATTATAAATTTCCACCATAATTCAACCAACAACAAAAAATAGCACAGGCAATCATCTATTAAGCTTCTAGAAAATAAGAAGAAAAAATCATGGCTTTTTCTTTATCGAATTACTGGGCCAAACATTTGATTTTGGTTCTAAATTGAAGGTAGATACTCCTATACCCCTTCTAAAAATCAACAGGAACATCAAATGGTAATGGATATGCGATTTTCTGGTATTATAAACAGGTAACAGAAATAAAAATTAATTAAATGCACTTAAATATATTTTTAAATTGAGCAACGTTATGAATCTCTTCTCACATTTGCCACAACACTGCGGCAACACCCAAAACTAATCAAACCATATAAAAGGTTTTCAATTTTGTGAAGAAGAAAAAACAACTATAATTGTTTGGAAACATTAAAATTCAAATTATATATAACTATGCCTGCACCACTAAATTCACAACTAATTCAAATTTAAGTTAACAACTTTGAAAGAACCAAAATGAAGTGTGTGAAATGCGTTTCACGTTAACGTTATACATACACACGTATGTATATACACACAAACATATATATGTTGTAATATGCAATACTATATGGTAGATTGAAGAGGACGAAGATAGATTCGAGTCGGAGGTTACCGTTCGCAAATCGGAGTTCGCACGTGGAAGTTATAACCTGTAAGGTGCAGGTTTTCTGTGTGCAGGTGCCACAGACGTCTGTCGTATGGGACGACAGACATCTGTCACTACAGGGGGATTTTCCCGAAAGTTTCCACAGACGACTGTCATCCCCATGATAGACGTCTGAGAGGGGGACAGACGTCTGTCATGGATGCGACAGACGTCTGAGCTGAGAGCTGGAGCCCAAATAATTCCCTGGGAGGGACAGACTTCTGTCACCTCCCAAGACAGACGTCTGAATATTGATTTGGGCTATTTCGGGCTGAAAACCTTATAAGTTGATTTGTGAAGATACGGGGGAAATTTGGGTAATTGGCCTATCCCTATATAAGCTATTTTCTGAGGTGTTAGCGGTAAGGAGCTTGGAAAACTTGATTTGGCATCAAGGGTTTATTCTCAAGGGAGAATTAGGGTTTATAACCTAATTCCAATTCTTCAATTCTATTCTCCTCAAACACTTTTCTATATTGAAATATAGTGATTATTGGATCAATCTCTTGTATTCCTTTCATCGTGGTAATAGAATACTCTCTCCAAAGTGGATATACACTAACAAGATGTTAGTGGAACCACTATAAATCCTTGTATGATTTATTTTTGCTACTTTGTCATTAGTTTCTTGCTTGTGATTGAGATTTGGATTGGTTCGTGATTGGTTGATGTTGTTTTGTGACTAGAGTTATTGCTTTGGTTGTTTTTGCAAGTCTAACAACGATCTAGTCTTCCGCTAGCGCTTTGTGGTTTAGATATCGGATTCGAGTGGTCTTGAATTGGATTAATCACAACGGTTATAACAGTTGGTATCAGAGTTGTTTTGGTGCTTGTTAGGTGTTTGTGAAAATGGCGGAGATGGATAGTAGCTCGGTAAGTCCTTCAACCGGAAGTCCGAATAGTGTGGCGCCATATGTACGGGGTTCGTATGCGGCGTCGGGTTCTCAATTGGTTATTGACAAGTGGAATGGTGATAATGACTTTGAGAAGTGGCAATGGAAAATGAAAGCGGTTTTTAGGCGGAATCGAGTGCACCAAGTAGTATTTGATACTCACTTATTGCCAAGTGATATCTCGGATGTTGAGAGAGAGGAGATGGAGGAATGGGCTTACACTACTTTTCAACTTGCTATGGGGGAGAATGTGATCTCCGAAATTAGTGGTGAGACTATCGCTAAAGGTATTTGGGACAAGTTGGAAGAACTTTATATGAAGAACTCGCTCACTAACCGTTTGATCTTGTTGCGAACGTTTTTCACCTTCAAGATGAAGGAGGGTAATTCGCTTAAGGCACATTTGAATGCCTTTGATGACTTGCTCATGAAGATGAAGGCCGTTGATTTGAAGATTGAGGAAGAGAAAAAGGCGATGATATTATTGTGTTCATTGCCGGACCGCTATATGGGTTTCTCAAATAGTTTGATCTATGGCCGGGATACCTTGACTTTAGATGATGTCAAGACGGGTCTTCTTAGTGAGGAGTTGAGAGATCAATTGAAGGAGATGAGTGAGGGTAGTAGTGGAGCTAGTAGAAGTCACGGGTTGTTTGTGGAGAAAGAAAAGAATGGGAAGAAAGGAAACCGGGGGCGTTCTAAATCAAGAAAATCCGATGGAAGAGGTAAATCGAAAGAGAGAAATGGGAAGTGCTTTATTTGTAAGAAACCGGGACATTGGAAAAATGAATGTCTGGGCAAAGATAAGAAGGAAGTAGCGTCTTCATCTGTGGCAGTGGAGAGTGGGGATGGTGAGATAGATGAGAATGTGTTGACGGCGGTAGCAACGGGTGTTTCGGGTAACGAATGGGTACTCGATTCGGGTGCGTCGTATCATATGACGCCAAATAGAGATTGTTTTTCATCCTTTGAGGTCAAAGAGGGAAATGCAATTGCTATGGGAAATGGTGCTATTTGCAAGTTGATGGGTAGTGGCTCCATGCAAATAAGGATGTTTGATGGAGTTGTTTGCACGCTCACCAATGTTAGCTATGTTCCGGGACCTAGGAAGTCGCTTATATCTTTGGGGCAATTGGATTCTCTAGGATGCAAGATCACTATCGAGAAGGATTGCTTGAGGGTTTCGAAGGGGGCGCATGTGGTTATGAAGGGTGCTAGGACTCATGGTATATATTTGCTTCAAGGTGTGACCGTAGGAGGTGAGACTTGTATGGATGTTGATAGTTCTCGTGACTTGGATGCGACACGGTTGTGGCATTTGAGATTGGGTCATGTCTCAGAGAGGAGTTTGGATATTCTTCGGAAGCGGGAGATGATCGAGGGTGAGAGTTTCAACAAACTAGAGTTTTGCGAGGAATGTGTCATAGGGAAGCAAACAAGGGTATCATTCGACGAAGGCAAGCATGACTCAAAGGAGGTTCTTGAGTATGTTCATTCGGATGTTTGGGGACCAACACCGGTTGCTTCTTTGGGAGGAGCAAGGTATTATATCTCTTTCATTGATGATTTGTCTCGCAAGGTAGGAGTGTATGTAATCGGGGCCTAGTCGGAGGCATTTGCTAAATTCAAAGTGTGGAAGGCTCTTGTTGAGAATGAGAGTGGTAAGACTTTGAAGGTGTTAAAGGACCGACAATGGCGGCGAATATGTCTCGCGTGAATTCTTGGAATATTGTAAGCATCACGGGATCCGGAGACATTTTACTACACCGGGAGATCCGTAATCTAATGGAGTAGTGGACAGAATGAAACGAACTCTACTTGAGAAAGCTCAATGCTTGAGATTGACATCGGGTTTGTCTAAGGGATTTTGGGCCGAAGCTTTGTCAACCGCGGTGCATATTGTAAATCGAATTCCGTGCTCGGCCATTGGTAACAAAATTCCGGAGGAAGTGTGGAGAGCGAAGAGTGTTGACTTGAGATATCTTCGTGTGTTTGGTAGCCCGGTTTATGTGCATGATCCGGGGAATGATAAGCTTGGAGCTAGAGCATTCAAAGGGCTCTTGCTTGGTTTCACGAATGGCGTGAAAGGCTATCGGATTTGGAATCCTAAAACAAAGAAGGTTGTTAATTCTTGTCATGTCACTTTTGATGAGTCGGCTTTATTCAAGGTGAATGAGAGCTCATCGGATGTTCCGTATTTGGTTCATGGTGAATCAAAGGAGAAGGAAGTTATTCCCACGTTCCGTCCAAGTGGTAGTAGTGTTGAAGAAGCTCATGGGGTTGAAGCGGTTGATGAAACATCACATAGTCCACATGGTTCCTCTAGTGATGATGTTGGTGATGTACATGATACTAGAGAAGTTTTGACTCAAGGTGGAGCCGAAAGGGGTTTGGGTGATAGTATTGCTACTAGGGTTGGTCGACGTGCAATAAGGTCTCCCGAAAGATATGGTGATTGGAACTACCTTAGCTTTAGTGATCATTTGGACTATGCTCTCAATGTAGTCCAAGATGAGTCGATGGACCTTGGTGACGTCATGGAGTCGAGAGAGAGCTCGAAGTGGATTTGCGCCATGAAGGAAGAGATGCAATCGCTTTTGAAGAACCGAACTTGGGAGTTGGTTTCACTTCCTCAAGGAAACCGTGCTATAGGGTGCAAATGGATTTACAAGGTGAAGGACGATGGAAGGTACAAAGCAAGATTAGTGGCAAAGGGGTTCTCACAAAGGAAAGGAAAGGAGTATGATGAAATTTTTGCACCGGTGGTTCGTCATACATCTATCCGAGTTTTACTAGCAATAGTTGCTATCCATGACTTGGAGTTGGAGCAACTTGATGTGAAAACTGCCTTCTTGCATGGAGACTTGGATGAAGACATCTACATGGAGAAACCGGAAGGGTTTGTTGTAGATGGTAAGTCTAAATTGGTTTGCAAGTTGAAAAAATCACTATATGGGTTAAAGCAATCGCCTAGACAATGGTACAAGAGATTCGATCATTTCATGCTTGAAAGTGGCTTCCATCGAAGCATCAAGGATGCTTGCGTATATTTCAAGAGGTTGGGAGATGATTGTTGGGTGTATTTAATCTTGTATGTGGATGATATGCTCATTGCTTCCAAGGATCAAAATGAAATCAACAAGTTAAAGATGCTTTTGAAATCGGAATTTGAGATGAAGGATCCTGGAGAAGCAAGAAAAATCTTGGGCATGGAAATTGGAAGGGACCGAAAACGTTTTGAGTTAAGATTGACTCAAAAGGAATACATTTGGGAAGTGCTTTGCCGGTTTAGCATGGAGGATGTAAAGGCGTTAAATACGCCTTTACCTTTGCATATGAAGCTTTCGGAGAAGGGATCACCTATCGGGGATAAAGACCAGGCTTATATGGAAAAGGTGCCATATGCAAGTGCGGTTGGTAGTAAGATGTACGCAATGGTGTGTACAAGGCCCGATATTGCAAATGTCGTCGGGGTGGTTAGTCGGTATATGGCTAATCCGGGGAAATCGCATTGGGAAGCCGTGAAGGCTATTATGCGATACTTGAAAGGCACAACATCTCATGGACTTGTCTTTGGCGGTAGTGATGATAGGAGTTGCAAGTTGGTTGGTTATTGTGACTCAAACTACGCCGGTGATAGGGAACGGAGGAAATCAACTTCCGGGTATGTCTTCACACTTGGCGGGACGGCCATTAGTTGGAGATCGCGATTGCAAACCGTAGTTGCTTTATCTACTACGGAGGCGGAGTTGATTGCCGCTGTGGAAGCGGCCAAGGAGGCACTCTAATTGAAGCAATTGTTGAGTGACTTGGGTTTCGAACATGAGAGTGTTGATGTTCGATGTGATAGCCAAAGTGCTATCCATTTGGCGGAGAATTTGGCGTTTAGCTCACGGACCAAGCATATTGAGGTGAGTGAGTCATTTCTTGTAGCCATGGATGAGGGTAAGCTAGTATACCTTCGGAAAGTGCACACAAAGGATAATGCGGCGGATATATTTACGAAGGCATTACCGTATGGGAAGTTCGAGCATTGCTCGAACTTAATTCGCTTGTTGAGTTGCTAGGTGCCATGGGGTGGCACAAGGTGGAGAGAGTGATTTTGTGTTTGATGGAAAGGAATAGCGGTGAGAGATTGAAAATCTATCTTCAAGGTAAGTACTCGTTACACTCCCGAGTACATTGTCTTTTGGTGAGACGGTTTTGGTTTGAATGTTTTCAACACTACATTGATGGGTGGGGCCTTTGCCTGAACTCGTTGGTGTAGTGCAATGGGCGGTGGCCATGCCGGAGCTCATTGGGGAAACATTCAAGTTTGCTTGGTCGAAGGTAGAAGGAAATGCTTGGATGCATTGGAGTTCGGAGTTGATATGGTTATAGTATCGAGGTGGAGTGTTGTAATATTCGATACTATATGGTAGATTGAAGAGGACGAAGATAGCTTCGTGTCGGAGGTGACCGTTCGCAAATCGGAGTTCGCACGTGGAAGTTATAAGTTGTAAGGTGCAGGTTTTCTGTGTGCAGGTGCCACAGACGTCTGTCGTATGGGACGACAGACGTCTGTCACTATAGGGGGATTTTCCCGAAAGTTTCCACAGACGTCTGTCATCCTCACGACAGACGTCTGAGAGGGGGACAGACATCTGTCATGGATGCGACAGACGTCTGAGCTGAGAGCTGGAGCCCATATAATTCCCTGGGAGGGACAGACGTCTGTCACCTCCCACGACAGACGTCTGAATATTGATTTGGGCTATTTCGGGCTGAAAACCTTGTAAGTTGATTTGTGAAGATACGGGGGAAATTTGGGTAATTGGCCTATCCCTATATAAGCTATTTTCTGAGGTGTTAGCGGTAAGGAGCTTGGAAAACTTGATTTGGCATCAAGGGTTTATTCTCAAGGGAGAATTAGGGTTTATAACCTAATTCCAATTCTTCAATTCTATTCTACTCAAACTCTTTTCTATATTGAAATATAGTGATTATTGGATCAATCTCTTGTATTCCTTTCATCGTGGTAATAAAATACTCTCTCCAAAGTGGATGTACACTAACAAGATGTTAGTGGAACCATTATAAATCCTTGTGTGATTTATTTTTGCTACTTTGTCATTAGTTTCTTGCTTGTGATTGAGATTTGGATTGGTTCGTGATTGGTTGATGTTGTTTTGCGACTAGAGTTATTGCTTTGGTTGTTTTTGCAAGTCTAACAACGATTTATTCTTCCGCTAGCGCTTTGTGGTTTAGATATCGGATTCGAGTGGTCTTGAATCAGATTAATCACAATGGTTATAACAATATAGACACATACACACACATATATACATCAATAGACGTAACGATTCATTAGTTGTTGATTTAATTTACAGCATACATAACACGACTGATGATATTTGCTAGACATATGAACTAAGAACTAATCTGACACCGAACTACAAGTTCAAACTGTATCTTTTATGATTAATCTACAGTTATCAACACCAAACCAAACATTTGAAAGCATATTTTAAAACATTTGAAAGCATATTTTACCCCTATATCAAATGGGTCAATTTTCTAAGGAGCAGCCGAACCTAATTATCAATGAATTGGAATAGGGTCATACAGAAAAATTGATTATGCTTTAATTTCAAAAAGCAAATGATTTTTTTTATCATAATTAAATTTCAAAAAATTTAAAGTTTTCAAACATTGTAGCAAATTTATAAAAAAATCGTGCATCTTACAAAAAATATATTTAGAAGTCTTTCGGTCAACACAAAAACATGGGTTTTGTATTTCAATTACATGTGAAACCATTCATTATACATGCGAATTAGAATTAGGCATTGCATGTATGTTGAAAATGTGAAAATATTACACAATTACATTTCACAATCTATCATTTATTGAGGGGAAAAAATAATTATTCTGGAATCATTTCATGTATTCAGATACCCCAATGAACTTGTTTGATATAAGAAGAAAATAGACTTGTTTACGGCTACTTATTTCTAGCAAACATGTATGCTACTTTAGCATAAATTTGCTTACACTGCAAAAAATAAAAAAATAATAGAGCATTTCCATTAGCATATCTTATTTGCTATCATCTAAAAGTAATTATTGAAAAAATAAAAAGGAAAGCTCAGTAGGTTATTTCATCATGGTTACACTCCTCTAAAACATAGACATTCGTGGAGTACACAATCACAATCTCTATAGGATGTGAAAACATATTGGGTCATTCAAACAAACAACTATTGCATAAAGACATAAACTAAAAAAAATCCATTATATATCGTTATGCTACGTACAAGGAAATGGCTAACATCAAGATTAACTGGCATAAGGATTTTGAAGTAGGTGCAGGTGACTACTGTACTATGTATTCTTGTAATTCACCATGCTTAAGACAATTACTGATATAACCTTAAACAAATGTGTCAAATTATACTTCGTGGTCTGGTACATTTGGGTGCGATTGCTAAATTAAAATTTTATGGTGACTGGATCATACAAAGTTTTGATTAATAGACCAGGAAAACTTATGAATAAAACAAGCTTCTATCACAGAATGCTTATTAGTACAAGCTTAATATATAGAACAATAAACTAATTATATTTTGTGTACATATGTTAATTATTTCAGTTACTCGATAAAAAATATCATAAGGATTATACCTTATTTTTTAAACCCATAAGTGCAATTTTAATATATGATTATTTGGGAAAACAGTTGATGTTTCATCTATTGTTATGCATATTCCTTGTGTATTTTTGAGTCAATGGAGTAAAAAAACTTATGTTTTAATCCTAATTTCCATTTTTTTACTACGTTGATTCCATTATAGGCGGTTTTGCATATCAGTAAGTTCATTGATATCGAAGTAATAATTCAGTACGATTAATAATGGTTTTCTTTATCTACTTTTATTTCCAAATATCCCTGTCTCTGTTTAGCTTTTCTTAATATACAACATTTAGTTTTCTTCATTGAAGTATTGTTTGTTCGTTGGAGTTGTGGAGTTATAAGTGCTGACATGCACATGTATCCAGATTTGATCATTATGTACAATATGAGTTATTTCTTTAGGAATAGAATTATTGATTTGATGTTAAAGGCCCTAAATTTGAACATTACTCGGTATAAATTAAGAACCAATATTGGAGATAGTAATAATTGTTGGAATTAAAGAGGAGGAGGATACTTAATTTTCTTGCAATACTTCTTACAATATTTCTTGCATCTCTTACAACAAAATATGGCCACCCTTATATAGTAGACTAGACACACCCTTACACATACCAATAGACACCGATTGATTAATAGACATAACATTAAACGAAGTGACATAACACTTAAACTAATAGACACAACAAATTATGAGAGAATAATAAATTGGGTTTATTTTCAACATCCCCCCTTAAACCCAATTCTTTAAGCATTTTGAACTTTTCTTCAAACTTCAAAGCTTCTTAGATAATCTTCGGCTTCGATTGATTTATACCTCACATGTTATGGTAGAAGTATAGTAATTCACTTATCGAAACGTCTTCGAATAGCCTGATCCAACGCATAAGGTGTATTTGTTTCAGCCAAAACAAGAACTTTCTGGTCATTGTTTCCTGCACCAGTTGGAGCACATAGAAGCACATTTTCATGTGACAAGAAAGCACTCTCGTACACTCTATTTTGTCCTTCATTCAACTGATTCATCCTAGCAAAAGCCGGTCGAGCCCATTCAGGAAGCCCAGTTATTTTTACAAGCTCACTACACTGCTCAAGTGGTTTACACATGGATGCTTCCTGGAATGCGATACTTTTCAGATCAAGATGCTGTCTTTGCCCTTTAGCCCATCCATTGCTCCAAGAGTCTCTATTGATAACAACCCTACTCTTTTCTATTTCTCCATCGATGCTACAGGCCTCTATGCCTTGAACGTTTACTGTGAAGCTTTCTTTAGTTCCTTTTTCAATCTCAACGGCATCTATGCCACTCATTTGCATACCAATGGCGCATTTTGCCTTTTTCATATCATCTTGATGCGGTTTCTCTAGGATCTGGTGGGAGTCATGCTTTTCCTCCCCTTCATCCGTGTTGAATTCAACGGACAAGCCTATAGTGTCCAATGTCACATTATCTTCATTGACAACTCCTTCACTACTATATACTTCATCATCGTCTCCTTTGTTTTCGTCCTCTTCTTCCATTTTTGCCTCATCAACCTGATCTACAATGATCATTTTTACTGACTTCTCATCGGTAGCCTCATCACCTCTTTCAGCAAATTCCACGAATCTTTTGCAGATTTTTCTCCAATAATATGGTCAAAAGCTTCTTCATCTACGTTCTCACTTATTGCTGCACGTGCACAACGATCTTTCCATCTCAACTTTGTGAATGCCTCACTCTCTTTCTCCGTCATATTTTTGACGTCTTTTGGCCATTCGTAGCCATTCTCAACGATCTCTCAAAGCCCTTTAGAGATCAACTCTTCTTTCTTTTTATCACTCCACTCTTTGAAATTTTCTTTTGTGAGAACAAACGGTGAGAAAAATAGCATTGCCATAGTTTCAACCTGACGCTCTGATACCAATTTGTTGGAATTAAAGAGGAGGAGGATACTTAATTTTCTTGCAATACTTCTTACAATATTTCTTGCATCTCTTACAACAAAATATGGCCACCCTTATATAGTAGACTAGACACACCCTTACACATACCAATAGACACCGATTGATTAATAGACACAACATTAAACGAAGTAACATAACACTTAAACTAATAGACACAACAAATTACGAGATAATAATAAATTGGGTTTATTTTCAACAATAATCAAGTATCATGTTCCATAGAATACTAGCACAAGTTATCGACAGTTGATTAATACTGGAAATGTAGAAATGAACTGCTTAACTTGACGCTTTGTCCATATATCATTGTTTCTTCATTTTTTCCTTGTAATTATCTTTTTACTGCAATTGTCGTGGTAATAATAATTAGCTAAATATTTAACATTTATATTTTATTTATTATGTTACACTTGGCATATTAAACAGTTGATAAAGTAAACATGCGTTAGTTTCACTATAAGAACATATGGCTATTCCAACGGCTATTTGCCGTTGGCGGCCGTTGGAAAAGCCGTTGGAATAGAGTTCACGTCTTCCAACGGCTTCCATCGGATCCGACGGATTATTTCCAACGGCTATTCCAACGAGTTCCAACAGAATAAACCATTGGAAACCGTTAGTATATAATATTCATATTGTCATTGGAAACCGTTGATAGCTGTTGGAAAAACTGGGTATTTTTTTTATATAACAGCAAACCAGCTTCCTTCCAGCCTTCTCACCTCATTTAATTTCCATTCCAGTTCAATTTCCAAATTATTTCCAACCAATTCCACAACTATGCATCACATATATACCACTAACACAACAAACAATCAAAATATAACGCATAAACACACACACACACACACACACACACACACACACACACATATATATATATATATATATATATATATGCAACAAAAACTAATTACACATCCAAAAAATCATTCAAGCATGTCCACAAAGCGTAACAACATATACAACCATTCAAAACAACCATCCAACCATGTCACCAAACCGTACCAATATATACAAACCATCAAAACACATCCAAACTTGTCTCGTTATACATCAAAACAAAAACATCCCTAACCTAGCATCGAAACACATACCTCAAGATCCATCGTCGCTATGATCACCAGAAGCAGACGATGAAGGAACATCACCATGATTATGCACGTACTCTGCAACCTTTTGATTCAACTGCTCAATCTGCATATCCTGTACGCGATTCTGGTCCTGCAGCTGATCAATCAATGCTCGCAACTCCTTAATTTCTTCCTTGTCATGTGCCTTCTTTTCTTGTCGAACCTGCAAATACAAGTAATTTGTTATACAAGCGATTTTTATAACATACAAAAATGAATTCATAACAAAATCATATTAGTGAACATATAAATTTTCATAACATGCAATATTTATACAAATAATTTTAATACGTAACTTTTATTCACAAGTAGTTGTTATATAATACAATTTCAAAGTCATTTTAACAATGCTAATATACATGCAATTTTTCCCTTCTAAATATCCATTTATTTTCTCTAATATTTAAAGCCTTGCCTATAGTTAGCAATAGCTATGTAGCAGTGGTGGATTAGCAATGTTTTCTCTTATATTATACACACACATGTATGTGTTTGTGTGTGTATACACACATGTATGTTTTCTCTTATAATATATAAACACATGTATGGGTTTGTGTGTGTATACACACATGTATTTTTTCTCTTATACTACATATACACATATGTATGTGTTTGTGTGTGTATACACACATGTATGTTTTCTCTTATACTACATATACACACATGTATGTGCCTGTGTGTGTATACACACATGTATGTTTTCTCTTATACTATATACACACATGTATGTGTTTGTGTGTGTATACACACATGTATGTTTTCTCTTATAATATATACACACATGTATGTGTTTGTGTGTGTATACACACATGTATGTTTTCTCTTATACTACATATACACACATGTATGTGTTTGTGTGTGTATACACACATGTATGTTTTCTCTTATACTATATACACACATGTATGTGTTTGTGTGCGTATACACACATGTATGTTTTCTCTTATACTATATACACACATGCATGTGTTTGTGTGTGTATACACACATGTATGTTTTCTTTTATACTATATACACACATGTATGTGTTTCTCTTATACTATATAACATGCAATTTTTATAACATGCAATATTACCGTTAGGTTGTCGAATCCGTAGCGCCTGCTCCACTGTTTTTTTTTTCATAACAGCATCGAATAAGCGGTCTTTCTCCTCCTGCGTCAACTCATCACGGCCCGACTCCTCAAGAACACAAGCCCGTGCTTCCTGGAACTTTACCTGTAATAAAATAACAATTTCATTTGACAAATAATAAAACTATGATTTTATTTTACAATAAACTAATCAATTCATGCTTGTAATATTTAAAATACACATACGTATGACTGTGTCGCCTTGTCCTGCTCATCCCACTCATATGTGACGTTGCCTGCCTCGTCTACCTTCTTGGTTACATGGGTGTGAGTAAAGACATCCATGTATGACATGGGACGTTGATAAAATCATTCCTGTAGTTGGTAATTTGAATAATTAATTTCACATTGTAAATCACTGAACTAATCAATTTATAAATGTAATAATTAACAAATTTACCAAGTCCTCGCAGTGATGCTGGAAAGACTTAGATCCCCCGCGATGAGTTACATGATTCTTGTTCCTGTTTGCGGAGTTCCTTTCTGACTCGGCCTGAAAACGTACATTGAAAAATTACTTAAAATCGGCGAAAAAATAAATTAGATTCATTATAAATTAACCTTGAACTCAGGCGTGTCCCACCACGCAACCATCTTCTCAAACACTTCATCGCCCATCCACTTTGGTTGCTTTCCTTGTTTCTTAAGCTCATTCATCTTCTCTCTATAATTCTTGGCGACCTTCGAGTTCCAGTGTGGCTGAACTAGCTTCATGTCAGTCTCCTGCACATCTACTGCTCCCTGTATAATTAGTCTTAAATAATTAGACTGGCTTATACAGCATGGACAATGCAAATACATGCAAGTGTTAAAGCATGAAGTTTCTAGGCAAATAGATCACTTATTGTAACATCATGTTCAAAATGGTGAGAACTAAATGGATGGTGAGAACTAAAAGTTTATTTTTTGGCAAGTGTGCATTCACATTGACAAAGAATAGTGTCAAGGCCTGTGTACACATTCAACTCAATACGTTTTTTTTAAATGAACATGTTGCATGAACATGGAGCAACTTCAACGCATGTGAATACTGTTTTGCATGTGGTGCAACACATGAGTATGGACAACAATGGTGAAGATGAGTCACAAAAGACAAGGCAGACACAAAGTAATAATAGGAAATCCTGCCAAGTGGTATAAAACGGTATAAACGTACCAGGAAATCCTGCCAGATAGTCTCTTTGACGTCTGCTTGGATCTTGCTCCACTTAGGCCAGAAATCGCTCATTCTGGCCAAATACGCTTCCTTAAAGATATCTAAAATAGTCTGAGACGGTTCTAACTCAAATCTCCTACGTTAAATATAAATTAGAACTTTATATAGTTAATTATAGTATGTAAAAAAACTTTAAATTGTTATTCTGCTAATTTTTATACTTACGCCCTGTCAGCCTTAGGCTGCAAATAAACAACCGGACGAGCTAGCTGTCCGCCACTACCCTTAGCATGAGGGGTAATGCTACGTCGTCTAGAGGCAGATCCCGAGCCAGAGCCCGAGCTAGAGCCAGGAGCAGGGTCAGACGACATAATTAATATACCTGCAACATATATGAATATGTAATCAGCATACTATATCAAAATAATTTTCATGACATATTTGACTTGGTATAATTTTCATGACATACTATATCAAAACTTCAAAGTTATTTAAAAAATAAATTCGTACAAACATACTATATCAAAACTTCAAAATTATTTTACTTCAAAGTTATTTAAAAAATAAATTTGTACAAAAACTATACAAGCTCATTCATAAATTTCATGGCATATTTGACTAAAGTAGACTTATTTGTTTTAAAAGAACTATGTATGCATAAATCATTGTTCACCATTCAATCACAAAATTCAATATGTTTATATATTATACACATATTACATATGTTGATTTGGTACAAACTTACTATACAAGCTCATTCACAAACATACTATACACATATGACATATGTTTTCATAAGTATATGTACATATGACATATATTTACACCATTCATTCTAAAGAATTTGACAATTAGGGTGACAACATTAGCAATTCGAGAATAATATGATGTAATATACGTATTCAAACAACTAGAAATCAAATCAAAGACATATTAAGCACAAATGAGTGGTAAACCTATAAAATAGGTTTAGCAATTTTACCTAAATTAAAGAGCAATAACGGAGTAGGAGGGCTGGAGGAGCTCGCGGTGCACGTCGGAGGTGCTGGCGGTGGCTGATTGAGTAGAGGAGTTGAAATTGGAGGTGGTGAAGGGGTTATAAGGGTTAGGAAATCGGATTTGGGGAAGAAAGGGGTGAAATGAAGAAGCAGGTCGGGCTCTCTGGAACATATGCAGGAAAATTTCCAACGTTTTCCAATGGCCGCCAACGGTCTTTATTTCATCGATTTCCAACGGCTACAACGAATTCTAATTCGCCGTTGGCGGCCGTTGGAAACACGGCGTCAGAATACACTGTTTCTCTAGTAGTGTTTACAATTGACCACATGTTGATTTATCATACTCGTATGCCAAATTTAAATTGGTTAGATATAATACATTTATAGTGATTATTATGACTACACTATATATTTCTTGTTATCACACCATATATTTCTTATTATGACTACACGATATATTTCTTATTATTATAAGATTATTTAAGTTGGTTTGAATCGTTTTCATGTTAGTTATGGGAGTATTACATTCAACTCCTAAAAAGATTCATTTTAAAATTTAGAATCGATTTGTATTGCATGTTGGTGCATCATTTGAAAAGCAATAGTTCCTTTACTGGCCATTTACTTTACTGACCATAATTTAAAAGGTAAACGGTCACTTACTAACCATTTACTTCACTAGCCATAACTGAAAATTAAATGTTCTTTTATTAAGTAGTAAATAAGGTCATTCGCTTTACAGTGTTTAAGGTATTTCAAAATTCATTTTATTAGGACAATAAGTCATATGCTTCAATACAGCAGCTGGTGGTATCTGTATACCTATTATTGTAGGGAAAACTACGTGGCTTAGTACTCTATTCATAGATAACTAACCAGGCCTGTCTACTTTTGTTCAAATAAGTACATATACGGGTTACTTTTACGGATCATTAATTTTCAACTTTTCATTCAAGAGAAGCTTGAAAAAAATTTGGAGACGTAGAAGAATACGTTTCAGTGTGCAGCAAGTTCCACATCGTCTAATCCAAAAAGCAAAAAACAAAACAAAAAACAAAAACAAAAAAGAAGAAGTAAGAAAAAAGAAACATAGTGTCGTGTATTAGAGGGAATATAAGATAATTCACCTAACATGTTCACTTGTGTAAAGAAGAAGAGATACTGTGAAAGATTTCATTCATGCAGTACCGACAATTACAAAGCAATAATTAGGCAAAAGAACAAAAATATATTTGAGCAATTATTCCTGGCCTTATTATCTCATGCAGTGAAAACATGAAATATCTTTGAGCATTTGTTCCTGGCCTTATTATCTCATGCAGTGAAAATATGAAATATATTTAAGCAATTATTCCTGGCCTTATTATCTCATGCAGTGAAAACAGGAAATATCTTTGAGCAATTATTTCTGACCTTATTACCCCCGGCAAGCTCAAGCGAGGGATGAACTTGAAGCTTGGAGCGTAACTGAGATATTCGATCTTTGCTTTAAGGCTTGGTGAAGACATCCGCCAGCTGATCAACAGATGAAACATGACTGATACGAAGATCACCAGCTTCAACTTGCTCTCTAACGAAGTGAAAATCCAGTCGGATGTGTTTTGAGCGTGTACCGATGACCGGATTTTTGGACATGAACAAAGCACCTACATTATCGCATAGCAGAGTAGGTGGGCCTGGAAGATAAACATTAAGGTCTCTAAGAAGTTGCTGAATCCAGATAAGCTCAGCTGAAGTATACGCAAGCGACCGATATTCCTCCTCCGTGCTTGATTGGGCTACAACCCATTGTTTCCGAGATGTCCAACTGATTAGATTAGTACCATGGAAAACAACAAACCCATACTGAGAACGACTATCATCAGAGTCTGACGTCCATCCTGCATCAGAATATGCTAGAAGTGATGTTGCTTTGGTAGGCTGAAAGTGTAGATGGTGAGTAATAGCTCCTTTGAGATAGCGTAATATTTGTTTCACGGCTTGCCAATGCGATGTTGTCGGAGCATGCATATATTGACATACCCGATTGACGGAATAAGCGATGTCGGGGCAGGTTATGGTTGCATATTGAAGAGAACCTACAACCTGTCGGTAAAGCTTAGGATCAGAGAATGCTTCACCTGCTAGTTCAAGCTTGGAGGATGGATCGGCCGGAGTAGAAATGGGTTTAGCATCCTGCATTTTGCAACGAGCTAGAATATCATTGATGTAGGCCTCTTGAGAAAGTGTGATACTTGCTTTGTCTTGCTGAATTTTGACGCCAAGAAAGAAATTTAGAGTACCAAGATCTTTGAGAGCAAAACACTGATGGAGATTTTGGATGAACTGCTGAACCAAAAAAGGGCTGCTACCTGTGACGATTAAATCGTCAACATACACTTGCACATAGATAGTAACTGAAGGAGTGACACTCACAAATAAGGAAGTAACAGACTGACAAGCTCTAAACCCATGTGAGACAAGATAAGTTTTCAGCTTAGTGAACCATGCTCTAGGCACTTGCTTAAGCCCATATAAGGCTTTATGTAGCTTGCATACATGGTTGGGCAGAGAAAAGTTTTCGAAACCACGTGGCTGGACCATGTAAACTACTTCCGACAGATCACCGTTTAAGAAGGCGTTGTGAGTGTTTAGAAGAGCTCTGATACCATGTAGAGAAGAAGAGATATTGTGAAAGATTTCATTCATGCAGTACTGACAATTACAAAGCAATAAATAAGAAAAAGAACAAAAATATATTTGAGCAATTATTCCTGGCCTTATTATCTCATGCAGTGAAAACAAGAAATATCTTTGAGCAATTATTCTTGGCCTTATTATCTCATGCAGTGAACACAGGAAATATCTTTAAGCAATTATTCCTGCCCTTATTATCTCATACAGTGAAAACAAGAAATATCTTTGAGCAATTATTCCTGGCCTTATTAACTTGCTTCAAAAAAAAGGTGGTACTTGGTGAAGAGAAGCGGAGGAGGGAACCTAAAGAAGGGAAAGGGGTGACCATTGGGAAAAGATGACAGCGTCTGATGTCTTGGATGCCAATCATTCAACTTTAGTTCCAACGGTACATCTAAACAGTGCACGTGTCTCATCTTGATGCATATAACGCATCAAACCACTACAACAAAAACACTATTTCACAACTGTCAAAAACAGTTGTAATAGATCTATTACAACAGGCGCCCGCCAGTCCTTATATCCCAAGTTGTAATAGCATCAAAAAATTTTACAACAATTTTTGATAGTTGTAAAAGTTCAGTTTACAACTGCTTCTAACACTTGTAAAAAAAAAATTTACAACTGTTTCTGGCAGTTGTAATTTTTTTTATGATTGTTTATTTTGCTGGGGTAAATTCCACAGCTATTTTTTGTTATAGTTCAAAAAATGCAAAAACAAAAGGAATTCTAAAAATATTCTGCAAAATAAATAAGCATAAACAATGTAATAGGATTAACAATGCAATATAAACAAATCAAGAATTACACTAAGAAACATTTATAACAAACAATTGCATTTTATAAATTACTTGTCATTAGCTACAAAAAATTAATTTAAACAACATTCCCTAATATAAAACAACTCAAAACTACAACTTAAAGAATTTTATTATGAAAAATGAAAACTAAGCTCTACAGCAATTTCCAAACCACTTCAGCAACTTCCAGAATCATATTTCATTTTCTAGCTTCGTCGTAGGACCACTAGAAATCATCTCCACATCACAAACCCACGACAATCACTACAGCACTTGATCCACTATACACCACCATCTCAAAACTGGCTTCTGTTCACCATTTAAAACTAACCAGCTCCTATTCACCATTCAAACTAGCTCCTCCTGCATTAGCATCACCAGCAAATCAATACCACTTTGGATAAATAACACCATCCTCTTTTTCTTTAATCCACCGTGTATAAATAACTATACCACTGTGGATAAAACTAGCGACTTTTTTTTAATCCAAAATATACTATACCACCATGTATAAATAACATATTGACTCCCACGAAGGGCAACTTATTTGATAGGAAGAATAAAGATTATTACATGGTAAAACAAAATTTTAAAATTAACCCATGATCTAATAAATTATTTAAATAAACAAAGACATCAATTTTACCTATGAACTCCTCTCTCTTAACATTATTTAGCTCGACTTCTTATTGGTTTTCTTGTCAGAACAACCTCTTCATCATCGTAGGGGAAGTCGCCATACTGCCAAATACCTTTTCTGTCTTTCCTCGCTTTTTCTTGAAATTCATCAAGCCAGCAAATTCCATGGTCCTCAAGCCACCAGAATGTGCAGTGGAGTCTCCTAATAGACAATATTATTCAAAATCACTGTATATAAGCATTAATATCCTTTAAAGAACATTCAGTAACACAATAGCAAAAATTCTATTTCATCAAATAATATTATCGTAGGAGACTATCACTAAATGTTTAAACCATGTAAATAGTTTATACATCCAAAAGCCTGGAAGGTAGGAACCCATCTCAAGAAGTACCAAACGTTCGCCATACAGCTTCTCCTTCCCTTCCAGTTCAAAGCTCACTTCTTCTTCTTCTTCAACACCCCTCCTCACGCATCCATCAACCAAAACAGCTCAACACCCCTCCTCATGAATCCATCGACCAAAACAGCTCAACAAACGACTAAACCGATAGCACAAACCTGACCACCGCAGCTAAAACCGAATTGCCATCGCAAAATACTGCAAAATCAAAACATAATACTGCAAAATCAAGATAAAATACTGCAAAATCAAAATACAAACAAATTTTACTGTCTGAGGCACAGACGAACCTCAAGGCGGCGTAGTAGTAGGGATCTCGACATCAATAAAGGCTGGATTTAGACAAAGAGTGCAACTTTTCAGATCTACCGACTGAGGCAACGACCGAAACATGTCTAGATTCGATTAAGGACATGGCGATTCATGCAAAAAAGCCATATCAAAGAATGAAGAGCCTAGCGGATGCGAATATTTTGAGAATCAATGTATTTTTCAATGCGATGAAGAGTAATTTTAAGGGAGAATTTGTTTTGATTGGAAGGCATATATTATTCCAGATCTAAGGAAAGTAGAAAATGTAAGAATGGTTTGTTTTTAATCGATGAGCCTTGGGAAGTGGAAAGAGCGTACGCTAAAAAGGAATAAAAAATAACGGTGGATAGGGAAATACGGGCCTACAGCCTTAATTTGCAGAAAAGAAGCAGCGAAAATTTTGGCTTGGAGGGAGAAATTTTGAATTGGAGCCAAAATACCTAAAAAAAATTCAACTTGGTGGGAAAAGATAAGTTGAAGACAAAATTTCTGCTACTTAAAACAAAAGAATACTTGTATATGTTAAATAAAAATTACTATTAAAGAAAACCTTAAAAGGCATATAGAAGTAGTAAGTAACAACTAATTTTAATATTTTTCAAAAAAAATAATATTTATGAGTTTTCTGAAATATGAACAATTAATAAGAAATTCGAATTAAAAAGCAAAACTACTAATTACTTATTACTTATTTACAATTAGTTATTACTTCTTAATTTGAATTTATTAATTATTACTTATTACATCCTAATTATAATTTAATATTTGTAATTGAAAGTTAATTATTATGTATATATTACCCGTTATCAATTATTAAATATTTAATAGCAATAACTAGGTGCTAATTTCTATTTATTTATAATTAACTATTAATTACTAATAATATGATACTCAATAGTAATTATTTATCTGCAAGGTTACTATTAAATATTAATTATTCTTGAACATTAATATTATTAGTAATTGGTAATTAAATATACATATATAATATTTATTATTATAATTAGTATTACTTAAAAAAGAACTTTTTAATTATTGATTCTTAAATATTAATAATGGATTTCAAAGATTAAGTATCAATATTATTCTTAATTACTGGTATTAATTTTAAAAAGTTAATTCATATTCATTAATAATAATTACTGTTTAAAACTTATTTTATATTTATTGGTAATAATTATTAATAGCATGTTTTATTGATTATTTAATTAATGATTATTTAGTATTTCTTACAACTAACATAAAGAGTTGTAATAGACATCTATTACAAGCGGGCAAAAAGGAGTTGTTAAAAAAAACATCTTTTACAACTGACAAAAAGAGCTGTACTAGAAATCTATTACAACAGACTATAAAAGAGTTGTCAAAAATATGTATCTTTTACAACTGGCAAAAAAGAGCTATTGTAAAAGTCCTCTATTACAACTGCCAAAATGAAAGAGTTGTTGAAAACTAATCTATTACAACTGACTAAATAAAACTGTTGTAAAAAAACCTCTATCGCAACTGACATTTTGTGCAAGTTGTAAAATTACTGTTGTAATAGGGTATTTTTGTTGTAGTGAACGCGATGTCAGTTCCAACTTTGTAGAAAATTTCTGCT
The DNA here is from genome assembly GCA_030737875.1 of Allium sativum. Lineage (NCBI taxonomy): Eukaryota > Viridiplantae > Streptophyta > Magnoliopsida > Asparagales > Amaryllidaceae > Allium > Allium sativum. The sequence continues at coordinate 720,585,008 of CM060920.1, forward strand.
CGTGATATCTTATTATCTTATGGCTATGGTGTATTAATATAATTTTTGCTGGAAAGAATCAATGTTGATGGAAGGAGTTTGGGAAAAAAATATTTGTGCACGCCTTGTGCGTGAACTTAGAAGATACGCCCATCATTTTGCATTTGTTTTGATGACACCTTACTTAAAATCACTATCAAACTATTTGAATACCGTGTTAATCGTGAAAATGCCAATAGCGTAGTATGAGCCAAGAATCAAAACATGATGTCCTGGATAAGCCTTTTTACCACCATAATGTATATATTACTGTAAACATAACTAAAAGATATTGTCCAATCAAGGAGACAAATACCTTACATTAACATGTAATATGAACAATTTAATTGCCATATGCATATGCATAATGTGTGCTTGTAAATATTTACAAAGCATTGCATAAATCAAATTGTAGTTTTTTTAATCTCTACCCGCGGACAAGGGTTCGGAAGAGCGATTAGCATACATAAATTTTTAGGTTCGACTTAATAGAGTTAAGTTGAACGTAAAAATAAATCTATAGTAAGGAGGCAGTGGTTGAACGTTTAGATTTAAAAAGTTTACCATGACATAATGATGACATAAATCATTTAGTTTGCAGATTGATTGTAGAAAATAATGATGACATTTGAAAATTAAACTAAAGGCTAAATTAAAATTTTGCAATCCCTTTTCTTTTATATAAGTTATCCTTAGCTTCTCATTCACACCATTTTTATTTTTATATGGAGGCTGTAAAAATTGGAAGTGGACGAGTTAGGAAGTCTCATATTCCCAGGAAATGCACTTAGAATAACATTTCTCATTTTAATGCAACTAGGAGGAATGACGTCACAAAAGACTAGGAGGAATGACGTCACAAAAGCCAAAGTGGTATTTGCATAAAAAATCTGGAAAGTCATGCAATAATAATACAAGCAACACCCTTAATGTACCCTTATATAAAAAATGAACCGGTTTTCCAAGCTCGACATTTCTCAAGTAAGGTTCTATGAAGTTGAACAAATCAACAAGCAAACACTGGAAAAATGGCTAGCCTTTTTTTGGCTGATTGATATTTAGGAGTTTCGGTATGCAATTTTTGTGGCTTTTTTTGTTGTGTGTGATCAAACTCACTTGACTACTTTATTGAACTTCATCTTAATTAGCTAATTTGCAAATATGAATACTTTCACAGAATAATTTATAATCCCAGTTCCAAGTAAACAACATAAAACTGTTAATCGCTACATGTTCCATGTCAAGAAACAGAAAGTGAATATTCATGCATGGAAGCTTTTAATTCTTTTCCTTTTTCACTCGGCAAGCTCTTCAAATCTATCATTCAGCCGTGCAGTCCTCAAACAAGTGACTCTACAATCGATGTATCCAACTGGATGCTATGTTAGTTGATAAGTGTCCAGCATGAGCTGAATATTCATTTCGATGCATCTGTAGGTATTGGAATAGCTAATACATCCCTGGCCATCTTTGATAATATGGGATAATTTACAGCTTTAGTCTTCCACCACTTTAAAGCGTCAAATTCTTTATCTTCTGCAGTAACATTTACAGTGGACGTTGTATTTGATATTACTTTATTTGTGTTAACCAAGGCTTTTAAGGGTGTTTGTTAAGATCTCGAGCTTCTTACACTCATGACACGCAAGTGAGTAAACACCATTGCAATCAACCTGATCAAATCTACTGCTTGCATTCGAAAGGCAAAACCCTTTGAAGCATGTCTGTTGTGTCATCCCATTTTCTAGAGACACTTACTACGAGTCTTGTACTAATACCAAGCCCAAATTCCTGTGCAATTTCTTTGAACTTCGGCAAATTAGATTCATTTGAGGTTGCATAGACAATGATTTTTATAATGTTCTCAATTTCACGATTTGAAACGTTAGTACCATCGAGCGCTATGATGCTAAGTACATTTTCGCAGCTTCAAACATTAGTGTTTATCAATAATGCGCGGTTCCTCGTTGAAAGCTTCACCCAACCTTTCTGCAAAGAAACTATTTATTGAAGAACCATCAAAAGTCATTGCAAAAACATTCTGGTGTAGATCCCATTCAGCTATGCACCTCTCAATTATTTCATTAAATACATGAGATGTGTTCAAACAAGAGATCTGCATTAAGTTCAACAAATTCTTTTTAAAATTAAAGTCATCATCGGTATAGTGAACAATTACAACCTCGTATATGACATTCTTGTCAGATGACCATAAATAAAAAGATATGATCATGCAAGAATTGAGTTTTTTCGGTATATCGTTAATCTTTTTCCGCTACTCTTTGTTAAAATGCAATCATTTCTAACAGTTTTCCAGTTGAAAGACTCAAAAGGAACGCTGTAAACCTTTAACAAAATTAGTAAATGTTGGGTGCTCAACTATGTCCAAGGGTAGTCCGGCACAAATCAAAAATTGTGTGAATAGCCTTTGAATTGCATCTTGATTAAACTGGATCCCTTCACTATCACAAGAATTGCATCTAGCACCAGTAGAACCATCAGAGCTATTTTCTAGGGTAAATTTATTTCAAACTTCTAGTTGTTTTGCTTTACTACTCTTTGTTCCAAGTAGCACCATTCTCACTATCAGAATCAAGAAGCGGCTGTAGCGAATGGGGAGCTGCCACTTCCATCTCCATGTTGTCCTTATTTGTAGTAAAATAACCGAAACTATCTTCACGACAGTCTTCGATTTCAAGGTTAGGAGTTTCTCCTTCATTATCACTCGAAGTTTTCTCATTTCCATGCCTCATTGCAGCCGTCCGGTTTGAAGCTTGGGGTTGCTCTAACTCTATCGTGGGATTGAAGCAATTTGAGGCACTACCACTTGAAAAAGTTGATTTATATCCTGTAGAAGAAGCTACAGCTCCATGCAGAAACAATATTTCAATACACAATGATATCTCAACAAAACAAAGAAGTAGATGGAAATAAACTATGCTTTAGAATGGATTACCTGCTCTTAATGTTGATTATTCACTAGAGTTAGCTAATTATGAGTTTTGAAGCTTGGTGTTTATAGCCATGAATTTCTCTTAATTTTTGTTTTGTTGTGTTTTAACAAATGACTCCAGAAAATGAACATACTGCAATAGTTTTTTTTGGCGGCTTCTTTTCCTTTATCACCTTATTAGTGGCCTAACAGGATAATTAGGCCCAAAACACTCTAATTAAGCTATTTAGTGAATAATTATGCCACTTAACACACGTTTAGCCTAATTAAGCTTAATTAAACTATGTTTTACATTTCTTCATCACATTATAATCATGTTTTAACATCTTACAACTACATAAGATTGTAAACAACACTTATAAACATTTTAAAAGCTTTTCACCCTTAATATTTATATTTTATAAATCCAGGAACTTTTAGAGGCTACTGTACATGGAAAGCATTTGCTAAGACATCCAGAATAGGTAAGTTTAATGCTTACTGCATTCCTTTGGTATGTAAAACATTGTAATTACTATATTTTTCATCTGTTATCTTGTGGGATAATCAATTTACATAATGTACTATTACAGAGGATCACTGATGTAATGTCCCAGAATTTTGGTGAATTATTAATTAATTTATTTAATTATTTGGATAAGATTTCTAAGACGTTTTTTTTTTAATTTATAGAATTTTTATGTAATTTTTATTTGGGAAAAAAATAAGCAACTTTTTATTTGGAGTATTTAACAACACCCTAAATTAGCATTTTAGGATTTCACAGAATAAGCTATCTTGTCTATTTTATTATATTTTTGGGATTTTGGTACATTGTTCAATGAGATGGTATTTTTATTTTTGTCTGTAGAGGTCAATATATATATATATATATATATATATATATATATATATATATATATATAAACGAAATTTTTATAGTCAGTAGTTTTCTTGAGTACGACTTGACGTAAGCATAATTTATGGAATGACACTCTTTTACTAGATAACATACAATATTAATTGAAGTATCCGCAACAATCAGGTGTGAATGCCAATATTTTGCACTTCCATCCTAAAAGCCGATTACCCCATTTCTTCAACATATGAACCCCACTTTGATTAGTTGCTCTTCACGTCGCATATTTTGTATATGCCTAATTTATTAGCATTACAACCCATGTTAAAACAACTTGAGCCAAGAAACCAGAACCATGTAACGGTGTTCAAAACTCCAACAAATGAATCAAATTGATTATTTGAAGATGAGCAATTTTCTCCTTTTCATTTAAACCTATGCAACTAAACTAGTAAAAACTCTGTCCTACTTCAGATTCTATGAACGGATACTGAATGAGTTACAGTTTCATACAATATCTATGTGGAATATCTTTACTACGTTATTTTTTTTACCAAACAGCAAAAAGAGTTAAACAGAGTAAAAGGAAATAAACAAATAAATAATAATAATAATACATAAAATAATTGTTACTTGGCTGCCAAGGGTTGTACAATGGCATGTTACTTCAAAACACAGCAGTCAGACATTTCGATGAAAGGAAAATATATAAAAGGATATTTTGCGTCATTAAACCGACCTATGCTATGCTACCTATATCCTATTACTTCCTGGCCACGGTTCTATATCCCTTTAAATATACAAGGCAATGCCTTTCTTCTTGGAGCTCCAAAGAAAAATAAAAGCTGTACATATATCGGGTGTTCATAACCAAGTATATCTAATAAAGTGTTAAGCTATTTACATAAAAAAATGAAAACAACTGCATTCAGTTTGGCCAACACACAGGAATTAGACAGAGTAAATAAAAGAGATTAACTAGAAATATATATGGCCTAAGTTACAGGCAAATAGGAAGCATATGTTTATGTACTTCGCTGGTAATGTTTTGTCATTTCCACCTACTGCAGATACGCATGGCTCATGCATGCCTGCGAATATACTTGTCAACACCTATGTTATATTTAGCCACTTGATCATCTGCAACTGCAAACCTACCTATGTTATACAGTAAGCTAATACTTGGCACCCACGGTCTCTGGTCTATAAATACGCGAATTAATCTTGTATTCTTCTTCCGTAAACCTGCAAGCTTTAATTCATGAAACAAATGAAGTAAGCGGTTATAAATCTCCATACTATTATGTTTAAAAACCCCGAGAGCTTCTCTACATGCTGGATGGCGAAGATGTGCATGGATCTCTTGGAACAGCTGCTGATGGGAGGTTCGTGAAAGTCGGTGACACGTTCGGTGGCTATAGCGGAGTAGGTTTATGGATCTGGAAGTGGCGGAACTTTCCAGTGGTGCGAGCTTTGGTATGGGAAGAAGACGCAGTTTGTTTCCAGGTGGCGAGCTGAGAGTGTTTGTAAGGAGTATAAGGGGGCGATATGAATGGAAATATAGGCTGTTTTGAAGTGTTCAGATGCTTGCGGAAAAGGTTGGGAAATATGGAGCTCACAAGAGAGGAGGGACAGACGAGTTGAGTGGTTGTCACTGTATTCGATTTCAGAGGAAGACTAGGGAGGACGAGGGCTCAAGGATAACGAAAATGGCTACTGGCAATAACGGAGGAGCGGATACATTTTGAGTTGGAGAAGAAGGATTATACTGAGAGGTGGATCGGGTTTGCTCCGGTTGGGTTGGGCCGTGTAGTTTGTAAAAAAGGGAGAAAAAAATCAAGAAGCTTGCGTAACTAGCAGATGATGCTGATGGCAAGGGGGTGCTGTTCACGTGGATCGATGATATAAAAATGAACATGGCTTGTAGCAGGACGTCGCAGCTTGTATGATGGGGAAGGGTATGTCCATGTACGTTGAATTCGGCTATCGGGAACATTTACCAAATACATTTGATTCTAACGGAAATATTTAAATGGGTTAATTATGGATAACATTTAACAACCCAAAACCACTCAAGTTTTAGGCATATAAATAACATTTGCACAGGTGAATCTTGGTTAATTAAATTGATTGTAATATTACTGCAAAAATATCTTTGGTACCATATACTTACGATTAAATCAACATTGTATGGTTGGTTTCCCAAATTAGATAGTCACATCAAAAAGTGAAGGTAAGGAGTGCGTCCTCATACCAAAAACTTGAGTAATAGTTGGTATCCTAATTTAAAATATATTTGGAACCATATCCGCCTAAATATTTAAAACAAGTTAGTAACGTATTTACTATAAATTTTAATATCTTGTACATACGCCATCAGAATTGCGAAAATTTGGATTCGTTGGAATCATACGATCAGAGGCTACACAATGGAACTAGTTTGGGGTCATTTGGAGCTCGTTACAAGTTATGGAAGAATTAAATGCCTGATTCAAACCATCAACCGTTAATCGTTATTCAATGATTAACGACCGAGGTGTGTAAACTCACATGACTGAAAATTTCTGAACATTGGAAATTGACAATAATGCTTCTTCTACTTGGAACTCTATTCTGAATATTAGAGATGTGCTTGCACGAAATTGCAAAAGAGAACTAGCACAAGGGAAGAAAACAAGTCTTTGGAGGGATCCATGGATCTCAGGTAAATCAGTAATAGACCATGTGGGGTGGGATACATTTTCAGTTTTTGGATGTCCTGAAAATTCTGTAAACTCCATTATACATAGTGGTGGATGGACTGTTTCTTCTCTACCACTAAACGAAGAAATAAAAGGTATTATATCAAACATGCAGACACATACCGATAGAGAAAATGATCAGTGGGTCTGGAAACATCAAGCAGACTTTACTATTAAATCAGCGTATAACTGTGTCCGACAACGGGGGGAGGTTTGTGTTTGGGATAAATTCATTTGGAGAAATGCAAATATACCCAAAATGGCGTTCACGGCACTAAAAGCAATTAAGGGGCGGTTACCTACTAAAGACAGATTGCACAGGTGGAACATTACTACTGAATCTAACTGTGTATTGTGTGAAAACTCAAGTGAATCTCACCAGCACTTGTTCTTTGAGTGCAACTACTCAAACCAAGTCGTAACCATGAGTTTTCAAAGATTTGGCAAACTTCTGAGAGACAATAATATGCATCGATTATTAAATTACCTGGTTAGTCAGTGGAATGCCAAACACTTGGAATCCGACGAATACAGCGCCGTATTTACAGCTTCGATTTGGTGGATATGGAAAGAACGCAACCGAAGACTGTTCCAAGGAAAAACAAGATCGATTGAAGAAATCAGTCAATTAATATACCAGGATGTCGAGATTAAACTGAAGAGCAGACGGAGGAGGCTTACCTTAAACCTGGATAGCAGAAGAGCTGTTAACGGAGGCAGAAATCCAACGGTGTCGAGCGATACACAGATCCGCCGTCACCCGCCATGAGCATTTAGGGCAAGAGGACTTTGAAGTGTTTTATTTCCTTGTTTAAGTTGTGCCTTGTGCTGTGTTGTCGGTAGACAAGTGCTTTCGAAGTGTGTTGTAATTATGGGCTGTAAATACTGGGCTTGTTGGGCCGGAATAAAATATACCAATTTTCAAAAAAAAAAAATGATTGAATGTTGTGTGTGATGGTTGTTTGGATAATTTCTAATTACTTGGTTGAAATAATAGTCATATACATAAAACCGTTGGTTGAATACTGATCCCATTTATTTTGATATTTCATATTTATATGAAATTGGTGTCAGTTATATTGATTAACATCTGTGGCTGCAGGGAAACAGGTTGGAGGGATCTAACTGGATTCCTCAACAAATTATATTATTGTTTTTCATATATTACATATATGATCGGTGATTGATTACTATGTGTAATTTGAGATGTTTGAATAACACTGACCAGAAATAATGGGTATTTAAATGCCGTAAAATATATCCGAATATACTAGAAAAGAAATTGAGGTTTAAAAAAAAGCGGAATTTCTATTTTTAAATAGAAATTGAATTTCGATTGAACTAGAAAATAATAACTTGTTTTTAATAAAAACAAGCAGTTTTGTTTATAAAGGATATTTATTAATGGGATGTACTAATTATTAAATAATTTAGAAATATAGATTAAAGAAGGAAAAATGGAAGGAAAATGGGGAATCGTTTCAAAAGAAAGCGATGAAATTATTTCGAGGTTCGAAATATAAATTCGGTTATGCCAAATGTTTTAAAATAATCTATTTTTAGAATTATATCTGATAATACGGAGTCTGACAAATTAGTTAAAATATTGGTTTAAAACCAATAACTTATACTTAAATGTGGAATTGAGATTTAAGGTATAAACTTAATATAAAATTAACAAGAAGCTGATTTACAGATGGAGTTTATAAAGTGGAAATATGAGATGTAAACATATAAAACAACTTGATAGATGAGGGTTTAAACTGTAACGGGATTTATAAATACAAATCGGGATTTGATTTGATAAAATCAAATCCAGTTTTCTGTAGGGAAAAAATATTTAAGTTTTCAAGTAAATAATGGTTTAAAAACCAACGTTTTTGCAAAGTAAATTATTACAAAAGGAAATTGATAAATGAGGAGTGATAAATTTACAAATTGAGTTGTTCGGAGATGGTGAATTTATTCCGAAGTTCGGAACGATAATTGAATAGAGATCATTCAAAAGAGAGCTATAAGTTGAAATTCAATTATATCGAATTCGGGAAAGTAATATTTACTTTCTGTTTTAATAATTCATTCATTCATGTAATTATTTAAATAAATGAGTAGAAGTTAAATTTTGAATTTAATATTCCAAAAGCAGAGATTATAACGCTATCGTTATAATCAATATTTTCCGTAAAGGAAGGGGATTCTTGGATTAAATCTGAGAGTCGCGTAAGTAATGTTCCATTTAAAATTTTGAGCTTTGACTATTTCGAAGTTGAGAATGTTGTTCAGTTAAGGTCTGAGAGGTAATTATACCCCAACTTGATTGGCATCATGATTAACTAGGGAAGGGTTGAGGTTTGGTAGCGAGATTGGTTAGTGATACGATAAATGATTGATTAATGAGTTAAATATAGTAATGAGGATTTTATAACATCGGGTTAATCCAATAAAAAGATTTGAAAACATTTTCCCAAATAAAATCAAAGATATTTTCTGAGTATAGAAGGTGGAATGATTTGATTAATTAGAAGTTTAGAAATGGAGTTTGGAAATGTCTTCTAATGTTAATAACTTATATCTCCTAAATATAGAAGACAAGAAGTGTGAAGAGATGTAATTATTTTCTGATATTGGTCGTATATTTTCTGGAAAATAGAAAATAAACTATGTATAATAAATGGAAACATTTTCCAAGGATCGTGTAAAGATAAAACGGGTTTTAAGATGTATTTGGGAAATACGGGAATCAGGAAATTGGGGAAATAGATAAATTATTGATAAATTATTTCAAAGAGCTGAATGTTGATTGATGATTGATCGTATATTTTCCATTTAGAAATAATATCGTTGATTGAATGGATTTTTTTCTTTGATAGTTAAATCACCAGCTATCAAAGTTTTTGACCATTTCCGTTGTCAATACGGAGAGACCGGAATTAGATTTACTATCTGAAAACCACTCCGTATGGGCATTAGCGTTGCAAATCAAGAATGTGAAGATAATTGAAGACGAAGTGAAATGCAAGGGTCGTTCTGTTCCATAATAGTGTTGTATGTTGGTCCAATCCTAGGACAACTTGTATTGATGGATGTCTGACAGAGTGTACCTAATAGATCGGGTGAGTTGATCTCTTCAAACGTATTTACGTTAGGTGGCGGAGAAATTCGTTTCTCTTAGCTTTATACCCATGTTATTTTTGTGGAAATCAATTTGTGATTTGACGGGTATGACGATGTGACATTCAAATAAATGAAAGTGTGATCTATCAAAAGATACGTTATGACCTCAAGCCTCATCAACCGGGAAATGACAAAAATCGGGCAGGCAGCATGGCTATGTGGGTCGCCCCCATTAGGTTGTATTGTCAACATCTAGAGAATATTCATATTTGTTACTTCTTTTCGCTTCTGTATCTTCCGGTAATGGTTATGTTGCTAGCAAACGTAGGTGACAATATATTCGATACACTCAAGAGAAATGAGTGGTCGGTCATGTGTCGCCGGGTTGCAACACGTTCTTGTTGAACCCAGTGTATTCCTCCCTAGAGATACACTATCGGTAGGTGGTTCCATACCTTATCATAGTCGGAATCAAATCTCCAATAAGCGCCCGTGCTTTTGATTGTATATGATATATATGGAGCGTGAGATGCAAGCGTTCTGATAGATTTTATTTACTTGTGATTAGACACTATTACAATATCAGAAGAGTATTGATTTTGAAAATGTTTTGGGTTATAGTAACGTAAAAACCGTCCATGTTTATGTGTGGGTTGGTCTTACTATTATTCCTTTCTTTCAAAAGGATTTTGAAAAATTAAACCGAATGGTTGTGGTCTACTCACACCTATCCCATGACTGACCCATAGTTTATTTTTTTTGTTTTACCCTAAACTCTTGAGTGCCTAAATTTGTACGGGCAATCAAGTAGTCAGGATTTTGCAGATACTTGAAGGATCTTGGAGCAGGAGGCTTCGATACTAGATATATACAGAGTTTATTTCCGTTGTGATGTTATGAGTTATACTCTGAGGATATATGTAAGTACAAATACAGTTTGTATTTTAAAGTTATGTTATATAATATATTTTATTCGTTCCACAGTGAGATTCGTGTTTACTCTAATTCTGTTCAGTTGTGTTCTTCTCCTTCTTCTATTCTAAATTTCTTTCTATCTCTCACCCTCTAACTTCTTTCTATTAGTGATCTGGTATTTCCGATTCCAGAATAGTCGACATGGTATTTTATGTTGATTTTCGGGGTCGAAAATCCCCTGTTCGTTACAGTGGTATCAGAGCTGAAGGTTAAGTGATTCCCTTGGGTCTGTGGCGTGACTCAGTAGAGATGGGGTTAGCAATACCCTAGATTGAGTTTGAGTGTATATATACGAATAAACGTATTTGTAGATTTTATAAAACGGGTTTATACTGTGGAGATTTATTGGTTGAGTGTGCTATGATTTCTGGTCGATAGTGGGGCACCACAAAGTCGATAGGGGTTTCTAAACGTTCGAATACGATGAACCAACACAGTATGTTTTTGAAAGGAGGGTAGATGAAATAATTTTACCCGAGATATATTTTATTATAGAAAGAAGTGTATATATTGGAAGTACCATAATAAATTGAATGTGCTGGTCGTAATTATAATCAAATAGGATTACAATTGAAATAGTTATAAATAACCAACTAGAATTCGTGTAATTGTATAAATATAAAATCAGATTAATATAAGCCAGAATTGAAAATAAAAGTTCCGAAAACTTGAAAAAGGTTTGAAAGTGAATTTCGATTAAATATATGGAAATTTTTAAAATCCTGGGAGATTTTGGAAATGTTTTTTGAACATTGTGAATGATATTTCGAATTGATTTCAAAATGAAAGTGATTAAGAATAAGTTTTGAAATGATATAGTATTGAACTCACTATGATAACTGGGAAATAATTCTGATGATGACGGCCGCATCATCAGTATCATTTTGAAGATTCTAAGCGACGGATGACTACCAAAGATTTTGTTTTGAATTTTTTTGAGGAAAAGAACTGTTAAAAATTCAAATGTTTTGAATTGTATTATTTTATATATAAATATATGTAATTTCAAGCTGATTTGAAATAAAAGCCGAGGAAATTTTAATTCTGAAATTAAATTTAACTTATGAATTTAAAGAGATTGAAATAGTAAAAGTGAATGAATGAATAAATTTAATTTAATTTAATTTAGACAAGCTAGATAAAGATTGTGAAAGCAAATTGGAATTGAATTGAAGCCAACCAAGTGAGAATTGAATTGGAATAGAATTAAACTGAGTTAAGTATAATTGTATTGGAGATAATCTGGAATGGAATTGGATTGTTGCATGTGGGATTTAAGTTTGGAACTAGAATTGATATGGATTTTGGTTGGTATTAGCGAACAATTGGATTTGATGATAAGCTGATTGAAGATTAACTAGGAATGCATTGATATATGCTGGAATGGGTAACAAATGGAAGAGATAGAGTTGAATGCTCAATAAAAAGGTACAAGTTTATATATTATCTGGATATGAGATTTATGAGCATATTTGGCAAGCCACTTGGCTGTTTGATCTTCTTTTGGGTTGGAGAAGTCCTAGAAAGGTGAATTGTATTTGTATCAATTGAGTCGCGCAAAGGAGACGCTGGCGAAATTTTTTGAAAATTTAAAAAGTTGGAAAATTTATAAGAAAATTTTGATAATAGAAAATTGACTTACCGATTGTATAAAAGATTATAAAACCCAAGCAAAATGATAAACTGATTTAAAATCAATTTGAGAATATGCAGATATGTGAGAAAGCATATGGATGAGTATGTGGTAATAGACTGCCAAAAAAAAAGTGGTACATATATCATTTTGAATGAAAAATAAAAGGTCAGGTATCGATATGAGGACTAAAGGTAATATGTATAGGACCGAGTTATCAAAATATGGAATGTAGGATTTCAACCAAGTAGGTTGTAAGAAGTTAGAATTCTAGTATCTATACTGCTTAACAATTTCGAGGATGAAATTATTTTAAGGGGGAAAGAACGTAACATCCCAGAATTTTGGTGAATTATTAATTTATTTATTTAATTATTTGGATAAGATTTCTAAGACGCATTTTTTTTTAATTTATAGAACTTTTCTGTAATTTTTATTTTGGAAAAAAATAAGCAACTTTTTATTTGGAGTATTTAACACCCTAAATTAGCATTTTAGGATTTCACAGAATAAGCTATCTTGTCTATTTTATTATATTTTTGGGATTTTGGTACATTGTTCGACGAGATGGTATTTTTACTTTTGTCCGTAGCGGTCAATATATATATATATATATATATATATATATATATATAAACGAAATTTTTATAGTCGGTAGTTTTCCTGAGTACAACTTGATGTAAGCATAATTTATGGAATGACACTCTTTTACTGGATAACATACAATATTAATTGAAAAGCCTTGCAAAACCCAAGTGTCCACAACAATCAGGTGTGAATGCCAATATTTTGCACTTCCATCCTAAAAGCCGGTTACCCCATTTCTTCAACATATGAACCCCACTTTGATTAGTTGCTCTTCACGTAGCATATTTTGTATATGCCTAATTTATTAGCATTACAGCCCATGCTAAAACAACTTGAGCCAAGAAACCAGAATCGTGTAATGGTCTTCAAAACTCCAACAAATGAATCAAATTGATGATTTGAAGATGAGAAATTTTCTCCTTTTCATTTAAACCTACGCAACTAAACTAGTAAAAACTCTGTCCTACTTCGGGTTCTATGAATGGATACTGAACGAGTTACAGTTTCATACAATATCTTTATGGACTATCTTTACTACGTTATTTTTTTACCAAACAGCAAAAAGAGTTAAACGGAGTAAAAGGAAATAAATAAATAATAATACATAAAATAATTGTTACTTGGCTGCCAAGGGTTGTACAATGGCATGTTACTTCAAATAACAGCAGTCAGACATTTCGATTAAAGGAAAATATATAAAAGGATATTTTGCGTCATTAAACCGACCTATGCTATGCTACCTATATCCTATTACTTCCTGGCCACGGTTCTATATCCCTATAAATATACAAGGCAATGCCTTTCTTCTTGGAGCTCCAGAGAAAAATAAAAGCTGTACATATATCGGTTGTTCATAACCAAGTATATTTAATAAAGTGTTAAGCTATTTACATAAAAAAATGAAAAAAACTGCATTCATTTTGGCCAACACACAGGAATTAGAGAGAGTAAATAAAAGAGATTAACTGGAAATATATATATGTCCTAAGTTACAGGCAAATAGGAAGCACATGTTTATGTACTTCGCTGGTAATGTTTTGTCATTTCCACCTACTGCAGATACGCATGGCTCATGCATGCATGCAAATATACTTGTCAACACCTATGTTATATTTAGCCACTTGATCATCTACAACTGCAAACCTACCTATGTTATACAGTAAGCTAATACTTGGCACCCACGGTCTCTGGTCTATAAATACGCGAATTAATCCTGTATTCTTCTTCCGTAAACCCGCAAGCTTTAATTCACGAAACAAATGAAGTAAGCGGTTATAAATTTCCATACTATTATATTTAAAAACCCCGAGAGCTTCTCTACATGCTGGATGGCGAAGATGTGCGTGGATCTCTTGGCACAGCTGCTGATGGGAGGTTCGTGAAAGTCGGTGACACATTCGATGGCTATAGCGGAGTAGGTTTATGGATCTGGAAGTGGCGGAACTTTCCAATGGTGCAAGCTTTGGTAAGGGAAGAAGACGCAGTTCGTTTCCAGGTGGCGAGCTGAGAGTGTTTGTGAGAAGTATAAGGGGGCAATATGAATGGAAATATATGCTGTTTTGAAGTGTTCAGATGCATGCGGAAAAGGTTGGGAAATACGGAGCTCACAGGAGAGGAGGGACAGACGAGTTGAGTGGTTGTCACTGTATTCGATTTCAGAGGAAGACTAGGGAGGACAAGGGCTCAAGGATAACGAAAATGGCTACTGGCAATAATGAAGGAGCGGATACATTTTGAGTTGGAGAAGAAGGATTATACTGAGAGGTGGATCAGGTCTACTTCTGTTGGGTTGGGCCATGTAGTTTGTAAAAAAGGGAGAAAAAAATCAAGAAGCTTGTGTAACTAGCAGATGATGCTGATGGCAAGGGGGTGCTGTTCACGTGGATCGGTGATATAAAAATGAACGTGGCTTATAGCAGGACGTCGCAGCTTTTATGATGGGGAAGGGTATGTCCACGTACGTTGAATTCGGCTATTGGGAACATTTACCAAATATATTTGATTCTAACGGTAATATTTAAATGGGTTAATTATGGATAACATTTAACAACCCAAAACCACTCAAGTTTTAGGCATATAAATAACATTTTCACTAGTGAATCTTGGCTAATTAAATCGATTGTAATATTACTGCAAAAATATCTTTGGTGCCATATACTTACGATTAAATCAACATTGTATGGTTGGTTTCCTAAATTAGATAGTCACATCAAAAACTGAAGGTAAGGAGTGCGTCCTCATACCAAAAACTTGAGTTATAGTTGGTATCCTAATTTAAAATATATTTGGAACCATATCCGCGCAAATATCTAAAACAAGTTAATAATGTATTTACTATAAATTTTAATATCTTGTACATACACCATCAGAATTGCGAAAATTTGGATTCGTGGAATCATATGATTGGAGGCTACACAATGGAACCAGTTTGGAGTCATTTGGAGCTCGTTACAAGTTATGGAAGAATTAAATGCCTGATTCAAACCATCAACCGTTAATCGTTATTCAATGATTAACGACCGAGGTGAGTAAACTCACTAACTCTGTCCAGTTTTATAATTTTATAAACACTGGTAAAAATGATTGAATGCTGTGTGTGATGGTTGTTTGGATAATTTCTAATTATTTGGTTGAAATAATAGTCATACACATAAAACCGTTGGTTGAATACTAATCCCATTTATTTTGATATTTCATATTTATATGGAATTGGTGTCAGTTATATTGATTAACATCTGTGGATGCAGGGAAACAGGTTGGAGGGATCCAACTGGATTCCACAATAAATTATATTATTATTTTTCATATATTACATATATGATCGGTGATTGATTACTATGTGTATTTTGAGATGTTTGAATAACACTGACCAGAAATAATGGGTATTGAAATGCCGTAAAATATATCTGAATATACTAGAAAAGAAATTGAGGTTTAAAAAAAGGGAATTTCTACTTTTAAATAGAAATTGAATTTCGATTGGACTAGAAAATAATAACTTGTTTTTAATAAAAACAAGAAGTTTTGTTTATAAAGGATATTTATTAATGGGATGTAATAATTATTAAGTAATTTAGAAATATAGATTAACGAAGGAAAAATGGAAGGGAAATTGGAAATCATTTCAAAAGAAAGCAATGAAATTATTTCGAGGTTCGAAATATAAATTCGGTTATGCCGAATGTTTTAAAATAATATATTTTTTGAATTATATCTAATAATACGAAGTCTGACAAATTAGTTAAAATATTGGTTTAAAACCAATAACTTATACTTAAATGTGGAATCGAGATTTAAGGTATAAACTTAATATAAAATTAACAAGAAGCTGATTTATAAATGGAGTTTATAAAGTGGAAATATGAGATGTAAACATATAAAACAACTTGATGGATGAGGGTTTAAACTGTAACGGGATTTATAAATACAAATCGGGATTTATTTGATAAAACAAATCCAGTTTTCTATGGGGAAAAATATTTAAATTTTCTAGTAAATAATGGTTTAAAAACCAACGTTTTTGCAAAGTAAATTATTACAAAAGGAAATTGATAAATGAGGAGTGGCAAATTTACAAATTGAGTTGTTCGGAGATGGTGAATTTATTCTGAAGTTTGGAACGATAATTGAATAAAGATTATTCAGAAGAGAGTTATACGTTGAAAATCGATTATATCGAATTCGGGAAAGTAATATTTACTTTCTGTTTTAATATTTATTATTTATTTATTCATTCGTGTAATTATTTAAATAAATGAGTAAAAGTTATATTTTGAATTTAATATTCCAAAAGCAGAGATTATAACGTTATCGTTATAATCAATATTTTCCGTAAAGGAAGGGGATTCTTGGATTAAATCCGAGAGTCGCGTAAGTAATGTTCTGTTTAAAATTTTGAGCTTTGACTATTTCGAAGTTGAAAATGTTGTTCAGTTAAGGTCTGAGAGGTAATTATACCCCAACTTGATTGGCATCATGATTAACTAAGGAAGGGTTAAGGTTTGGTAGCGAGATCGGTTAGTGATACGATAAATGAATGATTAATGAGTTAAATATAGTAATGAGGATTTTATAACATCGGGTTAATCCAATAAAAAGATTTGAAGACATTTTCCCAAATAAAATCAAAGATATTTTCTGAGTATAGAAGATGGAATGATTTGATTAATTAGAAGTTTAGAAATGGAGTTTGGAAATGTCTTCTAATGTTAATAACTTATATCTCCTAAATATAGAAGACAAGAAGTGTGAAGAGATGTAATTATTTTCCGACATTGGTTGTATATTTTCTGGAAAATAGAAAATAAACTATGTATAATAAATGGAAACATTTTCCAAGGATCGTGTAAAGATAAAACGGGTTTTAAGAAGTATTTGGGAAATTGGGGAAATAGATAAATTATTGATAAATTAATTCAAAGAGCTGAATGTTGATTGATGATTGATCGTATATTTTCCATTTGGAAATAATATCGTTGATTGAATGGATGTTTTCCTTTGATAGTTAAATCACCGGCTATCAAAGTTTTTGACCATTTCCGTTGTCAATACGGAGAGACCAGGATCAGATTTATTATCTGAAAACCACTCCGTATGGGCATTAGCGTTGCAAATGAGGAATGTGAAGATAATTGAAGACGGAGTGAAATGCAAGGGTCGTTCTGTTCAATAATAGTGTTGTATGTTTGTCCAGTCCTTGGACAACTTGTATGGACGGATGTCTGACAGAGTATACCTAATAGATCGTGTGAGTTGATCTCTTCAAACGTATTTACGTTTGGTGGCGGAGAAATTCATTTCTCTTAGCTTTATACCCGTGGTATTTTTGAGGAAATCAATTTTTGATTTAGCAGGTATGACGATGTGACATTCAAAGTAAATGAAGGTGTGATCTATCAAAAGATACATTATGACCTCAAGCCTCATCAACCGGGAAATGACAAAAATCGGGTAGGCAGCATGGCTATGTGGGTCGCCCGCATTAGGGTGTATTGTCACCATCTAGAGAATATTCATATTTGTTACTTCTTTTCGCTTCTGTATCTCCCGGGAATGGTTATGTTGCTAGCAACCGTATATATTCGATACACTCAAGAGAAATGAGTGGTCGGTCATGTGTGGCCGGGTTGCAAGACGTTCTTGTTGAACCCAGTGTATTCCTCTCTAGAGATACACTATCGGCAGGTGGTTCCATACCTTGTCATAGTCGGAATCAAATCTCCAATAAGCGCCCGCGGTTTTGATTGTATATGATGTATGTGGAGCGTGAGATGCAAGCGTTCTGCTAGATTTTATTTACTTGTGATTAGACATTATTATAATATCAGAAGAGTATTGATTTTGAAAATGTTTTGGGTTATAGTGAGGTAAAAACCATCCATGTTTATGTGTGGGTTGGTCTTACTATTATTCCTTTCTTTCAAAAGGATTTTGGAAAGTTAAACAGAATAGTTGGGGTTTACTCACACCAGTCCCATGACTGACCCAGAGTTTATTTTTTTTGTTTTACCCTAAACTCTTGGGTGCCCAAATTTGTACGGGCAGTCAAGTAGTCAGGATTTGGCAGATACTTGAAGGATCTTGGAGCAGGAGGCTTCGATACTAGATATATACAGAGTTTATTTCCGCTGTGATGTTATGAGTTGTACTCTGAGGATATATGTAAGTACAAATACAGTTTGTATTTTAAAGTTATGTTATATAAAATATTTTATTCGTTCTGCTGTGAGATTCGTGTTTACTCTGATTCTGTTTAGTTGTGCTCTTCTCCTTCTTCAATTCTAAATTTCTTTCTTTCTATTTCTCACCCTCTAAATTGTTTTTATTAATGATCTAGTATTTCCGATTCCGGAATAGTCGACATGGTATTTTATGTTGATTTTCGGGGTCGAAAATCCCCTGTTCGTTACAGTGGTATCAGAGCCGAAGGTTAAGTGATTACCTTGGCTCTGTGGTGTGACTCAGTAGAGATGGGGTTAGCAATACCCTAGATTGAGTTTGCGTGTATATATACAAGAAAACGTATTTGTAGATTTTATAAAACGGTTTTATAATGTGGAGATTTATTGGTTGAGTGGGTTATGAATTCTGGTCGATAGTAGGGCACCACAAGGTCGATAGGGGTTTCTAAACGCTCGAATACGATGAACCAACACAGTATGTTTTTGAAAGGAGGGTAGATGAAATAATTTTACCTGAGATATATTTTATTATAAAAAGAAGTATATATATTGGAATTACCATAATAAATTGAATGTGTTGGTTGTAATTATAATCAAATAGGATTACAATTGAAATGGTTATAAATAACCAATCAAAATTCATGTAATTGTATAAATATAAAATCAGATTAATATAAGCCAGAATTGAAAATAAATGTTCCGAAAACTTGAAAAAGGTTTGAAAGTGAATTTTGATTAAATATATGGGAAATTTTAAAATCCTGGGAGATTTTGGAAATGTTTTCTGAACATTGTGAATGATATTTTGAATTGATTTCAAAATGAAAGTGATTAAGAATAAGTTTTGAAATGATATAGTATTGAACTCACTGTGATCACTGGGAAATAATTCTGATGATGACGACTGCATCATCAGTATCATTTTCAAGATTCTAAGCGACGGATTACTATCAAAGATTTTTTTTGAAATGTTTTGAGGAAAAGAACTGTTAAAAATTCAAATGTTTTGAATTGTATTATGTATATATAAATATATGTAATTTCAAGCTGATTTGAAATAAAAACCAAGGAAATTGTAATTCTGAAATTAAATTTAACTTATGAAGTTAAAGAGATTGAAATAGTAAAAGTGAATGAATGAATAAATTTAATTTAATTTAATTTAAACAAGCTGATAGAGATTGTGAAAGCAAATTGGAATTGAAGCCAACCAAGTGAGAATTGAATTGGAATAGAATTAAACTGAGTTAAGTAAAATTGGATTGGAGATAATCTGGAATGGAATTGGATTGTTGCATGTGGGATTAGAGTTTGGAACTAGAATTGAAATGGATTTTGGTTGGTATTAGCGAACAACTGGATTTGATGATAAGCTGATTGGAGATTAACTAGGAATGCATTGGTATATGCTGGAATGGGTAACAAATGGAAGAGATAGAGTTGAATGCTCAATAAAAAGGTACAAGTTTATATATTATCTGGATATGAGATTTATGAGCCTATTTGGCAAGCCACTTGGCTGTTTGATCTACTTTTGGGTTGGAGAAGTCCTAGAAAGGCGAATTGTAGTTGTATCAATTGAGCCGCGCAAAGCAGACTCTGGCGAATTTTTTTGAAAATTTAAAAATTTGGAAAAAATTTAAGAAAATTTTGATAATTGAAAATCGACTTATCAATTGTATAAAAGATTACAAAACCCAAGCGAAATGATAAACTGATTTAAAATCAATTTAAGAATATGCAGATATGTGAGAAAGCATATGGATGAGTATGTGGTAATAGACTGCCAAAAAAAAGTGGTATATATATCATTTGGAATGAAAATAAAAGGTCGGGTATCGATATGAGGACTAAAGTTAATATGTATAGGACTGAGTTATGAAAATATGGAATGTAGGATTTCAACTAAGTAGGTTGAAAGAAGTTAGAGTTCTAGTATCTGTACTGCTTAACAATTTCTAGGACGAAATTATTTTAAGGGGGAAAGAATGTAACATCCCAGAATTTTGGTGAATTATTAATTAATTTATTTAATTATTTGGATAAGATTTCTAAGATGTATTTTTTTATTTATAGAATTTTTCTGTAATTTTTATTTGGGAAAAAAAATAAGCAACTTTTTATTTGGAGTATTTAACACCCTAAATTAGCATTTTAGGATTTCACAGAATAAGCTATCTTGTCTATTTTATTATATTTTTTGGATTTTGGTACATTGTTCGACGAGGTGGTATTTTTATTTTTGTTCGTAGCGGTCAATATATATATATATATAAAAGAAATTTTTATAGTCGGTAGTTTTCTTGAGTACAACTTGACGTAAGCATAATTTATGGAATGACACTCTTTTACTAGATAACATACAATATTAATTGAAAAGCCTTGCAAAACCCAAGTGTCCACAACAATCAGGTGTGAATGCCAATATTTTGCACTTCCATCCCAAAAGCCGGTTACCCCATATGTTCAACATATGAACCCCACTTTGATTAGTTGCTCTTCACGTCGCATATTCTGTATATGCCGAATTTATTAGCATTACAGCCCATGTTAAAACAACTTGAGCCAAGAAACCAGAACCGTGTAACGGTCTTCAAAACTCCAACAAATGAATCAAATTGATGATTTGAAGATGAGAAATTTTCTCCTTTTCATTTAAACCTACGCAACTAAACTAGTAAAAACTCTATCCTACTTCGGGTTCTATGAATGGATACTGAATGATTTACAGTTTCATACAATATCTTTGTGGACTATCTTTATTACGTTATTTTTTACCAAACAGCAAAAAGAGTTAAACGGAGTAAAAGGAAATAAATAAATAAATAAATAATACATAAAATAATTGTTACTTGGCTGCCAAGGGTTGTGCAATGGCATGTTACTTCAAAACACAGCAGTCAGACATTTCGATGAAAGGAAAATATATAAAGGATATTTTGCGTCATTAAACCGACCTATGCTATGCTACCTATATCCTATTACTTCCTGGCCACGGTTCTGTATCCCTATAAATATACAAGGCAATGCCTTTCTTCTTGGAGCACCAAAGAAAAATAAAAGCTGTACATATATCGGTTGTTCATAACCAAGTATATTTAATAAAGTGTTAAGCTATTTACATAAAAAAATGAAAACAACTGCATTCATTTTGGCCAACACACAGGAAAAAGACAGAGTAAATAAAAGAGATTAACTGGAAATATATATATGGCCTAAGTTACAGGCAAATAGGAAGCACATATTTATGTACTTCGCTGGTAATGTTTTGTCATTTCCACCTACTGCAGATACGCATGGCTCATGCATGCCTGCGAATATACTTGTCAACACCTATGTTATATTTAGCCACTTGATCATCTACAACTGAAAACCTACCTATGTTATATAGTAAGCTAATACTTGGCACCCACGGTCACTAGTCTATAAATACGCGAATTAATCCTGTATTCTTCTTCGTAAACCCGCAAGCTTTAATTCACGAAACAAATGAAGTAAGCGGTTATAAATCTCCATACTATTATATTTAAAAACCCCGAGAGCTTCTCTACATGCTGGATGGTGAAGATGTGCGTGGATCTCTTGGCACAGCTGCTGATGGGAGGTTCGTGAAAGTCGGTGACACATTCGGTGGCTATAGTGGAGTAGGTTTATGGATCTGGAAGTGGCGGAACTTTCCAGTGGTGCGAGCTTTGGTAAGGGAAGAAGACGCAGTTCGTTTCCAGGTGGCGAGCTGAGAGTGTTTGTGAGAAGTATAAGGGGGCGGTATGAATGGAAATATATGATGTTTTGAAGTATTCAGATGCATGCGGAAAAGGTTGGAAAATATATAGCTTACAGGAGAGGAGGGACAGACGAGTTGAGTGGTTGTCACTGTATTCGATTTCAGAGGAAGATGTGACGACCTAAATTTCTGTTACTTTTTGAGCTGACTAAACAACACTAGTCCAATCCAAACCGTACTGGAAACTCAGATGCCAATAGAAAGATATTAGAGGATGAGATAAGAAAGAAGAATTATTAGAATAGAAGAAATAAGAAGAAGAAACCAATAGAATCAGAGTCTCACATCGCAGCGGAACAAAATATAATATATAAATAAATCTTTATTGAGAGCTTAAATAAATACTTACAATTATCAGAGTACGACTTACAATCAACACATATGGACAGTAATAATAATCTGTCCTCATATACAACACACAGCGGAATAAATAGTAATACGTCTGAACACCTTCAGCTCGTCTCTGGACTTCGCCGCCTCCGATAACCTGGACCTGTACAACCCGGTCTAACCCGAGCATTACGAACACCGGGTCAGTCTGGTGGACCAGAGTGAGAACAACAAAGTTTAAGGGGAATCATACAACTAAATTTTAAAGTTCAAAATATTTTCGAAAGAAAAGGATAATCTTAAGACCAAATCCACCCATAAATATGGATGGTTTTTTTACCTTACGATAACCCAAAACAGTTTGAAAACAATATATATCTTCTGATATTATAATAGTGTCTAAATACAAATAAATAGCAATCTAGAGGAACGCTTGCATCTCACGCTCCACATATATAGTATAAAATCAAAATCGCGACGCTTATTGGAGATTGGATTCCGACTATGACAAGGTATGGAACCACCTGCCGATAGTGTATCTCTAGAGACAAATACACTGGGTTCAACAAGAACGTCTTGCAACCCGACCCACACATGACCGACCACTCATTTCGCTTGAGTGTATCGAATGTATATCACCAACGGTTGGGATCAGCAACCGTTTCCCGAAAAGGAACTGCATCGATAGATTAAAGAAGCAAAAGGAATTTCTCTAGATAGGTGATTATACATCCTAATGGGTGCGACCCGCATAGCCATGCTGCCTGCCCGATTTTTGTCATTTCCCGGTTGTGAGGTTTGAGGTTAGAATTAATTTTTGGAACATTTGGCCACCATTTACTTGGAATGCCACATCGTCAGATCCGTCAGATATCACTAATTTATGTCCACAAAAATACCCTAGTTGGGAGCTACCCAACTATGACACGTTTGAAGAAATCAACGTACGTGACCTCGTTGGAAATACTCTATCAGACATTCATCCATACAATGTCATTCAGGAACAGGATGAACCGAAGGCACTCTCCTATTGCATCCAATATAGGAATCACCCCATGGATCAGTAGCGAGAAGTCCTTGCAATCCATGGATTTCAACCACGACAGAGTCACAGCATATCTCTGGCCGCTAAACTAGAGATTATAAGTAATTCCCCCCTTTTATAAAGATCCACGGTCTTCAATTGCCTAGTCTTGATCAGCATCTGGTATCTTCAACGTTTACGTATTCTTTGGTCGGAATGGTTTTCGAATATAAATTCGATCCCCGTCTTTCCGTACCAACAATCGTATTGGCCAGATTTGATAGTGGTTATTTGACTATCAAATAAAATCATTCAATGAAAATAAAGATAGGTTTACTGGTTCAGTATCCAGCATCACTTGGCCCTTTTTATTTATAAATAATTAACGAATGGTAAATTTTAACTTCTAAAAACATTCCATATTTATAAACATAGTATTTAGTTCTCATTTCAATATTTTAATCTTCTCAAAACCCTTTAAATCTAATATTTAGAAACCATTTAATAACTATATCCAATTTCTATTTTAGTATTATTTCAAAACATCAATTACAACACCATTTATTATTTATCATTGATTCGACGCGTCATTTGTAAAACAATTGCTACAACCTCTCATTTGGTTTCCTCATTTGAACACTATGCTCGTCACTTATCTTTTAAGAATAACCCATTCTAAAACTTATCTTCTCACTTTGAAAACATTGTTATATCTTCACAAATATCCTTTGTTTTCTTTTCTATGGAAATATCATTTCATATTCACAAGCCCGTTTTAATTCTCTTTTATATTGGAATCTATTATATATATTCCAAATTCTTCAAATAACGATACATTATTATTTCTCAAAATAAATTCCTTTTAACATCTTCACCACTACAACTAATATCATCTCTCGATAATCCTGAAGTCATTCAAGTTGGAGTATTTTAAATTACCTCTCAGACCTTGATCAACATCATTCTTATCTTAAGATATATAACAATTGTAATACACAAAACCGATATTTATTCCCAATATCAAACCAAATCTCATTTTATTTATAACTGATGAAACCTCATTTCTTATTAAATATAGTAACATTTTAGCCTCACACTCCTTTTATAACATTGTTTATAAAACTCGGGTTTAATATAAAACCCATTTTTATCCTTTTTTTTCCTTTCCTTAATTCAAACATTTACTTTAAGCTATCGTCTTAGCTTAAAATCTCCTTTATAACTTTTTTTATAAATCTCGGTTTTAATATAAAACCATTCATCGATACTTTTCAAAATCCAATTATGTTGCAATATCAACTTTGATTACTTACCTTAAAGAATCCCGTTTATGAATTGATCACTCAAATTATTATTCATTAAAAATAATAATCTACATCATCATTAACTATTATAGAAATAGTTAACTTCTTATTTAACATAATTAAACAGTAATTTCTTTTTAAATCTTATTAAAGTTAAAATTAATATTTGTTAAACTATTTTATTTGATTAATTAAAAATAAATTAGTTAAATAACTAATTCCAATTAAATTAGTTCACTTCATCGACCAAATCATGATTATTCCTTTGATCAACTCCAATAAGTCCTTCTTTTAAATTAATTAACAATATAATTAATTTAAATAATTCCCTTTAATTATCTCTTGGAAACCATTAATTCAACTCTTAACCAATTCGTTAATTTCTACTCATCTACTCATAAATCTTATTACAGAAAAAATTACTTTACGAAATCATTCAAAACTTAAATAATAAATAATACATATTAATTTCCTTTTTTTAAACCTTTATTCAAATATATCGACTTCAATTCATCTTCAGTGATAAAATATATTTTATAACTTCATTACCGTTGATTCACCTGACGGTAAATAAATATTTATAAAACGATATATTTTTGGGCAACCGCTACCAATTACTCAACCAATACTGTCTATTGGTTAAAACAGAACAACCGTTGAATTTAGATTCAACAATCAATGATTCAATCCAATCATATGGGTTAAATAGTTCATGTAATTGTGATATGAAAATAAACAATAAATTTGAGGAATCTAGTTGGATCCCTCCAACCAGTTTTCCCTGCATCCAAATATGTTATTTCAAACAATATAATTTGTTTCATTAAACAGATAAAATACTCAAAAATCAACCAATAACAGCAATCCAAACATTCATCTATAAATTCAACACATTTATATTATTATAAACGTGACCAATGAGGTAAGTTACCTCCATCGGTTACAACCGTTAAAAATAACGATTGATTAAAATTAAATTAAACGAACGTTTAATTAAATCGGTTCAGTCACCGCGTATAAATAATATATTCAGAATCCATCAACCAAATAAAATTAATAGCAAACAAATATTTAAACCGACTTATATAAAATATAAGTGGGATAAAAACTGAGTGAGTTAAACTCACCTTGATTTGTCCGTAGCTGAAACAGTTTGTTTTAATTAAATTAAACTGACGTTTAATTTAATTAAAAACTCCAATAGTTGTCAACACCGATCAGACCAGTTTCATCGTTTCGTGCTCGTCAGCCTGGTTCCATCATCACTTGTTTCACCTAATTTGGTTGCTGTAAGACCAGGTTATGCATTTAATACGGTATTCACTATTTAATATAATATTATTAAATCTTAACTAATATTTTATCAACTAAATTCTTACTTATATTAACTAACCCCGTTAGACTCGATCCCATCCGATTAGTCATATTTCCAATAGGGTAGGCACGTTTGAATAACATACCGCATCACTACTTTTCAAATGGGTACGTTAAACCGATACAAATAGTATGGCATATAAAAGGGTTCGAGCGGGTTATAACTACATAAGGCATTTTATATTCAAACCCAGATAACACGTTAAAGTTTTCCTACGTATTTTTAATTAAAATTAAAAACTAAACTTTAATCATAATTATATTGGGTCTTACCTCATTTAACCGAGTCCACGTCTCCCTATTTGAACACAACCGGCCCTTATTTTCTTCATTAAAGCCGACACCACCCATCCATTATCTATTTCATCTTCTCCACTTCATTTGCATCCTGAAACCGTACTGTCTCTCCATCCTAACGTCCCAACTATTGTCTTCCACGCTTCCCAGCTTCTTCCATGATTCCATCTTCTACTTTTCACGGATAAAACCTACTCTCCCCTCTCTACCTTGCTTGCTGCCAACGCCGGAGCTTCGCCGTCCTGTTCTAATCCGATCTCCATTCTCCCTCACATATCAGGCAACCGTGTCCTACCCTCTGGTCGAAGCTCCAACCTCGTTTTCATCCATTCGCAGTGCCTTACCCTCCCCTTACCTCTCTCTGTTTCGCAGACCCTCCTCTCCAACCTAACCTTGCACCAACAGTGCGTTCCCACTCGAACTGTCATTCTCATGCCCAACAACACACCCGCCATTTCTATTTTCCTTTATATTTCATTTTTTTTGTTAGTAAAGAAATTATTTGTTTTAACTAGAAAGGCGGAGTAAAGCAATGAGTTCGGCAGGAGTAAGAAAAGAAGAGTATGTTGTTTTCATTTGCTATGTTGACATACGATGATGCAGTGTATTTATACACACAAAGGAGAAGGATAACCTCCAAGTCTTTTCGGTGGGCATGTGCGAGCTTATATGGTAGCTGTGAAACTTCAAAATGAAGGGATAGGTTTTCTGGAAGAATAGGGGTAGGCTTCCGTACTAGGGTAGGATGCATCTGAGTTTTCCTTTCAATGGATGGGTTGTTTCGATTAGAAAACACATGAAAAGAGGAGTAGGTTAGCATGTGAATACAGATAATAGGAAGATATATTGATTAGCAAGTTGAAAGGAAAACACATGGTGAAGAGGTAGGCGTCTGGAAAAAATTAGGCAAATAGGACTGGTGTTGTTTTACTGATGGGACTGGGTAATGCAGTAAAAATCTAAACTAGGCGTTGAAAATAGTTGCCTTGACAGTTTTATAAAAACTTAACAATGAAGAAAAGAATTTTAGGTCTGTAGCTTGTTTTTCATCTCAACAAGACATTGATGCAGTTGGCTCGTAGGCATGCAGAGGGGTATGGGTACAGTTAGGTAGCCACATTTGAGTTTTCATTTCATAGATGATAAAGTTGCTATATTGTGTTTTCACTTCAAGTATGAGATGTATATTGAAAAGAAATTTCATCACATGCTGAAACGAGAAAGATATTACATACAGAAGGCATGTGGTGAATGACAGGGTGGTATGGTTCTAGTGCATTAGGAACTGTACAATTCATTTTAGAGTGATATGCAGTCATGTGTTGTTTTACATCTTAGGGTAGGTCTGTGTTCTTCTTAGATGAATACTTTTGCATGCCAAGACATAAATTTGATATGAAAGGCTAGGAGTAGGCTGAGCAAATGTCATAGCTAAACGATTTGAAATTACAAAGCGGTGGGTTTACGGTAGATCAGGCGAAAGTTAGTGTGTACGGTTCCCTTAAATGTCACGTTTTTATTTTATCTATTTGAATGCGGTACATAATTCCTACCGGTAACCGTTGTTTACCGGTGACCGTTAAATTCGTATCATCACATACGAGCTCGAATTATAATTGTATATATAAATTATACGTCCATATATCGTTAAATAAACAATTAAAATTCCAAATCGATATTCAAAATAATAAAATAAATTAAATACTTGACTCCCAAAATGCGGGACGTTACATTCCTTCCCCCTTAAAAGAATTTCGTCCCCGAAATTCGTAAGTAAGAGAAATGTTTAAATCCCATTTATTTTCAAAATAATTATTATCGAATTATCATCAAATTTTCTATGTTTTAAATTTTTTTGAAAAATTCGTCAGTATCTCCTCTGTACTGCTTGATTGGTATAACTTCAAATGCCACTCTGGGCCTCACACATCTCAAAAGAAAACAAAACCAAACTGCTACCCGATTCAGGGGTATAAAATCAATCACCAATCTATATAATAAGGTTTACCTTTTTGTCGGGCAACCCAACTCTAATCCCAAAGCAACTTGCAGCTCTTTTATTTTCAACCTGCACTTAACTCGATATACAATAACCATTACAGGGTTAAATCCTCCTAGTTTTATTTCATATTTGATTTTATTCAAATTTATTATATTGGAGTTCATTTCTTAGTTTTTAGTTTAACTTGTATTTAATAAATCACTTGATGAATTTATTCAATCCATCTTAAAAACAACCAATCAACAATGCACAAACTACTTACCTAAACCAATTAATTTAAATTTTACTTAGTTTCTGAATTCCAAATAACTCCAATATCTATTTTAATTCCAATATTCATTTCTCAAATTGATGTAACCCAGTTAAGTTCCAAATCTATACTCAATTAACTTATTTATTTTTTTTCTAATTTATTCACCTCCATTTCAAATTCTGATTTTATTTCAAAATTATTAATTTTCTCTTTCTAATCTGGTTTTATTTAACTTGTCTCCAAGTTAAATCCTGATTCTTACCTTTCTATTTAACTTTTATTAGTTAAACCTCATTCATTCGATTCCTTAATGTTTACTAATTTAATATGTGAAATTTCTTGTTATATTAAACCAATTCAAATTTCTAATCAAATTTGAATTCCATCCAGTCAAAAAAACAACTCAATTTCTCAATAATTTTATAAAATTATTCCTTTTCTATACAAAAATATAATTTGGCCAAAATTATTTCAGTTGGCCATCTTTACAAAACGATATCATGTCAGCTTGTTAGTTCAAAATGGAACTGGTCAATTAACACAATATAAAACATTTTTATATAAAATCTAAAAATACTCTCTCTCGTATATATACACTTCAACTCAATCTAGAGTATTACCAATCCCATCTCTATCGAGTTACGCCACAAAGCCAAAGTTATTACTAAACCAATAGCTCTGATACCAAGTGTGACGACCCGAATTTCCGGTACTTTTAGAGCTGACCAAACAACACCAGTCCAATCCAAACCGTACTGGAAACTCAGATGCCAATAGAAACAAATTAGAGAATGAGATAAGAAAGAAAGAATTATTAGAATAGAAGAAATAAGAAGAAGAAACCAATAGAATCAGAGTCTCACATCGCAGCGGAACAAAATATAATATATAAATAAATCTTTATTGAGAGCTTAAATAAATACTTACAATTATCGGAGTACAACTTACAATCAACACATCTGGACAGTTATAATAATCTGTCCTCATATACAACACACAACGAAATAAATAGTAATACGTCTGAACACCTTCAGCTCGTCTCTAGACTTTGCCGCCTCCGATAACCTGGACCTGTACAACCCGGTTTAACCCGAGCATTACGAACACCGGGTCAGTCTGGTGGACAAAAGTGAGAACAACAAAGTTTAAGGGGAATCATACAACTAAATTTTAAAGTTCAAAATATTTTCGAAAGAAAAGGATAATCGTAAGACCAAATCCACCCACAAATATGGACGGTTTTTTTACCTTACGATAACCCAAAACAGTTTGAAAACAATATATATCTTCTGATATTATAATAGTGTCTAAATACAAATAAATAGCAATCTAGAGGAACGCTTGCATCTCACGCTCCACATATATAGTATACAATCTGTTAGACCAAAAAGTGGTTCTAACACCCAAATTGATTAAAAGCAAAAATGAAATGAGATAAAAATAAAAATGAACACACAAGATTTATAGTGGTTCGGCGAAGAAATGCCTACGTCCACTTGTTTTTCACTATTTTCAATGATTCAGTTGCAAATACAATGAAATTCTCACTAGATCTCTCTCACAATTCACTCACAATCTCTCAATTGTTTGAAAATAAATAATGAAAGAAGATTTGGATTTTCCGGGAGTGCTGGAATTCGAGTTATGAAGGTAGTTGAACTCTCCAAGTGCCAGAAAAAAGATCCTTTTCTTTGTCTTCAGACGGGGTATATATAGGTGTGAATTTGCTCAAAACTCGATCCGGGTCGGGGCCACGTGTCGTCCATCCCATTAGCTTCGGGTTCGGATGAATTATTGTGTTGACAACGCATCAGAGTAATGAACGTTATGAGTAGGAACTGGTCACAGCCGATCCGGATATCTAGGCGCTTTTGCAGGAGAATGATATGGAAAATGGGCTCGGATCGGAGACACATATATAAGGGGTTCGGATCGGGATACCCGATCCGACCCGGATTGGCTTGGTGGCAGCGCTCTCTCCTCTTTAATTTGCTTCGCTCTGATCTATTTCCGTGGCAAACAGGTGGCTTTCCGATCCAATTGAGATTATGTTGCCTTCCGATCCGAATAGATATGCCTTACCAATTTCCTCAGCAGCAGTTCACCGATCCGAACAGAAGATTCTATCCGACCCGAACCGATACGTTGCTCTGACCTGACCCGAACGATTGCAGCTGCCCGATCGAGGCTGTAGTGTCTTCTCCGATCTGAACCGAAGTCTTCTAATTAAAAATGCTCTTCAATATCTGATATCTTGACTTTGTGTTGCCTAGTTCACAAAGTAGGCTAACACTTTTCCCCCTCAAAGGATACTTCTGTTGGAAACGAAGCATGCTTTGACTGCCATGGCACAATACCTTCATCCTTCCTTCTGAATTCACATGCCAAGCTGTCGCACTTCATCCTGTTCCGTTCGGATTCCGACCCGGACGGATTTCTGCTTTGGGTTCCGACCCGAACGGATCTCTTTCTTCCTTTACTCTGCAAGGGATTAGTGGGCCAAGCTGCGTCATTGGGCTTTTCGAGCCGGTCCGATCGGGAATACGAATAGTCAGCTTGTTTTTTTAATATAAATTCACTTCTCTTTTCTTCCTTTCTCTCATTCACCGTTTCTGCTCATCCGAACAGATTCCACCTCGAAACTTTAGTCTTTCCAAGAAACTCCAAAATTCTCGCTTCAATCTTCGAATCAAATACATAGGTAGCCTTGTAATCTTGAATCTCGTTGCCATAATTGTTTTTAATTTACATCCGTAGCTAAGTTGAACGATTCGAGCAAAGTAATTGACTAATTCCACCGCCACGACTTCCTTCATCCTCCGCCTTCGTCGTTAATGGTATCAGCACCATTTCGAGGCGTTGGAGGAGGGTATTAAGACTCGCTGTTGAATACTTGAGTGCTTACCCACTTGATTTTAATTAAGGCCTGGGACATCGAATTGGGTTCACTACTCAAGAGGAGGAAGAGGAAGGAAATTGAAGAAGATCGGTTCGGGTAGGGGAACAGTAGGAGAAAAAGGGAAAGAGAGAAATTCACAGATCCGGACCGGGTCGGGGCAATAGGACAAGGAAATGGGACTTAACTCGTTTGACCGGGTCGGGTCGGAGCTAGGAATAAAATGGGGGTTAAGACTTATGCGCCCGGGTCGGACTGGGTTATGAAACAAAAGAGAGAATAGTAATATGGTTATCTAGGTTAATCCGACCCGCCCCGAAAGTCAACCTCCGAACCGATCCGGATATTTCTCTCTGAGTGTGAGCCTTTGCTCATCCGATCCGAACCTGGTGTCTGCATCCGAACCGAAAACTACTCAATCTAAAACACAAACTTTCGTCCAACTATTTAAAAGATATTACTTCCAACTTCATGAACAGTTAGGATAGTGCCTTGCGGACATAGATGAACATTAAGAACTACTCTGACTATCACTTTCTCTTCAAAGTTTCGTCTTATATTGTTGCACTTTTACCTTGCATTTCTCACATTTGCTGCACGCATTTTAGTTCACACATACGCACAGGGGGGTACGGGCTAATTTACTCTAATTTGTGCTATTGCTTCTTCAATAGTTCTATGACAATGAGACCCAGACGCTCTTCCAGACTAGCTGAGAGGAAAGAAGCCTCGGAAACCTCTAACAAAATCACTCTCGAGGATATATCTTCTTCTTCGGATCCAGAATGGGACAGTGAGGGTCCAGACTACGGGGTTGGAAATCGAGAAAGCAACGAGGCGTCTTCAGAGAACGAGGTTTCTCTGGGTTTTGAGGAGGAAGGAGGGATCGGTGACGATCGAGCCCCTGACGAATTTGAATCAGCCATTATATTGGAATCACCTCCAGACTCCGTTGAATCGACAATCGACAACGATCGACTTGTCCGAATTTGCTTAAAGTATGGAATAATGAAAAGGGACACTCTAGTGCCTTCACGCTCTGACCGTCCCCACAACCCTCCAGAAGGATATATGACGGTCACTCGATTGATGTGCATGGTCGGCGCCATTCCTCCATTCTCTCCCTTCATCGTTGACTTTTTAAGACAAATGCGGATTGCCCCCATGCAATTGCACCCCAATTCATATGCCTATTTGCACACCTTGTACATAGCATATCGTGAAATCTTAGGCATAGAGCTTACGTTCGATGACGTTCACTTCTTCTATAATTTCAAGCATCGGACTCGAGAGACTCCATCTTTCTGCTACTTTGAATCAGTTCCAAAAAGGAAGATAATCTCTGCACCATTCAGCAGTAAAGCTGGCGATTCCAGACTAGAATGGTTCTACGTGAAGCGACAGTCTGGATGCGCCAGGAGGTGGACAAAATCAAGTAAAGCACTGATTTCCTAAATCCGGGCTCGTTACATTTGAATCATCACCTTGACTTGTTTTCCTTTTTGTTTGCAGTTGACAATCCCAAACAGATATCAGATCAGGTATTCTTTGACCGGATGCACCGACTTCTTAATGGCGATCAGAAGTTCTTGACTATCGACGAAGCCCTTAAAGACGAATACCTTCACTTTCATGGGCTGTTATCTGTTTTTCGTAGCATTGGTCATGGGACGGTTCCATACGCATACATTCCCCCAGTGGAGATAGTCCCAGAGACAGGAGAAGGCTCAGGAATTCCTACAGCGCCTCTTCAAACTTCACCTTCTCCATCTTCTACACAATATGATGAATTGGCTAATCTGGCCGAAAAGCATCGTGAAGGATATATTGCCCCCGAGGAAACTACTTCTCTAGAAAAGTCAAAATCCTCCCACGAGTCACCACTTCATGCTTCCGAGGGGGATGTCCCTAGTACTGATGAGCAAATATTTCAGGGTTTGGGGGATCTCCCCTTACCTGAGACTATATATACATCTGAGGATTTCAGGAAGGATCCTTTAGTCTTCACCTCTTCTGAAGAGACCACTCCCGCTAAGGCCAAAGAGCCTGCCCGCACTAGTCTAGCTTCAGACTCGGGTTGGTTGGGGGGAAACACACCACTTAGGATGCACTTTATATAACGGCATTAGCATTCATTGCACCTCTTTCCTCGTGACTCCATTAATTCTAAATTTCGTTCGTTTTATCGTGCAGGTACGATGTCTCGATCCTACTACGATATCAGGAAGCTTCGTCGCAGCATGTCCAATCCTCCTCAGGATGTCGAGTATGATCGCCGGGATGACCGTGGTAGGGAGGAGAGAAGACCTTATGATCCCTATCGTTCTCGACCCTCACGTTCCCGCTCACCAGTTCGACCGGAACAAGAGAAATATAAGGGTTATCAAAGCCGCAGGGAGGAGGACAGGCCACCATCTAAAGACTCCACTTCTTCCCATGAAAAGCGCAGCAGAGAAAGAACTCCTCCAAAAGAAACTGGGTCTCGAAGCAAGCACAAGGTCCCTGCTACTAAGCGACCTAGGACAGACAAAGAGACTACCGAATCCTCTTCACACAGGGACACCGAATTATCGATCCCCGCTCCTCCCCCACTAGATGCGGAAACTGCAGTAAAGCGGGCATACTTGGTGGAGCAATTTCCTGAGCACTACTTCGAGACTTTGACTTTTTTACCTGCTCTTGAACCTATTTCTTCTAAGTGGGCAGATGAGGCCAAAGCAAAGATTGATGCGGTGGAAAAACAATATACTGAGATGTTCAAATATTCACACAATCTTTCTAGAATCATCCGCACTCTAATCACAAATACGGATTCAATGCAAAAGACCGCGGAGGAGGATGCTAAGGCCTTAAAAGCTCTAGGAAAAGATTTGGAAGACACTCAAGCTCAGCTAGCGGTCGCTCAAAGGGACGCTTCTAATTTCAAACAACAATTCGAGGACATGCAAAAGCGTTATCACGACTTGCTTGAATCTCACACTCAGGAGCGTTCTGAATTAAAAAAGCAGGCTGACGAGGCCAAATCAGAAGCTGCTAAGACACGCCTTGCTTATGCTGATCTTGAGCGGAAAAACGCCGAGTTAGCAAAGAGGAGTGCTGAATTAGAAAAGAAAAATGCCGACTTGGCTTCAAAGCTTCTGGAGGCAGAGAACAGGGCTGCCCTGGCCGAGGGCAATGTGGAGTGTGCTATTAAATCTGCGGAGGAAGCCCACAAGCAACTATCAGAGGAGGAGGCTGATATTCAGGGTTTCGGCGAACTAATGATTGAATTCTTCGCACATATTATTCATCGCCGAAACATTTCTTGGATCGAGGACTATCCATCCACCCTAGTTCAAGTATGGAATCAGATCGTCGAGTGGGAAAAAGAGGAGCTTAAGGTCGATTCCCTCGATGAAGATAAACTAATGGAGAAATACTTGAGGGATGATGAACCGGAGCGCCTAGCTGAAGGGCGCCGCCTTATTGCTGAGGCCGTGGAAGAAGAGAGACGGAAGTCTAAACAAAAAACTGTTCTCGAAGCTGGTTCCTCCTCTTCTGCCCCTGCAACTTCTGAAGTAGAGGGGTATGATCCTGAAAATCCGGGATTCCCCGAACAACTCTGCTATCTCCTATTCCTGAAACAACACCAGAGGTAGTAGCCACCCCCGCAGAAAAGTCTTCGGAAGGTATTCCTACCTTTTCTCCTCAATTTGCCAAGGCTATTTCTACTTTCCGCCACGTGATTGAACAATCGATGAAAGACCCATTGTTTTCGCCTGAGTTGATAACTGTTACTTCTCATTCTGTAGATGTTGAATCATCTGTAAAGACAGATGTGACTCAGGGAGCCACCGCTGGTACAAAGCCCGCAGAAAAGGCCAAAAAAGGGGGCGACAAGGCTGCTTCTATAGACTTGGGAGAAGGAAGTGAGCCAACTAAGGTCGCCACTCCCCATGATGAAGAAATGATAGCAGCTTTAAAGGACGATGGCGGAGACGGGGGGCATGAAGAGGAACCAGAAGTTGCAATTGTCGGGGAGTCAAAAAAAATGCTGATGAGGTTACCTTGGCTGCAATGAAAGCCGATCAAGACAAACGCTTGCAATTAAAAGCTGAAGAGCTAGATCCCGAAGTCCTCAAACCCCTCGCAGTCGTGGATGCGGGATCAAGGTTAGTTGTTAAGCTCTCAACTAGATCTATTACAGAGGAACTCGCTAAAAAATCTTCTCTTGATTCCAGCGCCCCGCCCTCCGGGAAGAAGTCTACTGGCTCCAGCACCGCATCTTCAGGAAAAAAAGAAGACAAAACGAATCTTGACGGAGGCTGAGAAAGAAGCAAAGGACGCGGAGAAAGCCGCCAAGAAATCCAAGGCTCATTCAAAATCTAAATAGTGGATTGCCTTGTATCGTTTTAGTATTTAGTGAACCAATAATTGCTGCTACAAGAGTAGCTCCTGCACTTTCTTTTTTAGCTATTTTCCTGTACAAATTCATTCATTTGTAAATAAAAATAACTCATTTTTTGCAATGTTTATTTGTTAGTAGTTCTGCACTTATGTAAAAATGCATGTCTATAGTTATGAAACGAAGTTGTGGAGGGGGAAAATATGCGTATACATACGTGTCCCCAATCAATTCCCACAAATTATCTGATGCTTAATTAAGCAGTCTGATTGCTCCCGATTCTCTGACGGGAAAGCACTTCCTGTGTCGTCAGTACCTGTCGTTTTTTCTGGCATTTCTTTTATACTCTCTCTCTTTCTCTTGAGAGTTAGAGTTCGAGCTCAGTCATTTATTTATTCCCCGGTCTTTCAACGGGGAAAGATTTCTTTCTCAGCGCTCAGTCGGAGACGCCTTTATACTCTCTTTCTCTCTGGAAAGTTAGAGTTAGGAGGAGAATTTCTTTTTCAGCGCTCAGTCGGAGACACTTTTATACTCTCTTTCTCTCTGGAAAGTTAGAGTTAGGAGGAGAATCTCTTTTTCAGCGCTCAGTCGGAGACGCTTTTATACTCTCTCTCTCTCTCTCTGGAGAGTTAGAGTTAAGAATGTCGTTTTCTCATTCTTTTATGTCTTATCGCACAAATAGTCGTTGTGCTTCTTTTTATGTCTAAACTGTTTCCAACCTTTTTAGGCTGTGAGTTATCCTGTATCTTATAATCACAATAGAATAACTGATAAATGTATATATGTAATGCATAAAAGTAAATAACACACAGTATTTTTATAGTGGTTCGGCTAAGTCGTAGCCTACATCCACTTTATAGTTCTTCATTCATATCGTCAGATTTTCCCAAGGCAAGTCGTGCCTTATTATAGAGTTCATAAGAAAAATAACACAAAGTACAGCATTTTTAATCCAAATATCGTATTAAGTGCTGGGCATTCCATGCTCTGGGGACTTCTTCGCCATCCACGGTCGTTAACTTGAAGGTTCCTTTTTCAAGTTTCCGTTGAATGACAAAGGGTCCTTCCCATTTTGGACCAAGGTGAGGAAGGGATGGAAAGACTCTCTTTAGCACCAAATCTCCTGGTTCAAAAGTCCTGAGGAGAACTTTTTTGTCGTAATAGCATGCCATCTGACGCCGATGTCTTGCTGCATGCAAATCTGCTTCGTCCCTTTTCTCTTCGACTTCATCAAGAGACTCAAGTAAAAGTGCCTGATTTGTCATCGGGTCATAATATGTCACCCTGTGGGAAGGAACTTCTAGTTCAACTGGAATTACAGCTTCTGAGCCAAAGGAGAGAGAGAAAGGGGTATGACCGGTGGCCGTTTTAAATGTTGTTCGATATGCCCACAAAGCTAGGGGCAATTCATCAACCCACTTTGCCTTTGAACGCTCTAATCGTTTCTTGAGGAAGGGTTTTATTACTTTGTTTATTGCCTCTACTTGCCCATTCGATTGCGGATAGGCAACTGCAGTATATCGTTTGTCTATCTTATACTTCTGGCAGAAATTTCTGAATTCAGTACTATCAAATTGGGTCCCGTTGTCAGTTATAATCGTCCTTGGGATCCCGAACCGGCATATGATATTTCTGACCACAAAACTTATCACCTTTCTTGCCGTGATCTTGGTCAAGGGCTCGGCTTCCACCCACTTCGTAAAATAGTCCACGGCCACTATTGCATACTTAGCTCCTCCTTTAGCAATTGGTAGGACTCCAATGATATCAATTCCCCACGTGGCAAATGGCCAAGGACTCACCATTGATTTAAGTTGGGTCGACGGTGCCCTGGGGATTTTAGCGAATCTCTGGCACTTATCGCAGCGTCGTGAATAATCAGCTGCATCTTTATTGATCGTAGGCCAGAAGTATCCGTACCGTAATATCTTCTTTGCTAAAGTTTGACCTCCTGTATGATCTCCACACTCACCTTCGTGTACTTCTCTTAGTACACGCTTGATGTCGTCGTGTGCTATACATCGTAACAGGAGCATAGAAAATCCTTGCCTATAGAGAGTATCATCTTGTATAACATATCTGGTAGCTTTGCGAACTACAGCTCTTTTCTCACTCTTCTTCGATGGGAGTGTCCCATTCTTAAGGAAATTCTTAATTGGAGTCATCCACGACTCCTTCTCTGGTTCCGCTTCAAAAGCGAATTCAATTTCCATTGACTCAAAGCTTGGCGACTCCAACGTTTCAATTGGAATTATTTCAGTCTCTTCTGGATTGTCGGAACTAGCCAGCTTTGCCAGTCTATCCGCTTTCTGGTTTTCAACTCTGGGAATGTGTGTTATGTTGTACCGCTCTAAGCTATTCAATAGCTCTTTCACTTTCTTGAGGTAGGCGATAAGTCGAGGTCCTCGAGCCACAAATTCCTCTCGCACTTGGCAAACAACAATTTTAGAGTCACAAAATATGTCTAACATTTTTACTCCGAGGTCTTTAGCAAGCTTCAGCCCGGCAATCAGGGCTTCATATTCAGAGTCATTGTTAGTCGCCGAAAATTCTAATCGCAAGGCGTAATATAACGACCGTCCTTCGGGAGTGACTAAGACGATTCCAGCTCCGGACCTTCGGTCGTTCTTGGCTCCATCTGTATATAGTTTCCACGGATTTATTTTTAGCTCATCCTCGGACTTAACCACTCTGTCATTGATTACTTCCTCCTCTAGAATGGTGAATTCCGCAGTAAAGTCTGCTAGAGCTTGCCCCCTGATTGACTTTCGTGGTTGAAAATTTAAATCAAACTGACTTAGTTCTATGTTTCATTTGATCAACCTTCCCGATGCTTCGGGCCTCTGCAACACCTGCCTTAAGGGCTGGTCGGTGTATATGGTTATTGGATAGGCTTGGAAATAGTGACGAAGTTTTCGGGATGCGATCAGGAGACTGTAAGCAAGCTTCTCAATTTTTGGGTAGTTGCACTCTGCCGCTGCTAATTTCTTGCTTACATAATACACTGGCCTTTGTACTTTGTCTTCTTCTCGAACCAGGGCTGTGCTGACAGCGTGAGCCGAGACTGCCAAGTAAACAAACAATTCTTCGTGATCTACGGGCTTTGATAAAATCGGCGGTTTCTCTAGCAGTTCCAACAGATTTCGAAAGGCCTCAACACAATCCGGAGTCCACTCGAAGTTCTTCTTTCCTCTTTTAATCAAATCAAAAAACGGAACACATTTATCTGTGGCTTTGGAGATGAATCTACTCAGCGCCGCTACTTTCCCTACAAGACTTTGGACGTCTTTAATTCTCCTCGGTTCTTCGATATTTCTAATCGCTGCTATCTGGCTAGGGTTGATTTCAATTCCTCGGGAACTCACAATGAAGCCAAGGAACTTTCCCGATGCCACTCCAAATGAGCATTTCAGAGGATTCAATTTCATCCGGTACTTTCGCAGGATACCAAACATTTCCGCCAAGTCTTGCGTATGGCTGGAGGACTGCTTTGATTTGACAAGCATATCATCCACATAAACTTCCATAGTTTTTCCTATTTGATTATAAAACATTCTGTTCACCAAGCGCTGATAAGTAGCTCCAGCGTTTTTCAATCCGAATGGCATTACAACATAACAATATAACCCCAAATTCGTAATGAAGCTCGTATGTTCTTGGTCTGGTACGTGCATAGGAATTTGGTTGTATCCAGAATATGCGTCCATGAAAGAGAGAAGTTCATGACCTGCTGTCGAGTCTACAAGCTGGTCAATCCTGGGAAGTGGGAAACTATCTTTCGGACAAGCTTTGTTTAAATCTGAAAAGTCAATGCAAGTCCGCCACTTTCCGTTTGGCTTCTTTACTAAGACGGGATTCGATATCCAGTCGGGATAAGTCGAATCTCGAATAAATCCATTCTGCTTCAACTTCTCTACTTCCTCTTTGAGAGCAGCCGACCTCTCTGGGCCCAGCATGCGTCTCTTTTGCTTCACAGGCGGATGCTTCGGATTTACATTCAATTTGTGACTTATAATGGATGGCGATATCCCACACATGTCAGCATGGGTCCAGGCAAACACATCTAAGTTTGCCTTCAAGAAGTCCGTTAGTTCTTTAGCTCGACGTGGATCCAATTGAGAACCAATCTTCAAAACTTTTGTCGGATCAGCTTTATCAATAGGAATTTCCACTGTCGCTTCATTAGGAGTTGCATTCCTAGCCTCTGGTTCCTCATCTTTTCTGGGATCCAGGTCTTCGGGCGTTCCTTTGGGCAACTCCTCTGGGGTCAATCTCTCTAATTGCTTTGCCGAGCCCCCCTTTGAGGGGGACGTGGCATCTTTACTCTCAACGTTAAGTCCTTTCATCAACATCTTTAATTCGGCCACGTAGCAGGCCCGTCCGGAAACTTGATCCCCTCTCATTACTCCAGTTCCGGCTTCGGTTGGGAACTTAAGTAACAAGCACCAAGGGGCGATACAAACTCTGGATTCAGCAAGGGCAGGCCTCCCCAAAAATGCATTATAAGGCGAATCTACGTCCAATACTACGAACTGAAGCATCCGCACTCTTCTACGTTCTCCTTGCCCCAGGGTCACGGGCAATTCTATGTATCCCATGGGGGCTGTCGACGCCCCGTTGAAGCCTCTGATCAATCCTTCACATGGCTTCAAGTCTTCAGATTCAAGCTTCATCTGATCAAATGACTTCTTGAACAAAATATTAACGGAACTTTCGTTGTCTACTAATACCTTATGGACCAAGGCCGGCCCAATGGTGGTAGTAATAACCAACGGATCATCGGTGGGTGATTGGATCCCAGTATTGTCTCGGCTGCGAAATACCACGTCGTCAAACATGGTCTTCTGTTGTTTTATGGGGGTGATATCTTCCAAATCATCACCTTCATTCACGTCTAGATGCTTGGCAGCATTTACATATTGATCCATTGATCTGAAACTTCGGATTGCTGGGTGAGGTCCGCCTAATATGGAGTTGATAACAATTCCTTTACCTTTCTGCTGCGCTGTAGGCTTGGGAGCAGGTAGAATCTGTTTTGGAGCCTGCTCTCCTTGCCCCCTGTCCCTCGGGGCAACCTTGTACTCATCCAACTTCCCTTCACGCAGCAGCTTCTCAATCACATCCCTCAAATGCCGACATTCATTGGTTGAATGCCCGTGAGTTCCATGAAACAAACAAAATTTCCCTGTCACCATCTCTTTCTCGGTCGAATCACGAGGTGGCGGTCTTTTGTACCGTAACACATTGTACGTATCCAGGTAAATATTTTCCAGGGTGTCGTTCAATGGTGTATAATTCTCGTAGTTCTAGAATCGGGGTCTTTTGTTAGGGTCACTTCCCCTATTTCTGTTTCTTCTGTTACCGTTCGGATTACGGTTATTGTTGTTGTTTCCCCCGCTTCCAGCATTGCTGTTTCCGCCCTTGTTTCCTACATTTACTTCAACCTTGCCAGAACTTTCCCCAGACTGCTTCACGGCGATATTACTCTGCACATTCTCCTTTGAAGCCGTCTCAGACTTTCTCTTTCGGTTTGCCCTGGCCTCCTCTCGCCTTAGATAAATATCGGCTTTTTCGTAGAATATCTCCCTTGTGGAGGGTGTTTTCCCAGAAAGGTAATCTCCAAACTCAGATTCAGGATCAACTCCTTCCTTCAATGCCATCAGAATAGTGGGCTCATGCGGGTCACTGACCTCAGTCACAGCTTGGTTAAAACGGTCAAGATATTCCCTCAAAGACTCTCCTGGTGCCTGTTTGATTCTCGATAATTCAATAACACTTTTGGACTTTCGGGCATGGAGTCGGAACTGGTTCATGAAACGCTCGCTTAGTTCCTTATAATTCGAAATCGAAAGAGGAGGAAGTCGGGTAAACCAGAACAGCGCCACATCTTCTAAGTAGATTGGGAATGCTTTGCACTTCACTTCATCAGGGGCAGCAGCAGCATTCATGAGCCACGAGTATCGCATTAAATGCTGTCCTGGATCAGTCCTTCCGTTGTATTTGTCCATCTGTGGCAAGTTAAAGCGTCGGGGAAATTGGAAGTCGAGGATATCATCGGTGAAGGGAGTATGGCTTCGTTCGATGCCATAATCCTCATTTGTATAGTTCCGACTCTCGGACATGATCTGGCGAACCATTGCCTGCACATCAG
Organism: Allium sativum; assembly: GCA_030737875.1. Taxonomy (NCBI): domain Eukaryota; kingdom Viridiplantae; phylum Streptophyta; class Magnoliopsida; order Asparagales; family Amaryllidaceae; genus Allium; species Allium sativum. Next base: position 720,627,348 of record CM060920.1, read on the forward strand.
CATTAGTTAGGGGCCGCTCAGGTTCCCTGGCCCTAGTATCCGAGCTCCTTCTGGGCTCTTGTTCAGGAGATGCCCTTCTTCTTCGAGCTGCCTCTGCTCGATTCCGTTCCCTGCGCTCCCGGTCGATCTCGGGAGGAGGGGATTGGAGTCTTTGCCCTCGAGTGGGGTCATCGTTTCCTAGCGCTCGTGCAATATCCTCACGAGATCCCAAAGATCCAAATGTCAGCTGCTCCACGTTCTGAGGTCGTTCGAGCGGCCTTCGTTCACGGGGCCGCTCTTCCTCGGAAGACGAAGATTGATCCACTGGTGTGTGACGAACCGGTGATGGAGTTCTCTGTCGACGGAGTTCACTAATCTCCCGACTCATGAGCCTCATATTTTCCTGCATCATGAGATTAGTTCGCTCGTGAACCTTCATAGCCTCCCTTGTGCTCTCAAGCATGTCAAGCAAGCGCGAGAAATCTCCTTGAGTGATGGGCGCAGATGGATTGACCTGATCACCAACCCTGGTGGCTGGAATTGGAGCATTCGTAGGGACTCGAGTAGAGGTTCCAGCTTCACCAAGCATCGGGTCGGATCAGAGGTAGGAGGTCGGGTCGGTTCGGAGCTGGGGGGCCTGGTCGGATCGGTACGTGGCAAGCTGCTCGGGTCGGTTCAGATTGGGGGAATGCACTGCTTCAGAATCTCCTACCCGGATCGGATCGGAGCTCTCCCCCTGCTGGCGGCTCGGATTTCCTGCATTGGTTCTTCCTGCTGCTGAACTCTGCCCCCGAGACCTTGTTACAACCGCATTTTGCTGATCTTCGCCAGCTCCATTTCCTCGAACAGACTGAACTTCTTTGCCTTTTCCTTTGGCCATGACTCTTTGACAATCACTTCAACAAATATAAAAGAGCGGAGAAACTTAAGGATTAACTTCTTTGAACTCAACGGTCCAAAAAGTAGAAATAAATCCCGGAAAATAAAGAATTTAGATGAGGATTCTCAGTGAAAGCACCAAAATGTTAGACCAAAAAGTGGTTCTAACACCCAAATTGATTAAAAGGAAAAATGAAATGAGATAAAAATAAAAATGAACACACAAGATTTATAGTGGTTCGGCGAAGAAATGCCTACGTCCACTTGTTTTTCACTATTTTCAATGATTCAGTTGCAAATACAATGAAATTCTCACTAGATCTCTCTCACAATTCACTCACAATCTCTCAATTGTTTGAAAATAAATAATGAAAGAAGATTTGGATTTTCCGGGAGTGCTGGAATTCAAGTTATGAAGGTAGTTGAACTCTCCAAGTGCCAGAAAAAAGATCCTTTTCTTTGTCTCTAGACGGGGTATTTATAGGTGTGAATTTGCTCAAAACTCGATCCGGGTCGGGGCCACGTGTCGTCCATCCCATTAGCTTCGGGTTCGGATGAATTATTGTGTTGACAACGCATCAGAGTAATGAACGTTATGAGTAGGAACTGGTCACAGCCGATCCGGATATCCAGGCGCTTTTGCAGGAGAATGATATGGAAAATGGGCTCGGATCGGAGACACATATATAAGGGGTTCGGATCGGGATACCCGATCCGACCCGGATTGGCTTGGTGGCAGCGCTCTCTCCTCTTTAATTTGCTTCGCTCTGATCTATTTCCGTGGCAAACAGGTGGCTTTCCGATCCAATTGAGATTATGTTGCCTTCCGATCCGAATAGATATGCCTTACCAATTTCCTCAGCAGCAGTTCACCGATCCGAACAGAAGATTCTATCCGACCCGAACCGATACGTTGCTCTGACCTGACCCGAACGATTGCAGCTGCCCGATCGAGGCTGTAGTGTCTTCTCCGATCCGAACCGAAGTCTTCTAATTAAAAATGCTCTTCAATATCTGATATCTTGACTTTGTGTTGCCTAGTTCACAAAGTAGGCTAACACAATCAAAATCGTGACGCTTATTGGAGATTGGATTCCGACTATGACAAGGTATGGAACCACCTGCCGATAGTGTATTTCTAGAGACAAATACACTGGGTTCAACAAGAACGTCTTGCAACCCGACCCACACATGACCGACCACTCATTTCGCTTGAGTGTATCGAATGTATATCACCAACGGTTGGGATCAGCAACCGTTTCCCGAAAAGGGACTGCATCGATAGATTAAAGAAGCAAAAGGAATTTCTCTAAATAGGTGATTATACATCCTAATGAGTGCGCCCACATAGCCATGTTGCCTGCCCAATTTTTGTCATTTCCCAGTTATGGGGCTTGAGGTTAGAATTCATCTTTGGAACATTTGGCCACATTTACTTAGAATGCCACATCGTCAGATCCGTCGGATATCACTAATTGATGTCCACAAAAATACCCTAGTTGGGAGCTACCCAACTATGACACGTTTGAAGAAATCAACGTACGTGACCCCGTTGGAAATACTCTATCAAACATTCATCCATACAAGTCATCCAGGAACAGGATGAACCGAAGGCACTCTCCTATTGCATCCAATATAGAAATCACCCCATGGATCAGTAGCGAGAAGTCCTTGCAATCCGTGGATTTCAACCACGACAGAGTCACAACATATCTCTGGCCGCTAAACTAGAGATTAAAAGTAATTCCCACGTTTTATGAAGATCCACGGTCTTCAATTGCCTAGTCTTGATCAGCATCTGATATCTTCAACGTTTACGTATTCTTTGGTCGGAATGGTTTTCGAATATAAATTCGATCCCCGTCTTTCCGTACCAACAATCATATTGGCCAGATTTGATAGTCGGTTATTTAACTATCAAATAAAATCATTCAATGAAAATAAAGATAGGCTTACTGGCTCAGTATCTAGCATCACTTGGCCCTTTTTATTTATAAATAATTAACGAATGGTAAATTTTAACTTCTAAAAACATTCCGTATTTGTAGACATAGTATTTAGTTCTCATTTCAATATTTTAATCGTCTCAAAACCCTTTAAATCTAATATTTAGAGACCATTTAATAACTATATCCAATTTCTATTTTAGTATTATTTCAAAACATCAATTACAACACCATTTATTATTTATCATTGATCAACGCATCATTTGTAAAACAATTGCTACGACCTCTCCTTTGGTTTCCTCATTTGAACATTATGCTCATCACTTATCTTTTTAGAATAACCCATTCTAAAACTTATCTTCTCACTTTGAAAACATTGTTATATCTTCACAAATATCCTTTGTTTTCTTTTCGATGGAAATACCATTTCATATTTACAAGCCCGTTTTAATTCTCTTTTATATTGGAATCTATTATATATATTCCAAATTCTTCAAATAATGATACATTATTATTTCTCAAAATAAATTCCTTTTAACATCTTCACCACTACAACTAATATCATCTCTCGATAATCCTGAAGTCATTCAAGTTGGGGTATTTTAAATTACCTATCAGACCTTGATCAACATCATTCTTATCTTAAGATAGATATCAGTTGTAATACCAAAACCGATATTTATTCCCAATATCAAACCAAATCTCATTTTAGTTATAACTGATGAAACCTCATTTCTTATTAAATATAGTGAATTTAAATTGCATCCTATACTTCCAGAATTAAGTAACGTTAATTTAATCTTAACGTTTTAGCCTCACACTCCTTTTATAACATTGTTTATAAAACTCGGGTTTAATATAAAACCCATTTTTATCCTTTTTTTCCTTTCCTTAATTCAAACATTTACTTTAAGCTATCGTCTTAGCTTAAAATCTCCTTTATAACTTTTTTTATAAATCTCGGTTTTAATATAAAACCGTTCATCGATACTTTTCAAAATCCAATTATGTTGCAATATCAACTTTGATTACTTACCTTAGAGAATCCTGTTTATAAATTGATCACTTAAATTACTATTCATTAAAAATAATAATCTACATCATCATTAACTATTATAGAAATAGTTAACTTCTTATTTAACATAATTAAACAGTAATTTCTTTTTAAATCTAATTAAAGTTAAAATAAATATTTGTTAAACTATTTTATTTGATTAATTAAAAATAAATTAATCAAATTACCAATTCCAATTAAATTAGTTCACTTCGTCAACTCAAATCATGATTATTCCTTTGATCAACTCCAATTAGTCCTTCTTTTAAATTAATTAACAATATAATTAATTTAAATAATTCCCTTTAATTATCTCTTGGAAACCATTAATTCAACTCTTAACCAATTCGTTAATTTCTACTCATCTATTCATAAATCTAATTACATAAAAATTTACTTTACGAAATCATTCAAAACTTAAATAATAAATAATACATATTAATTTCCTTTTTTTAAACCTTTATTCAAATATATCGACTTCAATTCATCTTCAGTTATAAAATATATTTTATAACTTCATTACCGTTGATTCACCTGACGGTAAATCAATATTTATAAAACGATATATTTTTGGGCCAACTGCTACCAATTAGTCAACCAATACTGTCTGTTGGTTAAAACAGAACAACCGTTGAATTAAGATTCAACAATCAATGATTCAGTCCAATCATATAGGTTAAACAGTTCATGTAATTGTGATATGAAAATAAACAATAAATTTGAGGAATCTAGTTGGATCCCTCCAACCAGTTTTCCCTGCATCCAAATATGTTATTTCAAACAATATCATTTGTTTCAATAAACAGATAAAATACTCAAAAATCAACCAATAACAGCAATACAAACATTCATCTATAAATTCAACACATTTATATTATTATAAACGTGACCAATGAGGTAAGTTACCTCCATCGGTTACAACTGTTAAAAATAACGATTAATTAAAATTAAATTAAACGAACGTTTAATTAAATCGGTTCAGTCACCTCATATAAATAACATATTCAGCATCCATCAACCAAATAACAGTCATAGCAAACAAATATTTAAACCCGACTTATATAAAATATAAGTGGAATAAAAACTGAGTGAGTTGAACTCACCTTGATTTGTCCGTAGCTGAAACAGTTTGTTTTAATTAAATTAAACTGGCGTTTAATTTAATTAAAAACTCCAATAGCTGTCAACACCGATCAGACCAGTTTCATCGTTTCGTGCTCGTCAGCCTGGTTCCATCGTCACTTGTTTCACCTGATTTGGTTTCTGTAAGACCAGGTTATGCATTTAATACGGTATTCACTATTTAATATAATATTATTAAATCTTAACTAATATTTTATTAACTAAATTCTTACTTGTATTATCTAACCCCGTTAGACTCGATCCCATCCGATTAGTCATATTTCCAATAGGGTAGGCACGTTTAAATAACATACCGCATCACTACTTTTCAAATGGGTACGTTAAACCGATACAAATAGTATGGCATATAAAAGGGTTCAAGCAGGTTATAACTACATAAGGCATTTTATATTCAAATCCCAGATAACACGTTAAAGTTTGCCTACGTATTTTTAATTAAAATTAGAAACTAAACTTTAATCATAATTATATTGGGCCTTATCTCGTTTAACCGAGTCCACGTCTCCCTATTTGAACACAACTGGCCCTTATTTTCTTCGTTAAACTGACACCACCCATCCATTATCTATTTCAACTTCTCCACTTCATTTGCTTCCTGAAATTGTACTGTCTCTACATCCCAACGTCCCACCTATTCTCTTCCACGCTTCCCAGCTTCTTCCATGATTCCATCTTCTACTTTTCACGGATAAAACCAACTCTCCCCTCTCCACCTTGCTTGCTGCCAACGTCGGAGCTTCACCGCCCGGTTCCAGTCCGATCTCCATTCGCCCTCACATCTCAGGCAACTGCGTCCTCCCCTCTGGGCGAAGCTCCAACCTCATTTTCATCCATTCGCAGTGCCTTATCCTCCCCTTACCTCTCTCCGTTCCGCAGACCCTCCTCTCCAATCTAACCTTGCACCAACAGTGCGTTGCCACTCGAACTGTCATTCCCGTGCCCAACAACACACCCGCCATTTCTCTTTTCCTTTATATTTCATTTTTTTTGTTAGTAAAGAAATTATTTGTTTTAACTAGAAAGGTGGAGTAAAGAAATGAGTTCGGCAGGAGTAAGAAAAGAAGAGTATGTTGTTTTCATTTGCTCTGTTGACATATGACGATGCAGTGTATTTATACACACAAAGGAGAAGGATAAGCTCCAAGTCTTTTCGGTGGGCATGTGCGAGCTTATATGGTAGCTGTGAAACTTCAAAATGAAGGGATAGGTTTTCAGGAAGAACAGGGGTAGGCTTCCGTACTAGGGTAGGATGCATTTGAGTTTTCCTTTCAATGGATGGGTTGTTTCGATTAGAAAACACAGGAGAAGAGGATAAGGTTAGCATGTGAATACAGATAATAGGAAGATATGTTGATTAGAAAGTTGAAAGGAAAAGACATGGCGAAGAGGTAGGCGTCTGGAAAAAATTAGGAAAATAGGACTAGTGTTGTTTTACTGATGGGACTGGGTAATGCAGTAAAAATCTAAACTAGGTGTTGAAAATAATTGCCTTGACAGTTTTATAAAAACTTAACAATGAAGAAAAGAATTTTAGGTCTGTAGCTTGTTTTTCATCTCAACAAGACATTGACGCGGTTGGCTCGTAGGCATGTAGAGGGGTATGGGTACAGTTAGTAGGTAGCCGCATCTGAGTTTTCATTTCATAGATGATAGAGTTGCTATATTGTGTTTTTACTTCAAGTATGCGATGTATATTGAAAAGAAATTTCATTTCATGCTGAAACGAGAAGGATATTACATACAGAAGGCATATGCTGAATGACAGGGTGGTATGGTTCTAGTGCATTAGGAACTGCACAATTCATTTTAGAGTGATATGCAGTCATGTGTTGTTTTACATCTTAGGGTAGGTCTGTGTTCTTCTTAGATGAAGACTTTTGCATGCCAAGACATAAATTTGATATGAAAGGCTAGCAGTAGGCGGAGCAAATGTCATAGCTAAACGATTTGAAATTACAAAGCGGTGGGTTTACGGTAGATCAGGCGAAAGTTTGTGTGTACGGTTCCCTTAAATGTCACGTTTTTATTTTATCTATTTGAATGTGGTACATAATTCCTACCGGTAAACATTGTTTACATTTGACCGTTAAATTTGTATCGTCACATACGAGCTCGAATTATAATTGTATATATAAATTATACGTCCATATATCGTTAAATAAACAATTAAAATTCTAAATCGATATTTAAAATAATAAAATAAATTAAATACTTGACTCCCAAAATGCGGGACATTACATTCCTTCCCCCTTAAAAGAGTTTCATCCCCAAAATTAGTAAGTAAGAGAAATGTTTAAATCCCATTTATTTTCAAAATAATTATTATCGAATTATCATTAAATTTTCTATGTTTTAAATTTTTTTGAAAAAATCGTCAGTATCTCCTTTGCACTGCTCGATTGGTATAACTTCAAATGCCACTCTGGGCCTCACACATCTCAAAAGAAAACAAAAGCAAACTGCTACCCGATTCAGGGGTATAAAATCAATCACCAATCTACATAATAAGGTTTACCTTTTTGTCAGGCAACCCAACTCTAATCCCAAAGTAACTTGCAGCTCTTTTATTTTCAACCTGCACTTAACTCGATATACAATAACCATTACAGGGTTAAATCCTCCTAATTTTATTTCATATTTGATTTTATTCAAATTTATTATATTGGAGTTCATTTCTTAGTTTTTAGTTTAATTTGTATTTAATAAATCAGTTGATGAATTTATTCAATCCATCTTAAAAACAACCAATCAACAATGCACAATCTACTTACCTAAACCAATTAATTTAAATATTACTTAGTTTCCGAATTCCAAATAAATCCAATATTTATTTTAATTCCAATATTCATTTCTCAAATTGATGTAACCCAGTTAAGTTCCAAATCTATACTCAATTAACTTATTTATTTTTTTCTAATTTATTCACCTACATTTCAAATTCTGATTTTGTTTCAAAATTATTAATTTTCTCTTTCTAATCTGGTTTTATTTAACTTGTCTCCAAGTTAAATCCTGATTCTTACCTTTTTATTTAACTTTTATTAGTTAAACCTCATTCATTCGATTCCTTAATGTTTACTAATTTCATATGTGAAATTTCTTGTTATATTAAACCAATTCAAATTTCTAATCAAATTTGAATTCCATCCAGTCAAACAAACAACTCAATATCTCAATAATTCTATAAAATTATTTCTTTTCTATACAAAAATATAATTTGGCCAAAATTATTTCAGTTGGCCATCTTTACAAAACGATATTGTGTCAGCTTGTTAGTTCAAAATGGAATTGGTCAATTAACAAAATATAAAACATTTTTATATAAAATATAAAAATACGCTCTCTCATATATATACACTTCAACTGAATCTAGAGTATTACTAATTCCATCTCTATCGAGTTACGCCATAAAGCCAAGGTTATTACTAAACCAATAGCTCTGATACCAAGTGTGACGACCCGAATTTCCGGTACTTTTTGAGCTGACCAAAAAACACCAGTCCAATCCAAACCGTACTGGAAACTCAGATGATAATATAAAGAAATTAGAGGATGAGATAATAAAGAAAGAATTATTAGAATAGGAGAAATAAGAAGAAGAAACCAATAGAATCAGATTCTCACATCGCAGTGGAACAAAATATAATATATAAATAAATCTTTATTGAGAGCTTAAATGAATACTTATAATTATCGGAGTACAACTTACAATCAACACATCTGGACAGTTATAATAATCTGTCCTCATATACAACACACAGCGGAACAAATAGTAATACGTCTGAACACCTTCAGCTCGTCTCTGGACTTCGCAGCCTCCAATAATCTGGACCTGTACAACCCGGTCTAACCCGAGCATTACGAACATCGGGTCAGTCTGGTGGACCAGAGTGAGAACCACACACTAAGTTTAAGGGGAATCATCCAACTTGATTTTAAAGTTCAAAATGTTTTCAAAAGAAAGGATAATCGTAAGACCAAATCCACCCATGAATATGGACAGTTTTCTTACCTTACGATAACCCAAAACAGTTTGAAAACAATATATATCTTCTGATATTGTAATAGTTTCTAGATACAAACAAATAGCAATCTAGCGAAACGCTTGCAACTCACGCTCCACATATATATTATACAATCAAAATCGCGGCGCTTATTGGAGATTGGATTCCGACTATGACAAGGTATGGAACCACCTGCCGATAGTGTATCTCTAGAGACGAATACACTAGGTTCAACAAGAACGTCTTGCAACCCGACCCACACATGACCGACCACTCATTTCGCTTGAGTGTATCGAATGTGTATCACCAACGGTTGGGATCAGCAACCGTTTCCCGAAAAGGGACAGCATCGATAGATTAAAGAAGCAAAAGGAATTTTCTAGATAGGTGATTATACATCCTAATGGGTGCGCCCACATAGCCATGCTGCCTGCCTAATTTTTTTCATTTCCCGGTTGTGAGGCTTGAGGTTAGAATTCATCTTTGGAACATTTGGCCACCATTTACTTGTAATGCCACATCGTCAGATCCGTCGGATATGACTAATTGATTTCCACAAAAATACCCTAGTTGGGAGCTACCCAACTATGACACGTTTGAAGAAATCAACGTATGTGACCCCATTGGAAATACTCTATCAGACATTCGTCCATACAAGTCATCCAGGAACAGGATGAACCGAAGGCACTCTCCTATTGCATCCAATATAGGAACCACCCCATGGATCAGTAGCGAGAAGTCCTTGTAATTCGAGGATTTCAACCACGACAGAGTCACAACATATCTCTGGCCGCTAAACTAGAGATTATAAGTAATTCCCACGTTTTATGAAGATCCACGGTCTTCAATTGCCTTGTCTTGATCAGCATCTGATATCTTCAACGTTTACGTATTCTTTGGTCGGAATGGTTTTCGAATATAAATTCGATCCTCGTCTTTCCGTACCAACAATCGTATTGGCCAGATCTGATAGTCGGTTATTTAACTATCAAATAAAATCATCCAATGAAAATAAAGATAGATTTACTGGTTCAGTATCCAGCATCACTTGGCCCTTTTTATTTATAAATAATTAACGAATTGTAAATTTTAACTTCTAAAAACATTCCATATTTGTAAACATGGTATTTAGTTCTCATTTCAATATTTTAATCTTCTCAAAACCCTTTAATTCTAATATTTAGAAACCATTTAATAACTATATCCAATTTCTATTTTAGTATTATTTTAAAACATCAATTACAACACCATTTATTATTTGTCATTGATTCAACGCATCATTTGTAAAACAATTGCTACGACCTCTCCTTTGGTTTCCTCATTTGAACACTATGCTTGTCACTTATCTTTTTAGAATAACCCATTCTAAAACTTATCTTCTCACTTTGAAAACATTGTTATATCTTCACAAATATCCTTTGTTTTATTTTCTATGGAAATATCATATCATATTCACAAGCCCGTTTTAATTCTCTTTTATATTGGAATCTATTATATATATTCCAAATTCTTCAAATAATGATACATTATTATTTCTCAAAATAAATTCCTTTTAACATCTTCACCACTACAACTAATATCATCTCTCGATAATCCTGAAGTCATTCAAGTTGGGGTATTTTAAATTACCTATCAGACCTTGATCAACATCATTCTTTTCTTAAGATAAATACCAGTTGTAATACCAAAACCGATGTTTATTCCCAATATCAAACCAAATCTCATTTTAGGTATAACTGATGAAACCTCATTTCTTATTAAATATAGTGAATGTCAATCGCATCCTATACTTCCAAAATTAAGTAATGTTAATTTAATCTTAACGTTTTAGCTTCACGCTCCTTTTATAACATTGTTTATAAAACTCGGGTTTAATATAAAACCCATTTTTATCCTTTTTTTTCTTTCCTTAATTCAAACATTTACTTTAAGCTATCGTCTTAGCTTAAAATCTCCTTTATAACTTTTTTTATAAATCTCGGTTTTAATATAAAGCCGTTCATCGATACTTTTCAAAATCCAATTATGTTCCAATATCAACTTTGATTACTTACCTTAAAGAATCCCGTTTATAAATTGATCACTTAAATTATTATTCATTAAAAATAATAATCTACATCATCATTAACTATTATAGAAATAGTTAACTTCTTATTTAACATAATTAAACAGTAATTTATTTTTAAATCTTATTAAAGTTAAAATAAATATTTGTTAAACTATTTTATGTGATTAATTAAAAATAAATTAATCAAATAACTAATTCCAATTAAATTAGTTCACTTCGTCAACTCAAATCATGATTATTCCTTTGATCAACTCCAACTAGTCCTTCTTTTAAATTAATTAACAATATAATTAATTTAAATAATTCCCTTTAATTATCTCTTGGAAACCGTTAATTCAACTCTTAACCAATTTGTTAATTTCTACTCATCTACTCATAAATCTTATTACATAAAAATTTACTTTACGAAATCACTCAAAACTTAAATAATACATATTAATTTCCTTTTTTAAACCTTTATTCATATATATCGACTTCAATTCATCTTCAGTTATAAAATATATTTTATAACTTCATTACCGTTGATTCACGTGACGGTAAATCAATATTTATAAAACGATATATTTTTGGGCCAACTGTTGCCAATTAGTCAACTAATACTGTTTATTGGTTAAAACAGAACAACCGTTGAATTTAGATTCAACAATCAATGATTCAGTCCAATCATATGGGTTAAACAGTTCATGTAATTGTGATATGAAAATAAACAATAAATTTGAGGAATCTAGTTGGATCCCTCCAACCAGCTTTCCCTGCATCCAAATATGTTATTTCAATCAATATCATTTGTTTCAAAAACATATAAAATACTCAAAAATCAACCAATAACAGCAATACAAACATTCAACTATAAATTCAACACATTTATATTATTATAAACATGACCAATGAGGTAAGTTACCTCCATCGGTTACAACCGTTAAAAATAATGATTGATTAAAATTAAATTAAATGAACGTTTAATTAAATCGGTTCAGTCACCGCATATAAATAATATATTCAGCATCCATCAACCAAATAACAGTCATAGTAAACAAATATTTAAACCCGACTTATATAAAATATAAGTGGGATAAAAACTGAGTGAGTTGAACTCACCTTGATTTGTCCATAGCAAACAAATACAACTGGTCAACACCGATCAGACCAGTTTCGTCGTTTCGTGCTCGTCAGCCTGGTTCCATCATCACTTGTTTCACCTGATTTGGTTGCTGTAAGACCAGCTTATGCATTTAATTAATACGGTATTCACTATTTAATATAATATTATTAAATCTTAACTAATATTTTATTAACTAAATTCTTACTTATATTAACTAACCCCGTTAGACTCGATCCTATCCGATTAGTCATATTTCCAATAGGGTAGGCACGTTTGAATAACATACCACGTCACTACTTTTCAAATGGGTACGTTAAACCGATACAAATAGTATGGCATATAAAAGGGTTCAAACAGGTTATAACTACATAAGGCATTTTATATTCAATTCCCAGATAACACGTTAAAGTTTGCCTTCGTATTTTTAATTAAAATTAAAAACTAAACTTTAATCATAATTATATTGGGCCTTACCTCGTTTAACCGAGTCCATGTCTCCCTATTTGAACACAACCGGCCCTTGTTTTCTTCATTAAACCGGACACCACCCATCCATTATCTATTTCATCTTCTCCACTTCATTTACTTCTTGAAACCGTACTGTCTCTACATCCCAACGTCCCACCTATTCTCTTCCACGCTTCCCAGCTTCTTCCATGATTCCATCTTCTACTTTTCATGGATAAAACCAACTCTCCCCTCTCCGCCTTGCTTGCTCCCAATGTCGGAGCTTCACCGCCCGGTTCCAGTCCGATCTCCATTCGCCCTCACATCTCAGGCAACCGTGTCCTCCCCTCTGGTCGAAGCTCCAACCTCGTTTTCATCCATTCGCAGTGCCTTACCCTCCCCTTACCTCTCTCTGTTCCGCAGACCCTCCTCTCCAATCTAACCTTGCACCAATAGTGCGTTGCCACTCGAACTGTCATTCCCGTGCCCAACAACACACCCGTCATTTCTCTTTTCCTTAATATTTCATTTTTATTGTTAGTAAAGAAATTATTTGTTTTAACTAGAAAGGCGGAGTAAAGCAATGAGTTCGGCAGGAGTAAGAAAAGAAGAGTATGTTGTTTTCATTTGCTCTATTGACATACGACGATGCAGTGTATTTATACACACAAAGGAGAAGGATAAGCTCCCAGTCTTTTCGTTGGGCATGTGCGAGCTTATATGGTAGCTGTGAAACTTCAAAATGAAGGGATAGGTTTTCAAGAAGAACAGGGGTAGCCTTCCGTACTAGGGTAGGATGCATCTGAGTTTTCCTTTCAATGGATGGGTTGTTTCGATTAGAAATCACAGGAGAAGAGGAGTAGGTTAGCATTTGAATACAGATAATAGGAAGATATGTTGATTAGCAAGTTGAAAGGAAAACACATGGTGAAGAGGTAGGCGTCTGGAAAAAATTAGGCAAATAGGACTGGAGTTGTTTTACTGATGGGACTGGGTAATGTAGTAAAAATCTAAACTAGGCGTTGAAAATAGTTGCCTTGATAGTTTCCTAAAAACTTAACAATGAAGAAAAGAATTTTAGGTCTGTAGCTTGTTTTTCATCTCAACAAGACATTGATGCGGTTGGCTCGTAGGCATGCAGAGGGGTATGGGTACAGTTAGTAGGTAGCCGCATCTGAGTTTTCATTTCATAGATGATAGAGTTGCTATATTGTGTTTTCACTTCAAGTATGGGATGTATATTGAAAAGAAATTTCATCTCATGCTGAAACGAGAAGGATATTACATACAGAAGGCATGTGGTGAATGACAGGGTGGTATGGTTCTAGTGCATTAGGAACTGCACAATTCATTTTAGAGTGATATGAAGTCATGTGTTGTTTTACATCTTAGGGTAGGTCCGTGTTCTTCTTAAATGAAGACTTTTGCATGCCAAGACATAAATTTGATATGAAAAGCTAGGAGTAGGCTGAGCAAATGTCATAGCTAAACGATTTGAAATTACAAAGCGGTGGGTTTACGGTAGATCAGACGAAAGTTAGTGTGTACGGTTCCCTTAAATGTCATGTTTTTATTTTATCTATTTGAATGCAGCACATAATTCCTACCGGTAATTGTTGTTTACCGGTGACCATTAAATTCGTACCGTCACATACGAGCTCGAATTATAATTGTATATATAAATTATACGTCCATATACCGTTAAATAAACAATTAAAATTCCAAATCGATATTTAAAATAATAAATTAAATACTTGACTCCCAAAATGTGGGATGTTACATAAGACTAGGGAGGACGAGGGCTCAAGGATTACGAAAATGGCTACTGGCAATAATGGAGGAGCGGATACATTTTGAGTTGGAGAAGAAGGATTATACTGAGAGGTGGATCGGGTTTGCTCTTGTTGGGTTGGGCCATGTAGATTGTAAAAAAGGGAGAAAAAAAATCAAGAAGCTTGCGTAACTAGCAGATGATGCTGATGGCAAGGGGGTGCTATTCACGTGGATCGGTGATATAAAACTGAACATGGCTTGTAGCAGGACATCGCGGCTTTTATGATGGGGAAGGGTATGTCCATGTACGTTGAATTCGGCTATTGGGAACATTTACCAAATATATTTGATTCTAACGGTAATATTTAAATGGGTTAATTATGGATAACATTTAACAACCCAAAACCACTCAAGTTTTAGGCATATAAATAACATTTGCACTGGTGAATCTTGGTTAATTAAATTGATTGTAATATTATTGCAAAAATATCTTTGGTACCGTATACTTACGATTAAATCAATATTGTATGGTTGGTTTCCTAAATTAGAAAGTCACATCAAAAACTGAAAGTAAGGACTGCGTCCTCATACCAAAAACTTAAGTTATAGTTGGTATCCTAATTTAAAATATATTTGGAACCATATTCGCGTAAATATTTAAAACAAGTTAATAATGTATTTACTATAAATTTTAATATCTTGTACATACGCCATCAGAATTGCGAAAATTTGGATTCTTGGAATCATATGATCGGAGGCTACCCATTGGAACCAGTTTGGAGTCATTTGGAACTCGTTACAAGTTATGGAAGAATTAAATGCCTGATTCAAACCATCAATCGTTAGTCGTTATTCAATGATTAACGGCCGAGGTGAGTAAACTCGCTAACTCTGTTTTGTTTTATAATTTTATAAACATTGGTAAAAATGATTGAATGCTATGTGTGATGGTTGTTTGGATAATTTCTAATTATTTGGTTGAAATAATAGTCATATACATAAAACCGTTGGTTGAATACCGATCCCATTTATTTTGATAATTCATATTATATGAAATTGGTGTCAATTATATTGATTAACATCTGTGGATGTAGGGAAACAGGTTGGAGGGATCCAACTGGATTCCTCAACAAATTAGATTATTGTTTTTCATATATTACATATATGATCGGTGATTGATTACTATGTGTATTTTGAGATGTTTGAATAACACTAACCAGAAATAATGGGTATTTAAATACCGTAAAATATATGCGAATATACTAGAAAAGAAAATAAGGTTTAAAAAAGGGGAATTTCTTCTTTTAAATAGAAATTGAATTTCGATTGAACTAGAAAATAATAACATGTTTTTAATAAAAACAAGCACTTTTGTTTATAAAGGATATTTATTAATGGGATGTAATAATTATTAAATAATTTAGAAATATAGATTAAAGAAGGAAAATGGAAGGGAAATGGGGAATCATTTCAAAAGAAAGCGATGAAATTATTTCATGGTTCGAAATATAAATTCGATTATGCCGAATGTTTTAAAATAATCTATTTTTAGAATTATATCTTATAATACAGAGTCTGACACATTAGTTTAAATATTGGTTTAAAACCAATAACTTATACTTTGAATCGAGATTTAAGGTATAAACTTAATATAAAATTAACAAGAAGCTGATTTATAGATAGAGTTTATAAAGTGGAAATATGAGATGTAAACATATAAAACAACTTGATATATGAGAGTTTAAATTGTAACGAGATTTATAAATATAAATCGGGATTTAATTTGATAAAACCAATCCAGTTTTCTGTGGGGAAAAAATATTTAAGTTTTCAAGCAAATAATGGTTTAAAAACCAACATTTTTGCAAAGTAAATTATTACAAAAGGAAACTGATAAATGAGGAGTGATAAATTTACAAATTGAGTTGTTCGGAGATGGTGAATTTTTTCCGAAGTTCGAAACGATAATTAAATAGAGATTATTCAGAAGAGAGCTATACATTGAAATTCGATTATATCGAATTCGGGAATGTAATATTTACTTTCTATTTTAATATTTATTATTTATTTATTCATTAATGCAATTATTTAAATAAATGAGTAAAAGTTGTATTTTGAATTTAATATTCCAAAAGCAGAGATTATAACGCTATCGTTATAATCAATATTTTCCGTAAAGGAAGGGGATTCTTGGATTAAATCTAAGAGTCACGTAAGTAATGTTCTGTTTAAAATTTTGAGCTTTGACTATTTCGAAGTTGAGAATGTTGTTCAATTAAGGTCTGAAAGGTAATTATACCCAACTTGATGGGCATCATGATTAACTAAGGAAGGGTTAAGGTTCGGTAGCGAGATTGGTTAGTGATACGATAAATGAATGATTAATGAGTTAAATATAGTAATGAGGATTTTATAACATCGGTTTAATCCATAAAAAGATTTGAAAACATTTTCCCAAATATAATAAAAGATATTTTCTGAGTATAGAAGATGGAATGATTTGATTAATTAGAAGTTTAGAAATGGAGTTTGGAATTGTCTTCTAATGTTAATACCTTATATTTTCCGACATTGGTCCTATATTTTCTGGAAAATAGAAAATAAACTATGTATAATAAATGGAAACATTTTCCAAGGATCATGTAAAGATAAAACGGGTTTTAAGAAGTATTTGGGAAATAGGGGAAACAGGAAATTGGGGAAATAGATAAATTATTGATAAATTTTCAATGAGCTGAATGTTGATTGATCATATATTTTCCATCTGGAAATAATATTGTTGATTGAATGGATGTTTTCCCTTGATATTTAAATCACCGGCTATTAAAGTTTTTGACCATTTCTGTTGTCAATACGGAGATACCGGGATCAGATTTATTATCTGAAAACCACTCCATATGGGCATTAGCGTTGCGAATCAAGAATGTGAAGATAATTGAACACGGAGTGAAATGCAAGGGCCGTTCTGTTCCATAATAGTGCTGTATGTTTGTCCAGTCCTAGAACAACTTGTATGGACGGATGTCTGACAGTGTATACCTAATAGATCGCATGAGTTGATCTCTTCAAACGTATTTACATTTGGTGGCAGAGAAATTCATTTCTCTTAGCTTTATACCCATGGTATTTTTTGGAAATCAATTTGTGATTTAGTGGGTATGACGATATGACATTCAAAGTAAATGAAGGTGTGATCTATCGAAAGATACATTATGACCTCAAGCCTCATCAATCGGGAAATGATAAAAATCGGGCAGGCAACATGGCTATGTGGGTCGCCCCCATTAGGGTGTATTGTCACCATCTAGAGAATATTCGTATTTGTTACTTCTTTTCGCTTCTGTATGTCCTGGGAACGGTTAAGTTGCTAGCAACCGTAGGTGACAATATATTCGATACACTCAAGAGAAATGAGTGGTCGGTCATGTATGGCCGGGTTACAAGACATTCTTGTTGAACCCAGTGTATTCTTCTCTAGAGATACACTATCGGCAGGTGGTTCCATACCTTGTCGTAGTCGGAATCAAAACTCCAATAAGCGCCCGCGGTTTTGATTGTATATGATATATGTGGAGCGTGAGATGCAAGCGTTCTGCTAGATTTTATTTACTTGTGATTATACACTATTATAATATTAGAAGAGTATTGATTTTGAAAATGTTTTGGGTTACAGTAAGGTAAAAACCGTCCATGTTTATTTGTGAGTTGGTCTTACTATTATCCCTTTCTTTCAAAAGGATTTTGAAAAGTTAAACCGAATGGTTGGGGTTTACTCACACCAGTCCCATGACTGACCCAGAGTTTATTTTTTTTGTTTTACCCTAAACTCTTGATGCCCAAATTTGTACGGGCAGTCAAGTAGTCAGGATTTTGCAGATACTTGAAGGATCTTGGAGCAGGAGGCATCGATACTAGATATATACAGAGTTTATTTCTTCTGTGATGTTATGAGTTGTACTCTGAGGATATTGTAAGTACAAATACAGTTTGTATTTTAAAGTTATGTTATATAATATATTTTATTCGTTCCGTTGTGAGATTCGTGTTTACTCCGATTATGTTCAGTTGTGTTCTTCTCCTTCTTCTATTCTAAATTTCTTTCTTTCTATTTCTCATCCTCTAACTTCTTTCTATTAATGATCTGGTATTTCCGATTCTGGAATAGTCGACATGGTATTTTATGTTGATTTTTGGGGTTGAAAATCCCCTGTTCGTTACAACTGAGGTCCGAGATTGCAGGAATAGACATATAATTTGACCATAAGCCTATCACGGTTTGCTCCTTTTAATTTAGTATATAAAACTACAGCATGAGACGTTCAAACAATGTATGCCATTGACCTTTAGTTTTTATCGTGTGGATATTGATTATACATTTGATGTTTAAATTTAACAGTACAAATAAATGTCCGAACAGTGAATAATTGAGCTAAAATTTTGAAAATGTTACAAATGTCGAGCTCAAATTTATATATGATAATATATATGTGGATTGAACATCTACAAAATTATGTTAGATTTGAATTAGCATAGCTCACGGTAGAGGAGTGCTAAAGCAGTGCTGCAAAATAGGAGCGCCATGGAACGTTCTTCATATATATGTGTGTGTATATGAAGAACGATGTTAATATATGCTTGGGTATTAATTCAAGAAATAGCCTTCATATTATTAAACATATCAACACTTGATACCTAGCACTTTTTTTTAGATTAGGTAAGAACATGTAGCAACTAATTATCATTACATATCTAGCTAGCTAATTTGCAAATATATTTAAAATGCTTGCCTCAAAAGTAATTTCAATGAGCAAACTAAGTAGATACAAAACAACATCGTTGATGGGACGACAGAATGAAAAAGAGTAGGAAGTTTTTTTGGTAAAACAAATTAACATACCACAACAAAAACAAAGGTCATCACATGAAGTTGTGCAAAAGAGGTTGTATCTACTTCAGTTGTGAACAGTAAAAGTAGATTCATTAAAAGATAATAACCAAGGTCATTTAAAATGTGATGGGTTTAAAAGGCCTAGCTAGACGGCTAAATGTAAAGGACATGATTGACAAATATATGCCATCAGCTATTGCATTGTTAGCGAATAAAATTAAAGAAGCAAATACGTCGATGCTAGTGAGAAGATGTGAGGACAAATGAATTTTGTGATAGCTAACAATTATGAAAAAAAATGTAGAGTAATGGTTAAAGTTAGTGAATTTTTTTGGAAAAGTTACCAGAATTCACAAAATGTATTACAAGGTACTTCGATGCTAAATAATTAAGGTGGTGCACAATTGTAACAAATTTCATGTATGCTCACAAGATGGAAACATACAGGAAAGAATTGGGTAATTGACAAGAAATAAAGCTTACGGCTTTTAATATCCCTTAGAGTTTAGTAGGGGATTGCAATGGTATCCATTGTGAAAAATCATAGGGTAAAAGTTCAAGCCTATCAAATGTCATAAAACTGAATAAATTTATCTTTTATACAAAGATTACAGAGCTAAATATTAATGATTTAAAACATTTTTGGAGATTATACACATCTAAAAACATGTCCATCAGAATAGACCAAGTGCATACTAATATCCTAGAATCAAATAGAATGCATAAAAAAAGGTGATTTATTAGTTAAGTTTAAGCATGAGGAACACTTTTTAGAGAATATAAATGCCATTTTTATCACTATCAGGACTACTACCTGGATAGCAATCAAACTGAAAAGCAAGTCTTTTCAAGGATCCAATTCAGCAATACTGAGTAAAACATTTTATTGCTAGCGTTATAGTATTTATGACCATAAAATGGTTTATCGTTTTTTCATGCATCCTTAAGAAAGCTAAAAATGGATACGTTTTGTGTTTTGACAATTAGATATTTTGTTAATTTTGGGTCTGCAATTTTATTGTTATTTTACAAATGGTAACCACTCTACTTACTGCTTTTCTTATGCTTTTACTATGCTTTTACAAATGTTAACCTCCGGGCTTGTCCTTGAACAAAATAAATATGTCCCTATGACTAAATTCTTAATATAATTTGCCAATTTTTTCCCTATAGTATTGGCATGTGCGCGCGCGCACGCACGCGCGCGCACACACACACACACACACACACATATATATATATAATAAACTTTAACTGGTGCTAACGGGCAATATCGTAGACATTAAGTTCAAACTCGGACAAACTTTTTATCTTCGACTTGAAAAAATTCTTATCAACATCCTATGTCTCTACAACACCATTAAAGTATTTTTAACGTTTTCATGAGATCACTTCTTTTGATTCTATTCTACGCAAGAACAATAAGCTTGTCTTCTCCACAGTTTCTTCTTCACAGTTTGGGGTGTTTTATACTTTTAAATAGAGCAAAGAGACTGGGTTAGAAGGAAAATCCTAATACTAAGAAGATCAGACCATTTCTTCTTTCTAAAGATCTAGATTTTCCCATAGTTGTGTTCCCTAATTCAAATCATAGAACGATAATGAAGATGAAATACGGTGAAATGAAAAATAATCCGGAACAATATTTTTTGGAAGATAAACAACAAAATGAAGCAGCTTACCAAAATATTTTGAGTCATTCTACCAAGTAGTTTGGTCTACCACTAGAAAACAAGGAATCTCCATTGGTTTCCCTACTCCTTATCCATTCAACAACAGCCATCAAAAGTTCTTTACTGATTTATTACTTCAACAACATCTCTGAAAGCCGACGTTGTGTATCAGGAAAAAGACGCAGTAGAAATTTTTCCAGAAAACATATATGAATCGTTGTTTGGTGAGTTGTATTTATTCTTGGTCAGGAACCATCTAGGGTTAGCATGTGGGCGGGTAAGCAATTCAAATCGCATGCAGCCTATTTTTTTGGCCCACCTAAAATTATATGGAACGATAATTAGACCAGACCCCTCTTTTCATTTGTTTCCATATGCTTTCCGTGAGAAGTTAGCAAACTATTAAATGCAGATTGTAGAAACAGGAAAAAATATTATGCATCCACAAAATCTTTTGTCTTGACTTGATCTTATTCCAATTAAACGTAAAAGTTATATGAAGATTTTTTTGTCTCCCTCACTTCTTTATTTTTTTATCGAATTTTTGACCTGTTAACTTCCTGTCATTTTCTTTCATTTCTTTTTCTGACTCTGTGCATTTGGGTTGGGAATGAATTAATTATGGATTTCAATTTCGTTTTACTATGGTTTTTATATGTTTAAAGGTTTTATTACCCGGAATAAAGGTTTCATTTTTTATATTATGTTAAGTTACTCAAAATTAAATTGTTAAAAAGAGAATGCCAATTAATAAAAAGCATGAGAATGCCGACTGATAAAAAGCATTATTAACAACTTTTAGCATCCGTCCAAGGATAGGCAAAAATTAAAATCTATTTGAGCTACTCACACATACCTACCCATTATACGAGATTTATCACCTAGTTTAGGGAATTCTGTCATGCACACTACCAAAAACACTTACTATATTTACTAAAACTCAAAACGACAAGAAAAGAATATAGATGTAACAAACATAAATCATACTATTCACGAAATATAAACTGTAATCCCATCTGCAACCGCAAACATAAGTTAACCTTGCATATTAAAAGATCAAATCCAATATAATTTGACTTCTATACAAAAATATATATCCTAATATACGAAAATGTTGCTGCTCGGCATTGGATGAGAACATCAACCATTAATGGTGATTTGAAAGACATTCATCGATTGTAGAGAATTAACCAATAGTAGCTCCATGTTTAGCGTTGGAAGATAACATCCAAGTTGATTTATCACTTGACATGCATGCAGACCCAGCCCAGAGGGAAACCCACTGAGCTAGGGGAACATAATAAAAAAAAATCATGTTCATATAAAATGTTGCATGCCATTTTGAACTATAGACTAACGTGGTATAATGGTAAGGTTGATTAAGTTAACTGCAGACACCTAGGTTCGATGCTGGCATATGAAAATGATTTAAATATTTTATGAAGAGGTTGTAATCAATTAAATGATTGATTGGTTGGATTGATTAATTAATTGACTAGTTGGTTGATTATTGATTAATTAATTGATTTATTGGTTAATTGATTGATTTGATCATAGAAGGAAATAAATGAATGGTTATATTTTGGAGATATCTTGAAGGGGCAACTTGGATATTTGTGTAGGCTTTCTATTTTCCTATATATATATATGCAGCCTTCTTGGTTAGACTGCGAACAAAAGAAGAAGAAACCATGTGAGAATATCCAGTGAGATTGTGTGCCTCCATAGGCTTGCGCCCTGGAGAGGAAGATGTAGGAATTAGGGCTAAGGGTAGCTATTATTATTTACTGCTGAAAGACGCAGTTGGTGCCTCCAGATTGTCCAAAGGTTTGTTGTCGTTCTTCATCGCTCTTCTGCTCCAAAAATATTTGTAGTCATCTAGATATTCTTTGCCTATCTCAATAAGGTTATTGATTCATTGTATTTTGTTTATTTTTTGTTGTAATTCACCAAGTGTAAACAAAATTTGTTATTGGTGAATCAATAAAGAGGGTGGTTGGGTTGAAGATTTTGTGCCCATATTTCCGATATTTTTGTGGTGTTGCTTATTTTTTTTCAATCACATTCATCTTCAAGTGATTAGGTGATAAAGATCCTATATTTCTTGGCGTTTTATCAAACTTCGGCTGCGCACAAAACCTCAACAATTTGGTATCGGAGCAAATTTTTCCCAATAGTTTGGTATCAGAGCTCAGTTCATCGCACAACTTGGAGTGATTTTGGATTGAAGATTGTAGATGTTGGAGATGATGTTGCTTTCACAGATGACTATTTTTTATGGTAGATATTGAGAGGATTTGTAAGTCTATAATGGTGGATGCTTCATGCCTCAATGGTCCAATTGATGGAGATGTGAAGAAGCCCTCTGATATGGATGAGGGAAGATGGAAGAAGATTAAGAAAAAGGCGGGTGACGGTTGAAGAACCTAGTCCACGGCAAGGTGGAGAGGTTAATATGGTCACTGCTTATGGTCGTAAGATGGAGGATCATGGTATCGACAAGGGTCTAGATGTTGATGATGCTCGAGGGATCCCGGAGATGAAGAGGTCATGTCAAACGGAAGACAGATGTCGAGTTTTGAAATCCATAAAGACGATGGAGATCTTGTGGTATTACAAGCACTTTTTAAACCTTGGTTTTTGCGTGGTGTAGCTCAGATGGTAGATGCATCTTTTGCAGGTGGTGGGTTGTGTTTGTTATTGAGGTGTGGTCTTAGTCCTTTCAAATCAACTGGGGTATATCTCGTTGCCTTGAAATCGAGGTTGGTTTTAATTGAGAGTAGGTGTTGTTGAAAGAGCTAGGTTGACTTGTTTGTGGATTGTTGGAGATATGTGGTATTTCAATCAAGGTGGAGTGTTGAATTTTTTTGATTCAAATACTTTATGAAGAGGATGTAATCAATTAAATGATTGATTGATTGGATTGATTAATTGATTGATTAATTAATTGACTAACTGGTTAATTGATTGATTGATTTGATCATAGAAGGAAATAAATGAATGGTTATATTTTGGAGATATCATGAAGGGGCAACTTGGATATTTGCCTAGGCTTTCTATTCTCCTATATATATGCAGCCTTCTTGGTTAGATTGCAAACAAAAGAAAAAGAAACCATGTGAGAATATCTGGTGAGGTTGTGTGCCTCTATGGGCTTGCGCCCTGGAGAGGAAGATTTAGGAATTTGGGCTGAGGGTAGCTATTCCTCTTTACTTCTGAAAGACGCAGTTGGTGCGTCCATATTGTCCAAGGGTTTGTTGTCGTTCTTTATCGCTCTTCTGCTCCAACCATATTTGTAGTCATCTAGATATTCTTTGCCTATCTCAATAAGGTTAGTGATTCACTGTTTTTTTTTTTGGTTGTAATCCATTGAGCATAAACAAAATTTGTTATTGGTGAATTAATAAAGAGGGTGGTTGGGTGGAAGATTTTGTGCTCATATTTCCGAAATTTTTGTGGTGTTGTTTATTTTTTTTTCAATCACATTCATCTTCAAGTGATTGGGTGATAAAGATCCTATTTTTCTTAGCGTTTTGTCAAACTTTCGCTGCGCACAAAATTCCAATAGTTTGGTACCGAACCAATTTTTGCCCAACAGACTCTGCATGCATGTCCATGTTCCTGGGTACTGTATAAGTAGGGCAGTCTCTGAACTTGATATGTAAGCTGTCAGTGTGGCCTAAAGCATTAAAAATATTGAGTGACGGAACATAAATGATTACTGATTTGATCTAAATTATTATTTACTTGATTGGACGTGCTCGTTTTCATTGGAATGTTTGTTCTGATGCTAGAACTAGCTTAAATATCATTCAGATAATGTTAGCGTTATTAGTAATATAAGTAGTGTGGTGCTAAAGGCACCTCAGTTTCCTCTTTCTATTACGAAAACTAAAAAATACATCAAAACTTACCCTTACACCCTTCCTAACACCTCACATTAATAAATAGGGGCTACCACCGTTCGACACGGTTAATGCCGAAGAAAAAGAAAGCTGCAGATGCATCGTCGTCTCAAATCGATCAAGTAAGTTATTAATCCTAATTTCAGTTTGGTTGAAGTTTCACTAAGTGTTATTTGACGTGAATGAAATTGATGGAACGACGGTTTCTTGCTGCGAACTGTATTTTTGAACGGTGATTAATTGTCGTATGTATATTGTTTTGGCGACGGTTGATCACCGTACATTCGGTTGACTTTATTTGTTCTAAGATCAATGTGGTATTACGAAACATAGAGAATTTAATGTGTTTTAATTTTTAAGTTGTGGTGATAGGTAGAGGAAATTGGGGTGCCCTTGGCAGCACACTATAACTAAGCAGAGTACATGAATGCAGTCGACAAAGGGAAGTGTTATAATATTGAAGTCAACGATGGCTCTGGAAAAAATAAGGTACATTAACATTACTGTTTATCCGATACAATCTGGAGTGTGCATAAATCAGCCTATATGATCTTTACATGCTAAAGGAATTAGTGGAATTGCTACAATTTGGGCATTAGGATACACTAAAAGAATGCGGGGAAAATACAAACTACTGTAAGGTTGTCATTCTAATTCTACGTTTCACAAGTTAAATAGAAAAAAAAACTTAAAAGTCATTATAAGGTTAAAAAAAACTGACAAAAATATGTATTTATTCACTTATTGCCAATAAGTCATGTGTTTAACTCAAAAGCAGCTACAACTTATAGGTTAAATAATACTTTGCTATTTAGAAGAAACATATTAGAAGAATTTATTGGGTTATTTCATAGTTGAGTGTAATGTATGGTAGTATTATAACGTTGGTTTACTTTTGCATGCTATTGATAAACTTATATGCATAATTTTCTGATATGACAAGAATGTAGGAGGAAGATGAGAGGGGAAGAAGAAAACAGAGACAACGGAAAGAAATTTGGCAACAAAAATAGCCTGCTCATTCACTTATTTCAGTACACACATATAGCCGCTTACAATGGAAAATAGTGAGAAGGCCAAACTTTGCATCTTTTTGGTTAAAAATATGCTAAATTTGGAAATTAGAGAGAAAGACAAATTTATTGCAAAAGTGGAAATGACAGTGGGCCCTTTGATTTCCACTTTTGCACTCAATAGTGCCTTTCTCCCTCAAATCCAAACTTAGCATAATTTTCACAAAGAAAAATGCTAAGTTTGTCCTTTAAAAGTAATTCCTCTTTCCTGCAGCTACTTGGACAGCTGGCCCCATGTATTATGTATATGTATATGTATATGTATGTATGTATATATATACCATAACTCTGTAACCCCTTTATTAAAGGGAAATACCACGAGCAAAAGATAAATCCACCTTAGCAGGCTGAAGATTCCCTACCAAACTTGCATTTCCGGGAACAACTTGTATGTTTATTTGATCATTTTGCATTCATTATCTTTAGCAATGATCTAATAAGCGGGTTTATATCATTCATAATCTGTCAGTGCCTTGTGCGCTAATCATGTTCCTACCATCACTGTACCATTATCTATAAACAAAGTATTTATAAATAACATGAATCTTCAACATGGAATAATTCAAAGCAGCATAAAAACAAATAAATGTCCTGAATATGAGATAGAAATCATGTTACCTTTTAGTTAACCAGGTGAAACTAATTATATGAGCATGTAGACGATTATTTTCAACCTGAAGCTGATTACACACACATCATGTAGCTATTTTGTAGCGTGTACAAAGGTGAGCTGATTTGAACATGCACTTGTGTATATAATCACTTTGTTTATGATAGTTTCATATCCATTATAAAGGTGAACAAAGAAGAAAATTAAATGAAGTTTCTATTAGTTCTTTTCTTATTACTTAAGAAAGAACGCAAAAGATCCAAGAAACTAGCCAATTTTAGGTTTGCATGCACACATGGTACTGGTTCTATAACACAACTATTAAACTTAATTTAGTGCATAACGACCTTGCTTGGACAGGATATTCTCTATAGGCTTGTACTACCTCATCCTTATAACTTGAGGAAAGCATAGCAGTCTGGTTAATGCACTAATAGGAACATACACTACACCATATATGCTAATTAGGCTGTGTTTTTAGCCGTATCTAAAGCATTTAGGCACGACAAAAAGTCGTATCAAAAAGTGGTGTGTTAAATTTTTAGATACGACTCAAAACTGTATCCCAATGTGATAACATACAGCTATTGGTCTTATCTGAAGCATAAGTAGATACGGCTATAAACCGTATCTTATACGTGTGTATAAGTAGAAACTGCAGCACATATTATTTGTAACACAAAGCATACATAACACGGGATACCTAATTCACAATTGTAACAGTAAACAAAACAACTGTATGAAATATTTCATTACATTAGAATATATAATGATACACGCTGTTTGATTACATTACAATAAATAAGATACACGCTGTTTCATTACAATAAATAAGATACACGCTGTTTCATTACAATAAAGAAGATACATAATGTTGCATTACAATAAAGAAGATACAAAATGTTGAATCAATGCTTCCTTCAAGATGGACATCCTCCAAAATAGACAAAAGATCATAAACCAGCCAAGCAACAATACATTCTATCAGGAACAAAGCAATACTACTGCACAAAAGCATAACACCATGCACCCTCAGAAAACAATACCAAGGTAATCTCAAACCAAACAAGAACCACTAACAAAACCAAACTCCGGAAAATTCCAAAAGCTAGCAATTAAAACTCAAAGAAGAGAAAACTGAAAACTAAATAAACCCGTCCAAGACAAGGAACCCTTCAGGAAGATCAACACACTCAAATCCATGCTTATTAGCTTCATCCAAATGACGGAGGCTGCTGCACACACATATTATAATAACCGTCTTCTGTAACACCCCGTAATTTTAGCAATATTAAAAGAGGATAAATTAAATAATAATTAATTTAATATTCAGAATTAATGGAAATGGACTACGCCATTGCGACCGTCTTGAAATTCTGGTCAAGATAGATATTTGTTTTGCGTAAAACAGACACTGTATGAAGAAGTTATAAAAGTTTGAAGTTTGTATACGCGCAAGATAATTATATATATATATATATATATATATATATATAATTAACTAATTTCATAAATAAGAAAATAGTTTGAAACCCGAAATTAAAGAGGTGGAAAATTTTCTGCTCTAGGGAAGTCGACATCTTAAAGGGGGTGTCGACCCTTGGGTCGACCCTCAACGGGGTGTCGACCCATAGGTAGACCCCCTAAGGGGGGTCGACCCCCCTAGGGCTGAGGTGGCAGTCGAATTTTGGGGGCTGGCAGCTATAAATACATACTCATTTCTCTTATTTTCTTCAATGAAAATCAATGGAGGCCTAAGTGTTGTTGGTGCCTGCACTGAATCAAATCTCTTTCTTCTTCTGCATTCAAATTTTAGAGATTCAAGTGTAGATCTGTGATTCAACCTACGTTTTCTCCTTCTATTGTTCTAGATCCGAACATTGTGAGTCTAAATTATTTTTAGATTTAAATAACTAAAAGTATTACATGATATGATTGTAATTTTGATCTCAACCTTTATCATATCAGATCTATTGAAACTGATGAATCTATGATATTCTATTTATGTCAGATCTACTTTTGATTATAGATCTAATCTACTATTTAGATCATTTTGTACCTATCATGTTGTGGTTAATTTAGATCTGTCATTAGCTGGACATCTAAATCCTTGTTTAGATCTATTCATGCCTATTATTACATCCGTACTATGTTAGAACCTGTTTTATTATCACAAGTTCACCAATCTAATCTTATATGTTCATCTTAACATTATGCAATCATATGCTTATGTTAGTTTTGTTAGAATAATCATCATTGTCATCTTCCCTTCGCCTTTCCCTTTATTTTATATAGCCATGCTATTCTCGAGCCCAGGCATGCCACTAAAATTATGTGAATACGTTAGTTTAGGAACGGGGGAAAAACGTAGAATTTGACATAACTTAAAAGAGGGAAATGTGGTATAACTTAAATAATGTCTATGAACATGAATTTGGACATATAATTCACTGTGAACATAATTGGGAAAAAGGGGCATGAAACCTATAACCTACAACGACACAAGTAAAAATTGGCTAATAATGAAATGCCTAGGATTATAGTAATTAGAAATTGTAAATGCGCCTACGACATGAGGTTAGATTACACATGTGGAGGAAGTCTGCTCGGAACCGCCCGGCATATCCAGCGACCACAAGTGGTGAATCTAATGTGAGAGGTCTAGGTGCACAAATACGAGACGTGCTAAGACACGAGGTTAAGCCCGATTTCTGGAATAAGTCTTCCCGGACCCGCTCGGCATGTCCAGCATCCACAAATGGAAGGCTTAATGTGGGAAGTCTAGCGTACTATAACTATAAATGAAAATATGGTAATAAACCTTGAATACTTAACCTAGTTGAATCCATAGGGATTGTATGAACATGAACTTAAATTGGGGTTAAGTAAATTTGGTTGAATAGAGGGTGGGTTAAGTAAATACGAGGGGGTGGGTAATATTTACGTATAGGCCCACGAATTTAACCAGATAGGGTTATGTAATTAAAGACACCTAGTGGTAAGCATTACCTGTGAGAATGTTGAAGTTATGTAATTAAAGACACCTTTTTAGGGTAAGCATAACTGGTAGAAATGATAGGGTTGTGTAATTAAAGACACCTAGTGGTATATATAACCGATGAAAATCCTAGTGGGGATACAAGACAAGGGGGAGCTTGTATCATATAGTGTGGGACCCATTTCAGTCAGTAACCCTTAATAGGTATCAAACGAGTACTCTGAACTAGGTCGTAGTTGGGGCACACTTACTGGGCTGATTGTAAGAGATCCAAACGAGGAGGATGGTGTAGGTGGCGCAAACCGACCGGGGACATGTGCATGCGTGGGCCGGAGCCGGGTAGAGGGGGCTAAGACGACTGTGACACCAGTAGATATGGTTGTGCACATCACGAAGGGTTGCCACTTTAGGAAAGTGATACCTCCTTCTATGGGGCCGACACAGGGTATCTACGGAGTAGAGAGCCGATCGATTAGGGTAGTAGTTAGGGTACATCTGGACGTATGCCTAGGTCTACCATTTGATAGTTGTTGGGATCATATCATTTCTGGTTGTACTAATGTTAGTGCAGAGTAACCATTAGAGAAGCGTATACACTCCATCATGTTTACCTTGTCATGCTTATCTTTTATGATGTTATCTTCCTTATCCACTCTATATGTTTCTCATGCTACTTTTACTTATTTACTTTCTAAAAATTACTAGATTGGCCAGACTTTATGTATGACCCTTTTTGTTTCCTCTTCTTTCTTCCGTTCCCCCTGTTTCTCAAGGTGGGAATACTTAGGCTCAATCAGGACTCGGTTATCATCTTGCTAAGAGCTACTCTTGAAGTATTGCTCAAGTTCTCTTCTTTACTGCTATGGCTTTGTCTCTTTTTGAGGAATAATGCTTTTTATGTATTTCTGTATTCTGGTGGTGCAAGATAGATGTTTTATGTTATTGTAATGGTTTTTATGTAGTTCCAGACTTGTGATATTTGGACCACGATTTTATGAATTATGTTTTAAATAAAAATTTAAATTCTGTTGTTATCATTTATATCTGTCTCGTAATATTCTATGTCTGTTTACCTATAACGCTTCACGAAACTTAATGCATTCTCTTAATGAGTGACATTAACGGACTTGGGGTGTCACACTTGGTATCATAGTTAAAGGTTGCCAGATTAGATAAAAGTTTTCGGAAACTATTTTCAAAAAGGTTTTAAGAAAGCACTTTTGAAAAAGAGAAGTCTTTATTGAAAAACATATTCCCCAAAGCCATATGTAATATCCTTCGATCCTTTGTCTAAATCTCTTTCCTTTTCATTTTAGCATGTCTGGGGAACCTAATATTCTTGAGGGTGTTACGATACATGGTCGGTTCCGTAGGTATCTAGAGGCCACGACGCCTGTCGGAGGTCAAGCTGATGTTCCTCCGCCAGTTGCACCCGTCGTTCCTCCTCCTCCTCCAGGAGCAGATAATTTCACTAAGATCTGCAAAGATTTCTGTGCCATGGATATTCCATGGAACCGAAACATTCGTAGAGGCAAGGAATTGGCTTAAGGGGATTGAGGACTTGTTCGTAATCTTTGAAGTGGAAGATCTAAGGAAGATTCAGTTAGCTTCCCGGCTACTGAAAGACGAAGCTTCGTTCTGGTGGGAAGTTACCCAAGCTGGACGTCCGGTGGAAACATGGGATGATTTTAGGCAGAGGTTTGAAATGAAGTTTCTTTCCCAAGCTGAGAAAAGCATGCAAATGGAGAGGTTCTTGGCGCTCAAACAAGGAAACATGACTGTTAAAGAATATATGAACAAACTCAACCAGCTAGCAAGGTTTGGATTGGAATTGGTAGATACTCCACATAAGAAAGCTTTGCGGTTTGCTAAAGAACTAAATGAACCCCTTCATGGGTTAGATATATCCCATATTCCAATGGAAGTTACTTTTGAAAGGCTTTTTGATATGACCTTGATGCATGAGGAATAAAAAGGAGGGAAGAAGGAAGTTAAAGTTGAGGAAAAAAACGCATAATAAGAAGGTATGGACCAAGAAAGGACAAAAATAGCAACAACAAAACAAAGGCGGAAAGAATGACAAGGCTAAGGATAAGAGGAAGTGTCACATTTGTGGACGGGAGGGTCACTAGGTCAAAGACTGTAAAAGAAGGAAGAATACATGCTTCAATTGTGGAGAGGTTGGACACTTTGCTAGGGAGTGCCCAAAGAAATAGGGACAAGGTCAAAGGGCAGGAGCTTCTGGAGGGCAGGTGAATGCTTTCGCGACCAGTGCTCCAGATAGAGGTAAGAAATTTTTTGTGGAAGGTTTGATTTTTCTTTCCAGTCATCCTATTAGAACTCTTTTTGATTCTGGCGCTTCACATTCATTTATATATAGTTCTGTGGTTGAATCTCTACATTTTGTATACTAGTATGGTAGTGGATCCCGTTATTGTCTCAATCCCCATTGGTGGTTCGACTCATTTGTCTATGATTTATCGGGGTTTGAGAATATCTATCTTAGGCGTCAAGTTTGAATGCGACGCGTATGTGCTCGGGCTTATGGGCTATGGGTTGATTCTAGGAATGGATTGGCTAACCACGTATGGTGTCATTCTAGACCATACAAGCTTGTCATGGGAGGACCATCGAGATTTTTTGTGACCCACAAGGGTTTGTTATTCTTAGTTTCCTAGAGTCTGTTGATGCATCTATCGATGATTTGCAATATGTTCCAGTAGTCCGAGATTATTCTGATGTTTTTGATGAGGTATGGGGATTACTTCCGAGGTGCGAAATCGATTTTTGTATATATTGGGTGGACAATGCAAAGCCAGTTGCATTGCCTGTGCGCCATATGGCTCCAAGGGAAAGGAGGGAGCTTAGCAAGCAAGTAGGGGAGTTATTTGAGAAAGGGTTTATCAGGCGAAGCATATCTGAATGGGGTGCTCCAGTTGTATTCGCGACTAAGGCAGATGGTTTGCTTCGTTTGTATGTTGACTATAGAGAGTTGAATAAGCTCACTAAGAAGAACAGGCACCCACTTCCGAGGATAGGGGACTTGTTTGACCAGCTTGTTGGTGCCTTGGTATTCTCTCAGTTAGACTTGGCCACAGGGTTTCATCAGTTGAGGGTGGCTAAGGACAATATGGATAAGACCGCTTTTAGGACTCTAGATGGTTTCTTTGAATGGCTCGTGATGCCTTTGGGTTGACGAATGCACCCGCCTATTTTGTTGATCGGATGAGTAGGGTGTTTCGGGAGTTCCTAAATAAATTTTTTATGGTCTTTGTTGATGATATCTTAATCTTCTCAAAGAGCGAAGAAGAGCATGCCCAACATTTGAGAGAAGTTTTGAAAACTCTCCGTGCATATCAGCTTAAGGGGAAGTTCTCCAAATGTCATTTTTGGAGAAGAGAGGTGAGATTCCTAGCGAATGTGGTTTCCAAAGATTGGATAGCAGTGGATCCCACAAAAGTGGTTGCAGTTCAGGACTGGAAGATTCCAAAGAATGCAACGGAGGTGAGAAGCTTTTTGGGGTTAGCAGGCTATTATAGGAAGTTCATTAAGGACTTCGCAAAGATATCAGCCTCGCTCACCAGGCTGATAAAGAAGAATTTGGCGTTTTCATGGAATATAGATTGTGATGTTGCTTTCCAACGACCGAAGAGGGCTCTGACAATAGCCCCCAGTCTTGACTTTGCCTGATGGAAATAAAGTATTCACAGTTTACGTTGATGCATGTGGTACAGGGCTTGGTGCGGTTCTGATGCAAGAAGGGAAGGTAGTGTGTTATGGGGGTAGACAATTGAGAGTTCATGAGAAGAACTACCCTACCCATGATTTAGAGCTAGCTGCCATAGTATTCGCGCTTAAGATGTGGTGTCATTATTTGCTTGGAGAGAAGTTCAAGTTGTACACCGATTATAAATCTCACAAGTATTTATTCTCGTAGAAGGATCTCAATTTAAGGCAACAAAGGTGGATGGAGTTCCTAGCTTCTTATGATTTTGAGATTGCTTATACCCCTGGCAAGGGTAATGTAGTGGCAGACGCACTGAGTAGACAGAGGATGGTCTTAAGTCCTTTGTTCGTAGAAAGGAAAAGCTTGGAATTTATATCGGCTTTTGACTTTAGACCCTCCACCAAGCTTTTACCTGGTTTGTTTGCATTGCTAGAGATACAATCTACTCTTATGGATCGGATAGGAGCTTCACAACGAGATGATCCGCAGATTTCAGATATCTTGGATAGGCTCAGTAAAGGGGAGACTTCTAGTCACCTCAATAAATATTCCATAGATGATAAAGGGTGGTTGCGACGAGATGGAAAGCTTTGTGTTCCTTAAACTGGAAGTGTGTTAAAGGCAGTCCTAGAGGAAGCCCATAATTCTAAGATAACTATTCATCTAGGCGGTGATAAGATGTATAGGGATACGAAGAGGGTTTTCTTTTGGGCTAGGATGAAGAGAGATGTGGCAGAATTTGTGATGCAGCGCACCATAAAAGATGCTTATATGCGAGCTATCGATCGTCCAGTGACTTAAGACAGTGGTTCAGTAACCTAAAACGAGAAGGAAAGAAGGACAGATCATCCATGAAACTGAGGCTTGAAGAAGCGGAGAACAAGTCGTTCAATGACTCAACAGGGTCGCTCTGGGAGGCGATGAAACATAGAAAGAAACCTCATGATCCAAAAGGCTTGTTCTCCAACTTAAAGAGAAAGGACAAGCTTAAGGAGGCAGTGTTAGACCGTACGAGGACTGGTTCGTTCGCTCTTGGATCACTTGCTACAGGACCAATCAAGCTTGGGTCGCTCGCTTGTGGGTCGTTTGCGCCTAGATCGCTCACTCTGGAATCGTTTGACATCAGACCGATCACCCTTAAGCCGCTACGGGCGGAAGATAATAAGAGCCGTTAAAGATAAGATCTTACCTGGGTCGTTCGCTCCTTTGTTGTGTGAACAAGTTGTTCACTCTATTGTTATATCGTAGTTAAGTCAGCCGCTTATCTTGGGACGTTCGTTTGTACTTGGGTCGTCTGTTCGGACAAAACATGTTGTTAACCCTATAAATAGGGGTGTGGCGTGAGTTGTAAGGGTTGTTGATTTTTGAATAAAACTTGTATGTGAGCTTTATGCCACCATTAAAATTGGAAGTTGAGTTTATCTCCTTTCTCCATTTTCGGATATTCAAGTGCGCTTGAATCAAAGAATTTGAAGCCGATTCACGGTATCGCTTGCGGGTGATCAACGTTCAAAGATTCATAGATCGACAACACGGTATCTTGCGAGATCAACGTGTTGAAGATAGAAGATTACGGCATCGAAAGATCAACGAAATTGAGAATTTTTCTTGTCCTTGATCTTGTTTCCACGAATCCATCAATTCGTGTGGAGTTTGACCCTAGAGCTGCGCCAGTTTGGTATCAGAGCGAGATTTCCATCTTTTGATTGGATCGTCGGAGCCTTGATTGCCATCTTGGTTGGATCGCCGACGCTAGATCGCCAGTCTTTGGTTGGATCGCTGGAGCCTTGATCGCTATCTTGGTTGGATCGCCAATGCGAGATTTCCATCACTTGGTTGGATCGCCAGAAACCATTCAGGTTTATCACCATCGCCACTGACATCTTCCATTCCATTTCCGCCAACACCAAATCATCAAACCTCCGTCATCCATCCAGACCGTCACCACCGGATAACTATCCATTTCATACCACCACTGATTTAGATCGCCCAAGCTGTATAGATCGTCAGATCTTGTTCAGTGGCATCAGTCAATCTGTCGCCACCACCTGTACACGATCGTCGGAGCTAATTATATCGCCAGATCTAATTCTTTCGCGATCACCATTTCATAGATTGCCAGATCTATAACATTTCCATTCAGACCGTTATTTCATTTAGACCACCAGTATATAAGTTTGGATCGTTCCAGCAATTTGGACAGTGCCAGTATTTTGAAGTTTGGTATAGATTTGAAGATATTTCACCTTGTTGAGAATTGATTATGCAGCCAAGACGTGTTAATCGTCATCAAAATTTGGAAGAAATGTATTGGAGAGATGAAGCCGAACAACTGGGGAAAAGAATCAATGATAAATTTGATGAAGGAATTGGAAGATTAGAAAAGTTTATGATAGATTTGAATCAAACCAGAAGAAGAATATACCCCGATTCACATCATGGTGGACATCGAATTTCTCCAACGAATTCGGAAAGACACAGAGGATCACCACCATTCGATCGAGAAAGAAGGAATCGCGATGATTATTCTCGAGAACCGTCCCATAGAAGTGAAAGACATGAAGATATTCATGATCTATATCGTCATCATTTAGTTTGTGAAGATGAAAGAAGTTGTATTCGTTATCATTCTCCAGGTCGAGATCCGTTTCGTCAATCAGAAGGTCATCATAATTGGGAAATAGGGATGAAGACCGAAATTCCAGAATTCAAGGGTGGAATGTCTGTTGAAGAATTTTTAGATTGGTTGCCGAATGTAGAGGAAATTATGGAATTCAAGAAAGTACCAGAAAATAGAAGAGTGAAATTAGTAGCTACTCGTTTGAGAGGAAGAGCTATTTCCTGGTGGCAACAAACTAAGCTAACTCGTGAAAGAATGGGAAAGCCAAAGGTTGTCACATGGGAAAAGATGAAAAGGATCATGAGAGCTACCTTCTTACCTCACAATTATCAATCTCTTATGTATCAACGTTTGCAGAACTTGAGACAAGAAACGAAGTGTGTGAGTGATTATACTGATGAGTTCTATCAATTGATCGCTCGTAATGACATCATGGAAGCAGAGGAACAGTTGACTGCTAGATATGTTGGGGGATTAAGAACTCAAATTCAGGACATGGTGAATATGTTCCATCCAATGTCTGTTGCTGAAGCTCACCAGAAAGCTCTAGTTTGGGAGAAGCAAGGAAGATGAGGAGGAGGAGTGTTCACGAATTCTAACAGTCAAAGCAAAGGAATTAGTAACAATGCTAATGTTACTAAGCCGATTTCAAAGACTGTTGTCAATGAAGCTGCTAAGCCAAAGGTCTCCTTGACTGTTAAGTGCTTTAATTGTCAAGAAGTTGGACATAAAAGCAATGAATGTCCAAAATTAAAGAAAAGAACAATGATAGCTGAAGATGTAGAAACTGATGTAGACTATTCTCTACCACCGAAATTTGATGATGATGTTGAAAATAATGTAGAGGAAGTAGAGTCAGGAGACGAGGAAAATAGTTTAATGATGAGAAGATCATGTATAATTCCAAAGCACGTAGATGATTCTAGTTGGTTGAGAAGCAATATTTTCCAGTCTACTTGCATTATTTTGGGAAAGATTTGTCGTTT
The DNA here is from genome assembly GCA_030737875.1 of Allium sativum. Taxonomy (NCBI): domain Eukaryota; kingdom Viridiplantae; phylum Streptophyta; class Magnoliopsida; order Asparagales; family Amaryllidaceae; genus Allium; species Allium sativum. The sequence goes on from CM060920.1 coordinate 720,664,223, forward strand.
TGTTATTGATGCAGGAAGTTGTGACAATATGATTTCTGAAGAAGCTGTTAAGAAGCTTGGATTGAAGACTGAGAAACATTCTAGACCATACAAGCTTGTTTGTTTGAATAAAGGAGGAGAAGTCACAGTTGGAAAAAGAGCCATTGTATCATTTTCCATTGGGCTGAAATACAAAGATGAAATTCGGTGCGACATAGTTCATATGAATGTATGTCATTTGCTCTTGGGAAGACCATGGCAGTATGAAGGACCAGTTCATCACGATGGTCGAACCAAAAGCTATAGTTTCATGTTTGAAGGTACCAAAATCACTTTGGTTCCTAAGAAGCATGAGCAAAGTGACGTCCAAGCAGAGAAGAAGTTGAACTCGACTAGCCTTTTATCTTTAAAAGAATTCGTTGAAGAAGCAAAAGAGAGTCGTGAAGTGTTTATGCTGATTGGGTTTGAATCATAGGGAGAGCCTGAAATTCCTGACGAAGCTAAGTCTGTGCTGAAAGAGTTTGAAGACGTATTTCCTGACGAATTGCCAAAGGAACTACCGCCGCTCTGAGACATACAACATCAGATTGAATTGGTTCTAGGTTCAGTATTACCACATCGGCCACATTATCGAATGAATCCGAAGGAGCATGAAGAGCTAGAGAGACAATTTGAAGAGCTACTTGAACAAGGGAGAATACGAGAAAGTCTTAGCCCTTGTGTCATACCTGCTTTGTTAGTTCCAAAGAAAGATGGTTCATGGAGGATGTGTACGGATAGTAGAGCTCTCAACAAGATCATCATCAGATACAGATTTACTATGCCTAGACTTGATGACATGTTAGATCAAATTAGTGGATCGGTTATCTTTTCGAAGATTGATTGATTTGAAGAGTTGTTATCATCAGATTTGAATTAGACCAGGAGTTGAATGGAATACCGCATTCAAGACTCGTGAGGGGTTGTATGAATGGTTGGTTATGCCATTTGGTCTATCGAATGCACCAAGTACTTTTATGAAAGTCATGAATCGGATTTTCAGACCATATATTGGGAAGTTTGTTGTGGTATATTTTGATGATATTCTGGTCTATAGTGCTAGCATGGAAGAGCATATACAATTCTTGAAAGCTGTATTAGAGACTCTTCGTCAAGAACAATTATATGCTGCAACAAAGAAGTGCATGTTCATGACACAGAGAATTTTGTTCTTAGGATACATTATTTCTGAGGAAGGAATCCAAGTAGATCAGAATAAAGTCACTGCAATCAGAGATTGGCCTCGACCAAAAATTATAATGGAAGTCAGAAGCTTTCATGGATTGGCATCATTCTATCGAAGGTTTATTCCACACTTTAGTAGTGTGATGGCTCCTGTTACTGATTGCATGAAAAGAAAGCAGTTTATGTGGATGGAGAAAGCTCAATTTTCTTTTGAGAAGATCAAGAATTTTTGACGATCGCACCAGTCCTTGTGTTTCCAGATTTCCAGTTGTTATTTGAATTGCATACGGATGCATCGAAAGTTGGAATAGGAGGGGTGTTGAGTCAGAAGGGTCGTCCTATTGCATATTTAAGTGAGAAGCTATTTGTAGCGAAGATGAGATACAACACCTATGACTTGGAGTTCTATGCTATTGTACAAGCCGTTAAGCATTGGAGACATTACTTGTTTCATAAAGAATTTGTCCTATATACTGACCATGAAGCATTGAAACATTTACAAGGTCAAGACAAAATTGTTGCAAGACATGCATCATGGATCGCTTATCTACAATAGTTTACCTTTGTCATAAAGCACAAATCAGGAGTGACTAATCGCGTAGCTGATGCTTTGAGTCGAAGGAATCATTTGCTTACGACTATGCGAGTCAAAATAGTCGGTTTTGATGTACTTCCAGAGCTGCTAACAACCAATTCATATTTCTCGTAGGTCATAGATAGAGTCAAAGGAGGAAATATGGAAGGTTTTGTTCTAATCGATGGTTTTCTATTCAAAGGAACTCAATTGTGTATTCCAAATTGTAGTTTGAGAATGAAGATCGTCAAAGA